>CM023407.3:10462999-11062999 GCA_004368105.4 Eucalyptus melliodora
TTTTCCCAATAGCATGCATGTTATAAATTTCTTATTTTCTACTGAGAAAATAATACATGAATTTGGAGATAACGTGTGTGATTGGCATTGTTTTGCTTTATTACAAGAACATGAACATGCACATTTGTATGTTTGATATGATGTTAACTATATTACTTGTTATGACATGGTGAATATTTTTTTTTAATGATATGGGCTCTAGCCATTAGTTGTTCTGCTCTTCGTATTGATATTCTCATTGTTAGGGATGCCTCCAAGATTGATTTATAGTTTGACAATTTGATATGAAGATGTTCCCTACTGTATGGGATGCCTCACAATGATATAGTTAAGGCATTTTACATAGTGGATTTTTCACTGTATTAGAAGAATATAGTGATGTTAAGTGGATCTCGGATTCATATGAGACAAAATCCACTAATGAATATGTGTCCACCTTGTGGCACAGGAGGCTCCATAATTGTTTGCACAGGATGAGACAATGATCCAGTAATTTCCACCATACTATCATTTTCGATAGCTTGCGAGCAGTTACCCTTTTCAGCTACATCAAATTCTAGAAATTTTGCAATCTGAGATTTCACAATTCTTGTACCTCCATTAGGATTATAAAACCGATACCCCTTTGAATGATCTGGGTAAGACACGAAGTAACATCGAGTAGTTTTGGAATCCAGCTTACTCAATGTTGGATTATATAACTTCACTTCTGCTGGACATCCCCAAACTCTAAGATAATTCAAGTTAGGCTTACGTTTAGTCCACAACTCAAAAGGAGTCAATGGAACCGCTTTAGTAGGAACACGATTTAGAATATAAAAAGCTGTTTTCAAAGCAGTCGAATGAAATTGTGGGAGAAATGACAATCCTACTCAACCAAAATTTGACTTGGTTGAAGTAGAAAATTTGATGATGTAATTATTGTAGTCATTTTCCAAGCCAATATTTTGGCAAATGCAAAAGAAATGGAGGTAGACTCAGGCACTACCAAGCATATATGTTAAAAACATAATGCTTTATTCTCCTAACATCTAGTAAGGAAGGAGAAGAAAATATTCATTATTTTTTGGTAAATTGTGAACTATTCAAGTTCTTGAGAAAAAGAGAAATTTTTTCTCAAACTCATATATGAAAATGAGGCTGAGTAGTTGAGAGACTCTTAGCAAATATTCCTTTGGGAAAATGACATATTTTGTGTTTATACATCATGATTGCCAAGAGGCAATAGTCATGCATAGATATGGTAAAAATTGACACATCCGATTGAGGGATGCCGTGGTAAAGCAGCTGTTCAATGATGGAATTATGTCAATTAATTATATGAAGTCATAAATGGATTTTGGCCAATCCTTTGACTATACATCGAGGGGAATGGACAAGCCAACTGAAGAAAATCAACAATGATAGTAACCCAACCTATGTGATTGGCAATCCCATGAATTAGGTTCATATGGGTAATAACAAGTCATTTGTTGATCTAGTGCACTATTAAAAATTATTGTCCATCCTAAGGTGAAAATAGTGCAAAATTGCAAGGAAAAAGAGGTTGAACTAAGCTCTTAATGAAATTTCATAGCCATTATTGGTGGTGTATTAAACTGCAAAATACACTTGATGGAATCACCTATATAAGTGTGGAGTGGAGCCGCTCCTATGAGAATTTTTGGTGAAAATCTCTAAAGCACTTATGAATAAACCAAACACGCACATGGCCTATTAGCATAAAACCACGTTGAACAACAAAGTTTGTGGGAGTGTAATGTGATTGGCAAAAATTATAATTCACAAAAAGAAATTATTGGTTCATAGAAGTTTCAACTTCACCAATGATTTTGTGAATTATATTTCATTCTTTCTAGGGTTGGTTCATAGCCTAACAAGCACCAATTTCGATGCATTACTCCCCAATAACCCAGCATTATTTTATTTTTCTTGTCAAAACTTTCTGAAATATGTGGGGGATTGTTAGATATTTCAGCAGTTTTAAAATATTTATTAGAAATTATGATCATCATGAAAGTCATCATTTTTGTAACAGCTTTTTAACGGTCATATAACGGCTTTCTAATGGTTGTATAACAGTCGTCTAACGGCTTTATAACTTTTGATTTATTACTTCATAAACTCCTCATCATTTTATAACGGTCATCTTTTTAATTACCAATTGATTTATGATTATCTCCTAACGGCTCTCTCTTTTCCTTGTTTAAATATAAATTAAACTTCAAACCACAATCGTAGTAGATATGATATGTTCTCACATCTTTCCTTTTCCTTTTGCTGGATTATACACAAAAGTTGTTCTGTTTCCTTCTAATATTCAGTGCGGAGTATAGAAGAAGGTCTATTGTATCTTGGGAGGATAGCCGTTGAAGCCTTACACACCGAGTTTCGTACTCCGAGGGGCGGAATTATCCTTAAGGACACACAACATTCATGCGTCCGATTCTATTACATGGACTACGGGGCGCAGTCGGTCGCGCGCGTGGCTGCATCGTTTGCTGATATGCATCTCAATAAAATTTTGCTTTCGAATTTTTTAGTTCTTTTTTTTTTTTTTGGCATTTGAAAAATAAGATGGACATTCCCCTGCCATGATATGACCCAACAATGGACAAACCCGTAAGCAATTCGACAACATTGCTTAATCTAGATGTCCTCTTTGGAGTGCATTCGAGTTATAAACATTTGTGTACGAAGGACATCTATTCATCAAAACCAATGTTGATATGGAGCCAAAAAAGCACCACATCAGCAAACACAAGCTAGAACACACAAAAAAAAAAAAAAAAGAGGAAAAAGAAATGATGAGTACACTAGACATGCTACATTTTTTTCTTATTAGTGCAATCAAATATTTCGTCAGTTCCATTCGATTTGAAAGATTGAAAATATTGATATGACGTACAATAATACAACACCATTTTATAAGGGTCAAATTCCTCAGTTCAACCAAAAAAAAAAAAAATCAAACCATTTTATAAACATTTGGAATGTAAAGGCCTAATTCTATGTGTTTATGCAATTTCACAAGTTTTTGATCAAACTAAAAAAGTCAACTCTAGTTTTTTTTTCTTGACCGAGAAATCTAGATTGGGCGAGGATCGCCGGCCCTCACTCACTTTTGGCCAAGGGCCATCATTTGGTGGGTGCCGAAACCTCTTGGTGAGGGCTGACGATCCTCGCCTAGAATAGTCAAGGGCTAACAAGCCCTTGCCCGCAATCAACGAGCCCCTAGTCGTGATTGGCGAGATTCGTTGACCCTAAGCCAAGGCCCAACACCCTTGCCAACCATTCCCCCACCATTGCCAGCCCTTCCTGGCAACAGTGAGGCGGCGGCAAGGGCTTGCAGCAAGCCTCACCATTCTCGCCGTTGGTTTCCAACTTCTTTCTTGTTTTTTCTTCTTCTTTTTTTTTTTAATTTAGCTTTTTTTATTTAATTTAAATAGAATTTGTATAAAAAAAAAAAGCATATTTGGATCAAAATGACGTTATTTAAGCCTTATGCTTCATGTTTTAGTCACATTATCACCACGTAGGAGAGAGAAAATATTTTAAAAAGTCACATTTGCATTTTCCTTTAACTAAGCTAGATGGAGTTAATGGAAGGACTTGAGTGCACTAATTTGACAAGTTTAGATACTTGATTACACTTTTTATAAGTTTAGAATTCAATTGAACTTTCGTGACAAGTTTTAAAATTTCAAGTGCACTTATTTTACCTATTATCCTATTTGAATTAAAAACCAAACCAAAAAGACCCAAATAATTTCAGGTCAGTTTATGTATTTTTGACACCACTAAACAGAGGGGAGTTTTATAAGAAGCATGCGAGTCAGCTTCTGATGTATTACACATTTATACCTTTCCTTTTTTTTTTTTTCTCACCTACACACTGCATTTTTTTTTTCTTCCAAGAACGTCCCTTTTTTTGTCTTGCTTGCAGGGCATTTGTGGAAGAAAAATAGCATAATCGAAATTTGGAAAAAATAATGGGGCATTTTTGGAAGAAAAATTGCTTGTTCCCATTCTGCTGCACACACTTCTTATAAAACTCTCCTGTCTCGCCTCTTAGCGTTGGCATCACATTTCTCTCACCAAGCATCTAGGGGAAATGAAGAAGATGAAGATGAGAAAATTGGCGGATATGATCATAGCTTCAAGAAGGATTGCGTCTTCACAATGGTGCACAAAAACATCCCCCATCAGACTTGTTTTGTGAGAAAATTGCGAAAAATTGTCTAAAAAGTCCTAAACTTATTGTACTTTTGCCAATTTAGTCATAAACCTTTTAACTTTGCTAATTAAATCCTAAACATTTTTATTTCTTGTCGATTCAATCCATCCGGCCAATTTTGGCCGGAAAATGCTGACGTGGACACCGATGGTGCCATGTAGGATTGCCGGTACTGATGTTGATAATTTTTAATAATATTTTAATATTTTGTTGAATTTTTTTCTATTTTCCCTTTTTTTTCCTTTTTTTTTTTTCTTTTTAGCTTTTTTCTTTGCTTTTTCCGGTAGCCGGCCACTGGCCACAACTAGCCGACTGGCCTCGCCTGCCATAGGGGGGGCCCAACCGGGTGAGGAGGAGCCCTCGCCTAGGGGCAACCCGACAAAGGTCTCCTAGATGAGGCCAACCCTCACTCAGGCCAGGGCGGCCTCGCCGGGGCTCGCCCTCACCCAAGCGAGTGTCGGCCTCACCTAGACTAGATCTAGAGAGGCCGGCCCTCACCCTTGGCCGGCCAATGCTCACTTGGGCGAGGGCTCCCCTTGCCAGATCTGGCGAGGCCAACCCTCGCCTAGGCCAGCGCGGCCTCACCTGGCATCACCGTTGCTCGGTCAACGCTCGATGAGGCCGCCTTGGCCTAGGTTAGGGTCTGCCTCACCCAAGCGACCCTTGTCGGGCCGCACCTGAGCAAGGGCTCCCCTCACCAAGGCTCCTCCTTGCTTGGTTGGGCCTCGTCTGTGGCAAGTGAGGCCAGCCAGCTGGCTGTAGCCGGTGGTCGGCCACCAAAAAAGCCAAAAAAAAAAAAAGAGGGAAAAAACAGAAAAAATAATAAAAATTTAAAATATATATTAAAATGTTATTAAAAATTGTTAACGTCAGCGTTGCGCGGTCCTATGTGGCACCGCCAGCATCCACGTTAGTATTTTCTAGCCAAAATTGACTAGATGGACTAAATCAGCAAGAAGTGAAAATGTTTAGACTGAATTGGCAAAATTAAAGGTTTAGGATTAAATTGACAAAAGTACAATATGTTTAGGACTTTTTGGACAATTTTCCCAAAAAAATTGCGATACCAAACGCTAAAGGGCAAGACGGGAGACTTTTATAAGAAGTGAATGGGAGCGAAGGTGCTTCCGAAAGGGCATTTTCGGAAGGAAAAGTGCTTGTGCAGCTAAGGGGGAAAGAGGGGAGTCTTATAAAAACTGAGGTAAAAGTACTTCCAAAAAGGGCATTTTCGGGAAAAGAAGTGCTGGTCATAAGAGCTTCATAAATAGCAATATGGCTTCTTATAAAACGTTTTATACGAAGTCGGAAAAGTTTTGTAAGAAGTGACGTGGCTTCCTCTATAAGGGCGAGGCAGGAGACTTTTATAGGAAGTCAATGAAAGCGAAAGTGCTTCCGAGAAGGGCATTTCGGCAGGAACAGTGCCTGTGCAGCTAAGGGGGAGACAAGAGAGTTTTATAAGAACTGAGGCAAAAGGGTTCCAAAAAGAGCATTTTCAGAAGAAAAAGTGCTGGTCATGAGAGCTTTACAAATAGTTACGTGGCTTCTTATAGAACGTTTCATACGAAGTCGGGAATGTTTTGTAGCGGCTGACTTCGTATAAAACGTTTGACTTCGTATAAAACGTTTAAATGTTTTATACGAAGTCAGGAAATTTTTTTAAGTGACGCGGCTTCTTTCTCATGAAAAGCCCCCATGCCGCACTTGTCTTCTTTTAAAACTCTCCTGTCCAGCACATTTTTTTCCATTCACTTCTTATAAAACTCTCTTGTCTCGCCCCTTCGTATTTGGCACCGCATTCCTCTCACAAAACAATTCACTCATGGGGAATGTTTTTACGCGCCATTGTGAAGACGCGATCATTCCTGAAGCTGAAGCTGTGGTTATATCTGGTAATTTTCTCTTCTTCATCTTCTTCATCTGTGATTTACGGTCACTTATAGACGTTTGAGCTGAATTTGATTCTTATGTTAAAATTTACGTCCTTCATTTCCTTGAGATTCAATTGTTTCGCTTAGAAAGTTTGTCAACTAGGTAAGGGCTGGTGATGATGTGTTTAATGCACTTTTGTAGGTCAGATTTGGCGATTATGTGTTTGTTTTTCTCACTTTTAAGCTTCTAAAGTACAGAGAACTAGTCTTTTGATAGTTAAAAAAAGTACAGAGAAGTAGTCTTGTAAAGGTTGATCCACTGGTAGAATTGTGTGGCAATCATTATGAAACCGTGATGTAATGCCTCTTTATTTTTCTAATCCATAGATCTATTTCCCATGTCTACCGTTCGTAATGAAGAAGAGGGCAGTGAAGAAGTTGAATTACATGATGAGTTCGCCATCATCAATGTCCCCATTCAGGGTGGAGATGGCAATACCATACCTAGTGAAGAAGAGGACGGTCAAGAAGTTGAATTACACAATGAATTGATCGCTGTTGTTGTCCCCATTCTGGATGGTGATGGCAATGGTGGCGGCCATATTGAGGATGGCGACAACAATGTTGGTGAGCATGAAGTGGAGCAAGAGGTGCAGGAGGTGGAGAATGAGCAGGACGGCGGCGAGGGGGCTGGTGTGGGGGTTGTTGTTGGTCCTGCCGTTGCTGGTAATAGAGCTGGCTTTATTGTTCTGGCAACGGTGCTGGTGGGGGCGCTCGTCTTGTGGAAGATGCGGCTGATAACACTGTTAGAGTTGCTTTTGATGTTGGTGGTAGTATTGGCAGTAGCCTTGCTCCTTGGGCGCATGGATTGGCTAAACTTGATATGGGTCTTAATCCTAAGACTCAATATTATCCTAGTATGATGGAGAGATTGACGCGTGGATTGCCACGTGAGATGTCTAGGTGGACTTCTTTGGATGATTTTCAGTAGAACATTTTTGTTGCAGGAACCTCTGTTTGTATCCTTATTTCATCATGTATACATTTGTATCATTACTGGTTATGTTGTCAATGTACTTGGCAGGAATAAACATATTCATAGTTTATTAACAGCTGATTGTTCTCCTATTGGTAATAATTTAAGTACGCAATACGTAAGGAATGGAGTAAGTAACGGCCAATAAACGATTATCTCTAAATATTATGCGAGAACTTTAGGATAAATTAGCAACTCCCCTATACCATAAAACCCGGTGGCAATTTGATGAACCGTCATGTTTTCTTAGGATTAGTATGTGCACAAGTAGTTACGGAATCTTAACTTTCACGTAAAAGGATGGTCAGTAAGCTTTTCTTTGCCCATGAGCTTAGCTCTCCTTTTTATATTCAGCTGGACTCATCAATGACAGAGGGTCATTTGATTCAATCTTCTATGTGATGTTGCTGCATATATGATTACATATAAATAGACGTGACAAATGAGTGGACTGAATTGATTTTGGATGGATTATAAATAGGTTCAATTCAAATTCACACATTTAATTCACGTTGACCCATTTATTTTCTACACAATTTATATGATACATAGCCAATCCAAACCCACCAACATAACTCACAATTTTTTTTTTATTAATACCAATTAAACAATTATCAAATTAAAAATAATAAAAATTAATAGGGATAAATACACTTAAAATCCTAAAATTTGTCATGAAGTATAATTAAATCCTAAAACTTATCACAAAAATTCAATTGAATTTTAAAATTTTCAAAAATAGTAATTTAAGGGATTTTTTTTCCCCTTCGCAGGCTCCCCTTTTCTCTCTCTCCATGCCCGCTTTTTGGAAATAAAGAGGAGAAGAATGGATTTTTCGCACTAACCTCCTTCTACTTCCTCTGCTTCTTCACGAACGACCATAAGCCTTCACAAACCGATCCCTTTTTTCTCTGCCATGCTTTAGTCGAGCCGTAGCAGTTGTCCTTTGACCCGGATGTTGCCGGTGACACCGTGGCCCGTCTCTGAGCTCGACGGCGAGAATTGAGCCACCTAGATTCATCTTGCGCCTCTATCTCTCTCGTCATCCCCTTTCGACTTCGGATGGGGCTGATTCGAGCCATTGACATAATTTCGTCTCAGATTCACGGCCGAGTCGAGGCATAGATCTGAGATCTAGGGCTCAATCGAGCTCCACCAAAGGCGAGGGCTCAGTCGAGCTACACCAGAGGCGAGGGCTCTTGGGAGTTATGTTCAGATGATCATTACATGAGAGACCCATGCCAGTACCTACTCAAGGACTACTGCTTTGGATTGTGCCTAAGAGACAGAAATGATCTTTCCTTGACCATCCAGGACTTCAACTATGCCAGCTTTTCAGGACTTAGCTACATCAAACATCCCCATTAGTGGATAAAAGTTGAAACGCCATTAACCCGAGAAAGAAGCCAGTGCTTTTAGAAACTCTTCTGGATAACATAACAAAGTGCATTCTGCCAATGGTATATGCTTTCATTTTATATGAAGCTATATGCATGTCGTCATTACAAATTTAAAATTGAGCTCGACTGCCCAGTATTCATGCAATTTTCCTTATCTTAGCCCCTCCAGAAACTATCAATGCTTGCTATATTAATAAAACCAAATGCTATTTGAACAGAACAAGGCCTAATTTTTCTTTTGCTCTTCCAATTTCTTTGGGTTGGTTTGAATTTGATTTAATTTTTGTGTTTTTCCCTTCTTTCTTGCCTTTTACCTAACAAACCATGATATTTCAACAAACAGTGATGACAAAGCATCAAATTATGACAAGGAGATTCATTTATATTGATTGAATCATGCAATAGTGAAGTTAAAATTATTTATATTAGTTGAAAGGTGATCATTCTTGACATGGAGTGACAGCAAAATACTTTCGTACTTTCTTCGTAAAATGAATATCGTTTCACTCTTTTATTTGAAATCTAACATGTAGAAAGTAATTAACTAAGCTAAATAATATAGAGTGATTTGAGAAATGGCAATATCTATCCGAATTCCGACATGTCAACACATTGAACTTTGATGTAATTACATATATCTGTGCACGTCATACTCTAGTATTCCATTGAATTACAGCATAAATGCTTGAGTATATATTTTGATACTCAACCCAGTGTGCTTGCTGGTAGTCAATATTCACAAAGTTAAATAAGAGAATCACAGTGCAGAAAATCAGCGCATCTTTGGCAGATTCAACTTAGGAATAATTAAGAGGGAAAGGACCTATAGGCTCTTAAGTCTTTGCAGAACTAGCGAAGAGCTTAAAAATGCCAAGGCAGGCGATTGGGATGCATGAGATTCTGCAAAACCTTGAGAAGTGCAAAAGACAGGGGACAGCAGAGACCTCAGCGAATCAGAATTTAACAGGCACAAATAATCAATGCAATTATGCAATACAAACTTGATCAAAAAATTGCCCAAGAGCTCCCTCATGGCAGGCAGGCTGGAAGAGGCTTACTCTGAAGTGGGATTACCCAATCTTTCGTCTTTACATCGTCTCTGATCATCAACCATCGACTGGAAAACGTCTTAACAGTTGATCCAGCCCCTCCGGACCACCCTCAACCGCCTTCATCGTGTAAATGACACTCTCGAGAGTGGACAAACATCCAGCCTGAGGCTGACTTCTAACTTCTCCGTACAAGCTCATCACATCCAAATCCAACTTCAGATGAGGCAACAGCTTCAACCAAGGATTCTCGCTGTACATTCTCTTCGCCTTCATCCACGTGCCGTCCAGCACAATCAAGTTCCTGACTTCGAACTCAGCTGCCTTGAGTTCATCCATGCTGAGCGCATTCTCGGTCGGGAACAGAAGTACCAACCCGCACGGCACCTCGAGTACAAATTCATCAAATTCTTCAAGCTCCAAGCTCGGATTTGCTAGAAGGTTTTGCGATTTCCTAACCATAAATCCATTCGACAGAACATTGCGAGCCGATTCACAATCTAATATGGCATCAAAGTCACCTCCTTGATGACCGATTCGAGACATCCAAACATGGTCTATCGATTCGATAATGCCCTTCTTGCCCATTCGAAAACCGATAACAGGTTTGCCAGTACCTCTAGACAAGACTCCACAAGCGCGCGACTTCCGCAGCGCCTGGGAATCCTCCGAAACTTCCACACCGTTCGGGGCGGTCGAACCGCAGTTCCTATCATCCCCAGGACAATGAGCTCCACTCACTTCGACGACCGAATTAGGGTTTCCCACCGCCACTCCAGATCGCTCCCTGTTTTGGACACCCAAATCCGCACCGACCAATCCTTGGCGCCGATTTCGGTGTCCAGCTCGAGCGGCGAGATCGAGAACTCGGCGCCGAAGTTGACGTCTGAAACGGCGGCGACGGCGACGTTCTTGAGTCCTAGCCTCAAGATTCGAGTGGAATTGAGGGGGTGCTTCCGCTCCAGGCTGTGCTGGAGGACGGTGACGCGGACGGGGTGATCGAGGCCCGTAGATCAGATTCGGGCGCAGAGGCACGTGCGCGCCGGCTTGGAGCAGGACGGGCAGACGGGCCGCTTCGGATTGGTGGAGCGGGCCGTTTCCGCCATCTTCGTGGAGCCGCGGCGGACGATGGCGGCGATCCAGCTGGGGAAAGGAGGGAGCTTGAGGAGGAGGAGGAGGAGGATGGTCGGGGACGCGTATCGAAACGGGCTCGGATTCAGGTTCGGGAACAGGTTCGCGAATCGGATTTGGGTTGCGAAATGGACCCGCATTTTTCCAGAAATTGGGAGATGATTTTTGGGAATCTGAAAGAAACGGTAGGGGCCGGAGCGGGCGGGGGCGCTGTTTGGGCAAAACGATCGAGCAAATGGTTTTGAATTTACTAAAGAGCGTGCCAGCAGCGGCCTCTGTGATTCAAATCCGAAAAATAGTGTGCATAGGCCAATCGATGATGATTGCCGCCGTCAGGCGAAGCTGGATATCATGGCAGCAACCAAGTGGTGGAGATTGTTCTCGTGGGTTTATCATGCCATGCAGCGATGGTCGAAATCATGATAATGAATGACTGAAATCATGCATCTAGACCACAGTAAGTATCTACTAAGATCAAATGGTCAACAAGTCAACAATTGAGGCCCTTGAAGATTTTAGCAGAGGAAGTCGATCTGTTTTTTGGATTCTCGGACGTCGGTCGTAGTTCATGCTTCAGATTGTACTAGCAATCTCGTGGTTCCTCCTTTCGAAGTGTTATAGGTATGTATCACTCAAACATCCTAAGCTTCATATTCCAACTGCTAATGATGGTGCAGAGCTTCACATGAAATCGCCTTCTTGGAATTTGCATGAGTATTGTCCAATTTCAATCCGGTGAGGAACTTTTTGGTTGAAAAAAAATTGAAAATAAAATTTTGGTTGATGTTTCGAGTTAACCAAAGGACGATAGATCTGAATATTTGAGAAGCTAGGGGACTAGTAGAGTCTACTTCCTATTCGGCTTAGAATTGAAAGGAAAATTTATAAAATTTATTATTATGATTGATCTTTCCAAAATGTTGCCTTCTAAAGAAAAGAGAGAATTTTGGGCGATACCGCCTTTAATTTGTTTGTGTTTAGAAATGATTTCAACCATGATATTGCATAAACTTGTCGATTGAAAATGTTGTGCCACACACGTTGCTGCTCGCTCTTTTGGATCAGACCAACTTGACCTAGATTGAACTGTTTCAACATTAAACTATTTAGAATATTCGATTTGCTTAGTGATTTTATATATTTGGAAACATAGGCCGGCAAGTTTTCTTTTTGCCCTTGTAGTCAAAAGAAGAAGAAATAATTGCATAGCTATCACCTCTATTTTGACAAATATAGTAACTTCCTATGCTTGGGGTAAGACAGTGAAACTCGCAAGGGTTCGTCCTAAGTTGGCTTGTGCTTCACACAATGTCTTGTAACCGACTTGTTAGCTTAGTGCCCCGATTACCTTATACTCCTTTTCTTCAATTATTATTTTAACACATAGAGAGAGGGCCAATGATGAGGTCTTGATGAGCACCGACTACCCTTGAGCAACCACTTCAACACTTCCGTGAAGAGAGAGGAAACACACCTCCTTCTCTTCGTTTCCATTTTCCTATTATTTTGCTTTTTTTTTTTGTGGTCTTTGCCTTTTATTTTTTTAAAATTTTTTGCCTTTGCTTTGATATGTCACATTAGCGCCATGCATTCTCAAAATTTTAGAAATGTCATATCTCCACTTTCCATCACTTAAATTGAACGCATCTAATAACTTGATTGCTTTAATTAAATTAGTTTATAACTTGATATTACTTTTATCATAAGTTCTAGAACTTAGGTGCCCATATTAAAAGAAATGAAAGAAATGTTGAAGATAAAGAGAGAGAGAGAAGGGGCTGGTTTGTGTCCAGTTCATGTCATGTCAGTAAGTTGATAATGTCACTAACCATGAATTATGGAGGAACTTGATTTCATTAACAGAGAAAAGCTGAAGGACATATTTCCTTTTTTCCCCCCAAGAATGATAGCACGTGTATTTGGAGGAAGCTCCTCGAGGCACGGTCGATCCTTAAGCCACTTGTTAGATATATTATTGGTAAATGGTAATGAACATTGTAGTTTCTTATGGAATGATCCTTGGCATCCTCATGGGGTGTTGTTTGGATGTTTATCCTAAAAATCTAATTTATAATGCTGCAATGGGCTTGAACTCTCTTGTTGCTGGTGTCATTTATGAAGATGAGTGGGTTTGTCCTCCAACAAGATCGGAATTGTTTGTGCATATTCAAGCAGCCATATGTGGAACGATCTTTCCCCTGCTCTGCTTTTGAGGGTAGAGCAATTTTCAAAGGAAATTCCTCTGGATGCTTCACTCAGGCTGATGCTTGTAAGTGGGTAAGGGATAAAATGCAGAAGATCTAATCCAAGTTTGCATAAATTCAGCTTTGTAGCTTGGCTTGCTATCTTGAACAGGCTGCAAACCTTGGACGGGATAAAAAGGGGGTCCTCCATTGATGACAAATGTGTCTTATGCTCTTCTTCCCGAGTCTAGGAAACCTTTGTTTTTTGAGGGTGCCTTCTCAAAGGATGGAGATCTCTAATGGGGCTGGTTAAAGTTTGTTGGAATGTTAATAACTGGGATAGAATGGGTTCTTTAGAGCTTGTAGAGGGAGGTCTTTGACTAAAATCTTATTGAAACTCACTTGGAATGGTGCCATCTACTCTATTTTGAGGATAGGAATGGAGTTCTTCACAATCATGCTGCTCCTCCGTCTGCTGGAGCTGTTAAAACGGCGGTCTTTGGTGTGAGACTTCTCATCAAGATGTTGCAGGAAACAAAGAGTCTTTCGAATGATGCAGAGAAAGCTCTTTCGAATGATGCAGAGAAAGCTCTGTGTATGTTATTTCAAATTGTTTGTTAAGCCTGGGTGTTTTCTGTTGTTCTTTCTCTAGGCTTTATATACTAACCCGAAAAAAAAGAGCTAACGAAATTAATTGCAAGTTGGAGGATTTCATAGCACAAAAATGATAAAGCAAGACCGTATCTCAATATTGAGATACGGTCTTTTTATTATTTACTAGCCAAAAAACAAAAGACCGTATCTCAATATAAGATTTGCATTTTACGGGATTGGTTCTTATTTTCTTTTTATGGTTTCCAGTGCCACTCACCACGTGTCATCTTTCCATGGAGGTTGGACCTGGCGGCTGGTTCCGTGATGTTGGTCCGGTCCTATAATCCGAAAAGTCCTTTCCTGACTGCCATATATTGACTCTGTTTTTCCATTTCATAAAAATGCCCGACTTTTGATCTTTCTCGAGTACCCCAAAAGCCTGACGAATCCATAAACTCCTGAAAATTCAAATTGGCAACCTCATGAAATTCCTGACGCTAATTTCTTCCGGGGTCCAGATTGCCAGAGCAGCTTTGGTCCCTCCTTTTCATCTATGTTTGCTACTTTGGAATTTCCAATTTCGTCGGTTCTTTTCTATATCTGCTATTTTACCCACTCTGAGGGATACTCAGGTAGTTCTGCTTACTGGGTGATTTTTCTTTCGTTTTCTTTTTTTTTTTTGGTTGGATGCTTACTGGGTGATTGGGAAAGGGTTTAGTATGGCTTCTTTTTTATAGATGCAGATCTTGTTTGACTTCATTCTTTTCTAGTTAGCTCGAAGTTGTCTCCTCTCTTGTAGCTCAGAATAAGTGATGCCTAGAGATGTTGATCCATTTCGGAGGCATGTGGAGGTTGTGGCGAACAAGTGGAAGTGTAAGTTTTGTGGCAAGGATTTTGGTGGAAGTGCTACAGGTATCAGGGCACACCTCGTGGGGGCTCTGGGCTATGATATTAAACCATGCCAAAGAGTTGATGAGCATGTGGGATCAAGCTTTGAAAGTGATGAAAGGTAAAAGTGTGGCGGATGCAACCAACAGGGGAGGCGCATCTATTGAGGTAATGGGACAAAGAAGTGACGGTATGGGTCAAATTGTAGTCCTTGGTAGTGACCATGCTTCGAGTCCCCATAGTATGCAGGACTCGAATCGAAACGTCCCAGAGCAACCATCTTGCCATTGGCAGAATGGAAGTGTTGCTGGTGCAGCTTCAGTAGGTTGTCAGTATCAAGAGACCTTGTGTCTCGTTGGCATGCCTGTGGGTGATGCAGAAATGCCCCTGCAAGGGCCGCAACCCAATGGGTCAATTCAACGCTTGAATGATGAACATGGAAACGAAAAAACTTCATCTCTCCAGCAACCTGCAACCGATCCTTTGGCTTCGGTTTTTCTTGATCCAAAGTCAACTACCAGAGCTTTTTGATCAGTTTATTGATCTGGAGACGAGTTATGAACAACTGAATAGTAGAGGGCCATCACCATTGCAAAATCATCGATCCCTTAATAACAGCGTGACAAATGGGTTGCGTCAAGTCACTAGACCTGGTGGTGCTGCGCCTGGTCCCCGTCTCAGTGACACACGTACAATTGGCACTCCCCAGCATCCCAATCAAACTCATTTGGGCTTTGATGAACAATGGAGAGGTGAAAGTGCTCCATGTCCGCAAATATCTTCAGCAGAGTGGGTGTCTTATCTTCTCGATATGCCCTATCAGCCACAGCATTCCATTCCATCTTGTTATTCTGAGGAAATGCTAATGAATGACCTGCAGAATCGAACGGATCCATTGTCATCACAAAATGATCAATCCCTTCACGTTCAAATTGTTTGCAAGACTGCAATTAAATCCCTATTGCCGAAGTAGTTCTGCTGTCCAATGCTACATGCGTAACCAATGCTGTTGAGCATTTTAGTCGACAGCCACTTCTTATATGTGATGAAGAATGTGAAAATGAGAGTAGTTCCTTTCCCTCACAAGCTTCAATGGACATATCTCCGCCAAGTGCATCACAGCCTTCCACTGGCCCTCATTCTTTTGAGAAACCGGACGTAGATTCCCAAGTTCCACAGGGCGGAACTAACAAGGCCCATTGTCATTACAAGGTATGCCTTGCAGTGATCCTTCTCCTCTTTTCAACTGTCTCCTATTTAACATCTCCCACGTTTTCCTAATTATAGGCGTATCCTTGAATGTTTCATATGTGTACTTTCTCTTATTTTTTTAATGATGAATGTTATATGAGAATATCAAACAGATGTAAATGTTAGTTTCAGTGTAGATGTTTTGTGGGATTAAGTCTAGATTTTGACTCTACTTATGCGTGTGGCTTGTTTTGAAAATTCAATGGTTGATTGATCAGGATTGTTAATGATGATTTTAATCTGCTTTATTTTTGCAACCAGCTTCCAGGCACCCTCCATGTCAAAGTCTTCCAGATCAACCTCTTAATCTTGAGACGATGAACACAGAGCATCACCCAAGCGTGTCATCATCATCATCACAGAGTAACCAGTTCTTGATTACATGTTTCCCACAAGCTCCGATGGACATATCTGTGAGTAGTCCATCATCACCGCAAGGTACATGTTAATTCATCTAAATTGATCCTCATGTATCCTGATGTTACTTAATTAGGGAGAAGCACGAATGCTTACATTAGGATCTAACGAATTCTTGATTCACAATTAGCTATTTATAGAGTCATCCAAACGCTGGCAACTTTGAAAATAATGGAGCTTTGAAAAGAAAGGTAGAATGAGTCTACAATAGAGAAGCTGACATAAAGAATGAGTTAGAATTTGCTGCATCTCTATCTCTGAAGAAGCAGAGAATAGAAGTTGTGAATTGGTTGACAAACGTGGAAAAGCAGAGGAAAAATTTCCAAAGTCTTGAAGTAGCCAGCACAGAAAATTTGCGACCACGGTAACAGGTGGATACGTTGATGGAAGAAGCGGGAAGACCTTATCATAAAAAAGCAAATTTCCAGAAGGACCGTTTGAGGTGGGAGATGCCAAAGTCAATATATTATTAGAACGAAAGTTGCAGGCAGGAAAGGCATTTGAGACAAATACTAAGAAGATCTTGAGGTGCCTAATAGAGGATCGCATATCATGATTAGGCATTTACGGTATGGGGGGTGTCGGGAAAACAACCATTATGGTGCACATACATAATAGGCTCCTAGAAAAAGCAAACCATATTAATGTATTGTGGATTGCTGTGTCACAAGATCTCAACATATATAAGTTGCAAGGTGACATTCAGCTAATATATTCAGAAATATTTTCATGCATGGGTGTTAATTTGGATAATGCTAAATATTTATTAAAACATTGAAAATATATTATTTCGTAGATTCTAAGGAGGAATAATAAAAAAAATTAAAGTAATGTGAGGTGGAGTAAAAACAATCAAATCTTTAAGGGGTAATATCACCAAAAACCCAAAATTATTTTTAAACTTAAATTGATACACTTATGGGAAATTTATCCTCTAATAATTTTCATTAAATTTTACCATTAAATTAATGAGTTGGATAACACGTGGTAGTTGATGAGTATATCAATTTGGTGTTTTACCTTCCATTTATCATAAGTGTATCAATTTGTAGTTTTTTGTAGTATTAATCAAATTTAACGGAAATCAATGGATGATAAATTTGTTACAAATTCACAAGTTTTGGATTTTTGGTGTAAAAATTAGTTTAAGATAAATTTGTTACATGTGTAATAATTTGGGATTTTTCGTAATATTAACTCTATTTAATTAGAGTAGATTAAAAAAGGATATGATAAAATTATAAGTGGTTCTTTTAGTTTATAGATATAAAATTCGGTCACGTCACTCTAAATACTATTGAGGCACGTTATTAAGGGGTCTAATCGTCTGATTTGAAAGGGAATTTTCGGAAGAAAAAGTGCCACGTCATTCGTACTCTGAACCATTCATTGCGCGACACGTGTCCGGATGTCAGTCCACGTCGTCCACCTCTCCGTTTCAGAGGTTCTGTCTCTCTCCTCTCTCTTCTCACGAATAAATAGGGGCGGGCTCGGCTTGGCTCGGCTCGGCTTGGCTCGGCTCGGCTCGCTGCAGAAGAAAAGACAGGTCATGCCTCCCGCCCAAAAGATTTCTCTCTCCTCAGTTAAATTTTCTGCAATTTTCTCTCTCTCTCACTTTCTCTCTCCTAGCAGAAGAACAAACAGAGAACGATCGAGACCTGCGTTCTCTCTCTCCCCTCCGCATCCGCCGGTTGCTTCCATCGCTCCCACGCTCTCTCCCCTCCGCATCCGCTGGTTGCTTCCATCGCTCCCACGCTGAGGCCGACACCGCCGACGCTCCTCCTCCTCCCTCTCGCGACGTTCGCTCTGCTCTCTCTCTTCCCCCCTCCGCGAAGTCGTGCCTTGCTTCCAGCGAAACGCGACACCGACGGTCCTCCACCTCCGCCGGTTGCCTCCGTCGGCGTCGGAGTCCGTCGCCCCCGTCTCCTCCGCCTCCGCCTACGCGCCCGACGCCAACGCGTCGAACCACGACGGCGAAAATGGAGGAGAGAGAAACGACGAGCGAAGACGGAGACGAAGAAGCGAGCGCGCGCATTCGGGGTTACGGACATGGGTCGTCGCGTCGGTCGCGTTCCGGCTCGCCCTCGTCTATCTCCCGGGAACCTCCGCTGTCCACCCGCCCCGAGGTCGCCACCCCTCTCACCGCATTCGCCGCCGTAACGCCGAATGATGGTGGCGACGGACGACTTCGTGGAGGCGGACAACGCGGAGGCCATCATCTCCGGGATCGAGCACAAGTCCCGCAAGATCGAGAGCTTGCTCAAGCGATCGAAACTTCCCCTCCTCGATCCCTCTCTTGCCGCCTTTCCATCCGCGATTTCGCCGGATTGATTTTGAGCTGACCCACCTCCGCATTTCCTCGTGTTTCGTTTCGTCGCGTGCAGGTCGAAGCTGGTGGACGCTCTCAAGACCGCCCTCGAAGGATTGCCTCCGAACACGCGGGACGAGCGATGCAAGGTTTGCCCTGTTTTTTTGGTGGGTTTTTGCTGCTTGTATCGGTAGATCTTTCCGGGTGGTGAAGTCGTGGTCTTTGCAGTCGACGAACTGGATAGTGGTGCACAGAGCGATAATGGCGATGAAGGATCTGGACACCTTGTTCTCTTCTCTGGATCCCGAGTACTACAACATCCTCATGAAGTGAGTGTTGCGCTGTCTTTTCCCTGTTTTCTGTACCCGTCTGTTGTCGATGCTTGTTCGGATTTATTGCTTCGTGTTTGCTTAGTAATCCTTACTGTGGAATTGAAATGTTTGGAGTGATGGTAGCAATTTAAGGCACAGGGGATGGTTTTCTTGTTTCCATTAAGTTTGTAGCGCTTGAAGGCACAAGTGATATCAATGTCGAAATGCCACTGTGTGTGGGGGGTTTGTGAAGGGCTTAATCTTTTCACTCAACTGTCTTGTTCTTTCAATGGGACATTTGAGTACTCCTGTAGTCCCTTGATACAGATTAACATAAGGATCATGGGCTCATTGGGTAGTGACGATTATGCCTAATGATTATCGGTTGTGAAGGGCTTAATTATTGAGCCGTTTGTTGTGGCTGCAGCTTTTGGTAGAGATATTTAATAAAGATCAAGAATTCATGGGTGACGTAATGACTAGAAACAGCAAACTGTCTCTTCAGTTCATTGGTTTATCTGTGTCATCAGGGTTGGCACGTTTTTTTCACCCCAACGACTTAGTTTGATATTCATTTTCTTATTTCTGGTGTTCAAACCTACAAATAATTTGGTGAGAATAACACAAACTAATGAAGTGATCTTGGAAGAATTACCATTTATGAAATTTGAACATAACTTTGTAAAGGAATAGCCTACCACTTTGGTTTAGGTTATCAGTTTCTCAATTTTGCTTATGAAGAATAGGTTGCGCCAGTAACTACTATTAATTGTATGCTTTGGCTGATCATAGTCTATCTATTTAAGGCCTTGTTAAAATGTTTGTGTTGTTGTATTGTGAATTCACTGAATTATGCTACTTGTGATTGCTCTACGTATTTGTTGACACCCCATTTTTTGAAGGAACAAACCTTGTTAAACTATGCAAGGCAGTCAAGTTAGAGTGTATAGGGATTCCTATTCCCAAAGAAAAGCCCTTTTAGAGGCTATGCTCAGACTAAGCTGGACTTTCTTTATTGCTACAATGTGATTTGTATTAGGCATTCTAGTTGCCTCTTCCCAAGGATCGGTACCAATGCTTTGTATGGGAAGGAGGGGAGGGGAAGGAAAATTGGGGTAAAGTTTGAAACTTTGGCACAGAGAGGACAGAAATTTAAATTTTCTTTCCATTTTCATCCCATCCTTGCCTTCTAAACGAAGTATAAGAATGATAGACTGGAGAGGATAAAGGAGGGCAGGTAAGGTTGTCAATTTGGAATAGATGGTAAGATATGCTCAATGATAGTTGCTCCTGTCCTGGGGTTATATGTGTTAATGCTTGGGGTGGTTGTGGATCTAGAGTAGCAGAAGCAACTCCTGGTTTAGATTGTCTCAAACTATGATGACGTGTAGCTTTCCCTGAATTCTAGACAAGGCATTTCATCAATTTTATCGACAAAGTCTTTATTGGTTGCTTCTTTGTTGGTTGTATTGAGTGCCAAAATCTAGTCATGCAATCTAATCCTAAAAGATCTCCTTTCTAGATCAAATCCCTGAGACTTCTGAGTAGGTTGATCTAATGGTATTTTTGTTCTGAGTGATTGGAAGGAGAGAGGAATTAACTTGACAACTTTTGGGGTTAGCTTGATCTCAAGGCCGGTTTCAAGCAGGAGTAGAATAACTTTGTTTCTACAGGATTCTGGTTTAGATTCCATTTTCACCAAGGTGCCATACTCTATTGGCTTGCCATAGTCTTCACAACTCAGCCAGAAAAAAAAATAGTACCATGTTCATTCGTCTCGTGTGTTCTTCTCACTCTGAATTTTGGCATATAATGATCATAAAAGACAATTGCATACTGTTTTCCCCAGTCTCCCAAAGAATGTATTTAAAATTCCTTCATGTCCATAACAGTGTCATTTGACCAGATAAATTGTGCTTGATAGCACGATACTTTTCTTTCTGGTTGGAGAACATGTTCCTTCTTTTCATCAGCACTCAAAACCTATCTCATTCTATGGATACTGCAAATATGACTTATTGGCTTGTCAATGCTTAAGACTGGCTTAGAGCATTATCTAACTCTCCTTGAAGAATTATATGCAAATGCTCTGGGGGTGTTTCTTTATCGCTATTGGTACTTGAGTTAGTCTAAACTGACAAGATGGTATACAACAAAAATTGTCTTGAGGTCATTGTCAAAGTACTTGAATGTTCTTACGGCTGTGAACATAAATGACTGGTTATTAAGTAGATAGGATTTGATGGCATCTATTGTTTGCCTTATGCATGTACGCTTAACATGTATTTTACTTTGACCTTCAGGCTCATCATGCAACTATGGTCTCATGACCAGCAAATTGAGCATTGTCTTCTAATTTTACCATGGTTAACTGAGATTAAAGGTAGATATTTTTATTGACCAGTTGGTTTTGTTGTTTGGCTGGCCAATGCCTTTTACGTGTAATGTGTTTTACGTTCTGCTACATTATTGGCCCCTAAATTCTGTTAGTTCCTCATTTTAGTACTCAAAATTTGCAGGTTAGCCTAGCAGCTGTCGACATAATTCCTCTGTTCCATGGTTCGGCCCCTGACCTAAAATTAGTGAGGAGGATTTGCTAATCTTGTGCCCATCGTCATCGCCTGAAGTAAAAGTCATTGAAGGCCAGTCTGGAGTTGTTATTCAGCTTGTTCCTACTGGTTTTGTCGTCCAATCTTCGGGTTATGAGTTGTCTATTCCCTTATTTGTTAGGGTTGACCTTCCAACTCAAATTTGTTTACCAATGGTTTCTGCAATCCAGTTTTGACTTTACAAAGAAGCAAATGCCTGTTTCTGAACACACGTTCTTGATTGCCTGTCTAGTACAACATTTTGTGATTGAGAAATAAGATCTCAAAATTTTTATCCCAGGTGAAAAGAGCATTTTTGCAAATAAGATTAAGGCCCTCAACCGGTTGAAGGCTAAACTTCTTGTCGCAGCTAGCGATGTAGGAGTTCCAGGCAGAAATGGCTTCAAGAAAGAAAATGTGTTCGACATATGGCGAGACGAGGTCCGAAGATACGTTCTTTACCCTCGCAAGCATGTGAAAGATGTAAGAAGTGGTGTTGAAACGCCTGACCTGTATTCTGTTTTGGACGGTAATATAGAACCTCTGATTGGAGCTCATATCCAGATGAGACTCAAATGACATGCCTCCATAGTAAAGCAGTTTTTCCCAATTTCGCTCTATTAATTTATTTCTCTGCGTTGGTTCTTTGTCCCAAAGTTTTAACCCTTGAAGTTTATTTTTATGTTAAAAACAAGACAATTGTTCCTTTGTCATACATTTATCTACGCCTGAAATTTATTTTGTTGACAAAACCATAAGTTGGGAAAATAGAAAGTGACCCTTTGGTAGGCATTTTGACTGGGGGCACCAAGAGATTCTAGCTAAAAAATTGAAGGTAATCTGATCAAATTCCCATCACGCGTGTGTAAACTACTCGAGATCATGACTATTGTCATGAACTAGGCATATGAAGTTACTAGTATGTCCAGGTAGTTGAGCTTCTTTGCTGGTTCACGATCTTTAGTAATTCTAACTGTCGAGCTTCAAGGCTCCCCAAGACAATAGAGCCATCATAGGCCACAGAGTCACGGTGTTGGGATAAAGCAATAAGTAATTCTAATCACACCAAACATCGCTCAAAGTTTGATGAGTATATAAGACATGCATTCACAGAATTCGGAATAATTAAGTTTACATGTTAACATCCCAATGTTTGATTTGGTGTGAGGAACAGGCATGCCAATTAAACGCATGAGGTAGATTCGTTTCTCAATGTTACTGTTCCCTTCGAGCTTCGGCCTACGTCTTCTCACTTGGTTTATGAAGTCCGTGGCCATAATAAGTTCACATTATGAGCATGAATAACTAAGAATGGTTTATGAAGTTAGTGGGCATGATAAGTTCACGTTATGAGCATGAATAACCAAGAAAGAATCAATAATAAGCAGTTCAGGATTTATGAAGAAGCAATTGCGAGTTCATTGATATAGATAAAAGTTTAAGGATGGCAAAAACATGTCGATGGATGATGATAATAATTAGCGAGTTCGGGCTTTATCCTGGCCTTTGTGAAGTTTGCTGGGACTTCACAGTATAACCAACATAACAATTCCAAGCAAATTTCCCTTATCATGCAAAGACAAATTCTAGGAGCCTTCGTAGTTGTCAAGGAATCAAGCAAACAGTAATACACTTGTGCAGCTGGAGGATTCCATAAATAAATGAAACTCGCTAATTACATTTGTCTAAAACATTGCCAACTTTTCACACCTAATTATGGGAACATCACCATCTTCAAGTCTACCACGTTCATGTACAAAATTCAAGAGCCAAAAATGACATATTGCTGATACGTGCTCCTTTGAGGTTCTCTAAAAACAAGACGCAAGCATGATAAGTCATTGTACGCCCAGCCTTACTCCTTAAAAGACTTGAGCAGCAGACGGTTGTAGACAACTGTCTTTCCAGACTTCCTTTTAAATGAAAAAAAAAAAACATCCACCAGATAATCGAGATTGAATTGCGAACCGAACGGTTGTACCTACAATTTGCACTCGGCATTTCAGCATTTTTCCCCTACCAACTTCAGCATCGAATGTATGTTCAAAAACTTGCACAGATTTTTTCGAAAGTGATTTCAATGTTCCATCATAACTCTTCCTCCAAAAGATGCCTTGTAAAATAACCTAGAAAAACCCAGATCACTCCACGGGCCCGGACAAAGTAAATACGGTCAGCCCCCTCGTCTCGTCCTTCTTTTCTTTGCCCCCTTTGCTAAGCAAATTTCATCAAAAAAACTTTCCCTTGCTAGTGGCTTCAACATGAATGACAATGACAATAAAAGCTCAAAACTTTTCAGCAAATAGCATCTAGGATGATGCTGACGGACTACCTTCACAGAATCCATTCACCAAGATCCTAAAAGAGATGACGAACTAAAGCTTGAGAATCAGGCCAATAGGACTATGATCACTACGGTGATATTAGGAAGGATGTACGAGTCATGAACTTTGTCTGCTATAGATTCTGAAACAAGAAAATAATCGAGCCGCCACCACCGTAGATTGCAAGAGGATAGTTAACGGTGAGAATACCTATTTCCATATGCTTCATCGATTAGACAACGATATGCATAATGACTCAATAAAAAGCAAAAGCTTGTCATTGCTCATATTATCACCATCACGAGAGAAGTGTAACATTAGATATATAATGTTCCATCAAGTAGATCTATGTATACCTTTATTTGTCTTCCTCCCACCATGCCGATAACCCCAATAAGTATAACCAACGGCATGAGGATACTTGTCTTCTAAAGGTATCAACAAAGCCCCTCGACGGAAGTTGGTCTCAAAAGATTCCCCTTCTTCAATTGTAAATTTAGCACTTCTTTTATTTCCACGAGTCTCATGACAATCAGATTAATGACAGAAATAAGAAACATTAGACGTATTAAGAACTTCTATTTCGGGATGCCAAACAGCCTGAATTGTGATTTTTATCAACCCCCAACACAAAACCCCAAACACACCCCCCTTCCCCTCTCCCCCAACAAAAACCCAAAACAAAATTCAGTTGTATGGAGGAAAAGCCTGATTACAATCCTCTTCTCTGTTTTGGGGTTTTTCCCCTCCTTTTAAGTGGGGTGGAGGCATATGGTGTGGCCAGGACATTGTCCTGTGACAGTTAAAAAGCTCATGCAAATTATTAATGCACCTGGTCAATAAAAGGCAGAAAAGGCACATTGATTGTTTCCCTTACCGCAGGATCATAAATGTCTATTTCTTGATGGGCACAATTCAGATCGCCGACAAAATCACGGGCTTCGACTTTCCAAGTTCTGTATTGCCAACAGCAAGCACAAATTTGAGTAAGAGATGAAACAATATTGCAACGAATAAAAATGGTAGTCTATCGAAAAACCTTTATAGGTTGTAGAATTGATCCATGATATGGTGAATAATGACTCCAGAACAAAAGTCTAGATAGCTTTATCAAAAAACAAAAGGGCTACATAGTTCGTGAAATGTCATTATTAGGCAACATGACTTCACCGATGCTTGCACCAGAATTTTTCTGCAGAAAAAATGAATGCTAAATGGTCAAGTCCCCAAAACAGGGGTGATAACTTAAAAAGCAAGAACCACTCACGCATGGGAGTTCACCTAATGTGAAGCGAGAGGCCTCATGAGAAAGATCAAAATATACTTACTGACTTCAAATTTTACGCGAAAGACATGATTGTATGACCAATAAAATCCGGAAAAGTTCACTCTTTCTTTTTCATTTTACCACGAACCGGTCTGGATTTCTTCACAAGCAGTCTAAAACAACATGTCAAAGAACTTCTCAAAAAAGCAAGAACCATCTATCATCTTGTGCATTTGCAAATGAACCGAGCACTCCATCTTAATCTGACTAAAAGAAGAACTACCCACATGAAAGCATTTGAGAAAGACCAACATAATGGAATTAGGCGAGGGAGACGGACCGAGTTCACTGTAGACCTTGCTTCTGCCGTCGATGGAGCTACAAGCCCGGACCATACAGCGTGAGACCGCGGATTTGTGCGGCTGCAAAGCCCCGCCATCTTGACCCAAACGAAGCGATTCTCAAGACCTTGCTCTTTGTTGAAGGCAAATTCTCAAGACCTCATGGTTTTCCATCAGTAATATTCACTTCCCTGCTCAATAATCTCCCTTGCAAGCATTTCGACTAGGGTTCAGGCGAAACCCCTGAACCCTAGTCGAAATGCTTGCCTCATGGATGAAAGAATGCATAGAGAGTCACACTCGAGAGAGAGAGCGATGCGGTGTTCTTGCCGAGCAAGGAAGAAGAGACGCAGCACGAGAGCATACCCGAGACCTCACTGAACCGCGAGGGAAGAACCGCCAAAAGCGAGGAGGTCGTGAGAGAGGCGAGCGAAATTGGACGTCGGGAGAGAGCGCGATTTAGGAAGGAGTGCGCCGAGAGAATGGAGCCATGAGATGAGATGAGGCCGTTGAGTGGAGAGAGAAAGGCCTTCGAGGGCGGTCTTGAGAGCGTCCACCGCTTCGACACACGCGACGAAACGAAACACGAGGAAATGCGGAGGTGGGTCGGCTCAAAATCAATCCGGCGAAATCGCGGACGGAAAGGCGGCAAGAGAGGGATCGAGGAGGGGAAGTTTTGCTTGAGCAAGCTCTCGATCTTGCGGGACTTGTGCTCGATCCCGGAGATGATGGCCTCCGCGTTGTCCGCCTCCACGAAGTCGTCCGTCGCCACCATCATTCGGCGTTACGGCGGCGAATGCGGTGAGAGGGGTGGCGACCTCGGGGCGGGTGGACGGCGGAGGTTCTGGGGAGATAGACGAGGGCGAGCCGGAACGCGACCGACGCGACGACCCATGTCCGGAACCCCGAACGCGCGCGCTTCGCTTCTTCGTCTCCGTCTTCGCCGTCGTTTCTCTCTCCTCCATTTTCGCCGTTGTGGTTCGACGCGTTGGCGTCGGGCGCGTAGGCGGAGGCGGAGGAGACGGGGGCGACGGACTCGACGCCGACGGAGGCAACCGGCGGAGGTGGAGGACCGTCGGCGTCGCGTTTCGGCGGAAGCAAGGCACGACTTCGCGGAGGGGGGAAGAGAGAGAGCGAGAGCGAACGTCGCGAGAGGGAGGAGGAGGAGCGTCGGTGGTGTCGGCCTCAGCGTGGGAGCGATGGAAGCAACCAGCGGATGCGGAGGGGAGAGAGTGTGGGAGCGATGGAAGCAACCGGCGGATGCGGAGGGGAGAGAGAGAACGCAGGTCTCGATCGTTCTCTGTTTGTTCTTCTGCGAGGAGAGAGAAAGTGAGAGAGAAAATTGCAGAAAATTTAACTGAGGAGAGAGAAATCTTTTGGGCGGGAGTTATGACCTGTCTTTTCTTCTGCAGCGAGCCGAGCCGAGCCAAGCCAAGCCCGCCCCTATTTATTCGTGAGAAGAGAGAGGAGAGAGACAAAACCTCTGAAACGGAGAGGTGGACGACGTGGACTGACATCCGGACACGTGTCGCGCAATGAATGGTTCAGAGCACGAATGACGTGGCACTGTTAGGGTACCCAATATTTTCTCGGTCAGGAGAGCTTTATAAATAGTGATGTGGCTTCTTATAAAACGTTTTTTGTCCTGACTTGGTATGAAACGTTTAAATGTTTTATACGAAGTCAGGAAAGTTTTGTCAGAAGTGACGCGGCTTCTTTCTGATAAAATGGCGCCAAAGGATGCCCCACTCGACATCACAGCACGGAGAGAGAAGGAGGAATAGAGAGAGAGAGAGAGAGAGAGAGAGAGAGAGAAGGGGGCGAGAAGAGAGAGAGGGGAAGAGCGACGACGGTGGATTGCAGCCCGTCGAAAGAAAGGGTCGAGCGACGCCTGAAATCTCCATTTCCGAGCACCAGACAAGAGATTTTACCACTATTTCTCACGAGTTTGCGATTTTCGTTTTTTTAAAATGTTCAATATCCGGAGCTATGTAGGGTTTTGCTTTACTGGCAACGCTTCGGCCGCCAAAATCCAACCATATTTTGATTATCCACATCTCCTTGAGTCTATAGGGATTTCACAGAGTTCTAGTTGGAGTCTGATTCGAGAGAAACGAACTCTCCAAGTCCTCCTCTCTGCGCCGCAGGTGAACAGTTTGTGCCGCCTGACTTCTTGGCTAAGCCTCTTTTCGGGGCGGCGACCTCTCAAATCTCGTAATTCTAGAATTAATTATTTTCTTGAGAAGGGAGGAGTCGGCAATTCCCAAGGTGTCTTTGAGTTAGATCGGGTGTTTCTCGTCTCAAAAACAGCAAATTATTCTTGGGTCTGTTGGATAGTAATGTGCAGTTTGGCTTTCCCGCTTTAGTAATTGCGGATGCTAGTGTTTGCTTGAGAATAATGCTGTGCGCGCTAGGAAAATATACACAGGATCGGTAGGTTATATAGTTGGGTGCGCTCTCTTTGCCTGCAGGTTGATAATCAAGACAACAAGATGCCGCGACCTGAAGATATAGCCTGGAAATTCGTGGTTAGACTGGAGGGCAAGAGATGGCGTTGTCCTTACTGCCATAAAGAATCCTCTGGATCAGTCACAAGAGTGAAAAGTCACTTTCTTAAACAACCAAAAGAAGGGATTGCCTCTTGCACAAAAGTGCCAGAGCACATACGCACGCTAATGGAATTGTTACTCAATCATGAGGTGACTTTCGTACTTGTGGTAGCTACATTATCTGCTTGAGAATAATGCTATGCATGCTAAGAAAATATATCAAAAATAGGGATAATTTATGATGGGGCATGCTCTGTTTGCTTGCAGCTTCATAACAAGGATGATATAGCCTGGAAATTCGTCAATAGAGTGGAGGACAGCAAATGGCGTTGTTATTACTGCAGTGGAGAATTCTTTGGTGACCTTACAGGAGTGAAAGGTCACTTGCTTGGAGTCCCAAATGAAGGGATTTCTATTTGCACAGGAGTGCCGAACCACGTAAGAACGCTAATGTGGTCGTTACTCGATGCGGTGGCTGAAGAAGAGAGCAGAGGAGCCAATGGTCAATCCTCCATGGAACCACAATCACGTCACATGCCGACTCAACTGTCGCCTTCATTTTCACCAGAGACCCTCGAAGACTTGGGACCGTTATTACCAACACCACGGGGGGCGACCAACATGGCAAACTTCACCCAACAGGGTGTCATTGGGTCAAACTCTGACCAACAATCACAAGCACATCGTCAGTTTCATCAGAGTTCAGCAATGTCGTTATTGGCGCAAAATAGCCACGGTATGCCTGTGTGAACTTTCTTTACATTCATCTAGGCACGGATAAAAAAACATCATTATATTTTTCGTGTTATTAATTCTCTCTAGAATAACTCAAATTCATCTATTTCCATATCGCATCAATTCCAAATTACAGTGGTATCATTGCATATTCTACATGTCCGATATCACCATCTATTTACCGCACAGTTTGTTTCATTTAAATAGTTAACTTATGAGCATGCTGATTTTCGTTGTAGATATCTTTTTTTTGTGATCAAGTTCTACATGTTCGTTTTACTTGTACCATGGCTTGATCTGAAAGTCCCATTGTTGATTGATCTTATGCTTGAATATTTTAGTGCAACCAGCTTTGGTGCCCCATCGAGATCAAAGTGTTCTACATCAATCCATTAATCATGAGACAAGGGATACGCAGTGGAACGCAACCATGCCTCTGGATATCTAGATACCACCCAGCAACCCGATCTTCATGACTTTCCACCAGAGAATCTTGTTGAATATCGTGATGTAATTGTAAACTCTCCTGAGGAAATACAAATGAATGAACAGCATAATCTAACAATGGGATCATCATTACACAATGATTTATCCCCTGATGTGGACAGTACGAATCGTTTGCAGGATTGCAGTCAACCGTGTGTAGGGGAAGGGGTTTCTGGACTCAGCAATACAAGTCCAACCAACGCTGTCCAGCATCCTGATCAGCTTCACCCAAGGTGTGATTGGGAAGGCGGGAATGACACCCGTTTTTTTCTCTCGCCAACTCCAGTCGACATAAATTGCTTTATTGCATCACCGCATTCTAGTGACTCTCACGGTAATTTGCAAGTTCTAGAAGCAGCAACAAATGCAATAGCCTCATCATCATCACAAGGTATGTCTGGAGTAATCTAAATTGTTCCTATTGTTCTGTTACATTCTTAAATATCCCAGATTATTTTATCGAAATCTAACATATGTTTTTATACATTAGATTTGAACAGGGGTTATCAAATCACGACCGTACGGAACATCAATGCCAATGATGAAGAGATAAGAAACCTGAAACGAAAAGTGGAAGAACTCAACGACAAAGAAGCTCTAATAAAGAAGAAGATGGAGATAGAGTCTGCCGCTTCCTCAGTTCGGAAGAAGCCGAGATTGGTTCAATGGCTAGAAGAAACAGAAATGGCAAGAAATAGCTTCCACATAATTGGCCAAGCCAACGGGGAAACTCTGCCACCAAAGGAACAGGTGGAGACATTGACGAGAGAAGTGGAAAAGCTCATAGGACAAACAACACTACTCATAGAGGAGAGAGATGCCAAAGGAGTCAAATTTTTGGAACGAAAGCTAACAGGTGAAGCGATTCGTAGGAACATTGAGTTGATTTGGGACCACCTGACGGAGAATCATGCATGCAAATTGGGTATTTATGGAATGGGTGGTGTTGGGAAGACAACTATTATGATGCACATACATAATAGACTTCTTAAAGATGCAACCTTCGATGGTGTGGTTTTTATCACTGTGTCCAAAGATTGCAGCATTTATAAGTTGCAGAGTGATATTTGGAAGGCACTTGAATTTGGTGTTATGGAGGATGGGCATGAGAAGAAACGAGCAGCAATGTTGTTGGAGCGATTAGAAAGAAAGAAGAATTGTGTATTGATTCTTGATGATGTGTGGGAACGTCTTGATCTTGAAGAGGTGGGAATCCCTGTTAGAGCAAATGGATGTAAGTTGGTCTTAACCACTAGATCTTTTGATGTATGCTGCCAGATGCATTGTCAAGAGAAAATAAAAATCAAACCTCTATCTCAAATAGAAGCCGAGAGTCTATTTTTGGAGGAGCTTGGATTCGAAGTTCCACTTAATTCGGAAACTAAAGCAATTGTGAAGTCCATTGTTAAAGAATGCGCAGGCTTGCCGATTGGAGTAATCACGATGGCAAGAAGCATGCTAGGAGCGACTGATGTGTTTGAATGGAGGGATGCCTTGGAGAGATTAAAAGAATCGAGTCTGGGGCTAAAAGATATGGAGAACAAGGTGTTAATGATTCTGAAATTCAGTTATGATTGCCTTGGTGATCCTAATGTCCAACAGTGTTTCTTATCTTGTGCACTTTATCCAGAAGATGAATTGATTTATAAGTTTGAGATGGTAGAATTCTTTATCGACCAAGGATTGATTGATGGATTGAATACAAGGAAGAAACAATACGATAGAGGCCTCACCATATTGAACAAACTGATAAAAGTTTGCCTATTGGAAGATAATAGGGACTATATGAAGATGCACGATTTGATTAGAGACATGGCATTGCAAATCATGAGTGCGACTTCAATTGTAAAAGCAAGAAAGGGATTGACGAGGATTCCACCTGAGGAATATTGGACGGATGCTTTGGAGAAAGTCTCTCTAATGAGAAATAACATTTGCGAATTTCCGTTGAACTTGTCACCAAATTGCCCTAAGCTATCAACTCTTCTATTGGATTATGGCTTGCGTGATGCAGTCATCCCTGATTCTTTCTTCAAAAATTTATGTGGGCTAAAGGTTCTAAATCTGAGTGGACATAATATGACAGAACTTCCAAATTCCATCTTAGACTTGGTAAACTTGAGGGCACTATTGCTTAGAGATTGTAAGGAATTGCGCCGTATTCCTTTTCTAGGGAAGCTCACATCTTTAAGAAAGTTGAACGCTAAAAATTGTGAGAGTCTTGAAGCACTCGAGGGTCTGGAAAAATTGGCAAACTTGAGATACCTTGACCTTACTAACACACGTATTGAGAGATTGCCTGAAGGAACGTTGGACCATTTATTAGACTTGCAATATCTTAAATTTTTGGTGGTAAATGAAGAAGACATTACAAAATTGGGGGCATTGGAGACATTTGGATGCTACCTTAAAAATGTGGATGATTTCAACAAGTGTGTGAGGGCTATTGAGCAGAGTAATAACCCTCGCTATTACGACATCAAAGTGGATCTAGAAAAACCAGAGTTTATTGCGGAAGTAAGTGATACTCGATTTGGGAATTTCTGGGATTTTGGGAGGAGAGTCGTCATTAGGGATGACAGTATAACAAATTTGTCCGGCATGCTTCCACTTGAATACCTTGAGGAGCTAGAAATAAAACGATGGGAAAACTCAGGGGTGCTCTATGGAGGGCAAGACGAAGAAGTAATGGACATCCACGACTCCCCTGCCCTAACCCCTACCCTTCCCTTCTTCCCGAGCCTTAGGGTTTTGATAATGGAGGGATGTCCGAAACTGAAGTATCTCTTTGGGCATGGATTTAAATCCAACCTTCCGCATCTACGAGAGATTCATATAGAAGATTGTGTTGAAATGGTGGGGATAACAGCAGCAGTTACATCCCCACCACCACATCCGCTCCCATTTTTCCCTAGTCTCGAACATATTTATATTACACACTGTGATAAAATGAAGAGAGCGGTGGAATCTGAGTGGATGCCCCACTTCCCTACTCTGAGATGGATCGAAGTAGTCGGTTGTGAGAAGATGGAGGAGCTAATCGGAGGTCCTCCCCCATACTCGCCGGATGAACAGATTTCCCTCGAAACTCTTGTGGTAAGCTATTGCGATAACATGAGAAAGCTGTTTACGTATGAGTGGCTGCTCCATCTTCGAAATCTTCAAAGTATCAGCGTCCTTCTCTGCAAAGGAATGGTGAAGATGATAAGCGGAGTGGGACAGGGCCAAGAAGGAAGCATAATGATTCCTGTAAACAACACCCCTTCTTTTTCAATTTCTCTCCCAAAGCTAAAGTCGTTGGGGCTATTCCATCTGGCCCAGCTGAAGAGCATATGCGAAGTCCCAATAAGCTGCGATTCCATGGAAGAGTTGATGGTGTTCGGATGCCCAGAACTGAAGGGGATTCCTTTGCAACTGCGATTGTGTGAAATTGAGGAGCTTCCGCATATTTGTGTGGAAGATGAGGAAAAGTGGAAGCAATGATGTGGGATCGTCCTGATGCTCAGGCTATTCTTCAACCTTATCTCCGAAAAGGGTCAAATGTTATAGGTTATGAGTTAATTCAGAGGCCTTTTGCAGAATTAAAACGTCACCTTGAAGAAAGCCCTTCTGCTCGACCATGCTTTCCTGCAAATTCAATCTCAAGTTGCCATATGAATTGACTTTTTTCATGTGGCCATGCTTCGTGTATTTGGAATGCGGTCGCATGGTTTATTGACTACTGGAAATGAGTTAATCTGTTCAATAGTTCAGGTTAGTAAAAAAACAATGGATCTGAATATTTGGGAAGCCGAGGGACTAGCAGGGTTCTTATAACCGAAAGGACAATTTATTATTATGGATTTATCTTAATGGAATATTAGCCTTCTAAGAAAAGAGAGAATTTTGGGCAGCACTACTTTTAATTTGTTTGTGTTTAGAAAGGATTTCGGATATGATATTGCTCAAACCTGTCGATCCAAACTGTTGTGCCATATACGCTGCTTTGCTCTTTCGGATCAGAACAAGAAGACCCCTGAACTTGTTTCGACATTAAACTATTGGGTATAGAATACTTGATCTGCTTAGTAATTGTATCATCTCTAAAAATGTAGGCTGGGAAGTTTTCTTTTCAGTCTTTGTTTTAAAAATTCACCTCAGCCCCACTTTGAGTTAAGATGTAAGAAGACGGAGGAGAAAGAATTGCACAGCTATCGCCCCACTTTCAATGCCTGGAAGTCGTGGATAGATGGAGAACCCTACAGCTTCAGCTCAAGTTGCCGAAAGATCAGAGTAGTTACCACTAGCAAGTCAATGGCAAAGAGGCCAGCTTATTGGACGTGGCACTTTTGGAAATGTTTACATTGCAAGCAACCAGTAAGTTAGCTTTGGGAAACTTTGACAAGTACCATTTTTTTAGATATCCAGTCGGCGAAACTTTGACATATTAAGTGACAGAGAAACCATATCTCTAGGTGCATGGAAGGAGCTTGAGCTATTGCCTAATGATCCAAATTTAGCTGAGTGCATCAGGCAGTTAAAGTAGGTAATGCTTTTGTTATGCTCTGGGATCCAATCTATCCTCTCATCTGATCTAAATATGCTGGGAGGAAACTTTCTTTCATCATTTCTAGGTAATTGATTGCTTTGCTACTACAGGAAATTCAAGTACTTAGCCAGCTTAGACATTCGAACATTCTACAGTATTAAGGGAGTGAAATCGTGAGTCACCTTTCCACGGCATCTACACATCCCAGCTCAATGGTCATTCATTACTTGACTCACCAAAATTTCAACATTTTATACATACTCGGGTTGAGGATCGTCTCAACATATATCTATAATATGAACATCACGGTTCAATAGACAAGTATATCCAAGAGCGTCTTGGGACCCTAACAGAATCAGTTGTCTGCACTTTTACTTGCCATATTGTTACAATATTGGCTTCCCTGCATGTTGACAACTCCATATATGAGTAATTCTAAACCATTGATCGAGTATCATGAGATGACTTGCGTATTGGATTAGGACGATTGGACCTTCTTCTTTGTGCTTACTTACAGACTAGTTAAAACTCTTTGACTTGCGCAGGGATTTAAAGGGAGCTAACTTATTTGTGAATGCATCTGGGATATTCAAACTTGCTGACTTTGGGATTGCTAAACATGTGAGTTTCCACCTCTTCACTGCAAGACTACTGAGTGCATGTTCAAATTCCTTGCTGATCTGTGGTGCATTCAACTGCGTACTTCTCATTATTGGTTTGTGGCATTTCATATGTGCGAAAATTTATCATAGATGGATGAAATGTTATTGAGTAATTTTCTTCACTTTTTTTCCCATTGTTTCGGTTAAAGTTACTGTGTTGCATAAACGGGAAAAGATTTCTTGCTGTAAATAGATGCCGGAACCTAATGAGAGTTCTTTCCTTTTCTACTAGTTTTTAAAAAGTTCCTAAGAGCGGTTGTGAATAGAATGCAATACCTTTGCCGAAAGGTTGTGGTGTTGTTTTTGCTGCTCCTCTGCATTCCAAAAGAAGGATCAAATTTAGTCAGAGTAAAGAAGGGTCTCCTTCCTAACATGGGGTAAATAAAAGCGTATGGGTCCATTGAATGAAATTCTGGACTGTAGCCAAGATATTGTTACTCTCTTTTTGAGTTCTCAAGCAGCATTGGCTGAAGTCATGTTGTTGATTGCTTCATGGTCTTTTTTCTCAGTAATGAGCTAACATAAGTTGAAAGTGGTTGATTCAGTTATCGATCTGATCTATTTACGTCTATAAAGATGTTGCTATTTTATCCAGTGTTCCATGGACACACCAAGTAGTCTTCGGCTTTACTAATGCCATACCATTTCTTAGCTAACCGGACAAGCAGCTTTCCGCCCTTTGAATGGAAGTCTAAACTGGATGGCTCCAGAGGTACTCTGCTTTTGTGAACGTTAATGCTACATATTTTATTTGTTGTGGCGGAATGATGGAATAATATATCCTGCAGCTCATGCAATCCTTGATGGCGAATAATTACAGCACAGATCTCGATCATTCTGCCAACATGTGGAGTTTGGGACGTACTATTACTGAAATGATAACTGGGAAACCTCCTTGGAGTGAGTATGAGTGAGTAAGTATGCTGCATTGCTTTTTCATTTTCTATGTTTGTCCTTCCACATAACACGCTTCCAACCAAATCTGCGTTGCCGTTTTCTATTAGTAGTTCAGAGCCGTGTGCATAGCCATGTGGTATGTGATCTGTGTCATGAGTTTCTGTTTAAGATTGAATCATTAATGTAGGCTCAAGCTATATTTAAGGTGATTTGAAGTTCTCTAGCAATACCTGAGACGTTATCTGCCGAGGGAAAGGATTTCTTGCAATGTTGCTTTCGAAGACAGTCTGCCGAGAGGCCTTCAGCTGCTATGCTACTTGAGCATGCTTTCCTGCAAATCTGAAGTTGTAGATGACTGACCTATTTCAAGTGCCGTATGTTGTCGCAAAAGGGTTGTTGTCCTGTAAAGTTCCATATTGACTAAACCAGAAGGATCACACGGTCCATAGATGTGATGAAGTACTTGTATATCGACAAAATAAGACGGATGTTCCTCTTGCATGGTTTGACTAGCGGCATACGGATCTAGGCAATTTAACAGTGTTGCTTAATCTAAACCTTTTACTGTAGAGTGCATTCTTATCATAAACATTTTGTGCGAAGTACATTTATTCATCAAAATTGAATGGTATTGATTTGGCTCCAAATAAGCAACAGATCAGCGAAACAAAAGCAAGTAAACCCAGAAAAGAGGAGGAAAAAAAAATTGAAGTGATAGTGCATCAGAATTCCTGAACTCATTTTGAAAGCAAATACTTTGTCGATTTGGTGGGAGGAACATTGGCAGGTTTGGCAAACCTGCAGTGTCTTAGGATTGCAGTAGTGAATCGAGAAAAGCCATTGTGGTCTGCCTCTGAATTTAAATGGTGATGAGGATCCAAGATTTATAACTTCCAAGAGGAGAATCAACGTTAATTGTTGCGATTATGCTCTTGTCAGGGCGGTAGGGGAAAGTCTTTCCTCCAGCTGGTTTTGCTCCCAAGTGATGCTGCAAGTTTACCATATTTTCCCCTTATGGTTGTTTGTCATTTCGTGGAACACTTTTAGAATAATTTTGCATCTCCACTCTATAAAATGCAAATAACCGATGAAATCTGTTGAAAATATCTCACACCGGTCGTTTACAAAATTTTAATGGGCCTTACATTTATATAATTTACCTTCGCTTGTTCAAATATTTAGGTCGGACTTTCTCTTATGTGCAAATAGGAATTTCTATATGAAATGAAGAGTAAACATGCTTCCTTTTTTTATTATTTTTTCTACAATTAAAGTGATTCCTCTACGAAATATATAAAGTGTGACAGAAAAAGAAACTGCTCGAAATTTTGTAAAGTCGAAGGCGCAGCTCAGGTTGAGCTATACTCTCGGCTGCATTGGATTCTCTCTTCATTTTCGTTTTTTTTTTTTTTCCTCATTTTCTAGCCAACATCCTAAACATAAGGCAAGGCACCTTTTCTCTTTTGTCCATTATCTCTCCCCCTTTTCTCCGTACAACTCGCTCTCCTTTTCCTGCCTCTTTGTTTTTTTGGTTCTCTGCCCAAACCCTTAACGAAAACATCTAATTGGTATTTAGTTTTCCAAAGTGTAGCATTATTGAGCACCATCATCGACCATCAAGTTCGCTAAACTCAGTCATCAATTAACTAACTATTCTTGTTTAACAAGAGCTGCACCGACGTGGCAAGAAAAAGATAACAAAAACTCAGGCAAGAGCTCATTGATTTTCAAGAGTCCATCATAAAAATTGAAGAAAAGAAACTATGAATATGTGCTGGATTTTTCTCTGCCGCTGTGTCCTTTTTGAACCACTTTTGATCCAGAACTCTACGATTTTCAGCTCTCCCTTTCTGTTCCTTTTGGTGTTTTCACACTGCTAATTCCCTTCACTCACACATACACACAAACATGAAGGAATGTCATGTCGAAAGTGGCCTCCTTTCAGCCAACTAGGAGGGAATGGAAAGGACTTTTACTTTGGAGAGGGGGCCGCGTCCAAAAATCTCATAAAAATTCCCATTTAAATTCACCAAGGGAAATTCAAGAGTCGGATTATGTAATAGATTGGTTCACAAGAATTGCACTCTTATTAAAAAGGGTAGTGCGATCAGAAGAATATGAGATTACAAAATGAATTTTATTATGGGTCAAATTATCGGTGTTTTTTTATTGTTATTTTTATTAAGATTCGACCAAAACCATTGAAGTCGTAACATTAATTTAACTTAAAAATTATTGAGTTATTATAGTCTTTAAATCACTCTCGGGACAATTTCTTTTCTTTTTGATCTAAAGATCCAAACTACATATGAAACAAGTCTCATGATTGGGAAAACACGAATTTAGCATATTATGCACTGCTCCTAAATATTTTTCTGTGGATGTCAAATAACAAGTACTTAAATAAGTTCATGCAAATAGGATTTGGCGAATTGACAATGCAAAAATTGAGAGAGAATATGAAGTGATTCTATGCACTTTTGAAACTCTATTAGTGTACATTCTTGTAGTTTTTCCTTGTCAAAATATACTGATTTTCAACTTTCACTAAAATGTCGCACATTCAATTAGGAGGCATATGATTAACAGTCCTAATCAGCCAAGTCACAAAACAAATCATAAGAGATCTAATGCGGTTGTCACTGAGCCTCGAATTAGTGGGATGGTCTTTCCCATGGCAAGAGCGGCTAACATCACAAACTTCATCCTCTAGGGATTAAGTTAAAATATTATGTTTGGCACTTATGGTGGTCTTATACTCCATAATATATATTATTTATTTTATCAATTAATCTACCTTGAACAATATGCTAATATTAGTTTAGATAATTTGTCAATTTGGCTATAGCTTGGAATAAGAGACGATAACAAGATAAATTCAATATTGAAAACTTTTTGTTGATTTGTTTTTTTTTCGCTTTTTAGTTATTCTTCTAGCAATTACCGAATTACATCATTCAAACCTTGTAATGCCACATCTATTTATTTATTTTACGCCTGAAATGTGCGAATCAACATACATGATTTCACCACAAAACAAATGGACATTTTTTGAATAATTTTTTTTTTTTTTAAAAAAGATAGTATAATGGCTCATATTAGAACCATTTACCAAGTAATGCAAATTAAAACCAAGTCTTAATTTTTTTTTTTATGTGTATTAAAAATTTCCAATATCATATCATTTCATTTTACACATAAAATGAATAGAATAAACATTAAAACCCTTTGTCCGTCGTAAGATAGAAAGTAAACATCAAATTTATATAATCTTACCTTAAATACTTATGTAGCAAGAACATACATAAAAATAGAACATAATGCAAGACTAAACAGTAATATAACGATTGATTTATATAAAGTGTCAATATAACATTATGCACAAAATGTATACATGTAATATGGGTTCATATCAATAAATGGAATTTGAAGAAGTAAATTTCTGAATTTGTGCAACCCACTTTGTTTATTACACATTCCACAAAAAATATGCAGTCATAAGCTACAATCTGATGGAATTATTTACCAATATACAAAGTTCTATTCACATCATAGGAAATGTTTTGTAGCAATCTGATGGCCTTGAATATTTTGGGGGCAAAGATGCACACATTTCATTCATATTCCATTGTGTTGTATCCTGGCAGCTCCATTCGATACCTACCTCGTATTTGACAGAATGGAAGCTCAATGTTGTCCCCATAATCGAACCACTTAGGCAAGGGGCTTGAATTATTTTTGAGGAACCTTAGTGAGTAATCTTTTATCAGCATAAAAAACAATGCCATTCACAAAATGCCAAATGGGATTCCTCATGACAAAAGTTCACGCTTCGAAAGGCAAACTAAATTATAGTTTTCTCAATCTTTGAAAAAAGTGACATCCATCTCTAGATAGTAAGTTCAAGCAATTAGGGTCAGAAAGATAACCCGACTAGGGTCAATCAATCACACTTACAGTGAACTTTGTAACTTGAATGGAGCTAGAAATTGGATCAAAGAGACCTGCTGCTTTGTATATTTCAAGAACAAAAGCTACACATGAGGCAGATTTCCCATCACTGTATACCCAATCATCTTGCTCTGGAATTGTCAGCAGTTCAGCAAAAGATGGCCCCCTCATTTCCCTTTCGACTATTAGATCAGGAAGATCCAAGCCCTGTATGCAACACAATTGTAAGGTCACCATAAGGTAAATTGCAATTTGAATGGGATGGTACCTCTGTTCCTAGTTGCTTGTTGAGTGCTTCATTCCACATGTTTGCAGCATAGGCTGGTTGCATTTGGTTCCATACTATCATAACAGAAGCAACCTACAATAATACAATGCTCTCTATAAAATGAGTGAACCACACTTCGATCATGTGAAGAAAGCACCCGACATGGCGAGCATATTACATGCATCATCAGCCGGGCCGATAAAAACTCTTAAGAAAAGATGAACAAAGTCCACTATTTTGCTGCCTTAGTATCATATAGGAGGCCATAAAAAATGAATATTTGTCAAACCAAGTCAGATTCTTTTCTGCAATGTTAGCACTCAATAGAGTCACATGCTAATCTGCTATTTGGGGAGATCACTGTTCAGTTTTTAGCCTTTTGCTTTGCTCAGTTGAATTCATTCAAAATCATGGCATGACTGTCTAATTCCAGCGAGACCATGCTGTTAGGATCTGACACATGGCATCATTATATTTCAGGGTTTATCAAAGTAAAGGTAAATTGATGTTTTGCAGTTAGGTTGAGAAGCAGAAACTATTTCGTATCCCGCATCAAAGAATCTCAAGTCACCTACAGATATACCTTGGAAGTAGCACAAGCCCTTAGTGTTAGAAAATTGTCTAAGACAAACCGAATGCACCCACAAAATATATATAAACACATATGCACGTGTACAATCTCTGTACCACATAAGCATCCAATGGCGGTGGATAATTTGCATCAATAGTGTCTATCCAGCTAAAGAGCATGTTGTGATAACGATATGGTTTCCCATTCATAAACTGAGCATACTCTGATGCACTACTCTTGTTGAATTTGACTTGCAAATCAGGATGTAGTGGAAGCAATGCAATGTGGGGATTTGAGTCATCTTTGTTAAGCTCAAACTCCCACCATTCTTCACATGGGAGCACAGCAATGACATCTCCCTGTAATGATAAGAACAAAACAAAAAGTTGCATTATCTCCATTACTATATTGGACTTCTGTAACAGCTGTCCCCTTTACCAACACAAAAGTACAGGGCAAGCAGCAATAACCCAAATGTGAACTTAAATTTGTTAATCAAGGTCTGCCTCAAGTAAAGGACGTCATTTCATCGAATTCTAACCATAATCATCATCAATAAGTTGCCATGTCTCGTGTTAAGATGGGTCTTGAAGTTCAATAGAAATAGTTCACACTGTATTTGCTATGTTACAAATATGATGATGCCACAATAGAGCTTCTAGTAGGAGCCTAAATAGGATTTGCTCTAGTTCATCATGAACCTGAAGCAGCATATCATTTACTTACTCATCCTCTCTTACAATCAAAAGTTTCTACGGGAGCACAGAAAGGAAAGACCTGTCTTATTAGAGAAGATGAGATAAGCAAGGAAATTTAAGGACATATGGGTGTAATATAAGCAAAATTACTATGCAAAATGGAACAATGTCAATGGAACTGTATTTGTAAGAGAAGAACCCATGATTCGACAGAAGTTACATTTATACAGTAATCGCACTGGAATCCCATGCCCCAAAAACCTAAGGGTTCAGCCTATGACATATTACAGAAGGACCACAGGGAGCTTAGTTGTTCTTCTCAATTTGTACTTGACAACCCTTTTATAATCAGAGAACGTATAAGCAGCGTCATATGGGTGTCTTAAAAAATGAATGGCAGATGAGCACAGGGAATTGAGGAGGAGGTGCAGAAATAATAACTCAAACAACTGGTAGGGGTGTTTCAGATGTTCAAACGTTTGTTTGTTGGATATCCCAATATAGGAACAATGTGGCCAATTCTAGCCAGTTATCAACTGGCAGCCATGTTAATATTGGTTATGCAACTGGTTTAAAAATATACTTGACAATTACAATTGCAGAGACAGCAGCAGGTAGAAAGATTGGATGAAATATACATCAAAAGCAATCTGTCAATGTATGAAAAAGAAGAACAAAAAGGAGCAGATAAAATGCTTAAAAACAATCGCAAAGTAATTCTTTTCCTCGAAAGGCTTTTTCTCCACTAGTCAATATAAAAATCAGTCCTTCAAACTGAAAGAGAAGTGCGCTTACATGTATGACCAACCCATGGCTGTTGCCAAATTACCTGTTCATTATCATGTCCAGATTCACCAACCCATAGCTTTCCTTCAGAATCCTTTAAGCACACAGCAGTGTGACCAGCATATGCCCCACTGACCCATTTCTCTAGAGTCTCAAAACCACCCCACCTCCCATGAATTTTTGAAATTGCAAGGAAATCTCCAGAGTGGATATCATCAATGCTGATGTTTGTAACCCAGGGCTGGGGACATTGCTCAAATGAAGCTCCCATATGCTTCTTGAGAAAACCAATGTTAGATTTCTCCCCCTACCCGGTGTTTGAAAACAAAGGAAACATGTCCCACAGTGCTTGAAGGGTCCTTAGCATCTCAGCTTGCATCGGAAAGATTGACACTCCTCTACTTTTCACCTGTAATCCAAATATTGGAAAACCAAGTGTAGCAACTTCCAATATGCACAAAGGAGCAGAAGAGAAAAAAGATAATTGCAGCTTACATATTCAAACTCGGCTTTTCTTCCCACTCTTTGAACTTGAATGTGTGCTCACGGGATAAAAAATAGTAGTCCCATGTCACACGGTATGGGGTTGCAAAGACATAAATATCCATACATGTCCAGCTATGGGCTTTGCTGACCTGGATGAGCAATCCAAACTCATGATTACAAGCCAGATAACAACAACTAGTCATCAGTTTCCATATTCAACAGAACCGGATGCAAAAACAGGGACTATCAACATGAATGGACAGTACCCACCCAGATTGGAATGGCCTCCACAAGATAATTTGATTTTACATCAAAGGAAACAACCATACTTGAATGAGCAACCAAATCCAAATCACCAAATCCTTCTTCAACCACTTAAAACCCAGACACAGAAAACTCAAGTGACCAACCATGGTACCACCAATTCATGGAGCTTAATCAAGTACAAACAAGCAGAGGAAAGGAAAAGAAAAGAAACCATAGCAAGTGACGAAATCCACTTGAAACATATTGAAGTGAGAACTGAAAGATTCCGTGACTCAGATTCCAACATAAATAAGCAGAATGAGAAAAGAGGAACAGTTGGGATCAAGTGCAAAGCCTGAACATTGAATGATATTCTCTAACATCCATTGAATAATAAATTTTCTTTCACAACTCTATACATAATGGTATGACTGCACGCTTCAGTTGGTAAGAAAAAGACCGTAAGTAGATAGAAACTCTATCCAGTTCACTACTTTGAGTCCATCGGAAAAAAATCAACCTTAAATTAACCAAGATAGAAAGCTCAAACTAAGTACTGAAGTCGCCAAGAATTAATTGAAAACTGCGAAAAGCTGGTGGCCATTAGACCCCATCAACAAACCGACACATTCTCACATCTCCCAGAATTGTCATAAAATCGAACTGCAGCGAATTGAATTAAGCAGTGACAGTAGGCAAGAAAACCTCAAAAGCTGGTGAACAGTGACCATCTCTCCACATTGCCAAACCACCACAAGCTCAAACCTCCCAAAATCATCCAGAATCGCAGTCAAATACAAGGATTTCCATTCCGTTCCGTTCGGTTCCCGACTATTCAACCGAAAAAAAAAAAACCAAGGCTTGGGATCATCACTCCAGTCCTTTGCTTTCCCCGTCATTTCCCAATCCCACTCCATTCAACCGTACCTAACAGAAAACCTCATCTTCCAGAATCGCACTCGAAACCAAATAGAGACGAAGCCAAAGCGACGCGATGGAACTAAAGGACGAACCTTGATGCGAAGCGTGCCTCCCCCGAACTCGCTCCCGGTCTCGTTGTGGAGCTCCAACCAAGCGGTGTTGTCATAGAAGCAAGCTCTTTTCCACGTCAGAGTGCCGTTGAAGGGAGAAGCGCCGCCGACGACGAGCCGTCGGACGGCAAAGGGCGTTGAAATTGGGGCGGGTCGACCCGGTGACCCGGATCATGTATCAAACTATCAAAAGTCTGATATGATAATTGTAGAGGGGAGAGGAGCGATTCGTTTTGATCGTCCTTGGACGCCTCGGTAATTACTAGTTGGTGTGCCTGGCCGAGTAAATGAAACATTAAAGCATAATCGAAGCTGAAAATATTCTGCATTTTTATATTTTGTATTAATTCCACTAAAAAAATCTTCAAAATATATCTACCGTAGTGATATTAATGTTCTAATTTTTTTATAGCATAGAATACCTTAAAAAAAAACGTTTTAAATTAGTATTGATTTCACAGTAAATAAAAATTTAAATTTTTAGAGGTAACCTAAAAGTATTTTAATCATTTTAGTGTAGGGATCGGCAATTAGAAGTTTCGCCTCCACGGGTGATTTTACCCTATGGGAGCATAGATACTTTGGGCTCATATGGTTTGTCCTCAAGTTCCTCAGGAGTGTCCCATCCCACCTTCTTCTATAGTCCTTTAAGAGAGAGAGGGGAATTTTTCTTGGCCACTACCGTAACTCTTCCAATCTATACTTTTGGCTCCTCCTAATGGATCAACAACAGTTAAATAAATTTGATCAATATGGAAAGCAAGAACTTTAAATTTACTAAATAACCAATGCTAAAGGGCAGGACGGGAGACTTTTATAAGAAGTGAATGGGAGCGAACTAAATAAAAAATAAGGGAAAGAGGGGAGTCTTATAAGAACAAGGTAAAAGCTAAAAAGGGCATTTTCGGACGGGATATGGCTTTTATAAAACGTTTTATACGAAGTCGGAAAAGTTTTGTAAGAAGTGATGTGGCTTCCTCTATAAGGGCGAGGCAGGAGACTTTTATAGAAGTCAATGAAAGCGAAAGTGCTCCCGAGAAGGGCATTTCGGCAGGAACAGTGCCTGTGCAGCTAAGGGAAGACAGAAGAGTTTGCTTGTGCAGCTAAGGGGGGAAAGAGGGAGTCTTATAAGAACTGAGGTAAAAGTGCTTCCAAAAAGGGCATTTTTGGGAAAAAAAAGTGCTGGTGCAAGAGCTTTATAAATAGTGATACGACTTCTTATAAAACATTTTATACAAAGTCGGGAAGGTTTTGTAAGAAGTGGCGTGGCTTCCTCTATAAGGGCAAGGCAGGAGAATTTTATAGGAAGTCAATGAAAGCGAAAGTGCTTCCGAGAAGGGCATTTTGGCAGGAACAGTGCCTGTGCAGCTAGGGGGGAGACAGGAGAGTTTTATAAGAACTGAGGCAAAAGTGCTTCCAAAAAGAGCATTTTCGGAAGAAAAAGTGCTGGTCATGAGAGCTTTATAAATAGTTATGTAGCTTCTTATAGAACGTTTCATACGAAGTCGGGAATGTTTTGTAGCGGCTGACTTCGTATAAAACGTTTGACTTCGTATAAAACGTTTAAATGTTTTAAACGAAGTCAGGAAATTTTTGTAAGTCACGCGGCTTCTTTCTCATGAAAAGCCCCCAAAGGTTGCCGCACTTGTCTTCTTTTAAAACTCTCCTAGCCAGCACATTTTTTTCCATTCACTTCTTATAAAAATCTCGTCTCACCCCTTAGCATTTGGCTCCGCATTTCTGCCACAAAACAATTCACTCATGGGGAATGTTTTTACGCACCATTGTGAAGACGCGATCATTCCTGAAGCTGAAGCTGTGGTTATATCTGGTAATTTTCTCTTCTTCATCTTCTTCATCTGTGATTTACAGTTACCCATAGATTAGATGTTTGAACTGAGTTCGATTCTTATGTTAAAATTTATGTCCTTCATTTCCTTGACATTCAATTGTTTCGCTTAGAAAGTTTGTCAACTAGGTAAGGGCTGGCGATGATGTGTTTAATGCACTTTTGCAGGTCAGATTTGGCGATTATGTGTTTGTTTTTCTCGCTTTTAAGCTTGTAAAGTACAGAGAACTAGTCTTTTGATAGTTAAAAAAAGTACAGAGAAGTAGTCTTGTTATGCCTCTTTATTTTTCTAATCCATAGATCTATTTCGCATGTCTACAATACGTAATGAAAAAGAGGGCAGTGAAGAAGTTGAATTACACGATGAATTCGCCATCGTCAATGTCCCCGTTCAAGGTGGATGTGGCAATACCATACCCACTGAAGAAGAGGGCGGTCAAGAAATTGAATTACACGATATATCAATTGCCATCATTGTCCCCATTGAGGGTGGAGATGGAAATAACATACCTATTGAAGAAGAGGGTGGTCAAGAAGTTGAATTACACGATGAATTGATTGCTGCTGTTGTCCCCATTCGGGATGGTAATGGTAATGGTGACAGCCATATTGAGGATGGCGACAACAACGTTGGTGACAATGAAGTGGAGCGAGAGGTGCAGGAGGAGGAGAAAGAGCAGGACGGCGCCGAGGGGGCTGGTGGTGTGGGGGCTGTTGTTGGTCCTGCCATTGCTGGTGATAGAGCTGGCTTTATTGTTCTGGCAATGGTGCTGGCGGGGGCGCTCTTCCTGTGGAAGATGCGGCTGATAACACTGCTGGAGTTGCTTTTGATGGTGGTGGTAGTATTCGCAGTAGCCTTGCTCCTTTGGGGTATGGATGGGCTAAACTTGATATGGGTTTTAATCCTAAGACTCAATATTATCTTAGTATGATGGAGAGATTGACGCGTGGATTGCCATGTGAGATGTCTAGGTGGACTTCTTTGGATGATTTTCAGGAGAACATGTTTGTTGCAGGAACCTCTGTTTGTATCCTTTCTTCATCATGTATACATTTGTATCATTACTGGTTATGCTGTCAATCTACTTGGCAGGAATAAACATATTCATAAACATATTCATAGTTTATTAACAGCTGATTGTTCTCATATTGGTAATAAATTTAAGTGCACAATACATAAGGAATGGGGTAAGTAACGGCCAATAAAAGATTATCCATAAATATTATGCGAGACCTATAAGATAAATTAGCAACTCTCCTATACCACAAAATCTGGTGGCAATTTGATGAACCGACATGTTTTCTTAGGATTAGTATGTGCACAAGTGGTCACGGAATCTTAACTCTCACATAAAAAGTTGGTTAGTAAGCTTTTCTTTGCCCATGAGCTTAGCTCTCCTTTTTATATTCTGCTGGACTCATCAATGACGGAGGGCCATTTGATTCAATCTTCTACGTGATATTGATGCATATACGATTACATATAAATAGACGTGACAAATGGGTGAACTGGATTGATTTTGGATGGGTTCTAAATAGGTTCAATCCAAATTCACCCGTTTAATTCATGTTGACCAATTTATTTTCTACACAATTTATATGACATATAGCCAATCCAAACCCACCAACATAACTCACAATTTTTTTATTAATACCAATTAAGCAATTATCAAATTAAAAATATTAAAAATTAATAGGGATAAATATTATTAAAGTCCTAAAATTTATCATGAAAATATAATTGAATCCTAAAATTTTTTGTAAAAGTTTAATTGAATTTTAAAATTTTCAAAAATAATAATTTAAGGGATTTTTTTTCCCCTTCAGAGGCTCCCCTTCTCTCTCTCTCCATGCCCGCTTTTTGGAATTAAAGAGGAGAAAATTGAATTTTTTGCACTAACCTCCTTCTACTTTCTCTGCTTCTTCACGAACGACCATAAGCCTTCACAAACCGATCCCTTTTTACTCTGCCATGCTTTAGTCGAGCCGTAGCAGTTGTCCTTTGCCCCGGCTGTTGCCGGTGACACCGTGGCCCATCTCTGAGCTCGACGGCGAGAATTGAGCCGCCTAGATTCATCTCGCGCCTCTATCTCTCTCATCGTCCCCTTTCGACTTCGGATGTGGCTGATTCGAGCCATTGACATAATTTCGTCTCAGATTCACGGCCGAGTCGAGGCCTAGATCTGAGATCTAGGGTTCAATCGAGCTCCACCGAAGGCGAGGGCTAAGTCGAGCTACACCAGAGGCGAGTCTCGGATCTCGGCATCTTGTCGGTGCTGGAGAAATGGAGAGAGATTGCCGTAGTGAAGGCTTGGTTAGAGAGAGAGGTGGGTTGGGTTTCTTGGTTCGGGCGTGTCAAAGAGGGAGGAACTCTGGAAGTGAAGAACTCCAGGTAATGCGAAGATTGCCGTAGGCCCGTGGTATGGTCTTTTGGGTTTTGGCTCCAAGAAGCAATGAATCGAAATGCGTTTCGGTTCGGTTCAAATACTCGACCTGGACCGAAATGATACAACACCCTTTTTTTTTTACCTATCACCCGATCTGGAATGAGACACGAATCAAGAAGACCCGAAAATTTCAGTTTGGATTGGGCCGGGTTTTTCTGACGCCCCCAACGAGAGGGAAATTTTATAAGGAGTGTGTAAGTTGCCCCTTAGCATTGGCATCGCATTTTCTCTCACAAAACGACTAAGGGGAGATGAAGATAAGAAAAATGCCAGATATAACCACGGCTTCAAGAATGATCGCGTCTTTCACAATGGTACCCAAAAACATTCCCCGCGAGACTTGTTTTGTGAGAGAAATGCGATGCCAAACGCTAAGGAGCGAGATGGGAGAGCTTCAAAGAACCTTGAATAGCTACTTCAACACGCCCTGGCGCCATATCTCCCTCTCTCTTTGGTTCCATTTTCCCTTTTTTTATTCGTGGATTAAGTAATCGACAATCAAGAGTATTCTCTCCTATTCCTCAGTCTTAAGATGCTGTCTATCGGGGGATGTCGGAAAATGAAGTATCTTTAATCATAAATCAAACAATCATCGACCCAAAAACATCCGACAGCCGATCCAGCTTCTTGGGATTGTCCTCCTTCACTATGGACATGACCCCTTGGAGAGCGAACAAAAAGAACATCCACCATTAGGTTGACTTCTAACTTCTCCATAGATGCTCATCGCTCCCAACTCGCCGTCGGTGGATTTGAGCTGTGCCCACAAGATCTAGGTCCGTCGATTTTTCCTATCAAACGAGTTAAAAATTTCAACCATGGATTCTAACTGTAACTTTCTCTTTCTTTCATCCACTCTCTCTCTATCTCAGCACAACCAAGTTCATCACTCTGGACTAAGTGGCCTCAAGTTCATCAATGCCAAGGGCATTAGGAGCAGGAAATTGAATTACCAACCTTCCTTTAAAATTTTGTGAGACTACTACCAACTACTTTTGTCCAATAAAATCTCACATGATACATGACTATGAGATCTTAAGCCCAAACAATTCAGGGCCCCAATTTGTGCCCCCTCTTATATATCTCAACTCTTTAGACTTAAGCCAAACTCTAGTCTATGCTTGAGGGAGATTGGTAGACTATTTTAATAAAATCACACCATCATCTAATAGTTTAAATTATTAGAATGGTCGTAAGTGGTCTCACAAAATCTCATGCTTCTCCTCTTCTTGAGGGAGTTTACACAACTAAACATGATGTATATTTTCTTAAAAAAAGATATTAAATGCATTTCTAGCAACATAGGTGTTACTTAGGCTCTATTTGTTTCGCATAAAATTTCCTTTAAAAAATATTTTCCTCATTTTCTGGCATTTGGATATCTTAAGAAAATGAGTCAACTTAATATATTTTCATAATTGATAGAAAACCTATGCTTAAATTCAAAAAATTGATTTCCTATTTTAAAAATAAAAAATCATTTTCCGGAATACAGTTAGACATTGGCGCTTGTAACTGAGATCTCCGCGCTTGAGCATAGGAACCCTAATATTCGTGTTCGAGTCCTCAACGGTGGGACCCAACTCCACAATGGCCGAGCTCAAGACTACGATGACCATACTAGATCCCCGATGGCCATGCCTAATACTAGGGTGCCCACTCCTAGGTCCCTAATGGCCATGCCCCACTACTCGATTTTCAAGCGTAGGTCCATTGAGATTGGGACCAATTCCTTCATGGCTAGGTTAGGGTCTACTAAGGCTAGGCCTAGGTCCCTTGATGCTAGGCCCAAGACCTCGGTGGTCGTGGCTAAGTCCTTGGCAGTCTTGCTTGAGTACTCAGCTCCTATGCCAAAATCATCGGTGCTCAAGCCTAGGTCCATCAAGGCCAAACACAAGTCCACAGAGGCTGAGCATGGGACCTCAATAGCCATGTCGGGGTACTTGAATCCCATGCTCAATTTACTAGCCGTCAAGCCTTGGTCCATTGAGGTCAAGCCTAAATTCAAAGAGGACGAAGTTGGGTCGTCAATGGCCTTGCCCAAGTGCTTAGCTCTCATGCCCACATCATTGGCACTTGGACATTGGTTCATCAAGGCTAGGCTCGATTCTATGGCAACCAAGACCAGGTCCCTTGAGGCTAAATAGAAGACACCTTAGTACATGTGCCTAGGTCCCTAATGGCTGTGTTCACATCATCATTACCCAAGCCTAGGACCCTCATTGCCCAGGTACCCCGCTCCTTGCTCAAGTCAATGGCACTCAGCCTTGGTTCCTCGACAACTGAGCTCGAGTTCCATGTGGTCGGGCCAAAGATCCCAATGCCCGTTCTTGGATACTCGGCTTCTATGTCTATGTCACCGGTGCATGGGCTGGGTTCATCAGAGCCGCCCACGCTTGAGTTCCAATGGTTACACTTGAGAAAGGCCAGGTCTTGCAATTAAGCCCCTAGCGGCTTGGTATCCCTCGGCTAGGTATCCCTTATATCACATGAAAAATGAATATCTCTTTGGGAAAATAAAACCAAGTTCTTTTCAAAAGATAAAAAATAATTACCAATTCATGTTCAGATTTCATCTGAACACCAACAAATATTGCTTTTTCATTAGAAAATAACTTATTAGAAGGTATTTTTTTGGGAAGGTCAATTCTTTTATGAAACAAATGGACCCTTAGATAAAATAAATTTTCTCAGTTGTTGGAACGACGTTACATTCTTCCCACTCAAAGACTATGCCAAAAAACAAAGGTCCAAATTCAACCAAATATGACATAAGGCCACATTTGGTGTAAAGAATCACACTAGGATGGAATTAGACTTCTGGTGCAGAGAAGTGAGATCTTCGCATCACTAGGAATATCTCAATTGCATAGGAACTACTGTTCCAGCTTTCGCGGAAAATGAGATTTCTTCACTTATCAATCTTAGGATTTGTCCTGTTCAAAAAAAAAAAAATCTTCGGATTTGGCTTTCCTTTCCTTGGTGGGTTGAAAAAAATCAGAACTTCATCAAGAATAATTTTTCACTGCATTTTTCAAGAGCCTCACCTCCTCCGCCATTTCAGTTTCTTCACGTTCTTCTTCTTTGCCCCCTCTCTTGTTTTATTATAGGGGTTTGTTTGACTAAATTGTTCGATCGTTGTTGCTGGTCTTTTTCTTGAGGGGAACTCAGAAACCGACCTTTCTTCTTCCTCTCAATTTTTCTGGTCTTCAAATATCGACGACTATTATCCACCTCTCACTCTACGAGTACTTTTGGATTTTAGGCGACCCATCAATAGTTGTTCTTAGTTTTGCTCCCCATCGCAATTGTGAATAAAGCACCCAGTACACGAGACAAATCGGCAAAATATTTAATAGAACCTGTATCAAAGTTAACACGTTTTCTACTCAGTAATCGCTAATTCACATTCCAGAAGGAATCTACCACTTGAAATACTAGTTCAGAAACTGACAAAAATAGAGCTACAACTCTCTTGCTTTCCTTCATCGCCCGCGCACTCACATATCCACACCCACAACAATGAACTTTTTTATCACTCTGGTCTTTCTTCTACCAGTTCTTTTTCTATTAAACTGGAGAAGAAGTTCATCAAGAAAGCTACCTCATTGCGAATCCCCATTATAGGCCAAAGCCTTGGCCTGCTCCGAGCCACGAGGACAAATGTGGAGAAAGATGGCTCCGATAAAGAGTGAGGAAATATGGACCAATCTTGAAGCTCATTCTCTTGGGAAGACGGATGGTGTACACTCATGGACAAGCAGCAAACAATCTTGTATTCTGCGGAGACAGCAGCAAGATTGCCAACAAGCAAGCATCATCCATCCGCACGATTCTGGGAGACTGCAATCTATTGGAAGTCAGTGGCCAAGATCACAGACACGTGAGAGACTCTCTGATGTCATTCTTCTGACCAGAATCCCTGAAGCAGTACGTGGGGAAAATGGATGAAGAAATCAGAAAGCACATCGAATTGCACTGGCAGCGCATGGAAAGAGCTGTGGTATGTCAATATTCTGTAAAACTCCCACTGTTGCCTTGATCTGTTTGAGATATATCCAATACATAACAAGTTTAAGATACATATGGCGCATGCACTCATTCTCTCATATAACTGGTGTTCACACTTGTATGGCCTCTGCATATATCGACTAAGAGAATGAATACATAGATTAAAAGTGCAAATAATCTCTTCAATAAACAAAAGAAGAGTAAATGACACTAGTGTTTTGATTTTTCCTATAGGCATGGCCCCTGATGAAAAACCTTACATTCAATGTTATATGCTCTCTTATCTTCGGTGTCGAGGAAAGATCTGAAAGATAAAATTCTTGCAAAATTTTCAAGAAATGAATAAGAGGTAATGTGGTCAATACCAGTAAAGCTGCCATTCACACACTACAGTAGGAGCCTCTGTGCAAGCTCTAGGGTCCAAGATCTGTTGAAGGAGCTTGTAGCCTTGTACAGGAGAAGAAAGCAAAACTAGAGCAGCGCATTGCCACTCCTTATCAAGACTTGATCACGTGCCTGTTAAGTAGGCATGATGAAGAAAATAAACAAGTTGTGACTGACAAGGAAATTTTGCACAATATCATGCTAATCATGGTTGCAGGACATGATACCTGTTCTGATGACTTTTATGCTGCGTCTTCTATCAAAGAATCCCTCTGTTTAAAAAGCTGTTCTTCAAGGTACACATCCTCTATTTCCGGCATCTTTTTAGATTTGCCGAATCTGCATAGGGATTCCTGCAGCCCAAAAAGGAAGGAAAAAAAACTAAATGATGATGAATTTGTTAATTAATGAATCTATTTTGCTGATGGAAAATGTACGACTTGCCAAATGTAAGATAAGTCAATACACAAATTATTTGAAGTTTCCGAAGTCAGATGTCAACTTTAATAACAAAGCTCAAAAGCATGTTCTTCCCCCTTATTGCAATTCATAAGCCTCTTTTGCTTTTGCAGAACAAGAAGAGATAGCAAAAAGCAAGACTTCGAGGATGGTTCCACCTGTTTTTGCTAGCTTCAGGATAGCCTTCAAGGATACCTCATTCCTAAAGGCTGGCAAGTAAGGATGCTTGTAACTTTTCCTATCTCTTCAAATACTTGCATTATCTGCTATTTATTCTCTCTATCTGTGAAACCAGTCGCTTAATATACCTTTGGCAACCATCCAAACAGTGCCTGATTCTGATTTTTTGTTCCCAGAATCAGTTTGGGAACAGAATCACGTTTGGTAAATTTTTTGTCCAAAACTGATTCTGGGAACAAATTTACTCCCAAAATCAGTTTTGGACAAGAATTCAGAATCAGAAAAAATATGATTCTCCGTCCGAGAATCAAAAAAAAGAATCAAAAGTGCTGAATCAAAAAAAAAATTATTTCTATATTTTATTTTTATTTCTTCCTAGTATGAAATATATATTTGTTGTATATAGAATACATATTTAATTTTATATTATAATTTAGTATTTTTATTTATTACATATTGTAGGGATATTAGTATAGTTTATACTATGGTTTATTATTTACTATATAATAAAAATTGATTAGTTAATATTTTTATTACTTAGTATAAAAATATAATTAATCAGTGAATGGTTTATGAAAATTCAATATCAAATTTATTTTAATCTAAAAAGGTAATTAAAAAAGAATTGGAATACAAATTTTATATAGTTACCAAACGCGTTTCTATTCTTTTTCTATTTCAGAATCAGAAATTTTATTTGTTACCAAACGCGTTTTTTTACTCAGAATCAGTTCCCGGGAACAGAATCGTTACCAAACGCGCTCTTAATATACCTTTGGAACTTAACATGTGATTTAGATCTTCTAGGCATCAAGCATGACACACATGATGAGAGCATATTCCTGGAGCCATCAAAGTTTGATACTGCTAAATTTGAAAACCAGAAGATAGTACCACCCTACAGCTTTATTGCTTTTGGAGGAGGGCCTCGCATATGCCCAGGAAATGAATTTGCAAGGATCCATTATTTGGTCACTCGGTACTCTTGGGAGTTATGTTCAGATGATCATTACATGAGGGACCATGCCAGTACCCACTCAAGGACTACTGCTTTGGATTGTGCCTAAGAAACAGAAATGATCTTTCCTTGACCATCCAGGACTTCAACTATGCCAGCTTTTCAGGACTTAGCTACATCAAACATCCCCATTAGTGGATAAAAGTTGAAACGCCATTAACCCAAGAAAGAAGCCAGTGCTTTTAGAAACTCTTCTGGATAACATAACAAAGTGCATTCTGCCAATGGTGTATGCTTTCATTTTATATGAAGCTATATGCATGTCGTCATTACAAATTTAAAATTGAGCTCTACTGCCCAGTATTCATGCAATTTTCCTTATCTTAGCCCCTCCAGAAACTATCAACGCTTGCTATATTAATAAAACCAAATGCTGTTTGAACAGAAAAAAGGCCTAATTTTTCTTTTGCTCTTCCAATTTCTTTGGGTTGGTTTGATACTGATTTAATTTTTGTGTTTTTCCGTTCTTTCTTGCTTTTTACCTAACAAACCATGATATTTCAACAAACAGTGATGACAAAGCATCAAATTATGACAAGGAGATTCGTTTGTATTGATTGAATCATGCAATAGTGAAGGCAAAATTATTTATATTAGTTGAAAGGTGATCATTCTTGACATTGAGTGACAGCAAAATACTTCCGTACTTTCTCTTCGTAAAGTGAATATTGTTTTACTCTTTTATTTGAATCTAACATGTAGAAAGTAATTAACTAAGCTAAATAATATAGAGTAATTTGAGAAATGGCAATATCTATCCAAATTCCGACATGTCAACACATTGAACTTTGATGTAATTACATATATCTGTGCACATCATACTCAAGTATTCCATTGAATTACAGCATAAATGCTTGAGTATATATTTTGATACTCAACCCAGTGTGCTTGCTGGTAGTCAATATTCACAAAGTTAAATAAGAGAATCACAGTGTAGAAAATCAGCGCAACTTTGGCAGATTCAACTTAGAAATAATTAAGAGGGAAAGGACCTATAGGCTCTTAAGTCTTTGCAGAACTAGCGAAGAGCTTAAAAATGCCAAGGCAGGCGATTGGGATGCATGAGATTCTGCAAAACCTTGAGAAGTGCAAAAGACGGGGGACAGCAGAGACCTCAGTGAATGCAAATTCAACAGGCACAAATGATCAATGCAATCATGCAATATGAACTTGAACAGAAAATTGCCCAAGAGCTCATTATGGCAGGCAAGCTGGACGAGGCTTACCCTGAAGTGGATTTACCCAATCTTTCATCTTTACATCGTCTCTGATCGTCGACCATCGACTCGAAAACGTCTAACAGTTGATCCAGTCCCTCCAGACTGCCCCCAACCGCCTTCATCGCGTAGATGGCACTCTCGAGAGTGGACAAACATCCAGCCTTAGGCTGACTTCTAACTTCTCTGTACAAGCTCATCACCTCCAAATCCAACTTCAGATGAGGCAACAGCTTCAACCCAGGATTCTCGCTGTACATTCTCTTTGCCTTCATCCACGTGCCGTCCAGCAAGATCAAGTTCCTGACTTTGAACTCAGCTGCCTTGAGTTCATCAATGCTGAGCGCATTCTTGGTCGGAAACAGAAGTACTGACCCGCGCGGCACCTCGAGTACGAACTCCTCAGATTCTTCAAGCTCCAAGCTCGGATTCGATACAAGGTTTTGCGATTTCCTAACCATAAATCCATTCGACAGAACATCACGAGCTGACTGGCAATCTAATATGGCATCAAAGTCAGCTCCTCGATGACTGATTCGAGACATCCAAACATGGTCTATCGATTCGATAATCCCCTTCTTGCCCATTCGAAAACTGATAACAGGTTTGCTAGTACTTCTAGACAAGACTCCACAGGCGCACGAGTTCTGCGGCACCTGGGAATCCTCCGAAACCTCCCCACCGTTCGGGGCAATCGAACCGCAGCCCCCATCATCCCCAGGACAATGAGCTCCATTCGATTTGACGACCGAATTAGGGCTTCCCACCTCCACTCCAGATACCAATCCATTGGCGCTGATTTCGGAGTCTTGCTCGAGCGGCGAGATCGAGAACTCGGCGCCGGAGTTGACCTCGGAAACGGCAGCGACGGCGACGTCTTGAGCGCTAGCCTCGAGATTCTGGTGGAATTGAGGGGGTGCTTCCGTTCCAGGCTGTGCTGGAGGACGGTGACTCGGACGGGGTGGTCGAGACGCGGAGATCGGATCCGGGTGCAGAGGCACGTGCGCGCCGGCTTGGAGCAGGACGGGCAAACGGGCCGCTTCGGATTGGTGGAGCGGGCCGTTTCCGCCATTTTCGCCGAGCCGCGGCAGACGCTGGCGGCGATCCGGCCGGGGAAAGGAGGGAGCTTGAGGAGCAGGAGGGTGGTCGGGGACGCGTATTGAAATGGGCTCGGATTCGGGTTCGGGAACGGGTTCAGGAATCGGATTCGGGTTGCGAAATGGACCCGCATTTTCCCAGAAATTGGGAGATGATTTTTGGGAATCTGAAAGAAACGGTAGGGGACGAAGTGCGCGGGGCGTTTTTATTTATGTTTGGCCAAAACGGTCGAGCAAATAGTTTTGAATTTACTAAAGAGCGTGCGGGCGGCGGCCTCTGTGATTCAAATTCAAAAGATGGCATGCATAGGCCAATCAATAACGATTGCCACTGTTAGGTGAGACTGGATATCATGGCAGCAACTGTGTGATGGAGATTGTTCTTGTGGATTTATCATGCCATATGACAGCAAGCACCGCTGCAATTGTCGAAATCATGATGATGAATAACCGAAATCATGCTTCTAGACCAGAGTAAGTATCCACTAAGATCAAATGGTCAACAAGTTAAAAATTGAGGCCCTTGAAGATTTTAGCAAGGAAGTTGATCTGTTCTTTGGATCCTCGGACGGTAGTCACAGTTTGCGCTTCAGATTGAAATAGCAGCCTTGGGGTTCCTCCTTTTGAAGTCTTAGGGGTATGTATCACTTAGACGTCCTAAGCTTCATATCAGCTACTGATGATGCTGCGAAGCTTCACAAGAAATTGCCTTCTTGGAATTTGCATGAGTATTGTCCAATTTCAACCTGGTGAGGAACTTTTTGGTTGGTCTTTGTTTCGAGTTAGCCAAAGGACGATCGATCTAAATATCTAAGAAGCTAGGGGACTAGCAGAGTCTGCTTCCTATCTGGCTTAGAACTGAAAGGAAAATTTATTATTATGATTGATCTTTCCAAAATGATACCTCTTAAAGAAAAGAAAGAATTTTGGGCAATGCTGCCTTTAATCTGTTTGTGTTTAGAAATTATTTCAAACATGATATTGCATAGATTTGTCGATTGAAAATGTTGTGCCACATACGTTGCTTCTCACTCTTTTGGATTAGAGCAACTTAACTATTGACACCTAAATTTCGGCGACCCATTTAGTTATTTATCGTATTAAAAATTAGGAGTTAATTTTATCCTTGAAAAAAAAAATAGTTAATCGCATAGCATATAGTTTTAGGTGCATTTTTTATTTGCATTTACATTGGGCCGGTAACGGATGAGTTTGAATTGATGGTTCAAAAACTTTAATTTGATGAGTCGAGCTAAGCTCATGAAAAAAAAAAGCAAATTGGCCCAAGTCCGTATCCTCGGAGAGATTTTACGGATTTATCTTTGTGAGATTTCAATTCAAAAGCAAATATTACGTTTGGAAAAAAACATTTCGAAAAGAAAACTTGGTGGAGATGGATTTGGAAAATTTAAAAAACCCTAATCCATGCCCTATAAATAGGTAAAAAAATACGTGGGTTGGAGGGAGGCCACACAATTGAGAATACACAGCCACAAATGCGGAGAGAGCCCCGTTCATTCACGAAAGCGGAGAGAGAGTAGGGCAGGCTTGAGATTGGAGAGCTCGGCCACGGTTGCCCCGGCCCCTGCGCCATCTCGCTCCTCGATTGGCGATGTGCCTGTGTTGCTGCCGCACGCTTGTTAACGCTTGTTCCGAGGTCACTTCTTCCCACGTAGTGGAGCACTGCCACTCGACGCTCCTTATCGCCCATCCAATTTCCAGTCCTCCAACAAGCTCCCACGACATCAACAACGCGACGAGCAGGACGTTCCTCTTGGATCCCCCTCGGCGAAGTCCAATCTGATCCAAGCCCTGACGACGAAGCCTGTTGTCCCTTGAGACGAAGCCCAGTCCATTGACGCCAGCAGCCTTCTTCCGAGACGCCTGTTGCTTCCTGACGAGTTCCCGCAAAGATCAACATTGCGCGCTGCCCGCTCCTCTCTTGCTGTGCCGTGTCGCAGTTCCTGACGACAAGGAGTTGCTGCAGTTCCTCAACGTCCCCTGCCCGAAGCTGCTGTCATCCTCCTCCTATCGGCGGGCTGAGTAGTTGTCCAAGAAACATCACACCAAGAGCACGTGAAGAAGGAAAAACTAAAAAAGGGTGGGGTTGTCTTCTTCCAATGGGGGTCTTCAAGCGTGAAGTTCGGCGCCTACAACTTCGACGCCCGCGGCTGCCGATCCATCATTGACCGCCACCTGCCACTACCCCAACTGTCGCCGAGCACCGCATGATCGAGAGACGGCCACGACATGCACAGAAAGAGAGACCAAAAGTTTTTCTTTTCCTGCAGGTTACAAGGAGGGACGTCTCCATTAGTGTAACGCATCCAGGAGGAGATACGGAAGAAAAGGAAGCATGCAATAAAAGACTCACAAAAAGAAAGCCAAGACAGTCCCAACGCGATCTTCTCTTGCTTGTCATCCATAGGCTCGCATCCACACAATTTGCCACCTCGCGGTTTTGAAACTCATCCGCGATAGCCCATGATCGATCTAAGTCATCGCCGAATCCGTGCTAACTATGAACGATTGCTGACCTCCATCAGATTGTGTGCTCCTTTCAACTGGTAAGTTTGAGATTGGTTTTGACCTGTTTACAGGTTGAAGATGATCTAACCATCATTAATTTACTGAGTCCAATCGAAGTCAAAAAAGTCGTGAACTTGACTTATGAGCTTGGGAAGTGGAGTATCATAATTCGTTCATGTCGATAGGATAGGGATAACGAGGGTCAATTTCGAGTCAAACTGTTGGTGTTTCATCTTGGATCCAATATGAATCGTGCAAATCGATGTTTTCATGATTAGAGCGTGTTGACCTGACTTTCTCTGCTGTTTAAGTGCATATGAGTGTTGATCAATATTGCTGCACGTCAATAATTCTTGATGGTCCTTGAGCTTTCACCATGATAACTCTTTGCCCTTCACCGTGAGCATCCCGCCGAGCATCCGTGAGCCAACACCACCTCTTCATCGTGTCGAGTTTGTCCAATTTGGACAAGCAATTGTTTGAACAAGGTAATAATTTTATCTTAGTCAAGATTCATATATTTCGTTGCCTTGCTCGAATTATTGCATTCTTGATTGAACTCTCGAATGATGTTATCATAATCTTGAATAGCCGTCACAACATGCATATGATTGACAGTCCGATTTCACGCTCGAAATACGACTCGCAATCGCACGGAAAAATTGTCAATCCGATCTCACGCTCGAGATTCGATTCGCAATTTTATTTAAAATTGACCAACTCGATCTCATGCGCGAGATATGGTTTGTTTATTTTTAGATATCAATCTTATCTTGCTCTGATCTGCTGCCATGTCGCTTGAATCAATTTTGTTTTCATAAAAAAAAAATCATCAAAAAATCTGAGATAGATTAGGTTCGTTTTGGAACATTCCTCGTTTTAGGGTTATCTTGCATGTTTAGAATAGGAAATTTATTTATTTCGAATTTCTTAAATAAAAAATAAATAAATGCATTCGTTTAGGATGTTAGTTTTTTCTTTGATTTAAGTTGCATGTTTAGTTATGTGGCAATTTTAAATTTCGAATTTTATAAAAATAAAATAAAAATATCATGCATATGTCATGTAGAATTAGGGCATTCTTTGCACGTCATTGCATGTTAGGATTGCATATTATAGGTTTAGATAATTTCTCCTAAATAGATTGCATGCTTATTAGGAAAATAAAAATCATGTGCACGTCATATAGAATTATGTTTATACAATGCACGTCATTTAGTGATTTTTGTTAGGTTCATTTAATTAGAAATTGCTTGTCATTAGAATTAGGTCATTAGATTAATTTAGATTGCATATTTAAGTGTTGCATTTCTTTAATTTCGAATCTCATGGAAAATACAAAAAATAATTTTTTAGAATAAATCCATCTCATGCTTCAGGATAGACTACATGCTTATTTATGTCATATCGCTTAGGTCATATAGCTAAGTCATGTCGTCATGTCATATTATTTCATGTTAAATTAGAGGCATGCATTGTATAAAGCATGATTCTCATTAATTAAGTGAAAACAAAACAAAAATTGCGTATCAATTAGAAACCATATCTAAGGTTGTTGATATGGATTTTAATTTAACATTTGCAGATGTTTTCGTTGCTATGTAAGTCTTGCAATTTATTCATTTACTTTCTTGAGTGTTAAATTGGTGGTTTGCGCACCTACATGGTCACCTCACATGTTAAGGAATTAAAATCAATTCAAGTTGCTTGCCAAACAATTTTTTCAAAATAAAAGATAAAGGTACTGAAAGGGCATTAGAGAAATCTAGTGTAACCAAGTCTCCGTACCCATAATCTCTGGTTCGAAGGAGTAAAGTAAATCTCACATTACTTTACTTGGGTTTCTAATCGACCCACCAAAAATAGATTAATGGCGACTCCTAATTGAAAATTAATTGCATGTTAAGAACTTGAACCGAAAGTCGAGAATTGGTATGGGCTTGGGAGAGCCCGAGTTAAGTCTAGACTTAACAATCCATTAGCCAAACTCTAGGTGGTTCACACCCGAAAACTTGGTCGCGACATTAACCTAAATTGAACTGTTTCGACATTAGACTATTTAGAATATTCGATTTGCTTAGTGATTTTATCATATTTGGAAACATAGGCCGATAAATTTTATTTTCGCCCTTTGTTGTCAAAAGAAGAAGAAGCAACTTGTCAACTTAATAACTTGATTACCTTATACTCCTTTTCTTCAATTATTATTTTAACAGAGAGAGAGGGCCAATGTTGAGGTCTTGAGAGCACCGAGTACCCTTGACCAATCACTTCAACACTTCCCTGAAGAGAGAGGAAACACACCTCCTTCTCTTCGATTCCATTTTCCTATTATTTTTACTTTTTTTGTGGTCTTTGCCTTTCGTTTTTTTTAAATTTTTTGCCTTTTCTTTGAGATGTCATATTAGCGCCATGCATTCTCAAAATTTTAAAAAATGTGATATCTCCACTTTCCATCACTTAAATTAAACGCATCTAATAAGTTTATAGCTTTAATTAAATTAGTTTACGACTTGATATTACTTTCATCATAAGTTCTAGAACTCAGGTGCCCATATTAAAACAAATGAAAGAAACATTGAAGATAGAGAGAGAGAGAAGGAGCTGGTTTTGTATCTAGTTCATGCCACGTCAGCAAGCTGATAATGTCACTAGCCATGAATTATGGAGGAACTTGATTTCTTTAACGGAGAAAAGCTAAAGGACATATTTCTTTTTTCCCCCCAAGAATGACAGCACGTGTATTCGAAGGAAGCTCCTCAAGGCACGGTCCGTCCTTAAGCCACATGTTAGATATATTATTGGTAAATGGTAATGAACATCATAGTTTCTTATGGAATGATCATTGGCATCCTCATGGGGTGTTGTTTTGTCATTTGTGGAGTTGAGTGGGTTTGTCCTCCAGCAGGATCATAATTGTTTGTGCATATTCAAGCAGCCATATGTGGAAAGATCTTTCCCCTGCTCTGCTTTTGAGGGTAGAGCAATTTTCAAAGGAAATTCCTCTAGATGCTTCACCCAGGCTGATGCTTGGAAGTGGGTAAGGGATAAAATGCATAAGATCTAATCCAAGTTTGCATAAATTCAGCTCTGTAGCTTGGCTTGCTATCTTGAACAGGCTACAAACCTTGGACGGGATAAAAAGGGGGTCCTCCATTGATGACAAATGTGTCTTATGCTCTTCTTCCCGAGTCTAGGAAACCTTTGTTTTTTTAGGGTGCCTTCTCAAAGGATGGAGATCTCTAATGGGGCTGGTTAAAGTCTGTTGGAACATTAATAATTGGGATAGAATGGGTTCTTTAGAGCTTGTAGAGGGAGGTCTTTGACTAAAATCGTATTGAAACTCATTTGGAATGGTGCCATCTACTCTATTTTGGGGATAGGAATGGAGTTTTTCACAATCATGCTGCTCCTCCGTCTGCTGGAGCTATTAAAATGGCGGTCTTTGGTGTGAGACTCCGCGCCAAGCTGTTGTAGGAAACAAAGAGTCTTTCGAATGATGCAGAGAAAGCTCTGTATATGATATTTTGGATTGTTTGTTAAGCTTGGGCGTTTTCTGTTCTTTCTCTAGGTTTCATATGCTAACCCGAAAAAAAGAGCTAACAGAGTTAATTGCAAGTTGGAGGATTTCATAGCACAAAAATGATAAAGCAAGACCGTATCTCAATATTGAGATGTGGTTTTTTTTACCGACCAAAAAACAAAAGACCGTATCTCAATATAAGATTTGCATTTTACGGGATTGGTTCTTATTTTCCTTTTATGGTTTCCAGTGCCACTCACCACGTGTCATCTTTCCATGGAGGTTGGACCTGGCGGCTAGTTTATTGACGTTGGTCCGGTCCTATAATCCGATAAGTCCTTTCCTGACTGCCATTGACTCTATTTTTCAATTTCATAAAAATGCCCGACTTTTGATCTTTCTCGAATACCCCAAAAGCCTGACGAATCCATACACTCCTGAAAATTTAAACTGGCAACCTCCTAAAATTCCTGACGCTAAGCCCTTCCGTGGTCCAGATTGCCAGAACAGCTTTGGTCCTTCCTTTTCATCTATGTTTGCTACTTTGGAATTTCCAATTTCGTCGGTTCTTGTCCATTTATGTTGTTTACCCACTCTGAGGGATCCTCAGGTGGTTCTGCTTACTAGGTGATTTTTCTTTCGTTTTTTTTTTTTGGTTGGATGCTTACTGGGTGATTGGGAAAGGGTTTAGCATGGCTTCTTTTTTATACATGCAGATCTTGTCTGACTTCATTCTTTTCTAGTTAGCGCGAAGTTGTCTCCTCTCCTATAGCTCAGAATAAGTGATGCCTAGAGAGGTTGATCCATTTCGGAGGCATTTGGAGGTTGTGGCGAACAAGTGGATGTGTAAGTTTTGTGGCAAGGATTTTGGTGGAAGTGCTACAGGGATCAGGGCACACCTCGTGGGGGCTCTGGGCTATGGTATTAAACTACGCGAGAGAGTTGATGAGCATGTGAGATCCCAAGCTTTGAAAGTGATTAAAGGTAAAAGTGTGGCGGATGCAACCAACAAGGGAGGCGCATCTATTGAGGTAATGGGACGAAGAAGTGACGGCATGGGCCAAATTGTAGTCCTTGGTAGTGACCATGCTTCGAGTCCCCATAGTATGCTCGACTCGAATCGAAACGTCCTAAAGCAACCATCTTGCCATTGGCAGAATGGAAGTGTTGCTGGTGTAGCTTCAGTAGATTGTCAGTATCAAGAGACCTTGTGTCTCGTTGGCATGCCAGTGCGTGATGCAGAATTGCCCCCGCAAGGGCCGCAACCCAATGGGTCAATTCAACGCTTGAATGATGAACATGGAAACGAAAAAACTTCTTCTCTCCAGCAACCTGCTACCGATCCTTTGGCTTCGATTTTTCTTGATCCAAAGTCAACTACCAGAGCTCTTTGATCAGTTTATTGATCTGGAGACGAGGTATGAACAACGGAATAGTAGAGGGCCATCACCATTGCAAAGTCATCGATCCCTTAATAACAGCGTGACAAATGGGTTGCATCGAGTCAACTAGACCTGGTGGTGCTGCGCCTGGTCCCCGACTCAGTGACACAAGTACAATTGGCACTCCCCAGCATCCCAATCAAAACTAATTTGGGCTTTGATGAACAATGGAGAGGTGAAAATGCTCCATGTCCGCAAAATCTTCAGCAGAGTGGGTGTCTTATCTTCTTGATATGCCCTATCAGCCACAGCATTCCATTCCATCTTGTTATTCTGAGGAAATGCCAATGAATGACCTGCAGAATCGAACGGGTCCATTGTCACCACAAAATGATCAATCCCTTGACGTTCAAATTGTTTGCAAGACTGCAATTAAATCCCTATTGCCGAAGTAGTTTCACTGTCCAATGCTATGCTACAAGTGTAACCAATGCCGTTGAGCATTTTAGTCAACATCCACTTCTTATATGTGATGAAGAACGTGAAGATGAGAGTAGTTCCTTTCCCTCACAAGCTTCAACGGACATATCTCCGCCAAGTGCATCACAGCCTTCCACTGGCCCTCATTCTTTTGAGAAACCGGACGTAGATTCCCAAGTTCCACAGGGCGGAACTAAGAAGGCCCATTGTCATTACAAGGTATGCCTTGAAGTGATCCTTCTCTTCTCTTTTCTACTGTCTCCTATTTAACATCTCCCACGTTTTCCTAATTATAGGCGTATCCTTGAATGTTTCATATGTGTACTTTCTCTTATTTTTTAATGATGAATGTTATATGAGAATATCAAACAGATGCAAATGTTAGTTTCAGTGTAGATGTTTTGTGGGATTAAGTCTAGATTTTGACTCTACTTACGCTTGTGGCTTGTTTTGAAAATTCAATGGTTGATTGATCAGGATTGTTAATGATGATTTTAATCTGCTTTACTTTTGCAACCAGCTTCCAGGCACCCTCCATGTCAAAGTCTTCTAGATCAACCTCTTAATCTTGAGACGATGAACACAGAGCATCACCCAAGCGTGTCATCGTCATCATCACAGAGTAACCAGTTCTTGATTACATGTTTCCCACAAGCTCCGATGGACATATCTGTGAGTAGTCCATCATCACCGCGAGGTACATGTTAATTCATCTAAATTGATCCTTATGTATCCTGATGCTACTTAATTAGGGAGAAGCATGAATGCTTACATTAGGATCTAACACGTAGAATTCTTGATTCACAATTATCTATTAATAGAGTCATTCAAACGCTGGCAACTTTGAAAATAATGGAGCTTTGAAAAGAAAGGTAGAATGACTCTACAATAGAGAAGCTGACATAAAGAATGAGTTGGAATTTGCTGCATCTCTATCTCTGAAGAAGCAGAGAATAGAAGTTGTGAATTGGTTGACAAACGTGGAAAACCAGAGGAAAAATTTCCAAAGTCTTGAACCAGCCAGCGCAGAAAATTTGCGACCACAATAACAGGTGGATATGTTGATGGAAGAAGCGGGAAGACCTTATCATAAAAAGCAAATTTCCAGAAGGACCGTTTGAGGTGGGAGATGCCAAAGTCAATATATTATTAGAATGAAAGTTGCAGGCGGGAAAGGCATTTGAGACAAATTAATACTAAGAAGATCTTGAGGTGCCTAATAGAGGATCGCATATCATGATTAGGCATTTATAGTATGGGAGGTGTCGGGAAAACAACCATTATGGTGCACATACACAATAGGCTCCTAGAAAAAGCAAACCATATTAATGTATTGTGGATTGCTGTGTCACAAGATCTCAACGTTTATAAGTTGCAAGGTGACATTTAGAAAAAATTTCATGCATGGGTGTTAATTTGGATAATGCTTACTATTTATTAAAACATTGAAAATATATCATTTCGTAGATTCTAAGGAGGAATAATAATAAAAAATTAAAGTAACGTGAGGTGGAGTAAAAACAATCACATCTTTAAGGGGTAATATCACCGAAAACCCAAAATTGGTACATATGCTCTAAAATTATTTTTAAACTTAAATTGATATATTTATGGCAAATTTATCCTTTAATAATTTTCATTAAATTTTACAATTAAATTATTAAGTTGGATGACACGTGGTAATTGATGAGTATATCAATTTGGGATTTTACCTTCAATTTATCATATGTGTATGAATTTGTAGTTTTTTGTAGTATTAATCAAATTTAACAGAAATCAATGGATGATAAATTTGTCACAAATTCACAAGTTTTGGATTTTTGGTGTAAAAATTAGTTCGAGATAAATTTATTACATGTGTAATAATTTGGGATTTTTTGTAATATTAACCCTATTTAATTAGAGTAGATTAAAAAAGGATATGATAAAATTATAAGTGGTTTTTTTAGTTTATAGATATAAAATTCGGTCACGTCACTCTAAGTACTATTGAGGCACGTTATTAAGGGGTCTAATCGTCTCATTCAAAAGGGCATTTTCGGAAGATAAAGTGCTGGTCAGGAGAGCTTTATAAATAGTGATGTGGCTTCTTATAAAACGTTTTTTGTCCTGACTTGGTATGAAACGTTTAAATGTTTTATACGAAGTCAGGAAAGTTTTGTCAGAAGTGACGCGGCTTCTTTCTTATAAAATGGCCCCAAAGGATGCCCCACTCGACATCACAGCACGGAGAGACGGAGGAGTAGAGGGAGAGAGAGGTGAAGAGCGACGACGGTGGATTGCAGCCCGTCGAAAGAAAGGGTCGAGCGACGCCTGAAATCTCCATTTCCGAGCACCAGGCAAGAGATTTTACCTCTATTTCTCACGAGTTTGCGATTTTCGTTTTTTTAAAAGTTTAATATCCGGACCTATGTAGGGTTTTGCTTTACCGGCAACGCTTCGGCCGCCAAAATCCAACCATATTTTAATTACCCACATCTCCTTGAGTCTAGAGGGATTTCGCAGAGTTGTAGTTGGAGTCAGATTCGAGAGAAACGAACTCTCCAAGTCCTCCTCTCTGCGCCGCAGGTGAAGAGTGTGTGCCGCCTGACTTCTTGGCTAAGCCACCTTTCGGGGCGGCGACCTGTCGAATCTCGTAATTCTAGAATTAATTATTTTCTTGAGAAGGGAGTCCGCAATTCCCAAGGTGTCTTTGAGTTAGATCGGGTGTTTTTCGTCTCAGAAACAGCAAATTGTTCTTGGGTCTGTTGGATAGTAATGTGCAGTTTGGCTTTCCCGCTTTAGTACTTGCGGATGCTAGTGTTTGCTTTACACAAGATCGGTGGGTTATATAGTTGGGTGCGCTCTCTTTGCCTGCAGGTTGATAATCAAGACAACAAGATGCCGCGACCTGAAGATATAGCCTGGAAATTCGTGCTTAGACTGGAGGGCAAGAGATGGCGTTGTCCTTACTGCCATAAAGAATCCTCTGGATCAGTCACAAGAGTGAAAAGTCACTTTCTTAAACAAGCAAAAGAAGGGATTGCCCATTGCACAAAAGTGCCAGAGCACGTACGCACGCTGATGGAATTGTTACTCAATCATGAGGTGACTTTAGTACTTGTGGTAGCTACATTATGTGCTTGAGAATAGTGCTATGCGCACTAAGAAGATGTATAAAAAATAGGGATAATATATGATGGGGTGCGCTCTATTTACTTGCAGGTTCGTAACAAAGAGGAAGATATAGCCTGGAAATTTGTCGATAGACTGGAGGACAACAAATGGCGTTGTCATTACTGCAGTGTAGAATTCTTTGAAGACCTTACAGGAGTGAAAGGTCACTTGCTTGGAGTCCCTAATGAAAGGATTTCCATTTGCACACAAGTGCCGGACCACGCAAGAATGCTGATGCAGTCGTTACAAGATGAGGTGGCTGAAGAGGAGAGCAGGGGAGCCAACGGTCAATCCTCCGCGGAACCACAGTCACGTGGCATGCCCGCTCAAGCTGAGGTGGCTGAAGAAGAGAGCAGAGAGGTGGCTGAAGAACAGAGTAGAGAAGGCCACGGTCAATCCTCCATCGAATCAAATTCCCGTGACATGCCGAGTCAAGCTGAGGTGGCTGAAGAAGAGATCAGAGAAGCCAACCGTCAATTTTCCACGGAACCACAGTCGCGTGACATGCTGCCTCCAGCTGTTCCTCGGTCATCACAAAGCTCGGAGGATATGGAAAACTTTTTCACAACAACAGAGTGGGTGACCGACGTGGAAAACTTAGACTATAACCAAGAGTGTCATTTTCATGAGACTTTGGCAATGCCGCCACCGGCGCAAAATATCCATGGTATGTTCATGTGAAGTTTCTATCCATGCATCTAGGCATGGAGAAAAAACATCTATTATATTTTTCAATGCAAACACGTCGGGTTTTTTTAACCGAAGTGGTGACTTTTAAACATCTTTGATAAAAACGATCTTTCTACGGGACTTTCCAAATGTGAAGAAAGTCAATCACCTATTCCTTAATAACAGTGTATTGAATGTGTTGCATGTGTCCATGCGACCCACTGGATGCAATAAACTACAGCACGCATTTTCTCGTGTTCCAATCAACCATGTCCTACCGTTACTTTCTTCAAAATATTTAACTCTAATGCGGTCGTTACTCGATGAAGTGGCTGAAGAAGAGAGCAGAGAGGTGGCTGAAGGACAGAGCAGAGAAGCCAACCGTCAATCCTCCACGGAACCACAATCACGTGACATGCCCCTTCAAGCTGAGGTGGAGGCTGAAGAAGAGAGGAGGGGGGCCAACGGTCAATTTTCCACGGATCCTTTATTCTCACCAGGATTCCTCCTCGAATATATGGAACAGTTAGACTTTAGCCAACAGGATGTCATTGGGTTAAACTTTGCCCAACAATCACAAACAGAGCGTCAGTTTCATCAGAGTTCAACAATGCCGTCACAGGTGCAAAATAACCATGGTATGTTCATGTAAAGTTTCTATACATTCATCCAGGCGTGGAGAAAAGAAAAATCATTATATTTTTCGTATTAGTAACTCTCTCTATAATAACTCAAATTCATCTGCTTCCATATCGTATCGATTCCAAATTATAGTTGTCTCATCGCATATTCTATATGTCCGATATCATTATCTTTTTACCGCACGGTTTATTTCATCAAAATATTTACTTATGAGCATATGTTGATTTTCGCTGTAAATATCCTTTTTTCTAATCAAGTTCTAGACGTTCGTTTTACCTGTACCCATGAGTTGATTTAAAAGTCCCATTGTTGATTTATTTTATGCTTGACTTTTTTAGTGCAACCAGATTTGGTGCCCCCTCAACATCAAAATGTTCCACATCAATCCGAGACAAGGAACGTGCTGCAGAATCCAACTGCACGATCATCAACATTCCAGTATGATCAACTACCTGCTGGAGGTAATGCAAATTGCTTGCAGGATTGCAATCGGCGCTCTCAATTGCAAACTTCAATGGACGTAGATCCCCAATTGCATCACAGCATACAATCGACTCTCGAGTTTTTGAGGCGATAATGGTTGATTCGCAAGTTCCAGAGGCAGCAACAAATACAACAGGCCCATTGTCATCACAAGGTGTGTTTGGATTAATCTTCATTGTTACTATGGATCCGCTAGATTCTTAAATATCCCCAAATTATTTTATAGAAATCTAGAAATCTAACATATGTTTTTTATAAATTAGACATGAACAGGGGTTCTCCAGTCATGGACGTACGGAGCATCTATGCCAACGATGAAGAGATAAGAAACCTGAAAAGAAAAGTGGAAGAACTCGACGACAAAGACGCTGTCATAAAGGAGCAGATGGAGATAGAGTCTGCAGATTCCTCAGTTCGGAAGAAGCCGAGGATATTGGTTAAGAGATGGCTGAAAGAGACAGAAAGAGCAAGAAACAATTTCCAAATAATTGGCCAAGCTAATGCAGAAACTTTGCCACCAAAGCAACAGGTGGAGACATTGACGAGAGAAGTGGAAGAACTCATAGGAAAGATGCTTCCACAACCACTGCTTATAGAAGAGAGAGATGCCAAAGGAGTCAAACTTTTGGAACGAAAGTTAACAGGTGAAGCGATTCATAGGAACATTGAGTTGATTTGGGACCATCTGACGAAGAATCATGGATGCAAATTGGGTATTTATGGAATGGGTGGTGTTGGGAAGACAACTATTATGATGCACATACATAATAGACTTCTCGAAGATGCAACCTTCGATGGTGTGGTTTTTATCACTGTGTCAAAAGATTTCAGCATTTATAAGTTGCAGAGTGGTATTGGGAAGGCATTAAAATGTGGCGTTATAGAGGATGAGGATGAGAAGAAACGAGCAGCGATATTGTTGGAGCATTTAGAAAGAAAGAAGAATTGTGTATTGATTCTTGATGATGTGTGGGAACGTCTTGATCTTGAAGAGGTGGGAATCCCTGTTAGAGCTGATGGATGTAAGTTGGTCTTAACCAGTCGGTCCTATTCTGTGTGCTGCCAAATGCAATGTCAAGAGAAGATAAAAATTAAACCTCTATCTCAAAAAGAAGCCGAGAGTTTATTTTGGGAGGAGCTTGGATCCGAAGTTCAACTTAATTTGGAAACTAAAGCAATTGTGAAGTCCATTGTTGGAAAATGTGCAGGATTGCCAATTGGAGTCATCACGATGGCAAGAAGCATGCGAGGAGTGACTTATGTGTTTGAATGGAGGGATTACCTGGTTAAATTGGAAGAATCAAGTAAGGGGCAAACAGATATGGAGAACGTCTTGATGAATCTAAAATTCAGTTATGATCGCCTTGGTAATCCTGATGTGCAACAATGCTTCTTATCTTGTGCACTTTATCCAGAAGATGAATTGATTGATAAGTTTGAGTTGGTAGAATTCTTTATTGACCAAGGATTGATTGGTGGATTGAATACGAGGAGGGAACAATGTGATAGAGGCCTCACCATATTGAACAAACTAGGAAATGTTTGCCTATTGGAAGATCATCAGAGCATGATGAAGATGCACGATTTGATTAGAGACATGGCATTGCAAATCATGAGTGCGACCTCAATTGTAAAAGCAGGAAAGAGGTTGACGATGATTCCATTTGAGGAATATTGGACAGATGCTTTGGAGAAAGTTTCTCTGATGAGAAACGAAATAAGTGAAATTCCATTGAACATGTCACCAAATTGTCCTAAACTATCAACTTTACTACTGAATGGAAGCTTGTTAGGGGATGTGGTCCTCCCTGATTCTTTCTTCAAACAGTTATGTGGGCTAAAGGTTCTAAACCTGAGTGGATGTGAACTAACAAAACTTCCAAATTCCATCTCAGATTTGGTAAACTTAAGTGCACTATTGCTTAGAGGGTGTCGGGTATTGTGCCATATTCCTTATTTAGGGAAGCTCACATCTTTAAGGAAGCTGGACGTTGGTGGCTGTTTTAAGCTTGAAGAAGTGCCCGAGGGTCTGGAAATGTTGGTGAACTTGAGATACCTTGACCTACGTTTGTCATTGACCGCTGAATTACCTGAAAGAGTACCGGGGGGTTTGCTAAACTTGCAGCATCTTAAAGTTTATTTTGTAGATGGACAAGACATGACAAAATTGAGGGCACTTGAGACACTAAAATGCTTTTTTAAAGATGCGAATAGTTTCAACAAGTATGTGAGGGTTATTGAACAGAGTAACCCTGGCTGCTATTATCATCTCGATTATTTTTTCAATTATTGTCTCTATGAGGTTCAAGAATTTATTAAAAATTATGAGGAAGAAAGTGATATTACTCAATTTGAGAATCCGGAGAGGAAAGTCGTCATTTGGGGGTGGGATCATGCTATTGTGAGTGTGGGAGGGGAATGCACTGGCATTTTTATTTTGATTCCCCGATACGTGCAGAAAATGTCAATGATTTCGTGTGACGGTATAACAAATTTGTCTAGCATAGGTCCGCTTGAATACCTTGAGAAGCTATATATAGATGACTCAGAAAACTTAGGGGTGCTCTATGGAGGAGAAGACAAAGAAGTAATTGACATCCCTGCCCCAGCCCTTGCGTCTCTCCTCTTCTCGAGCCTTAGGGTTTTGCAAATATGGAATTGTCCGAAACTGAAGTATCTCTTTGGGCATGGGTCTAAATTCGACCTTCCACATCTACGAGAGATTGAAATAGGGAGATGTGAGGAGACGGTGGGGATAATAGCAGCAGTTACATCCCCACCACCTCATCCGCTCCCATTTTTCCCTAGTCTGGAAAAGATTATCATTAGAGGCTGTAACAAGATGAAGAGAGCGGTGGAATCTGAGTGGATGCCCCACTTCCCTAATCTGAGATGTATTCGTGTATGGAATTGTGAGAAGATGGAGGAGATAATCGGAGGTCCTCCCCCATACTCGCCGGATGAACAGATTTCTCTCAAATCTCTTGAGGTAAGCTATTGCGATAACATGAGAAAGCTGCTTACGTATGAGTGGCTGCTCCATCTTCGAAATCTTCAAAGTATCGAGGTCGGATACTGCGAAGGAATGGTGGAGTTGATAAGCGGAGCGGGACAAGGCCAAGAAGGAAGCATAACGACTTCTGTAAACAACACTCCTTCATCCTTCCAGCCTTCTTCAATTTCTCTCCCAAAGCTAGAGTGTTTGAAGTTAAGCGATCTACACCAGCTGAAGAGCATATGCGAAGCCCCAATAAGCTGCGATTCCATGAAAAGATTGGTCGTTTACAGATGCCCAGAACTGAAGAGGATTCCTTTGCAACTGCGATTGTGTGAAATTGAGAAGCTTCCGTATATCGAGGTGGAAGAAGAGGAAAAGTGGAAGACGTTGGTGTGGGATCATCCCGATGCTCAGGCTATTCTTCGACCTTATCTCCGAAAAGGGCCACACTGGTCTCCAAATGCTATAGGTTAATGAGTTTAATTGATATACGATTGCTTCACTTCTTAAAAGTCCTTTCAAAGATATAGCTTTTCTGTCTATATAGTCATGCAGCTCTAATAGTGGCCTTCTGTAGTACTGAACACCAAGTGAAAGCATCTCCTGCGACTCCACTCTTGAAGAAAGAACCCTGCTGCTCGACCATGCTTTCCTGCAAACTTGACTCAGGTTGCCATATGAATTGACTTTTTTTGTGTGGCCCTGCTTTGTCTATTTTGAATGCGATCGCATGTTTCATTGACTACTGGAAATGAGTCTATCTGGTCGATATTTCAGGTTAGTCAAAAAGCAATGGATCTGAAGATTTGGGAAGCCAAGGGAATAGCAAAGTCTGTTTCCTATCTTGTCTTATAACTGAAAGGACAATTTATTATTATGGATTGATTTTCTTGGGATATTAGCCTTCTAAGAAAAGAGAGAATTTTGTGCAGCACTACCTTTAATCTGTTTTTGTTTAAAAAGGATTTCAAATATGATATTGCTTTAACTTGTCGATCGAAAATATTGTGTCAAATACGCTGATTTGCTCTGTTGGATCAGAGCAACATGACCCCAATTAAACTTGTTTCGACATTAAACTATCGGGTATAGAATACTTGATCTGCTTAGTAGTTGTATCATATCTAGAAACGTAGGCCGGGAAGTTTTCTTTTCACCCTTTGTCATACTTTGAATTAGAAATGTAAAAAGACGAAGAAGAAAGAATTGCACAGCTATCACCCCTCTTTAAATGCCTCGAAGTTGTGGATAGATGGAGAACCCTACAGCTTCAGCTCAAGTAACCAAAAATCAGAGCAGTAACCACTAGCAAGTCAATGGAAAAAAGGCCAGCTTATAGGATGGGGCACTCTTGAAAGTGTTTACATTGCAAGCAACCAGTAAGTTAGCTCTGGGAATCTTAGACATGTTCCATTTTTTTAGATATCCAGTCAGCTAAACTTTGACATATTAAGTGACAGAAAAACCAAATCTCTATGTGCATGGAAGGAGTTTGAGCTATTGCCTTATGATCCAACTTTAGCTGAGTGCATCAAGCAGTTAAAGTAGGTAATGTTTTTGTATTGCTCTGGGATCCAATCTATCCTCTCATCTGATCTAAATATGCTGGGAGGAAACTTTCTTTCATCATTTCCAGGTAATTGATTGCCTTGTTACTACAGGAAATTCAGGTACTTAGCCAGCATAGACATCCGAACATTCTATAGTATTATGTAAGGGAAATTGTGAGTCACATTTCCACAGCATCTATGCGTCCCAGCTCAATGGGCGTTCATTATTTGACTCACCAAAATTTCAACATATTCATACATACTCAGGTTGAGGATTGGCTTTACATATATCTAGAATATGCACATCACGATTCAATAGACAAGTATATCCAGGAGCATCTTGGGACCCTAACAGAATCGATTGTCAGCACTTTACCCGCTATATTGTGGCTGGATTGGCTTCCCTGCATGTTAACAACTCCATATATGGGTAATTCTAAACCATTGATCAAGCATCATGAGATTACTTGCATATTGGATTATGATGATTGGACCTTCTTTGTGCCCCTAGACCTGTTAAAACTATTTGGCTTGTGCAGGGATTTAAAGGGAGCTAATTTATTTGTGGATGCATCTAGGATATTCAAACTTGCTGACTTTGGGATTGCTAAACATGTGAGTTTTTACCCCCACTACAAGACTACTCAGTGCATGTAGAAATTCCTTGCTGATCTGTGGTGCATTCGAATGTGAAGTCAGGGACCTAGGGTGATTGCATACTTCTCGTTATTGGTTTGTGGCATTTCATATGTGCATAAATCTATCATAGATGGATGAAATGTTATTAAGTAATTTTCTTCACTTTTTTTCCCATTGTTTCGGGTAAAGTTACCACGTTGCATAAACAGGAAAAGATTTCTTGCTGTAAATAGATGCCGAAACCTAATGAGAGTTCTTTCCCTTTCTACTGGTTTCTAAAAAGTTCCTAAGAGCAGTAGTGAATAGAACGCAATACCTTTGGCAAAAGGTTGTGGTGTTGTTTTTGCTGCTCCTCTGCATTCCAAAATAAGGATAGAATTTAGTCAGAGTAAGTAAGGGCCTCCTTCCTAACATGGGGTAAATAAAAGTGTATTGATCCATAGAATGGAATTCTGGACAGTAGCCAAGGTGTTGTTGCTCTCTTTGAGTTCTCAAGCATTTTCTGAGGTCATGTTGTCGATTGCTTCATGGTCCTTTTTCTCAGTAATGAGCTAACATGAGTTGAAAGTGGTTGATTCAATTATCAATCTGATGTATCTATGTCTATGAAGATGTTGCTATTTTATCCAGTGTTCTATGAACACAACAAGTAGTCTTCAACTTTACTAATGCCGTACCATTTATTAGCTAACCGGACAAGCAGCTTGCCGCTCTTTGAAGGGAAGTCTAAACTGGATGGCTCTAGAGGTACTCTGCTTTTGTTAACGTTAATGCGGCATTCATTTTTAGTCGTGGCGGAATGATGGAATAATATATCTTGCAACTCATACAATCCTTGATGGTGAATAATTACTGCACGGATATACTGCCGACATGTGGAGTTTGGGATGTACTATTACCGAAATGATTACTAGGAAACCTCCTTTTTTTTCATTTTCTCTCTGTCCTTCTAGGTAATACGCTTCCAAGCAAATCTATGTCGTTGTTTTCTGTTGGATGTTCGGGCCATGCGCATTACCTTTTGGTGTGTGATCTGTGTCATGAGTTTCTGTTTAAGGTTGAATCATTAATGCAGGCTCAAGCTATATTTAAGGTGATGCGAAGTTCTCCAGCAACACCTGAGACGTTATCTGCAGAGGGAAAGGATTTCCTACGGTGTTGCTTTCGAAGACAGCCTGCGGAGAGGCCTTCTGCTGCTATGCTACTTGAGCATGCTTTCCTGCAAATTTGAAGTTGCAAATGACTGACTTATTTCAAGTGTTGTACGTTGTCGCAAAAGGGATCTTGTCCTGTAAAGTTCCATATTTACTAAACCAAAAGGATCACACGGTCCATAGATGTGATGAAATACTTGTATATTGACAAAATAAGGCGCATGCTTCTCTTGCATGGTCTGACTGGCGGCATACCGATCTAGGCAATTTGACAGTGTTGCTTAATCTAAACCTTTTACTGCATAGTGCATTCTTACCAGAAACATTTTGTACGAAGTACATTTATTCATCAAAATTGAATGGCCAAATAAGCAACAGATCATGAAACACAAGCAAGAAAACCCAGAAAAGAAAAAAGAAAAAGAAAACCGAAGCTATATTGCATCAGAATTCCTAAACTCATTTTGAAAGCAAATACTTTGTCGGTTTGGTGGGAGGAACATTGGCAAGTTTGGCAAACCGGCAACGTCTTAGGATTGCGGTAGTGAAGGGAGAAGTATCTAATATGGGCATTGGAGGCTCTTGGTTCTTCCCTTCAACAATGCCGTTGATCTCAAAATACATGAGATTTTTCCAACCAAAATGGCCCTCATCATTGTCACCAAATTCCAGTGAATCAAGAAAAGCCATTGTGGTCTGCTTGCAAATGTAAATGATCATAATGATCCAAGATTTGCAGCTTCCGAGAGGAGAATTCACGTCGATTGTTGCGATTATGCTCTTGTCAAGGCAGCAGGGGAAAGTCTTTCCCCTGATGATTTTGCTCCCAAGTGATGCTGCAAGTTTGCCGTATTTTCCCCTAAGGGTTGTTTGTCATTTTGTGGAACATTTTTAGAATAATTTTGCATCCTGTGTCTATAAAATGCAAATAGCCGATGAAATCTATTGAAAACATCTCAAGCTATTCGTTTATGAGATTTTAATGGACCTTAAATTTATATAATTTACCTTCCCTTGTTCAAATTTTCAGGTCAGACTTTCACTTATGTGAATTTAGCAATTTCTGCATGAAATGCAGAGTAAACATACTTCCTTTTTATTATTATTTTTTCTATAATTAATGTGATTCCTCTGACCTGATGCATACCAGAAATATATGATATGAATGACATAAAGTGTAACAGAAAAAGAAACTCCTCGAAATTTTGCAAAGTCAAAGGCGCCGCTCAGGCCAAGCGATATCTCTCGGTTGCATTAGATTCTCTCTTCGATTTCATTTTCTTTTGTTCTTTTCCTCATTTTCCAACCAACATCCTAACCATAAGGCGCCTTTTCTCTTTTGTCCCTTATCTGTCCTCCTTTTCTTTCGTACAACTCGTTCTTCTTTCACCGCTTTTTGGTTTTTCTTTTTCTTGGTGTTCTCTGCCCAAACCCTTAATGAAGACAACTAATTGGTGTTTAGTTTTCCAAAGTGTAGCATTATTGAGCACCATCATCGACCATCAAGTTCGCTAAACTCAGTCATCAATTAACTGACTGTTCTTGTTTAAACAGGAGCTGCACCAACGTGTCAAGAAAAAGATAAACAAAAACTCAGGCAAGAACTCGTTAGTTTTCAAGATTCGGTCATAAAATGTCGTGTTGAAAGTGGCCTCCTTTCGGCCAACCAGAAGAAGGGAACGGACAGGACTTCAGACTGCGGGCCGCATCCAAAACTCTCATAAGAATTCCCATTTAAATTCATCTAGGGAAATTCAGAGTTGTGTTGCGTAATAGATTGGATCACAAAAATTGCACTCTTATTAAAAAGGGTAGTGCAATCACGAGAATGTGAGGTTACAAACGGAATTTATAATGGGTTAAATTATTAGTGGATTTGATTGTTAATTTTTATGAAGATGCAACTAAAGCCTTTGAACCCGTAACAGTAATTTAGCTTAAAAGTTACTGAGTAACTACAGTCTTTAAATTATTATTGCGATAATTTTTTTTTCTTTTTGATCTAAAGATCCAAACTACATATGAAATCGGACTTGTAATTGGGAAAACACGAATTTAGCATATTATACATAGCTCCTAAATAATTTTACGCACATGCCAAATAACAAGTACATGTATAAGTTCAGGATAATAGTTCTTTAGCGAATTGACAATGCTGAAATTGAGAGAGCGTATGAAGTGATCTTTGCATTTTTGAAACTCTGTTAGTGTACATTCTAGTAGTTTTCCCTTGTCAAAATATATTGATTTTCAACTTTCGCTAAAATGTCGCACATTCAATTGGGGTAGTATATGATCGATAGTCCTAATTAGCCAAGTCACAAAACCAATCATATATTTAAATAGTTCAGAAATCTTGCTGTTCATTCTAATTAACCATCGCATCGAAGAATTTTTCCCTAAACTTTTATATTCATAGTTACTACTTTTCAGTTCACTCTTTGAAAGATTCCCATGATCTCTTTAAATAAATTAAAGTACAATTCAAGGTTAGTGGTCGTAACTTTATCTATTAGGTATATAGCTTAGTGCTCATTTTAAATGAGGGCAAAAGGTCACCCCGTTCACATTCACGTGTTTGTCACATTGTGATGGGAAAATGGGAACAAAATGCAAGTTCAGAGGCACAGGATGCAACTTTCTAAATTTCCATTTTCAAATGCATTGGGTTCTCTTTTCCGCTGTCATCTCTTCTTAATCATCCCGGTGCAAGGACAGGACTTTCCCTGGACAGTGATGCACAACAAGCCATTATCATTGCACTGAAATGAATCTCTTTCCTTTGATCGTGGACGATTCTATGCTCCCGAAATCGATGGAATTTGAAGGGGAATCTCTTCCGCTTCATGTATCTATCATCTTCAAGTACTCCGAGCTGCAGAGGGAGATGCCCCTCTACTTCCACTTGCTTGTTTCCTTCTTTCAGCTGTACGTTCTCATTCGTAGGGAACATTATTTGCCAAAGCATAGTAGAAAACAAAACGATGCACAATTAAGATTTGTTTGGAAAGTTCACACCTAGATCAAATTCGCTTCTAATTGATCAAATTCGTTCAATTAGAAGGGGATCCATAGTCAAAACGTCCTCATTCGGGATCTCTTTCTCAGGTTATGCGTTTTTTTTATTGATATATATGATCACGTTTTTCAATTATCATAATATTGATGCAAAAATTGACAGCCAGATCAAATATATGCACACTCTAGACAAGTATATTTGAAGGAATTATATGTGAAACAAGTTATATCAGGTTGAATGACCTAATTGTATATGGGTGGACATAGCTATAAGACGCAATAACCTTCTATGAATTCTCTTATGGTAAACATATGCATGTGCTTTAATTTTCCTTTTACTGAGAATATACGTGAATAGTTGAAACGGTGGGTGAGGGTCGAAACGTAGCATATTGTAGAAATTTGGTTAGTTTCTAGAAGTCCTCCGCTGGAAACCGGGGCGAGAACAAATTGAAAGAAGACGAGGATGAGTAGGCAGAAAATTGACTTGCCTGAATAAAGTGCAGTGCCGTAAAATAAGCATACATGGACCCTTCAACAGTATTGTTTGATCAGGATTCAAGACTTTGACCAATTCCAAGTCTCTCTCTCACACACGCATTTAAAAACATAAAGAAATGATAAAAAAAAAAAAGACTGAGACTTTTCTTTCCTGCGTACTTAGGGCGTATTTGATAACGATTCTGTTCTCGAAAAAAAATTTTGATCAGAAATGATTTTTTCTAATTCTATTTCTAAAACAATTTCTAAAAAAAAAAACACGCTTAGTAACTATTCAAAATTTATATTTCTAGGATAGAAATGCATTTGATAAGATTCTTAAATTTTTTTATTTCTTTTAATTTTTTAATGATTTTATTATATTCTTCTTCTTTTTCTTTTTCTTTTTCTCCTTGATAGCCGGTTACCGACCACCACCCCTATAACTAAATCCATCCAATTTTTATCAAAAAGATAAAGTTACCCTCTATCATTCAATTATTGGTGATCCCAACTTATCTACTTTCCTCTTTTTTAGATTTTTCTATATATCTACTTACCATAATTGATAATCTTATATATTTAGCTTTTGTTTGTTGTAGATTTTCCAAGTATATTAAAGGCACTATGTTTATTTATTTATTTATTTATTGAGATATTATTACCATATAAATTTTTTTTGTCAGAAAGAGAAATTTCACAGAATTCTAGTTCTTTTTCACGTTGTCCATCATATTTATGTTATGAGTTATGCTGAGGAGGATACAAATTCGATTACTTGTTTATGCATACAAAAATTGTGAAGAGCTTTTTTTTTAAATCTTATAAATGAGAACATCATTTTATTAAATTTAACTTGCGTTGACATTATTGTGTCTTTCATGAGTCATAATTAGTCATTCCATCTTTACTTAGTGGCTTTTCGTATATATAGTTTATTTACACATAATTTGTGGTAAAATCTCTTTAAAAGAATATTACTTCACTGATACTTATGAACGTGACTCTCCATTTATTTACCAAATTATTCATCAGAAATTAATCATATGATGACTAAATAATTTGATGCAGGGTTGACACTTGATCCATTGTTGTATGGGGATCACTTAATATAGCTTTGACTCTCTCTCTCTCTCTTATTTTTTTTCACATTTGTGAAATTTATCCTTATTAAAATATAATGCACTTAAAACTTTTGTTGTAATGAGTGCAGTGCTTCTGACAAATGCTTCAACATCAAATATAAAATAATTGTTCTCATTCTGTTTTATATTGAAATATGGATATCCTAACTCATAAGATGCGGATTGGCTTCCTTATTGATGAACGGGTTTAGCAATGGTGGATGCTATTATTTGCTTGAGAGTAACGCTATACATTAACGCCAAAGAAGATATAACATAAAATTTATATAATATATGATGGAGCATGCAATCTCTACTTGTAAATTGATAACCAGAAGACGTGATATAAAGATAATATCTGGACATACGTGAAGAGACTAGAGGATGATATTACATTATGGTCACTGCAAGAAAGAATCCAATAAAACATGGGTGTTACTCAACAAGGAGGCTGCAGAAGGGAGCAAGAGGACGACCATTAGGTGAAATGTCCCTCAAGCTGCTCCTTTGTCACCGACTAGTCTCAAATTGGTGGTATGGTTATTGCCATGACAAGAGCGGTTAACATCACAAACTTCACTATCTAGGGATTAAGTTAAAATGTTGTGTTTGGCACTTTTGGTGCTCTTATACTTAATAATAAATATGTTACTTATTTTATCAACTAATCTACACGAACAATATGCTAATATAAGTTTATATAATCTATTTTTTTTGGCTATAACTTGGAATCAGAGACAATAACAGTATAAATTCATCACAGAAATCTTTTTGTTTAATTTTTTTTTCATTTATTGGTTATTCTTTCAGCAATTACCGAATAACATCATTCAAACTATGTAGTGCCATATCTATTTTTTTTTTCCGATTAGTTTAAGCCAATGTGCATATTAACATACATGATTTCACCGCAAAACAAGTAAACATGTATTTGAATAAATTGAAAAAAAAATGATAGAAAAATTGCTCTTCTATTAACAACATTTACCAGGTAATACAAATTAAAAATAAGTACTAATTTTTTTTAATGTGTATTAAACATTTCCAATATCATATCATTTCATTTTACACATAAAAAGCATAAACATTTAGAGAAGAAGGAAGATAAGAAAACCCTTAAACAAAAGAGCATCTCTATCCTTCATATGATAGAAAGTAAACATCAAATTTTAGATAGTCCTACTGTAAATACTTATATTGCAAGAACATTCATAAAAATAGACCATAATGAAAGACTAAACAATAATACAACGATTGATTTATATGAAGTGTCAGTATAACATTATGCAAAAATTTTATACATGTTATGTGGGCTCATATCAAATAAATGGAATTTGAAGAAGTAAATTTCTGAATCTGTGCAACCTACGGGTCTTTATTTACTACACATTCTACAAAAATATGCAGTCATAAGCTACAATCTAATGGAATCACCTATCAATATACAAAGTTCTATTCACATAATAGGAAATGTTTTCTAGCAATCGGATGGCCTGGAATATTTTGGGGGCAGAGATGGACACCTCTCATTCATATGAGGGTATAGGTCCATTGTATTGTATCCTGGCAGCTCCATTCGATACCTACCTCGTATTTGACAAAATGGAAGCTCGACGTCGTCCCCATCATTGCACCACTTCGGCAAGCGGCTTGAATTATTCTCGAAGAACTTTAGTGAGTAAGCATCTTTTATCTGCATAGAAGGGCAAACTAGATTATAGTTCTCTCAATCTTTGAAGAAAGCAACATCCATCTCTAGATAGTAAGTTCAAGCAATTAGTGTCAGAAAGATAACCCAACTAGGGTCAATCAGATTGCACTTACAGTGAACTCTGTAACTTGAATGGAGCTAGAAATTGGATCAAAGAGTCCTGCTGCTTTGTACATTTCAAGAACAAATGCTACACACGAGGCAGACTTCCCGTCACTGTATACCCAATCGTCTTGCTCTGGAATTGTCAGCAGTTCAGCAAAAGATGAGCCCCTCATTTCAGTTTCCACTAATAGATCAGGAAGATCCAAGCCCTGTATGCAACCCAATCGTAAGGTGGCCATTAAGTAAAGTACCATTAAGTAAAGTAAGTATAATTACAACCATATAATATGTGTTAACTAAATGTTATTCCAGAGACATTAGATTCTAGTTACACCACAGTGTGCAAAACAAAATGCATAAAATCACATGGACAATTGCCAATTGAATGGGATGGTACCTCTGTTCCTAGTCGCTTGTTGAGTGCTTCATTCCACATGTTCGCAGCATAGGCTGGTTGCATTTGGTTCCATACCGTCATAACAGAAGCAACCTACAATAATACAATGCTTTCTATAAAACAAGTGAACCATACTCCCATCACACAAATAAAGCACCCCACATGGCAGGCATATTACCTGCATCATCAGTCGAGCTGATAGCAACTCTTAAGAAAAGACGAACAAAGTCTACTATTTTGCTGCCTTAGTATCATATAGACGGCCATAAAAAAAAATGAATATTTGTCAAACCAAGTGTCAGATTCTATTCCATAATGTTAGCATTTAATAGAGTCACATGCTAATCTGCTATTTGGCAAGATCACTGTTCAGGTTTTAGCCTTTTGTTTTGCTCAGTTGAATTCATTCAAAATCATGGTGTGATTGTCTGATTCCAACTAGACCTTGTTGTTAGGATCTAACACATGGCATCATTATATTTCAGGCCTATCAAAGTACGGGTAAATTGCTGTTCAGCAGTCAGCTTAAGAAGCAGAAACTATTTTGTATCCAGCATCTAAGAATCTCAAGGCATCTACAGATATACATTGGAAGTAACACAAGGCCTTAGTGTTAGAAAAATTGTCTTAAGACAAACTGAATGCACCCACAAAAAAAAATTTATAAACACATATGCACATGTACAATCTCTGTACCACATGAGCATCCAATGGCGGTGGATAATTTGTATCGATAGTGTCTATCCAGCTAAAAAGCATGTTGTGATAACCATATGGTTTCCCATTCATACTCTCTGCATACTCCCATGCAGCAGTCTCATTAAATTTGGCTCGCATATCAGGATGCAGTGGAAGCAATGCAATGTGGGGATTTGAGTCATCTTTGTTAAGCTCAAACTCCCACCATTCATCCCATGGTAGCACAGCAATGACATCTTCTCCCTGCAATGATAAGAACAAAACAAAAATTGCATTATCTCCAACACTATGTTGGACTTCTGCAGCATCTGAACCCTTTACCAGCACAAAGGAACAGAGCATGTAGCAATAACCCAAATGTGACCTTAAATTTGTTAATCAAGGTCAGCCTCAAGTAAAGGACATCATTTCATCAAATTCTAACCATAATCATTATCAGTAAGTTGCCGTGTCATGTGTAAAGATGGTCTTGAAGTTCAGTAGAAACAGGTCAGACACACAGTATTTGCTATGTTATAAATATGATGATGCTACAATAGAGCTTCTAGTAAGAGCCTAAATAGGATCTGCTCCAGCTCAACATGAACCTGAAGCAACATGTCATCGTTTACTTACTCATCCTCTCTTACACTCAGAAGTTTCTACGGGAGCACAGAAAAGGAAAGACCTGTCTTATTAGAGAACATAAGATGAGCAAGGAGATTTAAGGACATAGGGGCGTGACTAAAGCACACTTAATATGCAAAATGGAACAGTCTCAATGGGAACCATATTTGTGAGAGAAGAAGTCTATGATTCGACAAAAGTTTCATTTATAAAGTAATCACACAGGAATACAATGCCCCAAAAACCTAAGGGTTCACAAAATGTTACAGAAACACCGCAGGGAGCCTACTTGTCCTTCTCAATATGTACAAGACCACCGTTTGATAATCAGAAGACATTAAAGCAGTGTTGTACGAGTGTCTTTAACAATGAATGACAGATAAGCACAAGGAATTAAGGAGGAGGTGGAGAAATAATAACTCAAACAACTGGTCGGGGTGTTTGAGATGTCTGAACGTTTGTCTGTTGAATATCCCAATATAGGAACAATGGGGACAGCTACTGTGAAAGACTGGCATACTTACAGGCATATTAATACTGTGTTTATGCAATTGGTTTAAAACTTTACTTCACAATTACAATTGCAGAGACAGCAGCAGGCAGAAAGATTGGGTGAAATGTCGAACATCGAAAGCAATCCGTTAATGTATGAAAAAAAAAGAACAAAGAGGAATAGATAAAATGCTTAAAAACAATCGCAAAGTAATCCTTTTCCTCAAAAGGCTTTTTCTCCGCTAGTCAATACAAAAATTAGCCCTTCAAATTGAAAAAGAAATACACTTACATGCATAACCAACCCATATCTGTTTCCAAATTACCTGTTCATTATCATGTCCGGATTCACCAACCCAAAGCTTTCCTTCAGAATCCCTTAAGCACACAGCTGTGTGACCAGCATATGCGCCACTGACTCATTTCTCTAGAGTCTCAAAACCACCCCACCTCCCACGAATTTTGGAAATTTCAAGGAAGTCTCCAGAGTGGATATCATCGATGCTGATGTTTGTAACCCAAGGCTGGGGACGTTGCTCAAATGAAGCTCCCATATGCTTATTGAGAAAACCAATGTTAGATTTCTCCCCCCACCCGGTATTTGAAAACAAGGGAAACACATCCCACAGTGCTTGAAGGGTCCCTAGCATCCCGGCTTGCATCAGAAAGATTGACACTCCTCTGCTTTCACCTGTAATTGAAATAATGGAAAATCCAAGTGTAACGACTCACCAATATGCACATGCAAGTGCATAAGAGAAAAAAGATAATTGCAGGTTACATATTCAAACTCAGCTTTTCCTTCCCACTCTTTGAACTCGAATGTGTGCTCACGAGATAAAAAATAGTAGTCCCATGTCACACGGTATGGGGTTGCAAAGACATAAATATCCATACATGTCCAGCTATGGGCTTTGCTGACCTGGATGAGCAATCCAAACTCATGGTTACAAGCTGGATACCTAGAGCTAGTCGTTAGTTTCCATTTTTAGCAGAACCATATGCAAAAACAAGAACTATCAACATGAGGCAGTACCCACCTAGACTGGAATTGCCTCCATAAGATAAATTGATTTTACATCAAACGAAACAACCTAACTCGTATGAGCAACCAAATCACTAAGTCCTTCTTCCACCACTTAAAACCTAGACACAAAAAACTCAAATGACCAACCATGGTACCACCAATTCACGGGGCTTAATCAAGTACAAACAAGCAGTTGAAAGGAGAAGAAAAGAAACCGCAGAAGGTGACCAAAATCCACTAGAAACATATTGAAGCAAGGCACTTCAGTTGATAAGAAATGGACCATAAGTAGATAGAAACTTAATCCAGTTCGGTACTTTGAATCCATTAGAAAAAATTAAACTCAAGCTCAAACTAAGGACCTAAGTTACCGAGAATTAATCAGAAACTGCCAAAAGCTGGCAAACGATGGCCATTAGACCCCATCAACAAAAACGCTACAACCTCACGTCTGCCCTAATTATCACAAAATCGAACAGCAGCGACGGTAGACCAGAAAAGCTCAAAAGCTTGTGAACAGAGTGACCATCTCTCCACATTACCAAACCGCCAAAAGCTCAAACCTCCCAAAATCTTCCAGAATCACACTCAAACACAAGGATTTCCATTCCGTCCTCCACAATCACTGAACAAAAAACCAAGACTTGGAATCATCATTCCATTCCATTGCTTTCCCCATCATTTCCCGCTTCCATTCCATTCCATTCCACCGTACCAAACCCGACATAATAGTCCAACAGAAAACCTCTCGGCATCAGTGACCACAAGCTCAAAACACCCAAAAAAAAATAAAATTTCCAGAATGGCACTCGAGACCAAACAGAGACCAAGCCAAAGCGACGCAATGAAGCTAAAGGACGGACCTTGATGTGAAGCGTGCCTCCGCCGAACTCGCTGCCGGTCTCGTTGTGGAACTCCAACCAAGCGGTGTTGTCGTAGAAGCAAGCTCCTTTCCACGCCAGAGAGCCGTTGGTGGGAGAGGCCGCGCCGACGAAGGCGGGCAACAGGTCCACCGGACGGCGAAGGGAGTTGAGGATGGGCCAGGACAGCTGCCTTGGCAGTAGGGGGAGTACGTCCTCCGGGTGGAACGGGAGCTTCGCGGCTCGAGAGCGAGGATCGAACAGAGAGAAGAGCGCGAAGAGGAAGAGGAAGAGGAGAAGCAGCAGAAATGGCGGACGAGAAGCCATTGAAATGGGAGGGAGGGAGAGTCAGCCTCGCAGTGAAGTCCCCCTGGACCGCGTATCGAGCTATCAAAAGGTGATATGTAGGTAGAAGCAAGAGGGTTAAATCGATTTGACTGCTCTTGGACGCTTAGTAATGCGATCAGCCAAGTGAATGAATCGATGTCATCGGATTAAAGCATCACTGAAGCTGAAGAGATCCTGTATTTTTATATTATAAAATAAATATCATGAAAAATAATTAATCCCAATAGCTCGAATTTTTTCGATTTGCAAGAACTCCTGAATTATACCGGCTATACAAAGAATAGGAAATGTATAAAGTTGGGAATTTTCTAATGGTGGATGGAACGTACAAGTTTAGGTTATTGATTTTCTTGGTGAGCAAAGTGTAGGATTTTTAGTGGTGGCTTTGGTGGGTGGGAGAGTATTTTTTTTATTTCATATATAAGTTTGAGTGTTTTGACAATATGAAAAAGAGTTTGAAGGATGAAAATATTAAAGCGAGGATAATTTACTGTTTTTTTTTTTTTTTGGTTGTGTTTTCCCGTTTTATGCTATACATATTATTGAGGAGTGAAATGAGCGGTACTAGTGTAGGGACTGGTGATTAGAGTCTCCACTGGAGGATATAATAATCCTGCGGGAGATGCTTCGGGAACCGGATATTCCCTGGTCTGCCCTCAAATTCCTCGGGAATGTCCCATCTTCCCCTCTTCCCAACTTTGTATCAGTCATTGCTGCGCGTAAATCTTTATCTCCTCTTCCGGTTACCTCCCAGAAGCTCCATCTAGCACGAAACTCCTTTTAGAGAGAGAGAGAGAGAGAGAGATTGATTTTTCTTTGTCACTTCCATTATTCTGCCGACTATGCTTTCGGAGCTCCCCCAATGGATCAACGGTTGAATAGAAGTTGATTAACATGGAAAGCGAGATGTTAAATTCATTAAGGGCACGTTTGGTAACGTTTTTTTTCAAAAATTATTTCAGGGAGCAGAAATAGAAAAAAATTATTTCTGCTTCGAGGAATAATTTTTGAACAGAAAAAGGCGTTTGGTAAATTTGTTCCGAGAATAAAAAATGAACGAAAACACGTTTTAGTAAATTTGTGTTCTTTTTTTTTGTTTCTTTTAATTTTTTTGTTTCTTTTTTTCTTTTGTTTTTCTTTTGGCCGGTCGCCGGCCTCGGCCATGGCTGGCGACCAGCCGGCGAGGGGCGGCAGTCTTGCCCAGCCACGGCGAGGCTCGCCGACCCCCGACGAGGCCGAGCCTCGCCGACCCCCGACGAGGCCGAGCCTCGCCTTGGCTGGGCAAGCTCGGGCTCTCCTAGATCTGGCAAGCCTGAGCTCGCCCAGCCTTGCCTCGCATTGGCGAGGCTCGGCCTCGCCGGGGGCTGGTGATGCTCTGGCGAGGTCGCTAGACCTCGACGACGTCGCCTGCCAAAGAAAAAAGAAAAAGAAAAGAAGAAAAAAAAAGAGATGAGAGAGAAAATTTGTTCTTACAAATTGTTTCAGAAACAAGAAATATGTTTTTCTTATTTCTCGTTTAAATCGTTCCAAATGTATTTCTAGGAAAAAAAAGTAGATTTGGAACAAAAAATACAAACAAACGCATTTATGTTCTTTTTTTGTTCCTGAAACAAGAAAACTGGATTTTTGTTCATAAACAGAAAAAAAGAATGTTAACAAACAGGGCTTAAGCAACGGGTGGTGGCCAAAAACTATGCTTTTCCCAAGTTATTTTCCTTTTCCTAATCGAAAGCTGCATGGTCCATGGACCACCTCAAAAGCGTCGAACAATGAGTGGCTTACATACGAGCGCCCCATGCAAAAAGCTAGAAGTCGCTGGACGGCGGACGCCATTTAGACAGCAAAATCGAACTCTCGTTTCTTCCTTTATTTTCTAGTATTCGCTGTTTTGCATGCCCGCGGGGGGCTGACGTAGAAAGAATGTGCGACACAAATTTGGACGAGAGAGTCAGTTGAGGAGTCCCTGAAAAGACCACGCAAGCACCGTCCGAGCCACACCATTCATCCTCCCCATTCCTCTCCACAAGTCTTTTCACTCCCCTGAATCGTTCCATGGCCGCTGTTCCGACTTATATACGTCGTCTCTCTCGCCCCTCGATTCTGATGGTTTCTTTGCTGCACGGCAGCCTCCATGTCTATTGCATTTCATCACAAGTTATTCCACTCCTCGGTGCTCCATGAACGAGCTCACGTCCCCAGGGGCCGCGTGTACTGCTTGGCAGCCACCACGGTCAAACCCCGGCCTGACCCGACTGGCCTTGCCGTCGAACCGCGGCTATTGACAGCTCTGGCTCCGCTGATATTGCCAACCCGCCCGATACTCGATGACCCGTCATTGAAATCCCCGTAAGGCCACCGCGCGTGGCTTGCCTGCGGGTGCACCGCTGTGCTCGTTGCCCTGGCCAAGTCTGTGGTTGCGTCGTGTGAGTCTCACGTGTGGGCTGAGCCCATATTGGCGGGAGCGGTCGGGTACGTCCTGGCGGACCTCGGATCGGGAGTCTACCACTGGGGCATTGACAACTACGGTGACGCCTCGACCCTGGTCTTCGGCACCCAGATAGAAGCCTTCCAGGGGCACCACAAGTGGCCCTAGACGATCACCAGGCGCCAGGGGGCCAACAACCTCCATGCGCTGGCTTGCGCCGTGGTGTTCGTGGTGGGCCCGATCGACTTCATTTGCAAGGACCCAACGATGCTCGGTTTCGTGGCTGTCTGCTCAGGCTGCATCATGTTCAGCCAGCAGTTCCACACATGGGCCCACAGCACGAAGAGCAAGCTCCCGCCGCTGGTGGTGGCACTGCGGGATCTGGGGCTGCTCGTGTCGCACTCGCAGCACGCGGCCCATCACCGGGCACCGTACAACAACAACTACTTCATCGTGAGCGGGGTCTGGAATGAGTTCCTGGACGACCGGAAGGTGTTTGAGGCGCTGGAGATGGTGCTGTTCTTCAAGTTCGGGCTGAGGCCGCGGTCCTGGAGCGAGCCGAGTTCCAAGCGGACGGGGGATGTTGAGGGGGAGGACTTGTATCAACTTGAAGCTTGATGTGCGTCTTTCTTCATGTTGGTTTTTGGCACTTGGACATTTTGACTCTCAGTCACTGTAATAGTCGATTGTGCAGATAGCAATTCTATCTCGTAGGGAGAAAGGTTTGGTGACAATCTGCCAAATGTGCCAAGCAATATACATGTGATTGTATTTTTCATAATTATTGTACATTGAATTTGATTTATGATGCGAATTTGAATGACCATATCGCCATAAATTTCTAATGTTTGAACTTTAAGTTCGCGCGAAATGCAAAAACTGAATGATTCTGTTTTTGGTTATAATCACAGACTCAGGATAAGAATTTTAAGGTAGTAAATAAGCAACAAAATCCTAGGAGTGTGCTATAGAAAAAAAGATCATCTCATGACTTTGTAATGCACCTCAGTGTTCTGCACATCTCAAATTAGGAATTAGCGAAAGAAAAAAAGTGATTGGTTCTATTTGGACCGGACTGGAACCGAATCTCAAAATTGAGAATCAGTCCTCACGGTTCAGTTTCCGATTCCGCTTTGAAATCAGACCGGATCAGGAGCCGATCATCCCAACCTGACGCTTGCAGCTGCAGAGCCACTTGCCCTAATCGCTTGACTGAAAAGCCCCTCTCAAAGACCCGCGCCCGCCCACGCCATCCTATCGACAGCCTCTTGTAAATTTAATCAAGACGGCTCCCGGGAGAGTCGCGGAGGCGATGGCCATGGGAATCTCCACCGCACAGAACGCTCCCTTGGGGCCGTACTGTCCCTCCTCTCCCGGTTCCTGCTCAGGGGGTCGCCCGGTACCCGTTTGCTCTGGGTCAGAGCCGAGACGGTTCCAAGGCCTCTGCTTTTCTTTCGAAAAAGTCTCTGTTATGAGAAGTTCCGTTTGGCTGTTTGTTTTCGCTGTACTTGTAGCTGATTGGATCGCTAAAAGACCAGTGTTTGGTGTCTCTGTGCATAAAGTCCGTGTCTTTGTGTGCATGTGTGTGTTCGGCACTGGCACTTGGGTGTTTGCTGGGTTATCATCTCATAGTTGCCGTTGTTGTGCTTTCACGGTTGCAACTTTGGCGGAAATTGTTGCTAGTTCACTCGTGTGTGCGCGCGTATTGTAGTTATGTGGCGATTTTTGGCCTGGAAATTTTAGGATGACAGGACAGTGCGGTTCTTGCCGTGCTGTTGGATTTGAGGTTCTGGGGGCGAAGTAGATGTATGTGGGAGGAAATTGCGGACCTGCGTTCTCTTTTTCGTATCCACACTGCAAGTTGGCTTGTGCAGTCTTGAGTGAAATACTAGAGTATTCAAAGTATTTTAGGCAGGCAGGAAAACTTTTGAGGACAGGCTTTGGAGCAGTCATCCCGGTGGATTGGTAATTGAGTTGTTTCTTTTTTATAACTATAACCCAGCTGCTTTGCTAGTCAAGCAAAATAAGAAAATAAGAAAATTTTGAAGGGACCTAATAAGAGAAGGAAAATCTGGATGACCGGAGGTAGGGATTTTTCTGCTCAAGAAAACAACACATGCATATCAGCAACACAGACCATAAGTATGTGAAATATTGCTGGCATTTGTACAGATTGGCAGTATTGGCAGTTGTGTGTGTGTGTGTGTGTGTATTTGCATTGGTGACTAGAGGCTCCATAATCTAACTTGCCTGCAAGGTCATTGTGCTCAAACCACCCAATTGAGGACAAACTCAGGAGAAGAATGGCTCTGAGAAAGAGTGAGGAAGTATGGACCAATCTAAAAGCTCACTCTCTTTGGCAAACCAACGGTGTTCATTCATGGACCATCAGCAAACAAGTTTATATTCTATGGAGACAGCAGCATGCTTGCCAACAAGTAGCCATCATCCATCCACGTGATCTTGGGAGACTTTGTTTGAACTCAGTGGCCAAGATCACAGACATGTGAGAGAGTCCATCATGTCGTTCTTGAGACCAGAATTGCTGAAGCAGTACATGGGAAAGATAGTTGAAGAGTCCGGAAGCACATCCAGTTGCACTGGCAGGGAACGGAAAAAGTTGCGGTATGTCAATATTCTGTGGACTCTCACTGTTGCTTTGATCTGTTTGAGATAAATCAAGATTTTCAGATATACATGGCGTATGCACACAATAGTCTCATATGACTGGGGTCCACACTTGTACTGCCTCCACATGTATCGACTGTGAGAATTAATGCATTTACTGGGAATGTGCACAATCTCTTCAATAAATGAAAGAAGAGTGAATAACAATAATATTTTGATATTCTACAGGCATTGCCCCTGATGAAAATCCTTACATTCAACATCATATGCTCTCTTCTCTTTGGTATGGAGGAAGGAGCTGAAAGAGAGATTCTTGGAAAACTTTCAAGAAATGGTAAGAGGGAATGTGGTCCATACTAGTGAACTTGCCATTCACGTGCTGCGATTGGAGCCTCTGTGCAAGCTCCAGGGTCCAAGATATGTTGAAGGAACTTGTACAAGAGAAGAAGGTGAAACTAGCAAAGCATACTACAACCCCTCATCAAGACTTAATCATGTGCTTCTTAAGTAAGCACAATGAAGAAAATGAACAAGTTGTGATTGATAAGGAAATTCTGCACAATATCACGCTTGTCGTGATTGCTAGACATGATACCTCATCCATACTTATAACTTTTGTGCTGTGTCTTCTATATAAGAACCCTACTATTTATAAAGTAGTTCCTCAAGGTAAACATCCTCTAATCTAGGGGTGTGCAAAAGAACGGGGATCTGTCCGGACCGCCCGGAACCAGACTGAAATTGCTCGGAACCGATGGTTCTTGAGGGAACTGGTTCGGTTCCCGATTCCAATTTATGGGAACCGGTGGGTACTAGTCCGGTTTTTGGTTCCGTGGGCGGATCCGTTCATCCGCCCACCCGGACCGGACCGATTAATTTTTCCATGAGCTGCAGTGATCTCTGCGGGGGATTGGCTTTTGGCCCCCTCCTTCCTCTGTGCAACCATAGCCTTAGGAATCCCATAAAGAACCGACTTTTTATCCCAATATAACAAAGACAAGCCTCTCAAACATAAACAATAAATCACAGTATGATCCGAAAACACCAACATGAATTGCGACGACCCTCGAGATCTAAACCCAACAAACCACCCAACGCAACTAGAAACAAGAATGCAATGTATCAAAAGAAGAAGAAGCAAGAAGCAAAGACCCTGAAACAAAAACGAAACCAAGAAAAAACTATGCAGAGCGGCCCTATTGGACATCAACGAACTCATGAACAAACTTGCAGCAAAAGGGAAAGCTCGGAGAGCAAAAGCCAGAGAGCCTTGCAGGTAGGGTCCTCTGAATTCGTGCGAAACGAGATGATAATAGAGAGAGAGAGAGAGAGAGAGAGAGAGAGAGAGAGAGAGAGAGAGAGAGAGAGGTAGGCGAGGAGAGGGGGGGTAGAAAAATGATGGGTTTCTTTCTTCCTTTCCCTTGAGGACTGAGCAACAAGGAAAAGAGAAGAAAGAGACAGGGATGGACGTTAAAACTACAATACCGAGCTGAAAAACCAGAAGCTTTTGCCAAGCTTCAGCGGATGAATCTGGAAGCTCTGCCAATATCTGTAGGGGAGAAGGAGAGAGGGAGAGAGAGGGTAATGCTGAAGCTGAAGGTGGTGAGTCGTGATTTGAGGGGATGGGATACTGCACTTTGCGGATTGGATCCATGTAACAAAAAGGTGGATCCTGGTTCCAATTTTTCGGAACCGATCCTTAGCGGGCGGTTCTTGGTTTTAGGTTGGGAACCGCCCGCCCGGACCTTGCACACCCCTACTCTAATCCTGGCATCTTTTCAGATTTTTCGAATTTGCATGGATTCCTGTAGCCCAAAGAGGTAGGAAAATTGAAACAACACGAACTTGTTCAAACCAAGTTCACTCTTGAACTATGACCCAAGCTACATAAGGATAATGAATGTGTTGATTATGATTAAAGCAGCAAAGAAGCAGAAAAACCAGAACTATAGATATCGAGGAAGAAAGATGAAAAAAACAGAGGAAACAGAGAGAACAGAGCATGGAAACTGTCTTCTGCAGTTATAATGAAAAAGTCAAGTACAGAACACGACTTAAACCAAAAAAAAATAACTGCACACACACACACACACACACACACACACACACACACACACACACACACACACACACGTTCAGCTTGTAACTGCACCTGAACAAGTACTTAACTTCCTAAATAACACAACAACAACTGCATAACATAATTGACTAAGTGAGAAAATAAACTAGAACAGTATAAAAAAATAGAACAGAGAAACATTAGTCTAAAAACAGCAGTACTGATACATCAAAAATCCAACAAACTCCTCCTTGGATCAGTAGCTGCTGCATACTCCAATTTTCTTTCTCAATGCCTCAAATCTTCCAGCTTGAAGTGGTTTAGTGAACATATCAGCAAGTTGATCTTCAGATTTGCAATAAATCAGCATGTCCTAACAATTTTGTTGCAACTCAAGTAGAAAGAATAACTTGACATTGAAATGATTAGTTTTGCCATGAAAAACTGGGTTCTGAGATATTGCAATTGCATCTTGGTTATCCACATTGATCTTGATACATTCATTGAAGTTCAGCCAAAGATCTTTCATTATCTTCTTCAGCCATAAGGCTTGATTTGCTGCTACAGTAGCAGCTATAAACTCTGCTTCAGCAGTAGATTGAGCTACAATTTCTTGTTTTTTAGAACACCAAGTGAAACAAGCTGATCCTAAACTCGAAACAAGCACCCGGATGTACTCTTCATATCATCCATCGAGCCAGCCCAATCACTATCAGAATAACCTTGTAAATTGAATTCTAGACTCCTTTGAAACTTCACTCCAAAAAGCATGGTTCCTTTTAAATACCTTAAAATCCTCTTAGCTGCAATCAAATGAAGCTGACTTGGATCACTCATAAATCTTGACAGAACACTTACAGCAAATAAAATGTCTGGTCTGGTTGCTGTGAGGTACATGAGACAACCTATTAGACTTCGTACATCGAAACATCCACGGTTTCAGTTCCATCATTCTTCTGCAATTTCTCTTTTGCTGCCATAGGTGTACTGACACTTCGACATTCTTCCATCTGAAATTTCTTCAAAATTTCATTTAAGTACTTCCTCTGACAAATGAAGATTTTATAAGGACTTTGCTTGATTTCCAGACCTAAGAAGTAAGCCATTTTTCCTAAGTCTGTCATCTCAAAACCAGCAAATAGGCCTTGCTTAACATTTTCTATCAGCTGAACATCATTTCCTGTTACCAAAAGATCATCCACATATAGAGATAGAACTACCACACTATGATTCACTTTCTTAATATAAAGAGTGAACTCACTCAAGCTCTTTTTAAAACCTAAATCCAGTAGATATCGATCAATTTTTCCATACCAGGCTCTTGGAGCTTGCTTCAGTCCATATAAAGCTTTATGCAATTTGTATACACTCTCTTCTTGCCCTTTAACATAGAACCCTTCAGGTTGTTCAACAAAAATTTCCTCTTCAAGCTCACCATTTAAAAATGTAGACTTGACATCAAGCTGAAAAATAGTCCAACCCTTCTCGGCTGCAACAGCTAACAAGAGTCTTACTGTGTCCAGCCTTGCAACTGGAGCAAAAGTTTCAGAATAGTCTACTCCCCATACCTGAGCATAGCCTTTAACAACCAGCCTTGCTTTATACTTGTTAACGAGCCATCGGGATTGAGTTTTTTCCTAAAGACCCACTTAACTCCAATTACATTCTTATTTAATGGCCTGTCTACCAATTCCCAAGTCTGATTTTTTTGAATCATTTTCATCTCCTCCTACATTGCTGCAAACCACTTCTGATCTTCCTTGGCTTCAGCAAAATTTGATGGTTCGAGCACAGCCACATTACTCCTTTCATAGATCTCAGCAAGTGTCCTTGTGCCTCTTACAGGTTCATCATCTATACTTTCTTCCATTTCCCCTGTAATTTCATTAGTCTCCACATCAGTTTCAGGTTGTCTTTCAAAGTGCTTCAATTCAGTGTTCCTTCCATTTAACCAATTCCATTCATCTTCCTCTAAGAACATAACATCTCTGCTCACAGTAATCTTCCTTGTCTTTGGATAGAAAATTCTGTAAGCTTTTGATTGAGAGCTATATCCAACAAAAATTCCAATCTCAGCCTTTTTATCAAGCTTATCCCTTTTGACATCAGGAATATGAGTATAACACAAACTTCCAAAAACCTTCAAATTTTTCACAGAAGGTTTAGTGTCTTGCCAGCCCTTGAGAGGTGTTAGTTTCTCTAAAGCTTTTGTAGGTAATCTATTTAAAAGAAATACAGCAGTGTTGGCTGCCTCAGCCCAAAAACTTTTTGGCAAATTCTTTTCCTGCATCAAACATCTGGCCATCTCCATAATGCTTCTATTTTTCCTCTCACTAACTCCATTCTGTTGAGGTGAGTAAGGGGCTGTAAATTGCTGTACAATTCCAGCTAGCTCACAAATCAGTTTGAATTTGTTAGCTGTATACTCAGATCCATTGTCTGACCTGAGAACTTTGATTCTCTTCCCACTTTGATTTTCAACTAATGCTTTAAACTTCATAAATACATCAGCTACTTCAGTCTTAGCTTGCATAAAATAGATCCAACTCATTCTAGTCAGATCATCAGTAAAAGTAATAAAATACCTACTTCCACTTAAAGAAGGTTCAGACATAGGTCCACACACATCAGTGTGAACTAATTCCAGCTTTTGATATGTCTTCGAGACTCCTCCTTTGAAGGGAAATCTGGCTTGTTTGCCAAGAATGCAGGTTCTGCATTGTGGAAGCTCTTCCTTCAAGCTTGGTAAATCATCAACCAGGCCTGCATAACCAGCATACTCCTCCTATGAACATGCCCCAATCTTTTGTGCCACAGCTCTATGTTCTCTTCTGTACACTTCAAAGCCATATGCTGCATCTCATTTGGCTTGAACACAAAACTTTTATCCCTCATTTGAACTCTCAAGACTTCATTGCTGTCAGTATCTTTAATGAGACATTCCCTTCCTTCGAACTTCACTATATAGCCCTTCTCCACTAACTGACCAACACTTAACAGATTCTGGTCAATATTTGGCACAAAGAGGACATCCTTGATTAACTTCACCCCTTGGTTTCCTTTAACAGCAACTACACCTTTACCCTAAACTTCAATATGCTGTCCATTGCCAATTCTGACTTTGGACTTTACTGTTTTGTTTATGCTCTTGAATAGCTCTAAGTTGCCAGTCATGTGATTAGTACAACCACTATCTATCAGCCATGTACTATTTTCGACTGAATATTCACCAGCTGAAGCAACAAATAAGTGCTCTTCATCAACTTCACTCACTGCCACTTGTGCTTCTCCTGTTTGCTGATAGGCTTTCCCTTTGCAAATAGCTTCCATATGACCCAACTTGTGGCATCTTCTGCACCTCGCGTTTGGCCTTTTCCAGCATCTAAAGGACCGATGGTTGGTTCCACCACAGTACTGACATGACCTTTTATTATTTTTCCATTTGCTAGATCCACCAGCATTTCCTTCTTTAGGCAAAAATTTCGAATCAGCAACATTTCCCTTAAACTGAATCCATTTCTTCCCTTTGCCTCCATCATTTTGCTTTACTTTGGCTTGCAATGCCCCCTCAACATGATCTTCTCTCCTCATTAGTCTTATATGCTCCCGTGCACCGCAAAGCATTCAGCAACTCGCAAGTTTTATATCAACCAAATCCCTTGTGTTTTCCAGAGAAGCTATAGTAGCTTCAAATTTTTCTGGAAGAGACACTAGGATCTTCTGAACAAGCCTATCATCCCTCAAATCAGTTCCCAAAACTCTGATTTTATCAGCTATTCCCACTAGCCTATCTGAGTATTCCTTCACTGACTCAGATTCCTTCATTTGCTGTCTCTCAAATTCTCTCAAGAGATTCAGCACCTTCATACCTCTTATCTTCTCATCTCCTTCATATTCTTCCTTCAAGAAATCCCATATGACCTTCGCAGAGTCACACTTCATAATTCTGGTGAAGATGGTAGGCGAGACAGCAGCATACAGGCAAGATTTTGCCTTGGCTTTCCTTGTGGTTCTCTCTTTATGAAGCTTGATTTGATTCATGGTCGGATTATTTGGAAGTGGAGCAACTTCATAGTCATCCTCCACAGCTTCCCACAGATCATGACCCTCCAGAAATGCTTTCATTTTAACAGCCCATGCTTGATAATTCTCTCCAGTAAATACTGGAGAAGCCATCGCAGAAAAACCACTTGAACTTGTCTCCATCACCCTCTAACCTCTTTGCAATACAATACTTGCTTCACTTCACAGTCCCTCAAGATCATTCGATGCTCTGATACCACTGTTGATTCTGATTAAAGCAGCAAAGAAGCAGAAAAACCAGAACTATAGATATCGAGGAAGAAAGATGAAAAAAACAGAGGAAACAGAGAGAACAGAGCATGGAAACTGTCTTCTGCAGTTCTAATGAAAAAGTCAAGTACAGAACACGACTTAAACCAAAAAAAAATAACTGCACACACACACACACACACACACACACACACACACACACACACAGTTCAGCTTGTAACTGCACCTGAACAAGTACTTAACTTCCTAAATAACACAACAACAACTGCATAACATAATTGACTAAGTGAGAAAATAAACTAGAACAGTATAAAAAAACAGAACAGAGAAACTTTAGTCTAAAAACAGCAGTACTGATACATCAAAAGTCCAACAGAATGATCTCTATCCTGCTGATGGATGACGGATGGCCTGACAAATGAAAGAAAAGTCAATACATAAATTTGTCTGAGTTTCCAAAGCCAATGTCAAATTTAATAACAAAGCTCAGAAGCGTGTTCCTTCCCCCTTATTGCAACTATTAATAAGCTTGTTTTGCTATTGTAGAATAAGAACAGATAGCAAAAAGCAAGACTTCGGGAGAATCTTTAACTTGAGCAGACCTTGCCAGGATGAAGTAAACATGGAGAGTAGCGATGGAAACTCTAAGGATGGTCCTGCCTGTTTTTGGTGGCTTTAGGTTAGCTTTAAGGGATATTGACTATTGTGGGTTCCTCAATCCTAAAGGCTGGCAGGCAAGGATGCAAATAACTTTTCCGATCTCTTCAAATGCTTGCTTGAACTATCTACTATTTACTCTCTTTATCTGGAAACCAGTCCGTGAACATACATTTGGTATTTGATGCGTGATTTAGGTCTTCTGGGCATCGAACATGACACATATGGATGAGAGCATATTCCCGGAGCCATCAAAGTTTGATCCTGCAAGATTTAAAAACCAAAAAGTCAGTACAACCCTACAGCTTTATTCTTTTTGGAGGAGGGCCTCACGTATGCCCAGGAAACGAATTTGCGGGGATCAAAACCCTTGTTGCAATCCATTATCTGGTCACTAAGTACTAGTGAGAGTTATGTTCAAATGATCATTACAGTAGGGACCCCTTGCCAATACCAACTCAAGGACAACTGCTCCGGATTGTGCCAAAGATACAAGAATGAAGGACAACTCTTTCCTTGACTATCCAGAACTTTTAGGGTGCCACCTTCATAGGACTTAGCTAAATCAAACATCCCCATGGTGACAATGAAGTTAAGACACCATAAATGCACGAAAGAAGCCAATGGTTGGACAAGCTTTTCTGAATAGCATAGCCAAGATCATTCTACCAATGATGTATGTTTTCAACTTGCATGATGCTCTATGCATGTCGTCAGTACAAATTTGACAGTTCACTTGACTCCCCTCTATCCATGTAATCTTCCTTATCTTAGCCCTTCCGGAAACTATCAACACTTTCTATATTACTTAAAATAAATGGGGATTGAACAGAAAAAAGAATACGTGGCTTCTATGCTAAATTCTTCTTTTGTTGTTTCCAATTTCGTTGGTTTAGTCTGAATCTATACTAATTTTATTTTCTTTTCTTCTTTCTTGCTTTTTACCTAACATACCAAAATATTCCAAAAAAAGAAAAGATGAACAGAGCATCCACATATGAAAAGAAGATTCAATTTTATAGATAATTCATCTTAAAGTGAGGGTGAGAGTACAGTTTATACAATTTCTCATTTACCCTATGAAATTATGAGATTTCTGGGATCAAGACCAAGTATTTCAATAGCTTAGGTTATTAGATAAATATATGGTTTACTAAGGCAATATGATTTTTATTCGATTCAATTTCCTTGTACTTAAAATAAATAAATTCATTATATTGTGTTATAACTTAGCTATAAACTCTTAAAATTTCTCTATATTTCTCAAACTAAGTAAATTCATTTGTTCGATGGAACTTTTTGAATGCACTCAATGGAATTACTCAGATAAAATGAGGATGCTTTAGTAAGCAATACTCTATTTATTAAGAACATATATCTTTAGAGTGGAACTAATTTAGATAGCGGCATAAGCTGTATTTTAAAATCTTGTATATACGTCAGGTCAATAATTAGAGGAGACGTCAACGAGATAGCAAGGTACGTGACCAGAGAATTGAGCAATGAACCGCAAGTGATGCTTGTGATTTATTTTTTCAACTTTACCCTTTTCTTCGATTATCATTTTACCACTCAGAGAGAGAAGCAACGCCGTGGCCTTGGTGAGCACCTACGACCCTCGAGCTGCCATTTCAACGCTCCCCTGATTGACGAGAACCGAAAAGGAAAACTCTCTCTGAAAATCACAGCACGGAGAGAGACTCGGGATAGACAGAGAGAGAGAGGAAGAGCGACGACGGTGGATTGCGGCCCGTCGAAAGGTCCAGCTATTTCTCACGAATTTGGGATTTTTGTTTTAAAAGTCAAAATTCATTGATCTATTTAGGGTCTTGCTTCACCGGCGACAATTCGGCCAAAATCCAAACGATATTTTGGCTGCGTTTGTTTTGATTTCTTTTTTCTGTTTTTAAACAATTTTATTTTATTTTTTTTTGTTCCCAGGAACAAAAAAGGAACAGAAACTCGTTTGTTTGCGTTTTTGTTCCAAAATTATTTTTTTTGTTCCAAGAAACACATCTGGAACAGAAACAATAAATAAAATTTAGGAACACTTTCTTCTTCTCTCTTTTTTCTTCTTCTTTTCTTTTTCTTTTTTCTTTCTTTTTTCTTTGGTTGGTCGCCGGCCTCGGCCATGGCTGGCGACTGGCCGTTGAGGGTGGGCAACCTTGCCGGAGCATCGCCGGCCCCCGGCGAGGCCAAGCGTCTCCGGCCGCCGAGCGAGCTCGCCCAGCTCGGGCGAGGCTCGGCCTCGCCGGGGGCTGGTGAGCCTCGCCGTGGTTGGGCGAGGCTGCCGGCCCTCGTCTGCCAATCGCCGGCCATGGCCGAGGCCGGCGACCGGCCAAAAGAAGAAAAAGGAAAAAAGGAAAAATAAATAAGAAAATAATAAAAATAACAAAGATAATAGAAAAAATAAAATAAAAATATTAAAAATTAAAAGAAATAAAAAAAAAATTATACAAATTTACCAAACGTGTTTCTATTCTTTTTATATTTCTGGAACAGATTTACCAAACGCGTTTTTTTTTCAAAAATTGTTCCCTGAAGCAAAAATATTTTTTTCTATTTCTGTTCCCAGAAACAATTTTTAAATAGAAATGTTACCAAACGCACCTTTTGATTCCTCCATATCTCCTGAGTTTACACGATTTCGAGTTGGAGTCACGGTTCAAGAGAAATGAACTCTCCATATCCACTATACACCGCACGTGAACAGTGCACGCCACCTGGCTTCTTGGTCCACTTTTCGAGGCAGCAACCTGTCAAATCTAGTAATTCTAGAATTACTTATTTTCTTGAGAAGGTAGTCGGCAATTTCCAAGTTGTGCTTGAGTTGATTGGGACTTTCTTGTGGCAAACTATCTTTTGGATCGTTGAATGGCTTATGGCTTTAGTGTCTGTGGATGCTATCATTTGCTCGATAATAGTGCTATGCGCGCTAAGAAAATATACAATATGCTGAATGATCGGGTGCGCTCATTTTGTTTGTAGGTTGATAATCAAGTATGCTGCCAGTTGAAGCTATGGCCTGGAAATTCGTGATTAGGCTGCCGCCCAAGAAATGGCATTGTCCTCACTGCCAGAAGGCGTACTCGGGAAGAGTTACAAAAGTGAAAAGTCACTTTCTCAAAATTCCAGACGAAGGGATTGCCTTTTCCGAAAAAGTGCCAGAGCACATAATCAAGCTAATGCAGTGGTTACATGACGAGGTGGCTCTCGTACTTGTGGTACCTTTTATTTGCTTGAGAATAATGCTATGCCCACTAGAAAGATACACAAAGATTGGGATATTTTATGATGGGGTCCCTTTTGTTTGCTTGTAGTTTCGTAACAAAGACGATATTGCCTGGGAATTCGTCAATAAACTGGGGGACAACCAATGGCGTTGTCACTAGTGCAGTGGAGAATTCTTTGGAGACGTTACAGGAGTGAAAGGTCACTTGCTTGGAGTGTCAAATGAACGGACTTCCATTTGCAAGGAAGTGCTGGACCACGTAAGAAAGCTAATGCAATCATTTCTCGATGAGGTGGCTAAAGAAGAGAGCAGAGAAGTGAATGGTCAATCGTCCACTGAACTGACATGCCGATTATGGCTGAGTTGGCTGAAGAAGGGTGCAGAGAGGTGGCTGAAGGAGAGAGCAGAGAAGCCAACAATCAATTTTCCGTGGAACCGCAATCAGGTGGCATGCTGACACATGCTGAGGGGGCTGAAGAAGAGAGCAGAGAATACAACAATCAATTATCCGCAGAGCCACCGTCGCCTTTACTCTTACCAAAATTCCTCGTGCATATGGAATTACTAGAGCGTCAGTTTCATCAGAGTTCAACGTGGTAGATGGAGTCACTTCAGATTGGCTGCTATATTCACCAGACTGGTCTATTCTTTCTGGCTCTTTGGCAGAGAATCTTGTTGAATCTCATCAGGTAAATGTACTGGCTAATCAAACAAGGGGATCATCATTACAGAATGATGGTCATTATCAGGTATATGGTTATTTACTTAAATTAATCCTTATGTGTCTCCATGTTATGTTATTGACCAACAAAAATGCTATTATGAGACTCTAACAGATGGAATTTTTAAATTGCAGAGTTAGATATGAACGAGAATGCACCAATGACGAGTCATCCAAACACAGGAAACAACTTTGAAGAGAATGGATCTTTGAAAAGAAAACTAGAACTACTCTATGGCAGAGTAGCTGGCATAAGGGATGAGTTAGAATTTGCTGCATCTCTATAGGTAAAGAAGCAGAGAAGGGAAGTTGAGAATTGGTTGCTGGATGTGGAGAATTTTATTAAATGATTATACCGAAGCAACAAGGAAGCGTTGTTTGTCAATACATCAGAATAAACTGAAGCAAAAAGCAGAAGACCTTCTGAGACAAGGCAAATTCCCAAAAGGAGTATTTGAGGCCAGAGAGACCAAATTCAATAAATTTTCAGAAGTAAAGATGAGGGGAGAGGCATTTCAGAGAAATACTACAAACATTTTGGACTACCTAGGAGGGAATCAAGTATCCCAATTAGGCATATGTGGAATGGGGGGAGTCGTCATTGAAAAAGCAAACTATGGCAATGTGTTGTGGATCACTATTTCACAAGATTCCAACCCACAAAGGTTGCAGGGTGACATTTGGGAGGCACTAGGTTTGGGCACACTACATGTAAAGGATGTGAGCAAACAAGCAGCAATGTTGTCTGGTTGTTTAACCAAATGTGGAAATATTTTAATCTTGAATAGGTGGGAATACCTGTTAGAGCAGACAGATTTAAGTTGGTTATAACCACTCGGTCCTTTGATGTATGCTGCCAAATGCAATGCCCAAAGATGATAAAAATTAAACGTCTATCTCAAAAAGAAGCAAAGAGATTATTTATGCAGGAGCTTGGACCTGAAGTGGCACTTAATTTGGAAACTGAAGCAGTTGTGAATTCCATTGTTAAAGAATGTGCAGGCTTGCCACTTGGAGTCATCACGATGGCAGCAAGCATGCAAGGAGTGACCGATGTATTTAAATGGAAGGACTGCTTGGTGAATTAGAAAGAATCAGATATGGGGCAAACAGATATGGAAAAGGTCTTAATGAAACTAAAATTCAGTTACAATTGCCTTGGTAATCTTGAAGTTCAACAATGTTTCTTATCTTGTGCACTTAGCCAGAAGATCGACAGATTGGTAAGTTAGAGTTGATAGAATTCTTTATTGACCAAGGATTGATTGGTGGATTGAATATAAGGGAGAGACAATATAATAGAGGGCTGACCATTCTGAACAGACTGGGAAATGTTTGCCTATTGGAAGATCATGGGATAGCAATGACGATGCATGATTTGATTAGAGACATGGCATTGCACATCATGAGTGTGACTTCCATTGTAGAAGCAGGAAAGGGGTTGATGAGGACTCCACCTGAGGAATTATGGATGGATGCTTTGGAGAAAGTTTCTCTGATGGAGAATCGCTTTATAGAATTTGTGTTGAACATGTCACCAAATTGCCCAAAAGTATCAACTCTTCTATTGGATTATGGCTTGTCCCGTGATGTAGTCATCCCTGATTCTCTCTTCAAAAAATTATGGGGGCTAAAGGTTTTCAATCTGAGTGGATGTGATCTAAGAGAACTTCCAAATTCCATCTGAGACTTGGTAAACTTGAGAGCACTATTGCTTGAAGGCTGTAGGAAATTGCGTCGTATTCCTTAGCTAGGGAAGCTCACATCTTTAAGAAAGTTGGACGTTAGTGGTTGTGAGAGTCTTGAAGCGCTCGAGGGTCTGTTGGTGAACTTGAGATACCTTGACCTAACTGGTACATTTATAAGGAGATTTCCCAAAGGAACATGGGGGGGGTTGCTAAACTTGCAATATCTTAAAGCTCTGGCAGTAAATGGAGAAGACATTACAAATCTGTGGGCATTAGAGACGCTTGAATGCTGCTTTGAAGATTGGATGGTTTCAATAAGGGTGTGATGGTTATTAAGCAGATTAGCCCTTGCTATTATGAGCTCAAAGTAGATCAAGAAGAGTTGAAGGGTTATGTGGAAGTGAGTGATGATGCTAGCTTTGGAAATTGTGAGAGGAGGGTTGACATTGGTGAGTGGAGTCATGCTATTGTGAGCATGGGAGGGGAAAGCAGTGGCATTTGTATTTTGATTCCCCAAGATGTGTTGACATTGGCAGGGAGAAGATGGGATGGTACAACAAATTTGACTGACATGGGTCCCCTTGAAAACCTTGAGGAGCTAAATATCATAAGTTGGAAAAACTTATGGGTGCTCTGTGGAGGACAAGATGAAGAAATAATCGGCATCCATGACTCCCCCACTCTAGCGCCTATCCCTCTCCTCTTCCGGCGCCTTAGGGAGATGGTGATATGGGATTATCCGAAACTGAAGTATCTCTTTGGGCATGGGTATGAATTCTACCTTCCACTTCTACAATCCATTAAAATATCTTTTTGTGAGGAAATGCTGGAGATGACAGCAGCAGTTGCATCACCACCACCACATTTGCCCCAGCCTTCCCTAGTCTAGAAAAGATTGTAATTGAGAGCTGTATAAAAATGAAGAGAGTGGTGGAATCTAAGTGGCTGCCCTACTACTCTAATCTGAGAGTGCTCTCGGTATATTTTTGCTTGAACATGGAGGAGATAATTGGAGATCATCCCCCATACATGCCATTTGAAGAGATTTCTTACAAATCTCTTATAGTGAGACGTTGCGGTAACATGAGAAAGCTGTTTCCTCATGAGTTGCTGATCCATCTTCGAAACCTTGATAGTATTTGGGTCGATTGTTGCAGAGGAATGGTGGAGATGATAAGTGGAGCAGGACAAGGCCAAGAAGGAAGCATAATGACTCATGTAAACAACACCCCTTCATCCTTGCAGTCTTCAATTTCTCTCCTAAAGCTGAAGCACTTGTACCTACACAATTTACCCCAGCTGAAGAGCATATGCGAAGTCCCAATAAGCTGCGATTCCATGGATTATACAGGGGTGTACACATGCCCAAAACTGAATAGGATTCCTTTGCAACTGCAATTTTGTGATGATATTGAGCACCTTTCCACATAGTGATGTGGAAAGTGAGGAAAAGTGGAAGATGCTGGCATGGGATGATCCCAATGCTCAGGCTATTCTTCAACCTTATCTCCTTTTCAATGTCCATTGCTGTGTTCTACCAGGCTCTAAGTCCATACAGTCTTGCTATTATATATAGTTATACAACCGTAGTGACTTGGATTAGAACTAAAGTCATGCAGCTCTAACACTGGCTTTTGCAGAATTGTCCACCAAGGGAAAAGATTTCCTATGATGCCGCTTTGGAAGGCCTGCTGAAAGACCTTCAGCTGCTATTTTAATTACTCAAGGCATGCTTTCCTGCAAAATCAAGTTGCCATAAGTATGACTTTTTCTCGTGTGCAATTTTTTGTCACAAAAAGGGCGTCCTATTGTGTATTTTGCATGCCGTGGTATATTTTATTTTTGTAATGGAAATGAGAAATCTCTAAGGACTGATTGAGGATTGTCGGTTGAAACAAAGATGATGCTTTTGTGAAACCCTTCTCATTTCATTTTTCTTGTCAGATTAGATCCTTCTGAGCAGGTAGTTTGTCTTCATTTTTGGATATTTTATGCGTGCAATCTCTTTGAAAATCTGTATATATCTCTATCTACACAATTATGCTCGATCAGTTCAGAATAAAAGCAGCAGAGTCATGGTATCATGCAATAGAAAATCACAAAGCAAGTGGTCGAAGTTGACTATTAAAATGAATTAGCCTAAAGTAACCGTGAAGCCTTTTTTTATTTATGATAATATGTGTTCATGTGACCTGAAAAATGGCATTGGCTATGAGTGTCTCAGCAAAAGTGTATCCGTTGCATTATGGACGGCTAAAAAGAAAAATGGACGTCAAAGACTCAATTTCTTTTAGGAGGTCTAAGAATGAAAATAGGACTGTTTTATTTTCAATGAACTATCATTTAAATCAAGAAGTCGATTTTTTTTTTGGGTCCATATCAACGGTTCAGCAGCTAGATCGGGCGCCTGAGGAAGGAGGAAAAAATGAAAGAAAAGAATGAGTAGAAAAAGGGAAAATAATATTTTTATTCGGAAAAAAAGAATAACTTGGCTGCCCACGTCCGCACTTTCACCTAGTTAAACAATCCGCATCAGCAAAAATGAAGCCTCATATTAAGGTTTTCGAAATGTTGAGGCAATTATTGTAAACAAAAAATAAATTCAGAATGCTTGATGCATAAAGTTTACTCTTGTGATGGCAGTATTCTTTGGAAAATTCATAAATATATGGCCGCAAGCAGTTTCTTTTAACTCATTTTTGTTTTAATTTTATATTAGTTGAGTGTCCGTTCCCAATTGTTCTCCATCGACGTGGCAATACCTTATTTACTTGAGCAAACCCTTTAGCTTTAACTCCATTTTGTTTGAAGGTGCTTCAGAGTGTGTTTATTACTTTAGTACAAGCAGCTCCGTTTGCTCCTTTTACTTCAAGTCATTAGACTTCACTCCGACAAGTGTTCAACGAGAGTCAAATGACACTCTCTGCGTTGATTCTTCTTTTCTTCATGAAAAATCGTGAGGGAACTCACGTTATCCGAATGGAGTGTGAGAAGGGTCCACATCCTTTAACTCCGGATGAATCCGTGATGTACGACGCAATCTATAGAATTCTAAGTCGCAACATATGAGTGGGATTGAAGCAGCACCACCATCTGTGCTGCAGACGCCAACGAGATGGCAACGCCATGTCCCGAGAATTGAGTAATGAATCACACAAGTCAAAACCGGTCTTTGTCCACTTCATGCATTATGCTAGTGGTACTTCTGAATCTCATCCGAGAAGAAGATCAGGAAGCAACAAACAATGGCAGGACAGACATACAAAAACGATCGCTCTAATCTAATACTGTATAAGCGAGGGGGGTTTTTCCTTAAAGAGTTCACCACAAGTTCACATGCGGTATTTTGTAAGAATAATGGGTAAAATTAACAAAAAAAAGTTTAAAATTTTTTGTGATTGTTCCAATCCAATCTTAAATCTTTTTTTTTTTTGTTGGTCAATTAAGTCTTTAACTTTTTGTATTTATGTCAATTCTATTCGGCTAATTTTGGTTAAAAATTGTTAACATAGACGTTAGCTATTTTATATGGCATGAGCAATGTTTACATAGACAATTTTTAATCATATTTAAATATTTTTCTAATTTTCTAAATATGTTTTATTTAATTTACTTCTTTTTTTCTTTTCTTCGTGTTTTTTGCCCCTTCCCTTCCTGGTTAGAGCTTTGCGCAGTTTCCGCATGGATTTATTATGATTTATTGAATAAGATTTTTGTACGCTAGTGATGTAAAAATTTCTTTATAGGAGCAGGTTTTGGAAAACGATTCACATAACTTTTTAAGTTTAAAATGTAGATTTATTCTATAATTATGGATGATATTTCCACATTATAAAACTGCTCGTATGAAAGTAATGTTTGCATTGACAATGTCTATCATATAAATGCAAAAAAACAAATTCTAAGAGCTATGAATTTACTAGATTTAAGAGCTCAAAATCACAGGCAAGCAAAAAGCAAAATGCCCTCCAAAGTGTCCTAAAATAGAATTAGTTTCATGCATGTGCTGTGTGCGTGTGCGAACATGCATTATTTTTCATTTCTTGTGCAATTTCATGGTGAGTTAACAATAAGGTTTAATTGGATGAAGAAATAAAACATTCGATATGATTTTCTTTTTTGCCATTATACAGAGTTTTGTACTAAGCAATCATAGAATGAACATTTTACTATTCTTTCAATAATTAAGGACTAATATTTATTCGAAACTTAGATGAAAGATATGAGAGACGGATGAGATTGATTGTCACAATGTAGGACAGTACAGGTTGCATTTAACATGGCCATCATGCGCAATAGAGACCAACGTTCCCAGAAAATATATTTTCTATTGAATCCCACGGGGTTCACTCAATTTTGCACCGTATCAATGTACATAATTGACAACCGACCGGGGAAAAGAAAAAAGAAAAAACCATATTGATAAGGCATCACCCTATCCTAACTACATCACCATAATACTAATCCTGTATAGGCCAAGGCATCAGGATTCCTTACCGCCAATACCAAGGAGCCATGAGAATATTCCTCAAGGAATGTTTCTTTTCAGCGAGGCAACCCAAACTCTCCAAAGAAGTAATCCGCAGCTGGTCGGACCTCACTGGCTCATCATCATCATTCCCATGCCAGCTCCAGAATGCATGTGTTGAATTCACAACCTTGAGTTCACCGTGACCAAAGCCGGCTTCGCAGAAGAAAGACCACTCTGGCCGGGGGTTCTTATCTGTGTAATGATACACAGGAGCCAAATCAGCCTTTCCCAATGCATCCATTAAAAATTCATCAACAGGATGCCCTATTGAATCCCTAATCAATAGCTTTCTTTAGAGTGAGGACATACCTATGAGCTAAACCTTTTGTTCCCTCCCATCGCCAATAGAAACGTGAACAGCACCACAGGGATCCGGTCGTCCAGAATTGACACGTTTCTGTTCAGTGATGACCACTTAAAATCATGCCTCGTGCACATCAAATGACAATGAGAGCTGAAAAAGTATAGGTATAGGGTCATACAGATCACTCATAAGCATGCACAGAACCTGCAAATACTATGTCCACCCCAGCTGCATAAAGCAATGGTTCCATAGCTTGCTTCATCCCATCGCCTTCACCTTGGCGAAGGATAGTTACTGTTAATACCAAGGTACATGGAACGATACGATCAGCCATGGAGTTTTACTGCAATCAACCTTTGAAAGATCAGCCTGTAGATTAGCAGAAAATTCAAATCCATCAGACACAATAAGCGCTAAATATCAGCATAAGTCCTTTGCATCAATATAAGAGAACAAAGAGCGACATATGGTAGCTGACAATGAACACCTTTGCCTTTGAAAACTAATATGGAGATTAATTCCCCATAGCAAGGTCAAGATTGAAAATTGCCTCATTCGCAAAATAGCAGCTAAATTTGATTTTAAACCTATTTACTCTTAACAAAATATAATCAAGGATATATAAATTATAATTTTAATCTTTCCTATCTGTGAGATTTGTTACCTCAATCTCAGAATCCTAACTTTACAGATGGCTAACAGCACAAACTTCCTCCTTTGTAATCAGTGCAATTAATTGATTCACTACCACATCTGTAGTATTGCAACAACTTTTGCATGGCAAAGAAAAGGGAAATGCAGAATAACCTTCAACCAGTTATATTACTCTGAGTAGTCATCATAGTCGTGTATGAGCCAAGCATGATGACATGGAAGCCTGCCACCTCAAAATAGTATAGATTCAAACTCGATCCACACTCCTCATATTGCATCTTCCACCTAGCATTATAGGACCGAAATCCATCTTTAATCAGTGGAATGCTCTCCTCCTTGTGGTTTCCTAGTGTTCCCATCCAAGGCCTTGCGCATACAAGTGGCTGCACCAGCTCACCAAATGTGTCCCAGCGGTGCTGTATGCAATCAGCATAAGACAGGTCTCCAGCAAGGAGATGCACATTGTACTTGCATTGATCAACGTGGTCTAGTGTTGATTTAGTCCAGCCAGTTTGGCCCAAATCTCTTGCAACAGCGAAAGCAACCGGAAGTTCTGCGGGAGGAGTCTTGAGCTGGAACTCAGGACCTACTCCTCCACATCTGTAGAAGTAAACAGTGTTCTCTCCAATGGCCCAATCACCGTGTGGTGTATCTTTCCAGAGCTATAAAATAGATAACTATAAGAAGTGCTCTCTCCTTGAGCTGTAGAGGCATATTGACCAGGCAATGTTCCATATTCCATGTATGAAGGGGAAGATTTAGCATCAGTGACCCATGAGATGCGCCTATGTCCACCTCCAGCTAAAGAAATGTGAACCTGCAGGCGGATTTTGATAATGTCACACGACGTATCAATTTGAGATCTTGGTGAGGCAGCTGGAACTCATCTCGGAACAATACTGAAAACGCCAACTATTGACGCGAACTAAGTCAACACAACAAGAGAAAAAAGACAACCAAGCTTCTCTCACTAAACAAACTCAATGGACACATGAACTGAGAAAAAAATGAGACCCACTGTCCTATGGCAGATCACTAACAGATCATTCAACACCTTGGCCTCCATAAATTGGTGATACTGCTAAAGAACAACATAGTTTACGATGACGGCATAGAGCGAGGAGACTGACTAGTCATCACACTGATAAAGATAAAGATAAAGATAGTAACTTTGGTAATCTTGGTTTGGTGCCATATGAAGTACCTAAGTTAACGTGAGATTTCCTTTTTCCCCTTTGTACTATCCATTAGTTCAGGTCCCTCCTCACGTGATTTGACACTCATCTCCCAATCTTCACCACGGGATGAACCACGAAGCAATTCCAGCTTCAAGAACACAACAAAAAGCTCCAAGAAAGCGACAACTTCAGAAATTGCAGACCAGCGAGCCGAATTCAACCCCCCGAAGTCACGCAAACTCGACAAATTCCATCCCCGCAAAAAGAAAAAAAAGAGGGCTTTCGAAACGAAAGATAGCACAAGAAAAAGGAGGACCGAGAATCGATAAGTCCTTCACCTGCTGGGGATAAGAAGAGGGCTTGCGGTCCCACGGGAAATCGAGGGTCTCGCGAGGCTGGGGCCGCACATAACCGGCCGCGACGGCAGCCGAGAAGATGCAGAGAAACAGTACCAAAGTCGGGATCTTTCCTTCCATGTCCACTTTCCAAATGCTTCTCTATTTGTCAGAGAATGTTGTTCATTTCTACGCCCCCGGTTTCTCCGCAGCTGTTTGCTCTGTTCTCGCTTGCTTGCCAGCCTGAGCAAATTATTCGGTTGGTAAAGTGGGAAGTGAAGTGACGCGATGGGATCGCCCCTTCAGGCCCTGTTTCTGTGTTGGGCCTTCTTCTTGGATGGGGCCGTTTTCCTTCTCCTCACAGCAATCGGAGGCTGCAGCAGTGTTGCAGCTCCCCTTCTCCATTTTAACAGAAGAATTACCAAAAAAGTCCTAAATTTATTGTAATTGTGTCAATTCAGTCATAAATTTTTTTTGGTCAATTTAGTCCTAAACCCTTTATAATTATGCTAATTCAGTTCATCCAGCCAAAATTGGCCGATCGGCGCTGATGTGAACGCCGATAGGAGATAACCGGCTGACAAACGCTGACATGGCAATTTTTAAAATTTTTTAAAATTTTTTTCGAATTTTTTTAATTTTTTAAATATTTTTTTTCTTTTTTTTTTCACACATTCTCTTTCCTCTGGCCAGTCGGCACCGGCTAGAGGCAAGGGCCGGCGAGGCTCGCCCCCACCGGCCGGAGGTGAGGCCCTACCAGATCTGGCGAGGTTAGCCTCGCCGGCCGCTGGCGAGGGTGAGGCCTCGCCAGATTCGGCGAGCTCGGCCCTCGCCAAGGTTGGGGCAGAGGCGGGGAGGCGGTCGACCGGGCAGGGAGAGGGAATCGGGGGGAGGCGAAATCGAGCTGAGGAGACGACTGGACGCCCAATCTAAGGGCCGGTCCGAGGGACGTCGAAGCTCGCTGCATCACTCGATTGCAAGCGGACGCCGCCATTGACACCAAGGTTCGACTGACGGAATCTAAGAGCTTTATAGCGGCCAGAATCAAGCTGAGCCGTTCGTTCCAGTGGGGCGAATCGGGGGGAATTCGGCGGACGGACTCGTCTTCTTCGTCGCGGTGCGCAAGGGCGTCCGGTCGTCTCCTCAACTCGACTCTGCCTCCCCCCGATTCCCTCTCCCCGCCCGGTCGACCGCCTCCCCCGCTCCTCCGCATCTTCTCTTCCAAGTCTCTCTCTCCCACCCCGTCTCCGCCCCAGCCTTAACGAGAGCCGAGCTCACCAGATCTGGCGAGGCCTCGCCCTCGCCAGCGATCGGCGAGGCTGACCTCGCTAGATCTGGCAGGGCCTCGCCCTCGCCGACCCTCGCCTCTGGCCGGCGGAGGGCCGGCGGGGGCGAGCCTCGCTAGTGGCCGGCGAGGCTGACCTCGCCGGCCCTCGCCTTTGGCTAGCGCCGGCCAGCTAGAGGAAAGAGAAGGTGTGAAAAAAAAGATATATATATATATTCGAAAAAAATTTAAAAAAAATTAAAATTGCCATGTTAGCGTTTGCCGGCCGATTATTCTCTACCGGCGTCCACGTCAGCGCCGACCGATCAATTTTGGCCGGATGAACTGAATCGGCACAATTATAAAAGGTTTAGGACTAAATTAGCCAAAAAAAAAGTTTAGGACTGAATTGGTATAATTGCAATAGGTTTAGGACTTTTTTGGTAATTCTCCCCCATTTTAGCTGTTCTTTTCTGTCTTGATATCCTAAAGGACATCATTGCTCCTCGTCTTGTTCTGTTGTTGTTATTCTTTCTATGATTCGACCTTTTTTTTGTTTTCTATATACTTTGGCTGTCTTTTCTAATTAAATGCACATGATTTCGATTTTTTCATCAAATCTTTCTACTTATATGTGACATTTAATCAAAGTTTTTCGATACAAAATTCAATTGATATATTCATTGAACAATACTGATGTTTGATATATATTAAATATTGACTAAGTTAACACCCACCATGAATAGTGATTGAGTGGTAGGCTGGCAGTGTACCAAAAAAAAAAAATTTGATCAATTCTCAATTTTTAAGGATTTGATAAGACATTTTGGGTGCGTTTAGTAACGATTTTGTTCCCGGAAATTTGTTTCCGATCAGAAATTATTCTTTTTTATTCTGTTTTCGGGAACTGATTCTGAATAAAATAACGCGTTTGGTAACTGTACAAAATTTATGATTCTAGAATAGAATTGCATTTAGTACCGTGTTCATTAATTCTGTTTCAAATCAATTTCTTTTAATTTTTATAATTTTTTCCTTTTTTATTTTATTTTCTTTTTTCTTTTTTTTTCTTTTTTCTCCTATTCTTCTTCTTCTTCAAGCCGGTTGCCGATCCTCACTAGAGCATCGCCAGCCCTCGACGAGGCCGGCCCTCGTCGACCAAGCTTCACCAATGGCCAAGCCGACCTTGCCAAGGCTAGGCGAGGCTTGCCTGGCCACCGGTAGGTCTAGGCAAGCCTCGTTGGTGGCCAAGCGAGCCTCACCAAGGCTGGGCAAAGCCCACCTGGCCACCGGTGAGGCTGGGCATCGCGAGGCTCGCCCAGCCACCGGCGAGACACAGCCTCCCAGATCTGGCGAGGCCGAGCCTCGCCGATGGCTGGGTTTGCCTCTAGCGAGCTCGTCAAACCTCGCCTTGGCCTAGTGAGCCTCCGGCAAGCTCGCCGGACAAGTTGCCAACAACCGGCGGCGGCCAGTGGCAACCAGCAGACGGCAGACAGCGGATGGCGGTGGCGGGCGGCATTCGCAAGATGGCGGTCGATGAAGAAGAAGAAAAGAGAACAAGAAGAATTTTGATTCTCTTTTTTATTCTCATACTAAGAATCATATTTTTTTTTTATTCTCTATTCTTGTTCAAAACTGATTATGGGAACAAATTTGTTCCCGGAAACAAAAAATTTACCAAACGCGATTTTGTTCCCAAATTGATTCTGGAAACAAAAAATCATAATTAGGCACCGTTTGGATGGTTACCAAACAGTGCCTTTTGTGTTTTGAAAGGTACTTGAATTAAAAGTATCATGGACTTGATGAGAAAGGCAACGGAAGTACACAAAATGTGAAGGGTCTGTCCTCTTTATGCATGCTTTCTTATTCTAAAATATGCCAATTGTCGAAACCCAAGACCCGATTGACTCGTTAAACTCTCCACTTAGGTGCGATTATTGCTTTTGCAATTCCTTTTCATGGTAGTGTTTGCAACGTTGCACTACAATCATACATGACATTGATTAGTACCATATCCAATAATGTTTCATTGACGAGCGTCCATCATTTGCCAATGCATTTAAACAATACGAATTTGTATAATGCAATCCAGCTTGATTGAAGTGCACAATGTGCACCCTGCGTCAGGTAGACTTCTAACATCTCCATAGATGCTTGTCGGCTCCAAGTCCAACATCAGATGGGGCTATTGTTTTTTTTTTTCGTTGATATGCAACAGCTTCAACCAGGATCCTCCCTGCAACTTTCTCTTTCCTTTCATCCACCTTCCATCCCACCGCAATCAAGTTCATCACTTCGAATTCAGCCGCCTCCTCAAGTTCATCAATGCCGAGCGGGTTATGAGAAGGAAATGGAAGTTGAGAACCATGAAGTGCTTGTATTCTTCAAGCACCACAAGTGTTAAGTCACGGCCTCGTCCAAACACTCGGCTGATTCTCAATATGAACACCTTTCAAAAGAGTTTGATAGTGCAATGCGTGGCACATGTATACTTTGTGATACTTAGACAAGTTTTCCTGATTGTTGGAATAGCAGTCCATTCCATCCACTCAAAAAGCTAAGCAACCCAACAAGGTCCAAATCCAACCAAAACATGAGACAAAGCCGGCGCCTGGTGGAAAGAACCAGACACTAGGATAAAACTAGAGTTATGCAGAGAAGTGACAAATTTTCATCACCAGGTGCATCCCAATTGCGTGGGAACTACCGTTCCGCCTTTTGCCGTAAATAAGACTTCTTCCCCCATCAGTCCTTGGAGTTACCTTTCCTTTCCTTTCCTTTCCTTTCCTTTCTGGGTTCAAAAGTCATCAAGACTCCCATAGAAATAATTTTTCACTGCATTTTCTGAGAAACCCACCTCCAATTCCATATTAGTTTCTTCACCTTCTTCTTCTTTGTCCTCTCTTTTGTTTAGTTGTAGGGGTTTGTTCGACGAAACTGTTTGATCATCCCCGTAGATGATGATGATGAACTTCTTGAGTGAAATTCAGAAACTGATCCTGCTTTTCCTTTCAATCTTTCTGGTCTTCAAATTCCGACAACCGTGGTCCATTTCTCATTCTAGGAGTTTTATTGTATTTTACGCTGACACATTAACAATTGGTTCTCAGTTTTGCTCCCTCCCGTTAAATTTGTGATAGTGACCGAAACAGAGTAACATACATCCGGGCTCAACTCCGCTGTCACAACCAAACAAGAGGTCACATCCATTTTTTTCTCTGTTAGCTCAGTCTTATACTAATTGTCTATGTCTATGTAAACCGCAACTTTGAATAAGGCACCTGGCACACGAAACAAATCGGCAAATATTTAATAGGACCTGTGTCAAAGTTGATGCGTTTTCTACATAGTAATCGTCATCGCCCGTTCCAGAAGGAATCTACCACCTAAAGTGCTAGTTCAGAAACAGACAAAAATAGAGAGCTATAATTCTCTTGCTTTCCCCTCATCACACACACACACATGCCCACACCCACAACAATGAACATTTCGATCACCCTTCTTCTCTTTCTTCTACCAATTCTCTTTTTATTAAGCCGGAGAAGAAGAGGTTCATCAAGAAAGCTACCTCCGGGTTCTTTGGGAATCCACATTATAGGCCAAAGCCTTGACCTGCTCTGAGCCATGAGGACAAACACGGGAGAAGAATGGCTCCAAGAAAGAGCGAGGAAGTATGGACCAATCTCAAAGCTCTCTCTCTTCGGCAAATCGACCGTGTTCATTCATGGACAAGCAGCGAACAAGCTCGTATTCTCTGGAGACAGCAGCAAGATAGCCAACAAACAAACAGCATCCATCCACGCTATTCTAGGAGACCGCAATCTGATGGAACTCAGTGGCCAAGATCACAAACACGTGAGAGACTCTCTGGTGTCGTTCTTGCGACCAGAATCTCTGAAGCAGTACGTGGGGAAAATGGATGAAGAAGTCAGAAAGCACATCGAGTTGCATTGGCGGGGCAAGGAAAAAGTTGTGGTATGTCGATATGCTATAAAACTTCCACTGTTGCTTTGATCGGTTTGAGATAAATTCAATACATATCAATTCTAAGAAACATATGGAGTATGTACTCACTCTCTCATATAACTGGTGTTCACAATTGTATGGACTCTACATGTATTGACTATAAGAATGAATGCATAGACTAGGAGGGGGCATAATCTGTTTGATAAACAAAAACAGAGTAAATAACACCGATGTTTTGATTTTCCTATAGGCATTGCCCCAGATGAAAAACCTTACATTCAACATCATATGCTCTCTTCTCTTTGGTATGGAGGAAAGAGCTGAAAGAGGAAAATTCTTGCAAAATTTTCAAGAAATGATAGAGGGAATGTGGTCGATACCAATAAAGCTGCCGTTCACTCGCTACAGTAGGAGCCTCCGTGCAAGCTCCAGGGTCCAAGATCTGTTGAAGGAACTTGTACAAGAGAAGAAAGTGAAACTAGAGCAGCGCACTGCCACTCCTCAACAAGACTTGATCACATGCCTGCTAAGTAAGCGCAATGAAAAAAATAAACGAGTTGTGACTGACAAGGAAATTTTGCACAATATCATGCTAGTCATGGTTGCAGGACATGATACCCCATCCGTTCTTATGACTTTTATGCTGCGTCTTCTATCTAAGAACCCTGCTGTTTACAAAGCATTTCTTCAAGGTACACATCCTCTATTGCATCTTTTTAGATTTGCTGAATCTGCATAGAGATTCCTGCAGCCCAAAAAGGAAGGAAAATAAAAGTAAATGAAGAAGAATTTGTTAATAATAATGAATCGATTTTGCTAATGGAAAATGGACGACTTGCCACATGTAAGATAAATCAATACACAAATAATTCAGAGTTCCGAAAGTCAGATATCAACTTTAATAACAAAGCTCAGAAGCATGATCCTTGCCCCTTATTGCAAGTCATAAGCCCCCTTTGCTTTTGCAGAACAAGAGGAGATAGCAGAAAGCAAGACTTCAGGAGAACCTTTAACTTGGGAAGACCTTGCCATGATGAAGTACACATGGAGAGTAGCAATGGAAACTCTGAGGATGGTTCCACCTGTTTTTGCTGGCTTCAGGGTAGCCTTAAAGGATATTGATTATGGTGGATACCTCATTCCAAAAGGCTGGCAAGTCAGGAAACTGATAACGTTTCCTATCTCTTCAAATGTTTGCATTATCTGCTATTTATTCTCTCTACCTGTGAAACCAGTCGATTCATATACTTTTGGAACTTAATGTGTGATTAGATCTTCTGGGCATCAAGCATGACACACATGGATGAGAACATATTTCCGGAGCCATCAAAGTTTGATCCTGCTAGATTTGAAAACCAGACGTCAGTACCACCCTACAGCTTTGTTGCTTTCGGAGGAGGGCCTCGCATATGCCCAGGACATGAATTTGCAAGGATCGAAACCCTTGTTGCCATCCATTATCTGGTCACTCAGTACTCTTGGGAGTTATGTTCAGATGATCATTACATCAGGGACCCTGTGCCAGTACCTACTCAAGGACTACTGCTCCGGATTGTGCCAAATAAAGAGAAATGATCTTTCCTTGACTATCCAGGACTTCCACTATGCCAGCTTTTCAGGACTTAGCTACATCAAACATCCTGATTGGTGGATAAAAGTTGAAGCACCATTAACCAAATAAAGAAGCCAGTGTGAGAAACTCTTCTGGACAACATAACCAAGCGCTTTTTTGCCAATGGTGTATGTTTTCATTTCGACATTTAGCTCAACTCCCCAGTCTCCATGCAGTCTCTCTTATCTTAGCCCCTCCAGAAACTATCGATGCTTTCTATATTAATTAAACCAAATGCCGTTTGAACAGAAAGGGCCTGAATTTTTCTTCTGCTCTTCCAATTTCTTTGGGTTGGTTTGAATCTGATTCAATTTTTGTTTTTTTTTCCTTCTTGCTTGCTTTTTACCTAACAAAATATTAAAAAAAAAAAATGATGACAGAGCATCAACTTATGAAAATGAGATTCATTTTATTAATTGAATCATGTAATGGTGAAGTTACAATTATTTATATTCGTTGAAATTATTTAAATCTTTTTCAGCACAATATATGTAATTTCCCTATCATATTATAAAATAGATAAAGACAGCAACAAAAGTACTAAGGGAATTTCAGTATGATCAGGTAATAAACAAGAGAACTGATTTTGTTCTTTAACTTAATCGAGTAGATATTCTAGAGGGCAGTATATAATATTCTCAAGACATAAATTATAAGGAAATAAGATGTTAAGTAATCATTTGCCTTATAGATTGATGAATTATAATGAAGAAAACCATTTTATCTCCCCATCTAACAATCAATTAGAGCGGACGATAGGCGATTCCCAAAATGCAGTTAATCTTGTTGTTGGGTTAGATCAGTAGGTAGGCTAGAATCTCTGAAACCTTATTTTTCTCGAGTGCCTCTTTTCCTGTGTGAAAATTCAAAACCCCTAATTATCACCATCAGGAGAGTGAAAGGTGATCATTCTTGACATGGAGTGATAATTTATCATTAGTAAGACTACCCACTTTGGCAAAATATATTTGTACTTTCTCTTTGTAAAGTGAATAATGATTTACTTTTTTATTTGAAATCTAACATGTAGAAAATAATTAACTGAGCTAAATAATACAGAGTATTTTGAGAAATGGCAATTTCTATCTGAATTCTGACATGTCAACACATTGAATTTGATGTAGTTACCATATATCTGTGCATCACATGGGTCATACTGTAGTATTAGATTGAATTATAGTATAAAAGCTTAAGCAGATACTTTGATACTCAACACAACATGCCTGCTGGTAGTCAATATTCATAAAGAAATAAGAGAATCACAGTACAGAAAATCAGCGCATCTTTGGCAAATTCAACTTAAGAGACATAATTAAGAGGGGAAGGACCTAGTTTGAAAACTTGAGAAGTGCAAAAGACAGGAAAGCAGAGACCTTAGTGAATGCAAATTCAACAGGCACAAATGATCAATGCAATCATGTGATATTAACTTGAACAGAAAATTGCCCAAGAGCTCATTATGGCAGGGCAAGCTGGAAGAGGCTTACCCTGAAGTGGATTTACCCAATCTTTCATCTTTACATCGTCTCTGATCATCGACCATCAACTCAAAAACATCTAACAGCTGATCCAGCCCCTCCGGACTGCCCCCAATCGCCTTCATTGTGTAAATGACACTCTCAAGAGTGGACAAACATCCAGCCTTAGGCTGACTTCTAACTTCTCCGTACAAACTCATCACCTCCAAATCCAACTTCAGTTGAGGCAACAGCTTCAACCAAGGATTCTCGCTATACATTCTCTTTGCCTTCATCCACGTGCCATCCAGCACAATCAAGTTCCTGACTTCAAATTCAGCTGCCTTGAGTTCGTCAATGCTGAGTGCATTCTCGGTCGGGAACAGAAGCACTGACCCTCGCGGCACCTCGAGCACAAATTCCTCATATTCTTCGGGCTCCAAGCTCAGATTTGATACAAGGTTTTGCGATTTCCTAACCACAAATCCATTCGACAGAACATCACGAGCTGACTGGCAATCTAATATGGCATCGAAATCAGCTCCTTGGTGACCGATTCTAGACATTCAAACATGGTCTGTCGATTCGATAATCCCCTTCTTGCCCATTCGAAAACTGATAAAAGGTTTGCTAGTACCTCTAGACACGACTCCACAAGCGCGCGAGTTCTGCAGCGCCTGGGAATCCTCCGAAACTTCCACACCGTTCGAGGCAATCGAACCGCAGTTCCTATCATCCCGAGGACAATGAGCTCCATTCGATTCGACGACCGAATTAGGGTTTCCCACCGCCACTCCAGATTGCTCCCCATTTTGGAAACCCAAATCCGCGCCGACCAATCCGTGGGCGCCGATTTCGGCGTGCGGCTCCAGCGGCGAGATCGAGAACTCGGCGCCGAAGTTGACGTCGGAAACGGCGGCGACGGCGACGTTCTTGAGCCCGAGCCTCAAGATACGGGTGGAATTGAGGGGGTGCTTCCGCTCCAGGCTGTGCTGGAGGACGGTGATGCGGACGGGGTGGTCGAGACGCGGAGATCGGATCCGGGTGCAGAGGCACGTGCGCGCCGGCTTGGAGCAGGACAGGCAAACGGGCCGCTTCGGATTGGTGGAGCAGGCCGTTTCCGCCATTTTCGCCGAGCCGCGGCGGACGCTGGCGGCGATCCGGCTGGGGGAAGGAGAGAGCTTGAGGAGGAGGAGGAGGAGGATGGTCGGGAGCGCGTATCGAAACGGGCTCGGATTCGGGTTCGGGAACGGGTTTGCGAATCGGATTCGGGTCGCGAAAGGGAACCGCATTTTCCCAGCAACGGGAGATGATTGTTGGGAATCTGAAAGAAACGGTTGGGGCCAGAGCGCGCGGGGGGCGATTTCATATATGTTGGCCAAAAACGGCCGAGGTGGTTTTGAATTTACTAAAAGAGCGCGCGGCGGCGGCCTCGGCGATTCAAATCCGAAAAGTGGTGTGTGCTGGCTAATCGATAATGGTTGCCGCCGTCAAGCGAGGCTGGATATCATTGCAATAACCGAATAGTGGAGATTGCTCTCATGAGTTTATCATGTTAAGGAATGGCGACCCTAAGATGATAAATTTAAACAATTTGTTGGATTGCTTAATTCAACAATTTCATGTCTGTATAGTTACTTATGGTATCGATTTCATAACTTGCTTTCTCTAATGATGAATGACCGACATCATGCGTGAAGGACATACATGATAACCATTCTATTCACTTATTTTTCTTTTTTTCTGTTTTGGGAAAAGACTTAGAACATAAATCTATTTAGTAATGCGATTTTATTTTTCTACTTCTAGGTGTGGAATAGAAATAGAAGTAAAAAATTTTCCCCTGAAAGTAGATTTTATTTAGAAGATAATTTTCCATGTCGCCTTTGTCATCGATGTGGAAATGTTACATCAAGTTAAGACTAGACAACTAGGTAGATTTGAAAATAAATTAAAAGTTGATTTTGTTTAGACAAAGCAAAATTCAGGGTAAGTTTGGGATTGGATTGATTTTTTTTTTTAAGATAGAAAAAAAATTCGGGACAAATTTGAGATTTGACTTAAAGTTTGGATTTTTTTTAATGGAATTAGGCCCATGAAATTGCCTTCTTGGAATCCGCTTGTGTATTGTCCAATTTCAATATGGTGAGAAACTTTTTGGCCCAAAAAAAGAAAAAAAATCTGGCCGACACGTCGGGTTGGCCGAAGAATAATGAATTCGAATATTAGAGAAGCCAAGGGACTAGTAGTGTATGCTTCCTCTCGTCCTGGAGCCAAAACAAAAATTTATTGTTATGAATTGATCTTCCCTGAATAAACCCTCATGGAGAAAACATAGAATTTTGGGCAACGCCACCTTTAATCGGACTGTGTTTAGAAAGGATTTTAAATATGATTTTCCTTTGACTTGTCTATCGAAAATGTTATGCCACATACGCTACTTCCTCCTTTTGGATCAGCGCAACATGACCCCGATTAAACTGTTTTGACATTAAACTATTGGGTATAGAATATTTGATCTGCTTAGTAGTTTTATCATGTTCGGAAAAGTAGGCTGGGAATTTTTCTTTTCACCTTTTGTTGTAAAAATTAAACTCACCCCACTTTTAGGCAAGATGTGAAAAGACGAAGAAGAAAGAACTGCACGGTATATACCCCTCTTTTCACGCCTCAAAGTCGTGCATAGATGGAGAGAACCCTACAGTCTTGGACATCCAGTTAGCTAAACTTTGACATGTTACATGGTAGAGAAACCAGAGCTCTATGTGCGTTGAAGGACTTTTTAGTTATTGCCTAATGATCCAAATTAGGCTGAGTGCATGAGGCAGTTAAAGCACGTAATTTCGTTTGTTATGCTCTAGGATCCAATCCATTCTCTCATATGATCTAAGCATGCTGTGGAAACTTTCTTTTATCATTTCTTGGTAATTGATTGCTTTGCTGCCTCAATTTTCTTCAACCTTCTACACAGAAAATTCAAGTACTTAGCCAGTTTAGACATTCGAACTTTCTATCGTATAATGGTAGTGAAATTGTGAGTCACCTTTCCATGGCATCTACACGTCCCAGCTCAATGGGCATTCATAATTTGACTCGTCAACATTTCAAAATAATTTATTCATACTCAGCTTGAGGATCGCCTTAACATGTATCTAGAATATGCACATTACCGTTCAATGGACAAGTATATCCAGGAGCATCTTGGCCCCCATAATAGAACCGGTTGTTCGCAATTTTACTCGCCATATTGTGACAGGATTGGCTTAGCTGCATGTTGACAACTCCATACATGGGTAATCCCAAACCTTTGATCAAGCATCATGAGATGACTTGCATATTGGACAAGGACTATTAGACCTTCTTTGTACATAGAAAGCTGTGAAGACTCTTTGGCCTGCGCAGGGATCTAAAGGGAGCTAATTTATTTGTGGATGCATCTGGGATAGTCAAACATGTTGAATCTGGGATAGCTAAGCATGTGAGTTTCCACCTCTTCACTAAAAGACTACTGAGTGCATGTAGAAATTCCTTGCTGATCTGTGGTGCATTTACCGAATGTGAAGTCAAGGTGACTGAGACATTAGGTTAGCGCAAAAAGAAAAAAAATGAAAAAAGAAGACATGCCAGCTTGTAATTCTTCAGCTATGGTCTCTCAACGTGTACTTCTCATTATTGTGGCATTTCATCTGTGTAGACTCTTATATAGATGGATGAAATGTTATTGAATAATTTTCTTCACTTTTTTTCCATCGTTTGGGGTGAAGTTACTATGCTACTTTTTTTTTTGGGTCAGCAAAGTTACTATGTTGCATAAGCCGTGAAAGATTTCTTGCTGAAAATAGATGCCGAAACCTTATGAGAATTTTTTCCTCTGTTACTTGTTTCTAAATAGTTCCTAAGAAGTGTAGCAGATAGAGTGCCATACGTGTGGTGAAAGGTTCTTCTGGTGTTGTTTTTACTGCTCCCCTGCCATCCAAGAGAAGGATCGAATTTAGTCAGAGTAAGAAGAGTAGATAAGTACGATGGGACCTTCTTGTTTGTGCCTACAAACCTGTGAATACTCGGGGCATGCGCAGGGTCTAAAGGGAGCTAATTTATTTGTGGATGAATCTGGGATAGTCAAACTTGCTGACTTTGGGATTGCTAAACATGTGAGTTTCCACCTCTTCACTACAAGACTACAGAGTGCATGTAGAAATTCCTGGCTGATCTGTGGTGCATTTATTGGCAAATGTGATGATGTCAAGGTGACCGATAGACTAGGTTAGGCACAAAAAGGAAAGAAGAAAAAAGAGAGAGAGAGAGAACATGCAAGCTTGTTATTCTTCTTCTATGGTCTCTCAATGTGTAATTTTCATTATTTGGTCTATGGCATTTCATCTGTGCCAAAGTCTATTACAAATTGATGAAATGTTGGTGAATGATTTTCCTCACTTTTCTTTCCCACCATTCTGGGTAAAGTTACTGCATAAACCGGAAAAGATCCTTGCTATGTTTAGATGCCAAAACCTAATGAAAGTTCTTTCCTCTTCTTCTGGTTTCTAGAAAGTTTCTAAGAGGTGTAGTGGATAGAGTGCAATACCTTTGGTGCAAGGTTCTTCTTGCGTTGTTTTTGCTGCTACTCTGCCTTCCAAGAGAAGGATCAAATTTAGTCAAAGTAAGAAGTGTCTGCTTCCTAACATGGGGTAATTGAAACGTGTATTGGTCCATAGAATGGAATTCTGGACAGAGCCAAAGTATTTGCTCTCTTTCCCAGTTCTGAAGCATTTGATCATTTTGTTGATTGCTTCATGGTCCTTTTTCTCAGTGATGAGTAAACATAAGTGGAAAGTTGTCGATTTAGTTCTTTTATCAATCTAATGTATCTATGTCTAAAGATGTTGCAATTTTATCCAGCGTTCCATGAACACATCAAATAGTATTTGGCTTTACTAATGTCCTACCGTTTCTTAGCTAACTAAACAAGCAGCTTACCACTCTTTGAAGGCAAATCTCAACTGGATGGCTCCAGAAGTAGGGGTGAGCATAGTCCGGGTTGGTCCAGGCCACCCCCTAACCCTAGGACCAACCCGTACAGTGTCGGTCCTCAATTTTTAGGACCGAGGACCAACCCTATTGAGCTTGGGACCAAGGACTGGACCGACCCAATGGGTTTGGTCTAGTTCCAGGGTCAATCCAGGACCAATGGATAATTTTTTTCGTCTTATTTTTTATACTCCCTAAAATAGCAAACCTACAAATTCAAATTACACATCCATCGACTATGCGGTATTGTGCAACTAAACTATAAATACCAATACATATTTAGTAAATTTAAGATTACACAATAATAGAAATTTTGAACCTACTAACCGCTCATTGAGATATGAGACAAGATGGAAAGTTCTTGTAATCATCTATCTTTAATATTCATAACATCATATGCAAAAGCTTTTTCCTGCATTTGATCACGTAGAGTCCACTCAACCAAAAAATGAGCTTCACACCACTTGACTAGCATTTGATTATGTAGAGTCCACTCAACCAAAAAATGAGCTTCACATCACTTGATTGGCAAATCACCGTAACTGCAGTATTACTCTACTCTTCAAAAACTTCTACCATTTGAAACAAATTGAAAAGCAAAGTGCAGCTGAAATTCATTAGTAAAATATAATTAAACCATAAAAAGTTCAAAATACTTAATATAAACCATGAATATATAACTTCACATCTTGTCAATTCACTTGAACTTCTATACATCTGAAAACAAACAAGCGATACATAATTAATACTTAACAAAAGTTTTAAATTGAAATTACTATTAGTGCTATTGATAGAACATCTCAATATAATATAATATAACAGACATTTTACTTAGGTTTGAATATATAAAAGAATTATAAATAATATGATATAATATAATATAATATAATATAATATAATATAATATACATGGTTGGTCCAGGGTTGGACCGACCCAAAATTCTTAGGACCGAAGACCAACCCGCACAGTGTTGGTCATGGAATTTCAGGACCAAGGACCGACCCAGTCCCCTTGGGAACCAGACCGGGACCGGCAGGGTTGGGTCGGTCCAGGGTCGACCCTAGACCACTGCTCACCCCTATCCAGAAGTACTTTGCTTTTGTGAACATTAATGCCACATTCTTTTTTTTTGTTGTGGTGGAATGATGGAATAGTATAACCTGCGAATCATACAATCCTTGATGGCGAATGATAATGGCACAGATCTTAATCGTGCTGTTGACATCTGAAGTTTGGGATGTACTATTATCGAAATGCTATCTGGGAAACCTCCTTGGAGTGAGTATGAGTGGGTAAGAACACTGCATTGCTTTTTCATTTTCCCTATTTGTCCTTGGACCAAATCTATCACTTCTTTCTGCTGGAAGTTCAGTACTGTGCATATTACCTTTTGGCATGTGATTCGTGTCTTTAGTTTCTGTTTAAGGGCTTAATCATTCAATGCAGGCTGCGGCTATGTTTAAGGTAATGTGAAGTGCTCCGCCAATACCTGAGATGTTATCTGTCGAGTGGAAGGATTTCCTGCAGTGTTGCTTCCATAGACAGCCTGCCGAGAGGCCTCCAGCTGCCATGCTGCTTGAGCATGCTTTCCTGCAAATTTGAAGTTACAGATGACTAAATTTTTTGATGTGCCATTCCTTGTTGCAAAAGGAATGTTATATTGTAAATGCTCATGTTTACTAGACCAAAAGGATTAGAAATAGGAAGCGCAGTATGGAAGCTACTACATGAAAATAAGTCCATTAATGGGATGAAGAAGAAAGAAGACTCATATGGTCCCAAGATACATGTTTAATTATCTAAATTAATGCTTATCTATACTGATGTTACTTTATTAGGGTGAAGGATGAATGCTTTCATCAGGATCTAACACAGTTTTTTTTTTAACAAATTAGCCATAAATAGAGGCATGCCAATCCCTAGTCATCCAAACACAGGCAATTTTGAAAAAATTGGAGATTTGAAAAGAAAGAAAGAACCACTCTACAACGGAGAAGCTGACATAAAGAATGAGTTAGATTTTGCTGCATCTCTATCTCCAAAGAAGCAGAGAATAGAAGTTATGAATTGATTGAAAAGCGTAGAAATGCTGAAGAAAAATTTCCAGAGTCTTGAACCAGCAAGCACAGAAAACCTCAACATCCGAAAACTATGGTGTTTCTTAGAGTGAAGCCAAGTTTCCCCGATTGTTGGAAGGGCATTCCATTCCATCCACTCAAAATCTATGCAAACAAAACAAAGGTCCAATCCAACCAAACATGACATAAGGCCACCATCGGTGTGCAGAATCAGACACCTTGAGAGTTGTTGCTCAGAGAAGTTAAGTTCCAATTGCGCAGGAACTATACTGTTCCATCATTTGCTGATAATAAGTAGATTAATGGTCCAGAAATTGATCTTCTGGTCTTCAAATTCCGACGACTGTAGTCCATTTGTCACACTACAAGTTTTGTTGGATTTTGCATGACATATTCAGAGTTGGTTTTGCTCCGGATGGACGATTCCATTTTGCCATATTCACATTTTTCAAAACTATATTTCGTTACCTTTGGTTGATTTACGATGGTGACTGAAACAAATACAAAGTGATACACATTCGGGCTCAACTTTGTTGTTGAAACCAAACAAGGGGTCACATCCATTATATCTCCATCTCCGCTATTTTCAAATTATTCCCTTCTGCTGAATACAATTGGGATAAAACATGATCCTTGGTAGGTCAGTCTTATGCTATCTGTTTTATCTCAACCACAATTTTTCGATACAGCATTTGATATGCTGTACAAATCGGCAGAATCTTATTATTTAATTGGAGTTGTATCAAAGTTGATGTGTTTTCTACATGGTAAACTCCATTCGACATTCCTAAAGGAATCAACCACCTAAAATACTAGATTAGAAACTGACAAAATACCTAAGAGCTATGAAACTCTCTTGCTTTCCCCTTATCACACACATACACACCCACACCCACACACACATACTTAAACCCACGACAATGAACGTTTTGATCACTTTTCTTCTCTTTCTTCTGCCAGTTCTCTTTCTATTAAGCTGGAGAAGTGGAGAAGAAGAGGATCATCAAGAAAGCTACCTCTAGGATCATTGGAATCCCCATAAGAGGCCAAAGCATCGGCATGCTCCAAGCCATGAGGACAAACACAAGAGAAGAATCGAGAAAGGGTGAGGAAGTATGGACCAATCTCAAAGCTCCCCTTCTTCGGCAAACTGACGGTGTTCATTCACAGACCAGTAGCAAACAAGTTTATATTCTATGGAGACAGCAGCATGCTTGCCAACAAGCAGTCATCATCCATCTGCGCAATTCTGGGAGACCGCAGTCTGTTTGAACTCAGTGGCCAAGATCACAGACGTGTGAGAGAGTCTCTCATGTTGTTCTTGAGACCAGAATCGCTGAACCAGTACATGGGAAAAATAGATGAAGAAGTCAGGAAGCACATCGAGTTGCACTTGCAGGGAAAGGAAAAAGTTGCGGTATTTCGATGTTCTATAGACTCTCACTGTTGCTTTGATCTGTTTGAGATACATCGAGACATATTAGATCTTAAGATACACATGGTGTATGCACACAATAGTCTCGTATGACTGGGGTTCGCACTTGTATTGCCTCCGCATGTATTGACTGTGAGAATGAATGCATATACTGGATTGTGCACAATCTCTTCAATAAACGGAAGAAGAGTGAATGACAATAATGTTTTGATCTTCCTATAGGCATTGCCCCTGATGAAAATCCTTACATTCAACATCATATGGTCTCTTCTCTTTGGCATGGAGGAAGAAGCTGAAAGAGAGAAATTCTTGGAAAACTTTCAAGAAATGGGAGAGGGAAAGTGGTCCATACCAGTAAACCTGCCATTTACACGCTACAATTGGAGCTTCCATGCAAGCTCCAGGGTCCAAAATATGTTAAAGGAACTTGTACAAGAGAAGAAAGTGAAACTAGAGCAGCACAATCCATCCCCTCATCAAGACTTAATCACGTGCTTGTTAAGTAAGCACAACGAAGAAAATGAACGAGTTGTGACTGACAAGGAAATTCTGCACAATATCACGCTTGTCATGATTGCTGGACATGATACATCATCCATACTTATAACTTTTGTGCTGCGTCTTTTATATATGAATCCTGCTGTTTATAAAGCAGTTCTTCAAGGTAAACATCCTCTAACCCCGGCATCTTTTTAGATTTGTCTAATCTGCATAGAGATTCCTGCAGCCCAAAAAGGAAGAAAAAATTGAAACAAAATGAAGAACTTGTTCAAACCTAGTTCACTCTTGAACCATGACCCAAGCTGCGTAAGGATAATGAATGATCTCCATTTGCTGATGGATAATGGATGGCTTGATAAATATAGGGAAAATCGATGCATAAATTTGTCTGAGTATCCAAAGCCAGATGTCAACTTAAATAACAAAGCTCAGAAGTATGTTCCTTCCCCCTTATTGCAATAATTAATAAGCTTGTTTTGCTATTGCAGAACAAGAAGAGGTAGCAAAAAGCAAGACCTCGGAAGAACCTTTAACTTGGGAAGACCTTGCCAGGATGAAGTACACATGTAGAGTAGCGATGGAAACTCTAAGGATGGTTCCGCCTGTTTTTGGTGCCTTAGGTTGGCTTTAAGGGATATTGACTATGGTGGGTACCTCATTCCTCAAGGCTGGCAGGTAAGGATGCAAATAACTATTCCAATCTCTCCAAATGCTTGCTTGCACCTTCTGCTATTTATTCTCTCTATCTGGGAAACCAGTTTCGTCAACATACATTCAGTATTTGATGTGTGACTTAGGTTTTCTGGGCACCAAACATGACATATATAGATGAAAGCATAACCCCGGAGCCATCAAAGTTTGATCTTGCTAGATTTGAAAACCAGAAGTCAGTACCACCCTATAGCTTTATTCCTTTTGGAGGAGGGCCTCGTGTATGCCCAGGAAACGAATTTGCGAGGATCAAAACCCTTGTTGTAATCCATTATCCGGTCACTAAGTACTCGTGGAGTTATGTTCAGATTATCATTACCTTAGGGACCCCTTGTCAGTACCAACTCAAGGACTCTTGCTCTGGATTGTGCCAAATATACAAGAATGAAGGACAATTCTTTCCTCGACTATCCAGGACTTTCACGGTGTCACCTTCACAGACTTAACTAAATCAAACATCCCAATGGTGACAATAAAGTGAAGACACCATAAATGCAAGAAAGAAGCCAGTGGTTTAAAAAGCTCTTCTGAATAACATAGCCAAGAGCATTCTGCCAACGCTGTATGTTTTCAACTTGCATGATGTGCATGTCGTCGGTACAAATTTGAAAATTTGCTTGACTCCCCTATATCCATGCAGTCTTCCTTATCTTAGCCCCTCCAGAAACTATCAAAACTTTCTATACTAAAATAAATTGGGGATTGAACAAAAAAAGGTTATACGTGGCCTCTCTCCTAAATTCTTCTTTTGCTTTTCCAACTTCTTTGGGTTGGTTTGAATCTAACTCTAATTTTTTTATCCTTTTCTTCTTTCTTGCTTTTTACCTAAGACAGCATAATATTCCAACTGAAAAAAAGAGCATCAACACATGGAAAGGAGATTTGATTTTATAGATAATTCATCTTATAATGAAATTGAGAGCACAATTTATGCAATTTCTCTTTTATCTTATGAAACTGTGAGATTTTTTAGATCATTATCAACTATTTTAATAGCTTAAACTATTAAATGAATGTTCAATTTAATATTTGAATGTTCTAACACTCCCCTCACGCGAAAATTAGATTTTGGCCTAAGTCTAAAGATATGAATTTTGGATCTCTTATTTTGTTACTGTATGAGATATTGTAAGACCACCACTAGCTAAAAACAAGTACCAAGCGAATTACTCTTGTCCTTGCCGCTTCTTCACATTAGCGACAATATTAACTAAAGTCTTGCCCCTCCCTCTCTCTCCCCCTCTCTAAGTTTCATCCTTTTTTTCGTCTCTTCAACTTATGGAAACTCTACCAAACAGCTCCTTACCAACCCCCAAAAATAAAAGAAGAAAAAGAGCTAAAAAAATTAATTGCAAGTTGGAGGATTTAATAGCGCAAAATGACAAAGCAAAACCGTATCTAAATACAATAATTGCATTTACGGGATTGGTTCTTTTTTTATATTTGTGGTTTCCAGCGCCACCCACCACGTGTCATCTTTCCATGGAGGTTGAACCTGGCGGCTACTTCCTCGACGTTGGTCCGGTCCGACAATCCAAAAGGTCCTTTCCTTATAGTGCATGTAAGAAATTTTGCTCCTCCCTACGGCTGTTGACTCTGTTTTCCCATTTTATGAAACGCCCGACCTTTGATCTTTTTCGAGTACCCCCAAAGCCTGACGAATCCCTAAACTTCTGAAAACTTAAACTGATAACCTTCTTGAATTCCTGATACTAATCCCTTTTCGAGGTCCAGATTGCCAGAGCAGCTTTGGTCCTTTCTTTTCATCTATGTTTGCTACTTTGGAATTTCCAATTTCGTCGGTTCTTCTCTATATGTGCTATTTGCCTACTCTGAGAGATCCTCGGTGGTTCTCTTCTTCTTGGGTGATTGGGAAAGGATTTAGTATGGCTTCTTTTTTATACATGTGGATCTTGTCTGACTTCATCCTTTTCTAGTTAGCTCAAAGTTGTCTCCTATTTTGTAGCTCGGAATAAGTGATGCCTAAAGAGGTTGATCCATTTCGGAGGCATGTGGAGGTTGTGGCGAACAAGTGGAAGTGTAAGTTTTGTGGCAAGGATTTTGGTGGAAGTGCTACGAGGATCAGGGCACACTTCGCGGGGGTTCCAGGCTATGGTATTAAACCATGCGAGAGAGTTAATGAGCATGTGAGATCCGAAGCTTTGAAAGCGATGAGAGGTAAAAGTGTGGAGGGTGCAATCAACAGGGGAGGCGCATCTATTGAGGTAACAGGGCGAAGAAGTGACGGTATGGGCCAAATTGTAGTCCTTGGTAGTGACCATCCTTTGAGTCATCATGATATGCAGAACTCGAATTGAAGCATCCCACAGCAACCATCTTTCCATTGGCAGAACGGAATTCAACGCTTGAATGATGAACGTGGAAACGAAAAAACTTCATCTCTCCAGCAACCTTCAACCGATCTGCCGGCTTCAATTTTTCTTGATCCAAGTCAGCTACCAGAGCTTTTTGATCAGTCTATTGATCTCGAGACAAGGTATGAACAACAGAATAGTAGAATGCCATCACCATTGCAAAATCATCGATCCCTTAATAACAGTGTGACAAATGGGTTGCATCAGTCAACTAGACCTGGTGTTGCTGTGCCTGGTCCCCCTCTCAGTGGCACAAGTACAATTGGCACTCCCGGACATTCCAATCAAACTCATTCCGGCTTTGATGAACATTGGAGAGATGAAAGTGCTTCATATCCACAAATATCTTCAGCAGAGTGGATGTCTTATCTTCTTGATATGCCCTATCCTGAGGAAATGCAAATGAGTGACCTGCAGAATCGAACGGGCCCATCGTCGTCACAAAATGATCAATCCCTTCATGGAGGCACTTCAAATTGTTTGCAAGACTGCAATCAAATCCCTATTGCCGAAGTAGTTCCGCTGTCCAATGCCACAAGTCTAACCAATGCCGTCAAGCATTTTAGTCAACAGCCACTTCTGCCATGTGATGAAGAACGTGAAAATGAGACTAGTTCCTTTCCCTCACAAGCTTCAATGGACATATCTCCGCCAAGTGCATCACAGCCTTCCACTGGCCCTTGCTCTTTTGAGAAACTGGTTGTGGATTCCCTAGTTTCGGAGGGCGGAACTAACACAGAAGACCCATTGTCATCACTAGGCATGCCTTGAAGTGATCCTCCTCTTTTCTGCTAACTGTATCCTTATTTCACTTCCTAATTACAGGCGTATCCTTGAATGTTTGATATGTGCACTTTCACTCATTTTTTAATGATAAATGTTATATGAGAATATCAAACAGATGTAAATGTTAGTTTCAGTGTAGATGTTTTGTGGGATTAAGTCTAGATTTTGACTCTACTTGCACTCGTGGCTTGTTTTGAAAATTCAATGGTTGATTGATCAGGATTGTTAATAATGATTTTAATCTGCTTTACTTTTGCGACCAGGTTCCCGGCACCCTCCATTGCAAAGTCTTCCAGATCAACCTCTTAATCTTGAGACAATGAACACAGAGCATCACCCAAGCGTGTCATCACCATCACAGAATAACCAGTTCTTGATTACATGTTTCCCGCAAGCTCCGATGGACATAGATGCGAGCAGTCCATCATCATTGCAAGGTACATATTTATTCATCTAAATTGATCCTTATGTATCCTGATGTTACATAATTAGGGAGAAGGATGAATGCTTACATTAGGATGTAACACGTAGAATTCTTGATTCACAATTAGGTATATACAGAGGCGTGCCAATCACAAGTCATCCAAACACTGGCAACTTTGAATATAATGGAGCTTTAAAAAGAAAGGTAGAACGACTCTACAATAGAGAAGCTGACATAAAGAATGAGTTAGAATTTGCTGCATCTCTATCTCTGAAGAAGCAGAGAATAGAAGTTGTGAATTGGTTGACAAACGTGGAAAAGCTTAGGAAAAATTTCCAAAGTCTTGTACCAGCAAGCGCAGAAAATTTGCCACCACAACAACATGTGGATATGTTGATGAAAGAAGCAGAAGACCTTATCATAAAAGGCAAATTTCCAGAAGGACTGTTTGAGGTGGGAGACGCCAAAGTCAATATATTATTAGAACGAAAGTTGGAGGCAGGTAAGGCATTTCAGACAAATACTAAGAAGATCTTGCGGTGCCTAAGAGAGAATCACATATCACGAATGGGCATTTACGGTATGGGCGGTGTCGGAAAAACAACCATTATGGTACATGTGCATAATAGGCTCCTAAAGAAAGCAAACCATATTAATGTATTGTGGATTGCTGTGTAACAAGATCTCGACATACATAAGTTGCAAGGTGACATTTGGAAGGCATTAAAATTAGGTGATCTAAAAGAAGAAAATGCGATGAGACGAGCAACAATGTTGTCCAATCAATTAAGTAATAGAGGGAAGTCTGTACTTATGCTTGACGATGTATGGGAACAATTTGATCTTCATGAGGTGGGTATCCCTGTTGAAGCTGATGGACTTAAGTTGGTGTTAACAACTCGGTCCTTCGAAGTATGCCGCCAGATGAATTGTCAGGAGAAGATAAAAATCGAACCTTTGTCTCCTAATGAGGCACAAAGCCTATTTTTGAAGGAACTTGCACCTGAAGCTCTTAGTTTGGAAATTGAAGCCGTTATGAAGCTAATTGTAGAAGAATGTGATGGTCTACCACTAGGAATCATCACGATGGCAAGAACCATGAGAGGCATAAGTGATCTGTTTGAATGGAAGGATATCTTAGAGAGATTGAAAGAATCTAACATGGAGCAAATGGATATGGAAAAGAAGGTCTTAGCAAATTTAAAATTAAGTTACAGTCGCCTGAGTAATCATGAAGTCCAACAATGTTTCTTATGCTGTGCACTTTATCCAGAAGACCGACTAATTCATAAGTTTGAGCTGATAGAATTTTTTATTGATGAAGGATTGATTGGTGGATTGGATAAGAGGGAGAAATGTTATGGTAGAGGTCTTACCATACTGAACAAACTTGAAAATGTTTGCTTGTTGGAAAATGATCAGGGTATGGTCAAGATGCATGATTTGATCAGAGATATGGCTTTGCATGTCATGAGTGCGACTTCCATGGTTAAAGCGGGCAAGGGTTTGACAAGGCTTCTGAGTGAGGAATGCTGGATGGATGGTGTAGAGAAAGTTTCTTTCATGGAGAATTACATTAGGGTTGTTCCATCGAACATGTCATCAAACTGTCCTAAACTGGCGACTTTGCTATTAAATGGTAGCTTATGGGGGAATATACCGATCCCTAACTCTTTCTTCAAGCGATTGGAGGGGTTGAAGGTTCTAAACCTGAGTGGATGTGGGATCAGAGAGCTTCCCAATTCCATCTCAGATTTGGTAAACTTAAGGGCATCGTTATTGAGGGAGTGTCGGGAATTGTGTCGTATTCCTTATTTAGGAAAGCTGAGTTCATTGAGGAAGTTGGATGTTCATGGATGTAGATGTTTGAAAGCAGTGGAGGGCTTGGAAACGTTGGTAAACTTGAGATACCTCGACTTATCCAAATCAGGTATAGAAAGATTAGTGGAAGTAAATTTGGCAGGTTTGGCAAACTTGCAATATCTAAAGATTGTGGAAGTGAAGGGAGAAGACGTGACAAAGTTATGGGCATTGGAGACTCTTGATTCTTCTTTCCAGAACGTCGTTGATTTCAATAAATACATGAGATTTCTCCAACGGAGTGGCCCTCATCACTATTATCAACTTGTGGTGAATCAAGAAAAATCATTGTGGTTTGTGAGTGTATATGATGATCCAAGATTTGGGACTTCTGAGAGGAAAATGTACATTGATTGTTGCAATTATGCTATTGTCAGGGCAGGAGGGGAAAGCAATGAGGATTGTATTTTGATTGCGCCAGACGTGCAGAGATTGGTGGGGAGAAAATGTGGAGGCATGACAAATTTGTCCAACATCGGCCCACTTGAAAGCCTCAAGCTGCTAATGATGGAAGAATGGGTAAACTTACAGATGCTTTGCGGAGGAGTAGATGAAGTAATCGACAATCATGACTTCCCTCTCCTATTCCCTAGTCTTAAGATGCTGACTGTCGACAGATGTCCCAAACTGAAGTTTCTCTTTGGAAATCGTTCTAAAGTTACTCTTCCGCATCTAAGACAGATTGTGTAACGACCCGGGTCCCACTGTGTGATATTGTCCGCTTTGGACACTGAGTCCTCACGTCTTTAAAACGCGTCACACATATCACACATATTAAGGAACCCAAGCCTTATAAAGGCTTCTAGGAACCCCTCCCTAAGTGATGTGGGACAAGAGGGAGAGGAATCCCTTCCCCTTCCCTTGCGCGCGTCCGAGGACCGGAGGCGCGGACGCACCGCCATCCCTCCTCCCCGCGCACCGCCGCTCGGGTCGTCACACTCTCCCCCCCTTGGGAGCACAGCGTCCTCGCTGTGGCCCCACACGCTATCGGGAGTCGGCTCTGATACCATTTGTAACGATCCGGGTCCCACTGTGTGATATTGTCCGCTTTGGACACTGAGTCCTCACGGCTTTAAAACGCGTCACACATATTAAGGAACCCAAGCCTTATAAAGGCTTCTAGGAACCCCTCCCTAAGCAATGTGGGACAAGAGGGAGAGGAATCCCTTCCCCTTCCCTTGCGCGCGTCCGAGGACCGGAGGCGCGGACGCACCGCCATCCCTCCTCCCTGCGCACCGCCGCTCGGGTCTTTTCGGGAGAGGGAAAAGAGAAGAGAGAGAGAGAGAGAGAGAGAGAGAGAGGAAGAAAAGACAGAAAAAAAAAAAAGGGAAAAAGAAAAGAAAAAGGAGGAGATAAAAGGGAAAGAGAGAAGGAAAGAAAGGGAGAGAGAGGAACACAAAGAGAAGAAGAAGAAGAAGAGAAAAGAAAAAGAGGGATTTCGTGCTTTCTTGTCATGGGAGCCTCGCCAAGCCGCATTAACTACGTAACGCAACGCCCGGTAAGCGCTCGTGCCGCCCATTCGTTCAATTGGAGTAATTTCGGACCTAGGGCTTGAAATTCGGAATTTTGGAAAATCGAGCAGCGAAGTATGATTTTTGAGTCGTTGAGCTGCATATTTTTATAGAAATGGTACTTTGGGATGTTGTGAAGCTATAGTATCTTACGGATCGTGATTTGAGCTTGCGGTTTGTCCGGAACGGAATTTTGAAGTCGGGGGCGCATGCTGGTACTGTAGCGAACAGTAAGCTTTGAGCTTGTTTTTTTGTTGTTTTCGGTACTGTTTTGGGGTGGCTGAGTTGGGGTTGTTGTTGTACGTTAAGAGAGCTTTCTAAAAATTATAAGACGGCTTGAAACGGAATTTTGTGGAGGAAGTTATGGTGCGACAAAGTTGGCGCATAGGCTGTGCCTTGCGGGAAATCGATGGGTTTTCGATAAATGCGAGCTTTCGTGGCGCATAGGTGTCGTTTTATTGAAAAATAGGCCTAGTATAGACGAGTCGTTATGCGAATATCCTTTTTACTCGGTCTTTTGATATTGTTTTTCCGTTAATTGTTAGAGATCCGAGTGCGTTGGTTCGAGTGAGCATTGTAGTTGATTTTCGACTTTCCCAGGTGAGTGATGCTATCTCTTCTAAGAATTTATAAGCTCATGTCTTTAAAATTATAAAGATTTGATATTTGATGAGTTATGGATAAGCATGTTTATTGCATAAAAGTTGGATCGGGCATTTACTAAATTTTGATATTTGAAAATAGCGTGAGAACTTTTTATGAATATATATTCTGTTTGATGAACGAAGTTGAGAAATATTATATGTTTTGGGTTTGTGAAATCATTTCACGAAAAGCTCGACTTCGAGATGATTTATGGAAGGTTATATAGATATTGATTTGTGATGAGCATTTTGAAATGTATTTGATTTGAAATTGATTTATGAGACGGGTCTTGAAATTATTTAAAAATGTTTTATGAAAAGTATTTCTGGCGGATAAGTTGAGTTGCGAATCTTTTGGGGATATATGAAATGATTTATGGATTTGGTTTGAGAATTATGGATAGTGTTGTTTTGGATTGATGTGGATGCTCAATATCGCTGTGAGCCCAGCGAGGGGCTTGTGGGTATGCGCATACTATTCTAGGATATCCTTGTGGGCCGAGCCACCGGCTAATAATGGGTGGAGACCTTGCCAAGGGGGGAATCTTGGTCGCCTCGTCACCAGGCGTTGTATCGTGACCACGGTTTAATATTGAGCAACGGATTGGTCAACGGAGTGAATCATTGACATGTCATATGAGTTGGGTCGATGGAATGGACCATCGACACGCAATTTGAGATTAGTCGATGGAGTAGACCATCGACATGTAATTTGAGATTAGTCGATGGAATGAACCATCGACGTGTAATTTTATTAGATTATCAATGTGTGATTTGATGAGATTAATCAATGGATAGACCATTGATACATGTTTTATGAGATTGACCAATGGGTTAGACCATTGGCATTTGCCTATTATTATCTTGAATATTTTTACTTTGAACATATTGTGTTCAAGTAAGAAATGTTCTATTTTGACCTTGAAGGTTTATTATATTTATGGGTTTGGTGTGGTATGAGATTAACCAATGGAATGGACCATTGGCATGTGAATTAATGAGATTGATCAGTGGATCATACCATTAATGTTTATTTCGATGTTATTATGAAATGATTATTTTTGCTATAAATATAACTATGTTGAAGTGTGTATAATTTATTCTTTTATTGTATGTTTTATTATATCCTATATTTGAGTTAAAAGAGTTGCGGTTTGGTTTTATAAATATGCATAGTGGGTGCTCGATCTGCTTAGAAGAGATGCACTACTCACTGAGCTGTGGTTGCTCACCCATCTATTTTCCAATCTTTTTCAAGTTTCTCAACTAACGATGAGTAGGTACGAGAGCGATACAGATGTGGGGACTTTTAAGTGTTGGATTTTGGGAGCTCTGAGGCTGCGTCCTTTGAGTAGAAGGACGGCCGTGTCATCCCCCATTCTTGATGGTTTTGGGGTGTGACATCTTGTGGTATCAGAGCCTAGGTTATGATCTTTTGGGATGTAAATTTTATGGGACGTTGTGAGGGTGTGTTAGTTTTAGCGCGTTAGTCTTTGTTATGTATTAGGATGTAGGTCTTTTTTTTTTTTTTTGGGGGGTCGAAACTCGTACAGTAATATTTAAAGTTGTGGAACATCCTGCGGATACTATGAAGATCGCTGTGACTTGAAGGGTCATAGTGTAGAGATTGAGTAAAGCTTTGATGTGTCAAGTGTGATAAAGGAGGATGTTATCGTGGCAAAAGTGTTGGGTTTAAGGATAAGAAATGTTGGGCTACAAATTTTCAATCGAGAGAGAGAGACTTGTGGTACCGTGCTTTGCTTGTTGGACAATCAATTTTTGAGTTTGCATATAATAGAAGAGTTGGTGGTGAAAACTTCAAATCAGGATCGTATATAATCAAGATCCCGGAAGACAGCACTTGCAAGCTAACCTTTTTGAAACTCCCCAGGCAATTATATATATATATATATATATACAAATAATGAAGTTGTATAATAGATTTGTGTCCCGGGTACAGTGGCATGGCTATCGAAAATGAAGCAACCAAAGATTCAGGAAACAATGAAACTGCCATATCAAGGAGTCTCGAGGTAGCGGCTGCAATGGCAAAGAGCCCTGCTGTAAATTAGAATGAACAGGATTCCAACAAGAGCAAAAGAGATGAGAAATGGAACTCTATCTCATTCCTTAAGCTATTCTCATTTGCAGATTCTACTGATATGCTATTGATAGTTGTTTGGGTTGATAGGCGCAGTGGGGAATGGCCTTTCTCTACCATTTATGATCACCTTGTTCGGACAACTGATCAATACGTTTGGCTAAAGCTAGGCTAATAATGATATTGTTGCTCTTGTGTCTAAGGTTAAACCTTTGCAAATATGGACTTTATGGATTGTTACAGAGAAACTCATTTCTCGAAAAGGAAGTTCTTATGTTGAGATTGTGAAATCTTAAGATTCCTTTTAAGTTTATCTGGTGCTTAGGTGTGGTGCGGCAGCATTTTTTAGGTGTCTTGCTAGATGGTCACCGGCAAGCAACCGACTGCAAGAATAAGAGGTCTTTATTTGCAAATTATATTGAGACAAGATGTCGCATTCTTTGACAAATAGACTAACACCGAAGAGTTGGCCAGGAGAATGTTGGGCAACACAGTTCTCATCTAGGACGCTTGGGTGAAAACATGGGAAAGTTCATATAGCTCAGGTCGACATCTGTTGGAAGCTTTGTGATGGCATTTATCAAGGGGTGGCTATTGACCCTGGTTATGCTTTTCATGATTTCTCTGCTAGTGACTGTGACTAGAGTCATGTCCCTCGTTATCTCAAGATGGTATCCCGCGAGCAAAGGCTTATGTAAAGGCATCATATTTTGTTGAACAAACAAGTGGTTTAACTAAGACGGTTACATCATTTACTAGAGAGAAACGAGCAATCGCAGATTACAGCAAATTCCCTGTGAATGCATACAAACGAAGTGTCCACCAAAGCCTACTAAATCTTGAAGGAGTCATGCTCATCATTTTTAGTGTTTTTGCTTTGGCAATATGGTACAACAAGAAGTTGATGTTAGACAAGAGATATAATAGGAATGCAGTGACTGATGTGATCATGGAAATATTGATTGGTTCCATGTCTCTTAAGCAAGCTTCTTCATGCATCAGTGCATTTGCCATTGGTTGAGCTGTTGTATAGAAGATGTTCGAGACCATCTGTGGGAAGCTGTAGATCGATTCTCTTGACACTAAAGGAAAGAAGCGAGATGAATTCAATGAGATATTGAGTTGGCAGATGTTTGTTTCGGTTACGCAGCTAGGCCTAATGAGCAAACATTCAATTGGTTCTCTTTTGGCATCCCGAGTGGTACAACTACCACTCTAGTGGGACAAAGCGGAAGTAGGACGTCCTTAGTGATTAGTTTGTTAGAGAGATTCTACGACCCCCAAGCCGGTGAAGTACTTATCAATCGGATTAACTTTAAAGAGTTTCAGCTTAAAAGGATCAAGAGCAAACTCGGGCTTGTTAATTAGAAGCCTGTGTTATTCGTGTGCAGCATCAAGGACAATATTGTATATGGAAAGGGAGGCACCATATTTGAGATCAAAGTTACTGTAGAACTTGCGAATGGTATGCCTACAGATAAGGTCAGTTGCTACCCTGTCATGAATTTTCTATGTAAGGAGAAGGAATAAAGAAGTGAGGGAGATGCTGCAGAAAATGGTAAGGGCGGTAAATTATTACCAAACCAAGATTACTTATGATCGTTTGGTCAATGGGCTTGCCAAGCATGGTCATGGAGACGAGGCTCTTGAATTTTGAGGGAAGCAAAACGGAGAGGTTTCCAATTGGCAAAGTGGAATATAGTGCCATAGTTCATTCATTTTGTAAGGAGGGGAATCTAGCAAGGCAAAAGAAATAGTGAACGAGATGTCCTTGAAGGGTTGTATCCCAAATGTGTGACATATACCATTATTATCGTTGGGTTTTGTCAAGTAAGTAAAGTAAATCAAGCTAGAAAGCTGCTTAAGTAGATGGAAAGGTATAGCTGCAAACTGAACACTCTACCTTGCAAAGCCTTGTTAAGTGGGCTTGGAAGAAGTGTTAAGCTTTCAGAAGCTAGGAAAAAAAAAAAGGAAAGAAAGAAAGAAATGGGGATTTATAAGGGGATGAAAGAGCTTGTGCAATTCGGTATCAATCTAGCATGGTTAGAGAAACCATATTTCCACATCATTAATTCTCTTTTTCTAACTCGGCATTTGAGTTTTTAGTGTACAACAAATTGTTTCATACCAAGGGACCATATGTTCATGAAGCGAAAAAATGTGAAGTTAGATTGGCTCATGAGGTATAATAAAGCATGATGACATTGAAAATGGGGGAGGACAGGAGGAAAACTTGGTAAGCTTCAGCTAGACCATGATGGTTTCCACGTGTTATTATCAACCCTGTATGCTTCCAAAGGAAATTCAGATAATGTGCTTGAGATTAGATGAATTATGGAGCAGCATGAAGTGAACACAAACACAAGAAGAAAGAAAGAAAAAGGCCCAAGTTGTAGCAGGATCGAAGCATGGAGTAATTCATGAATTTATGGTTGGTGATGAGACGCATCCTCAATGAAAAGATAACAAGAATATATGTGAAGATTCAATAGCAAATCATATCGAGAGATGGCCACTTGGGAGTTCGAGTAAGAGACAAGACGGAAATACCCTCATTTGTTTGGTAAGTAATGTATGTCTAAATTTCGAGGACGAAATTTTTTTTAAGGAGAAGAGAATGTAAAATATGGGTTTTGACCCAGTCAAAAAAGAAAAGAAAAAGGTAGAAGTTTTAGCAGAGAGAGAGAGGAATCAAGAGTTTTCGGGAGAGGGAAAAGAGAAGAGAGAGAGAGAGAGAGAGAGAGAGAGAGAGAGAGGAAGAAAAGACAGAAAAAAAAGGGAAAAAAAAAAGAAAAAGGAGGAGATAAAAGGGAAAGAGAGAAGGAAAGAAAGGGAGAGAGAGGAACACAGAGAGAAGAAGAAGAAGAAGAAGAAGAAGAAGAAGAAGAGAAAAGAAAAAGAGGGATTTCGTGCTTTCTTGTCATGGGAGCCTCGCCAAGCTGCATTAACTACGTAACGCAACGCCCGGTAAGCGCTCGTGCCGCCCATTCGTTCAATTGGAGTAATTTCGGACCTAGGGCTTGAAATTCGGAATTTTGGAAAATCGAGCAGCGAAGTATGATTTTGAGTCGTTGAGCTGCATATTTTTATAGAAATGGTACTTTGGGATGTTGTGAAGCTATAGTATCTTACGGATCGTGATTTGAGCTTGCGGTTTGTCCGGAACGGAATTTTGAAGTCGGGGGCGCATGCTGGTACTGTAGCGAACAGTAAGCTTCGAGCTTTTTTTCTTGTTGTTTTCGGTACTATTTTGGGGTGGCTGAGTTGGGGTTGTTGTTGTACGTTAAGAGAGCTTTCTAAAGACTATAAGATGGCTTGAAACGGAATTTTGTGGAGGAAGTTATGGTGCGACAAAGTTGGCGCATGGGCTGCGCCTTGCGGGAAATCGATGGGTTTTCGATAAATGCGAGCTTTCGTGGCGCATAGGTGTCGTTTTATTGAAAAATAGGCCTAGTATAGACGAGTCGTTATGCGAATATCCTTTTTACTCGGTCTTTTAATATTGTTTTTCCGTTAATTGTTAGAGATCCGAGTGCGTTGGTTCGAGTGAGCATTGTAGTTGATTTTCGACTTTCCCAGGTGAGTGATGCTATCTCTTCTAAGAATTTATAAGCTCATGTCTTTAAAATTATAAAGATTTGATATTTGATGAGTTATGGATAAGCATGTTTATTGCATAAAAGTTGGATCGGGCATTTACTAAATTTTGATATTTGAAAATAGCGTGAGAACTTTTTATGAATATATATTCTGTTTGATGAACGAAGTTGAGAAATATTATATGTTTTGGGTTTGTGAAATCATTTCACGAAAAGCTCGACTTCGAGATGATTTATGGAAGGTTATATAGATATTGATTTGTGATGAGCATTTTGAAATGTATTTGATTTGAAATTGATTTATGAGACGGGTCTTGAAATTATTTAAAAATGTTTTATGAAAAGTATTTCTGGCGGATAAGTTGAGTTGTGAATCTTTTGGGGATATATGAAATGATTTATGGATTTGGTTTGAGAATTATGGATGGTGTTGTTTTGGATTGATGTGGATGCTCAATATCGCTGTGAGCCCAGCGAGGGGCTTGTGGGTATGCGCATACTATTCTAGGATATCCTTGTGGGCCGAGCCACCGGCTAATAATGGGTGGAGACCTTGCCAAGGGGGGAATCTTGGTCGCCTCGTCACCAGGCGTTGTATCGTGACCACGGTTTAATATTGAGCAACGGATTGGTCAACGGAGTGAATCATTGACATGTCATATGAGTTGGGTCGATGGAATGGACCATCGACACGCAATTTGAGATTAGTCGATGGAGTAGACCATCGACATGTAATTTGAGATTAGTCGATGGAATGAACCATCGACGTGTAATTTTATTAGATTATCAATGTGTGATTTGATGAGATTAATCAATGGATAGACCATTGATACATGTTTTATGAGATTGACCAATGGGTTAGACCATTGGCATTTGCCTATTATTATCTTGAATATTTTTACTTTGAACATATTGTGTTCAAGTAAGAAATGATATATTTTGACCTTGAAGGTTTATTATATTTATGGGTTTGGTGTGGTATGAGATTAACTAATGGAATGGACCATTGGCATGTGAATTAATGAGATTGATCAGTGGATCATACCATTAATGTTTATTTCGATGTTATTATGAAATGATTATTTTTGCTATAAATATAACTATGTTGAAGTGTATATAATTTATTCTTTTATTGTATGTTTTGTTATATCCTAGATTTGAGTTAAAAGAGTTGCGGTTTGATTTTATAAATATGCATAGTGGGTGCTTGGTCCGCTTAGAAGAGATGCACTACTCACTGAGCCGTGGTTGCTCACCCCTCTATTTTCCAATCTTTTTCAGGTTTCTCAACTAACGATGAGTAGGTACAAGAGTGATACAGATGTGGGGACTTTTAAGTGTTGGATTTTGGGAGCTCTGAGGCTGCGTCCTTTGAGTAGAAGGACGGCCGTGTCATCCCCCATTCTTGATGGTTTTGGGGTGTGACAGATTGTGATAAAAAAACTATGAGGAATTACAAGGGATAACTGCAGCAGGAGCAATATTTGCAACGCCACTCCCTGCATTCCCTAACCTAGAAAAGATTGTGATAGAGCGCTGTGCCAACATGAAGAGCGTGGTGGAATCTGAGTTGCTGCCTCACCTTCCTAACCTGAGAGACGTTACAGTACAGCATTGTGAGAAAATGGAGGAGATAATTGGAAGGGCTCCCCAAGCTATGCCACCCGGTGCCCTTTCTCTTCTTACGTATCTTTGGATAGAGCGATGCCCCAACATGCAGAAGCTTCTTACTCTTGAATTGCTGCTCCACCTCCCTAATATCCAAGGCATTCTAGTGCATGACTGCAAAAGGATGGAGGAGATAATAGGCTGTGAAGGACAGCGGCGACAACTAGGAGATGAAGTCAGCTGCAAAAACATCAGTACCACCCATTCCTCATTGCCAAAGTTAAACTTCTTGAATCTAATTACACTACCAGAACTGGAGGGCATATATGATGGGACGATAAATTGTGATTCCATCCAAAATATTGGATTATTGGATTGTCCGAAGCTGAAGAGGATTCCTTTGCATCTGCGCATACTAAATAACAGCTTCCCTTCTCTTAGGGAGATAGTAGTAGATGATGAGGCAAGTTGGGAGTCGCTGGAGTGGGGTCCTCCTCATGTCAAGTCTCTGCTTCGACCCTTTGTCGTTTTTTAATTCTTCAGTTAATTCCAGCATAATGTAAGTCGTTATGCTAGTCCATCTTCATCTTTTCTTTTTCCCTCCTTTCCTTTTCCAATAGTAATACTAATTAGTTACTTTGAATTCTGCGGCAGGCACATTATACTGAAGTTGAGTCTTCTCTTGGAACAAATACAATGCATCTCTGCATATGTTGGATTCTTTTGTCTTCGCTGTGATCTCATTCTGCTTGACTTCTTCCTGATGTCCAAGGTACTTCTGTTTTCTGCCATTCATCTGTCATCACAGTCTCTGCTATGTATTTTTCAGCAATACCCTTTTACTTTTAGACCCGATTCGAACAATCATTTCCCCTTCAAAAGGCTTTTCATTTTCCATAATGCACTTTGTATTTGCTTCTGGTCATCTAATAGTGTAGACTAATAATTAAAAAAGTTTAGCACATCTCTTGTGAGGTACGTGTCTCGTGAGGTGTCTCCTACTTGATTGAACAGCTTGGATCACGACCTCTTTACTTACATGTGGAGAATTGCATACTCAGTAGCCCTTGTTGATTTACCTTATTGTAAAGTTGACTATTATCAAGGTTTTGAATTCCTTAAGAATCAGCACATTCCATTGCTTTCTGTGGGAAGTGTGCGTCAATGCTTATTACCTTTGGTAATGTGCTGTGTCTTTAGTTTCTGTCCAAGGGTTATTATTTAATGCTGGGTGCGGCTATGTTAAAGGTAATGCTCAGTACTCTGCCAATGCCTGAAACATTATTTGTTGAGGTTGACTTCAAACTTCTCCATAGATGGTTGTTGCTCCTAGCTCCAACTTCAAATGAAGCAATTATTGCCTGCATCGGGATCATGCTCACATGTACCCTTAGATCACATAGATCCCACCTCATCCAACGGTGGATCTAAGCCGTGCTCACATGATCCGTGTTCATCTAAAAAAATTTCCTTCAAATGAGGCAACAATTTCACCCATGGATCCTCACTGTAACTTTCTCTTTGCTTTCATCCACCTCCATCCCAGCACAATCAATGTTCATCACTTTGAACTCAGCCGCCTCTAAGTTCATCAATGCCAAGCCCATTATGAGTAGGAAATAGAAGTACCAACCTTCCCTTCTTCGTGGGGGAGTTTACATGACCAAGTATGCTGTTAGATAGTGCAAGTGCATGGAATATGTATAGTTTATTGAAGAATAGATATTAAATGCATTTCTAGCAATATAGGTGATACTTAGACAAAGATAAGTTTATCCCGATTGTTAGAATGCCATTCCAGTCCATCGACTCAAAAACTATGCAACCAAACAGAGGTCCAAATGCAACCAAACATGACGTAAGGCCACGTTTGGTGACACTAGGATGGAATTATATACACTAGGATGGAATTATAGTTATGGTGCAGTAAGGTAAGAATTTTGCATCATTTGGAATATCCCAACCGCATAGGAACTACTTACTGTTCCAGCGTTTGCCAGTAATAAGATTTCTTCACTTATTAAACTATGGCTTAGGTTTCCTTTCTGAAAAAAAAAAAAAAATCAAGACTTCTGTGGGAATAATTATCACTGCATTTTCCTAGAATCCCACCTCCACTCCCATCACATTTCTTTGCATTCTTCTTCTTCTCTTGCCCTCTTTTCTTGTTTTATCCCCTGGGATGATGCGTTTTTGCTGGATTTTTCGTTTTGGTTTTTTTTCCTTGGAATTTTATAAGAAATGCAAATACAATTTTCGAAACTAGATCTTGTTACTCTTTTGTTGAATTAATTTGGTGACTGAAACAAGTACAAATCCACTCGTTCCAGAAAGAATCTACCACCGAAAATAAAAGTTCAGAAACTGACAAAAATAGAGCTAAATATAACTCTCTCGCTTTCCCCTCATCACCCATCTCCCCCCCCCCCCCCAACCAAAAACACGCACACAAAATCCCATGCCCGCAACAATGGACATTTTGATCTTCTCTTTCTTCTACCAGTTCTCTTTCTGTTAAGCAGGATAAGAAGAGGATCATCGAGAAAGTTACCTACGGGATCACTGGGAATCCTCACAATAGGCCATAGCAGTGGCATGCTCTGAGCCATGAAGACAAACACGGGAGAAAAATGGGTCCAAGAAAGAGTGAGGAAATATGGATCAATCTCAAAGCTCACTTTCTTCGGTAAACCGATGGTGTTCGTTCAGGGACAAGCAGCAAACAAGTATGTATTCTACGGAGACAGCAGCATGCTCGCCAACTAGCAACCATCATCCGTCCACGCGATTCCATGAGACCACAATCTGATGGAACTCAGTGGCCAAGATCAAAAACACGCGAGAGACTTTTATGTTGTTCTTGATACCAGAATCCCTGAAGCAGTACGTGGGGAAAATAGATGGGGAAGTCAGAAAGCCCATCGAGTTGCACTGGCAGGGCATGGAAAAAGTTGCGGTATGTTGAACTTCTATACACTCTCTCTGTTTCTTTGATCTGTTCGAGATATGTTGAAAAAATATTAAATATTAAGGTACACATTATGTATGCACTCATACTCACATAAGACTGGTTCACACTCGTATGGCCTCCGTGTGTATTGCCTCGGAGAATGAATGCATATACTGGGAATGAGCATAGTCTATTCAATAAACGACAAGTGAGTGAATAACACTAATGTTTTGATCTTCCTATAGGCATTGCCCTTGATGGAAAACTTACATTCAACATCATAAGCGCTCTTCCCTTTGGTATGGAGGAAAGAGCAGAAAGAGGAAATTCTTGCAAAAATTTCGAGAAATGATAGGGAATGTGGTCAATTCCAGTAAAGCTGCCATTCATGAGCTACAATTGGAGCCTCCATGCAAACTCCAGGATCCAAGGTATGTTGAAGGAACATGTACAAGAGAAGAAGGTGAAACTAGAGCAGCAAACTGCAACCCCTCATCAAGACTTAATCACGTGCTTGTCATGGTTGCTGGACATGATACCTCATCCATACTTATAGCTTTTATGCTGCGTCTTCTATGTAAGAATCCCGATGTTTGTAAAGCAGTTCTTCAAGGTAAACATCCTCTAATCCTAGCATATTTTTAAATTTGTCAAATTTGCATAGAGATTCCTGTAGCACAAAAAGGAAGGAAAATCAAAACAAAACAAAGAACTTGTTCAAACCTAGTTCACTCTTGAACTATGATTCAAGCTGCGTGAGGACCATGGACGATCTCTATCTTGCTGATGGATCCCGGATGGCTTGACAAATGTAATAAAGCTCAATACATGAATTTGTCTGAGTTTCCAAGGCCAGATATCAACAAAAATAACAAAGCTCAGAAGCATGTTACTCCCCCCTTATTGCGAAAGAATAATAAGCTCGTTTTTTTTTTTTTTTGGCAGAAGAAGAAGAGATAGCAAAAAGCAAGACTTCAGGAGAACCTTTAACTTGGGAAGACCTTGCCAGGATGAAGTACATATGGAGAGTAGCAATGGAAACTTTAAGGATGGTTCCGCCTGTTTTTGGTGGCTTCAGGTTAGCTTCAAGGGATATTGACTATGGTGGGTACCTCATTCCTAGAGGCTGGCAGGTAAGGATGCAAATAACTTTTCCAATCTCTTCAAATGCTTGCTTGCACTATCTGCTATATATTCTCTATCTGTGAAACCAGTCCGTTAGCAAAAATTTGGTATTTGATGCATGATTTAAGTCTTTTGGGCATCGAACATGACACATATGGATGAGAGCATATTCCCGAAGCCATCAAAGTTTGATCCTAGTAGATTTGAAAAGCAGAAGTCAGTACCACCCTACAGCTTTATTCCTTTTGGATGAGGGCCTCGTATGCTCAGGAAATGAATTTGCAAGGATTGAAACCCTTGTTGCAATCCATTAATCTGGTCACTCTGTACTCATGGGAGTTATGTTCAGATGATCAGTACATTGGGGATCCCTTGCTAGTACCAACTCAAGAACTACTGTTTCGGATGGTGCCAAATATACAGAAATGAAGTACAATTCTTTGCTCGACTATCTAGGACTTTAACCGTGCCACCTTCAGAGGACTTTGCTACATCAAACATCCCTATGGTGACAATAAAGTTAAGACACCATAAACGCAAGAAAGAAGCCAATGGATTGAGAAGCTCTTCCGAAAACATAACCAAGAACATTGTGCCTATGTTGTATGTTCTCAATTTGCATGATGCTATGTGCATGTGATCAGTATAAATTTGACAGTTCGCTTGACTCTCCCGTATCCATGCGATCTTCCATATCTTAGCCCCTCTAGAAACTATTGATGCTTTCGATATTACTTAAAATAAATGGGGATTGAACAGAAAAGGGAATATGTGGCCTCTCTCCTAAATTCTTCTTTTGCTTTTCCAACTTCTTTGGGTTGGTTTTAATCTAATTCTAATTTTTTTTCCTTTTCTTCTTTCTTGCTTTTTACCTGACACAGCAAAATATTCCCAAAAAGAAAAAGAAAAGATTAACAAAGCATCCACATATGAAAAGGAGATCAATTTTATAGATAACTCGTGTTATAGTGAAGTTGAGGGCACAATTTATGCAATTTGTCTTTTTTATCTTATGAAAATGTGAGATTTTTGGGACCAATACTAATCATTTTAGAAGTTTAAATTATTATGTGACTGTTTAGTTTAATATTAATATGTTCTGACACTTCCTCAAGCGTAGACTAGACCTTAGCCTGATAAGGAAGTGCTCCAACTTTCATACATTAATTTTTATAATATGAAAAAAGTGATGAATTGAAAACCGCAAACTTTCCTTAAAATGATATTAACCGGTTCTCTAGGGCATTCATTAATATAATTCTTTCGTTTTTACAGGCCCGAATGGCCTTGACCCCTGAGGAAGCTCGAAAAAGATCGTGTTGGTCTGATCCGGGATTACAGGACACTCGGCTATTTTGCTCGGCCCTAAGATTAAGATCTTCAGTTGCGGCAATTTTTATTAAACAACTCGTTTTACATGTTCTAGGATGATTCTAATATGGTTAGATTCCATGCTTCAAAATATTGGAATTAGTTCCTATAGATTACATCACCCAACCACCGCAGCAGATACCCTGATCTCCTTGCGATTATTATTATCTTTCATGGCATTATAAATAACGGTATGACTGAACATTCCCGTTGGCAAGGAAAATAAAATATAGTAGGTAGATAGAAACTTGATCTAGTTTATTACTTTCAAATCATTGGAAAAATGAATTAATATCATGAAAAATCTTATACTGATTTACTAGTGAGAAGTTTACCCCAAATAAATTTTTTATCACAAAAAACCTTAAATTGGTACACTTGTAACACCCTTAAATTTTACCATTGAATTTGATGATGTGGATGACATATGGTGACATGGTATAACATAGAAATCCATAGGGTTAATACCACAAAAAATCTAAATTAGTACATATGTGATAAATTCATCTCAAATTAATTTTTTTAATCATTAAAATTTCAAACTGATATGCACGTGACGCAACACATTTACACAAGAAATTTGTCAAGTTGGTGCAAATCATAAAGTGAATCTTTCAAGCCTAACACTAGTATTTAATTAAACACACCAACGCATTCATGAACCAACAACGATAATACAAATTTGCCGACGATATGACATAAACATGCAAGACCGACTTAGGGATAACGACAATAATGTTATAAGACCACCTTGGGGCCGCCCGGAACTCTTGAAATGTCCAAATAAGACCTCATGGCTTGTTGTCCAGCTCTTGAAGCTTGCTAGATATCGAGGATTTACTATTTAGTGCCCATTTGCCCATTAAACGATCACAAACGAATCCGCAAACGTCTCGACACGACATAAGTTTTACTAATCAAAATTATTTAGGTTAGTATAGCTGAAAGAGTATCTATACGTTTTAGGAGGTAAACTATTTTGTGGTTATATTGTTTGTTTCCATGGAGTTGTGTTTTTCTCCATCATTTATTCGTTTGTTCTCTTCCTTAACAAACCGAACATCAATATAGTGTTTGCATTAGCATGACACGAAATGTTCGACAAAAAAAAAAAAAAAAAAATAAGAGGATGAGTACTCTTTTTTTTTTTTGGAGCATGGTGGAATAAATTTTCAAGTAACGCTAGAAATTAAAAATAAAAAAAATTGATGTCATAAATTACTATACAAAATGATACAATAGATTCTAAAAGTTTCTTTTAGTCAATAGAGTTGCTTGAAACCCAATAAAACTCTACCAAGGTATTTTATAAATCATTTAACTATATATCAAATCTCTAATATTGTACCAAATGGGGAATTACCAAAAAAGTTATAAATTTATTGCAATTATCTCAATTCAGTTCTAAACTTTTTACATTTGTGTCAATTCAATCATCTAGCCAATTTTGGCGGAAATAGCTTATGTGGATGCTAGTTGTTTTATGTGGCATGACAATGACAATTTTAAATAATTTTTGAATTTTTTAATCTTTTTTTCTTTTTTCCTTTCATTTCTTTTATTTTCTTTTCCCTAGACTTAGGGTCGTCCATAGGTGAGGGCCAAGACACCCTCGCTGGCATTGTGCGAGGGTGCGTGGCTCCTCACAATAAAAAGAAAAGATAAGAAAAAAATAATAAAATAATAAAAATCTCAAAAAATTATTTAAAAATATCTACGTCAATATTGGTCGTACCACATAAGATGACCGGCATTCATATCAGCAATTTCCTATCAAAATTGACTGGATTGACTAAACTGATATAAATAGAAAAGGTTTAGGGCTCAAGTATTAGAAAAAAAAGTTTAAAATTAAATTGGTACAATTGCAATAAGTTTATAAATTTTTTAGTAATTTTGCCTATATCAAATAAATCACTCTAAAACCCAATTGGAGCAACTATAAGTCAGCACCTCATTGAATAAATAAGAACTTGAGTTCACTAAAGATTATCAAGGCCCATTAGTAAAAATGAAAAGAGCATTTCAATCGTAAACATTTTTTACGAAGTGCATTTATTCATCAAAATTGAATGGCGTTGATGTGGCTCCAAAAAAGCACCACATCAGCAAAACACAAAGCAAGAAAACCCGCCAAAAAAGGAAAAAGAAAAGAAGTAAAAGTGTAATAGAATTCCTACACTTATTATGAAAATATATTCAAATCCTAAAATTTATACAATGAATACAAACAAACGCCGTTTTCGGTGAAGGTGACATTGGCAGGTTTGGCACACCTACAATGTCTTAGAATTGGGAAAGCGAAGGGAGAATTATCAAAGTTATGGGTATCGGAGGCTCTTGATTCTTCCTTCAACAATGTCGTTGATCTCAACAAATACATTAAATTTGTCCAACCAGAGCGGCCCTCATCACTATCACCAACTTCAGGTGAGTCAAGAAAAATAATCGTGGTCTACAAACGTAAATGATAATGATCCAAGATTTGTGACTTCCAAGAGGAGAATCCACGTTGATTGTTGCAATTATGCTCTTGTCAAGGTAGGAGCAAGAGTCTTTCCCCTGATGATTTTGCTCCCAAGTGATGATGCTATTTTGCCGGATTTTGCCTTAATGGTTCGTCTTTTCCTGAAATAATTTCGCATCTTGTGTCTATGAAATGCAAATAGTTGATGAATCTTGTAAAAAATATCTCATCGTTCAAACCAAAAAAAAAAAAAAAACTTAACGCTGTTCATTTTACCAAATTTCAATGGACCATATATCTATATAATTTCCCTTCCCTTTTGTTCGATTAGGTAGGAGTCTCTCATGTGCGCGAGACTTAGTTACTGCATGGGTATAGTGATATACTAAATAATGCAAAAGACTCCAATTGACTTTAGTAAGTGAACCAGATTTAATAATTTCGTGTTATTTAGCACACAAAATGTCGATATAATTAATATCATCGCGAGGATGGAAACTATAATTGGCTCAAAGGTGAATGCGTCTTTGTGAGTAACAATGTCAACTACTTTTGATGACAAAAACATGGGCAACAATTAACCTATACTCTTGATGTAACTCTGAATCTACGCTTAACGTTTAAGGGCTGCTTGAAATTCCCCTTCCAAGGCTTGTTCTCCTACTTAGATAACAGATCATTTCCTCTTTGTTCTCAATAGTATAATTTAATTTCCCTTTATTAATTTCCTCTATCTAGATCTAGTGTATCTCTCTACTTGTGCTTTTGTTCCAAGTGGTATAATGGGATTAAATCTATCTGGTTAACTATTAACATAAATTAAGCTTTATTTTCCTTTCTGTTTTCATAAATATTTATAGACAGAGTTCTTATTGTTTATTTTTGTCATAGTTTCTTTTCATAATTAATAATTCAAATATCTTGTAACAAAATGATTTAAATTATTTTTTTTAAATACCATTTGTTCATGCATACATTATGCATACTTGGGTGATAAATAAAAAGTAATAGATCCTCCTCGGAGAAAAGAAGCCCTTGTATAGCACGGTATCATTCTCTAGAATTAATTATTTTCCCGAGAAGGCACTTCACAATTTCCAAGCCATCTTTGAGTTAGATTGGATTTCTCTTGTCTCCAAAAACATCAAACTCTCTATATCATTTCACTAACTTCGTGGGTTCTTGAATATCAATCTATAGGTTGACTTTCTCATCGTTGAACTGGTTTAATAGTTGTGGACGTTATTATTTGCTTCGAAGTAATGCTCTACTGCCAAAAGAACACATATACTATATGATTGAGTGCGCTCTCATTGCCTTAAGAACATGTGTTAGATCGTCATGCTATCTAATAGCCTAGAATGCAAAAGTCACAATGTAGCCATATGCAATATGGTCATAAATATAGAATAAACATGTTTTCTTTGTATTATTATTTTTTCTATGCATAAAGTGATTTCTTTTGCCTTATGCATACTGAAAATTTAAGATATGAGTGATATAAAGTGCGATCGAGAAAAAAACTTCTGGAAATTTTGCAAAGTCGGAGATACCACTTAGACCGAGCACTAGCTCTATGCAAACATACCGCTAAATCTTTGCTTAAAAGTTACCTAATTTGTTTTCTTTTCTGACCCAATAGGCCAATAGCTCTATACGTGACGACCGGGGTGCGACCGTCCGGGGTGCGACCGTGTGAATGCTTGACTAAAGCCTCCTCCCTTCGGCCCGGATTTTCCTATGTTCTTATTACTTTTTACTCTAAATCTTTGCTCAAGATATGGTCATTATGAGCGGGCGCTGGATTTTCTCTGCCGTGTCCACTTTTGACCTCCTTTTTTGACCCGGAATTCCCCGATTTCCGGCTTTTCCCTTCGGTTCCTCTGCGTTTTCGCACTGCTAATTTCCTTCATTCACGCGTAGGAATGCCCTGTGGAAAGGGGCCTCAAGCCGACCATTGCAGTCCCCCGGAGGGAGCAGTAAGTCGCGTGGAAAGGGGCCTCAAGCCGACCATTGCAGTCCCCCGGAGGGAGCAGTAAGTCGCGAGGACTTCGAATCCCGTTTAAATTCACCGCGGAAAATTCAGAGTTAGGTCCAATCGTGTAACTGGGCGACTCACAAGAATACGCAGGGTCCACAATTTTAAATGCTTAAGAATGCCACAGAGATCGAAAATGGAGGATTACAAATGTACTTTTATTAGGGTCAAATTATCGGTGAATATGATAGCTGATTTTCATGAAAATGCATATATGACTTTTGAGTTTTGAGCAAAGATTTAGATGTTGACGGTATTTTTCCTTAAAAGTTGGTAAGTTACTATTTCTCTTTGAATCGTCTCTTTGTTGAATTTCTTTCTTTTCAGTCTAATGATGTAGACTGCATATGAAATTGGTCTCATGAATTAATTAGTGTAGGTAAAATTCTAAAATTGAGTCAAGATTTGTGCAAAGTAAATAAGGAGCAATACTTCTAAGAGGATTTCCTTGCAATTCATTTGTAGAAGCAAAAAGAGAATTACTATACACAAGAAAACTGAACATTTATATATATTAAGATGATGGAGAAATTTAGGTGTCCACAGTAATTTTTCTTATTATTATTTTTTTTTTACTCTCAGCTGGTTCGGATTATCTCTTCATTTTCGTTTCCTTTTGCTTTTTCCTCTTCATTTTTCAACCGCATCCTCACCATAATACGCCTTTTCTCTTTCGTCCCCTGGCTCTCCCCTTTTCTTTCGCACAACTCTCTCTTCTTTTCTTGCTTCTGTTTTTTTTTTTTTTGGGTCTCTGCCCCAAACCCTCAATGGAGACCGCTAATCGGTGTTTAGTTTTCCAAAGTGTAGCATTATTAAGCACCATCATCGACCTATCAAGTTCGCTAAAATCAGCCATCAATGGACTGACCGTTCTCGTTTGAACAGGGGCTGCACCAACCTGGCAGGAAAATGAAAAAGAAAAACCCATGCAAGAACTTGTTGATTTTCTAGGACTTAGTCATTAGTGAGTATTGCTAAAAAGAAACTTCAATACCGCTGCTCTAAGAATGGAACCACTCTCAACAAGGAAACCCGAGTGATCGTCGATGGAATCATCTTAATGATGTTAGTCCAATAGTTACTCTCTAAGACAATCACGATAACGACACAATAACTTTGAACGCCATATTGAGATGTCTCGATATAGTATAGGAATTTGATTTTGATGTGCTCACTACAAATGGGCAGCAGCGCAGCCACAATACGGGCGATGACTTTCATAGTAACGATGCACGTATGAGGTCCATACCTTATTTGATTTTTTTTTTCTATTTGTTTTTGTTCATGATTTCTTTCTCGCGCTGCTCTAATATGAATTAATCCTAATATAAATTCAACAATACAAGTCTCCATTTCGTTTTTTAATTCATTAGATGAGACTTTTTCTCTATTTTTTTGTACTAATTCAATTAGATTACTTTTCATATAATCACTAAAATTTAATTACATAATTTAACTTATTGTTATATCAGCCATATAAAAATCAAAATGTAATCTAACTAGATAGAATAAATAAAATCAAACTAAATCAAAATGCTCATTAGAATATAGAATAATCACATTAGAGTCTCACTCGACATTGCGGAAAACAGAACGATTTGTTTTCTTTCCTCACCCACCAGCTCTATACGTAATGACCGAGTTGTGACCGTGTGAATGTTTGACTAAAGCCTCCCTTCAGCCGAGAAAATATTAGGTACGTCTCACGCTCCAGCCTGGCAAACAAGAAGGCGGTGGGAGTGCGACACGTGTCCATGTGGGATCCACAATTTCAGGCGCCCATTTTGAAAATTTTCGTGTACTGTAGCTCTGGAGAAAAGGGTTTTCTGTCGCGGGTTCTTTCTTTGCGCCTTTCTCTCTACCCTCGCTCTCTCTCCCCGACAAACTCCCTCTCTCTCTCTGCCCTCGCTTTTTCCGACCGGTGAACCACTGCGAGCAACCGACGAACCAGGAGGATACCGGCGAGACGACCGCGAGCAACCGACCGGCGTGCCACCTCCTTCTCTCTCTCTGCCCTCCCTCTTTCCGACCGGCGAACCACCGCGCCGCCCCTCTGGCTCCGGTTCCGGCCCCGACTCGTCCGTCCCTTACTCTTTCTCTCTCCTCGCATCTCTGTCTGCCCTCCCTCTCTTCGACAGCGAACCACCGCGCCCCCCTTCCGGCTGCAGATCCGGCACTGGCTTGTCCAGGTAATTTCTCGCTTTCTCTTTTCTCTCTTCTCTCTGTCTGATGGTGTGACGGAAGGGATTTTATAGGAGTTTAGCGATGCCTGAAAAGTCATTAGTTAAGTTGTTATCGCATGGGTACCAATTTTTACCGTAGGCAAAGCTTTCACTTGGTCCCAAAGATGTCCTGCCTAGAAAGCAAAACATAATTGCAAAGAAGGAAATAGAAAAAAGAAATAAGGAAGAGTTACAGATAGTCATTGAAGAATGCAAAACAGATATCCCCTGAGATCAGAAATGGTGACAAACTAATGTGAAGTTATAAAAAAATAATAATAGTTGGAATTTTGGGTTGAATAAGCATCAAGAACTGTCAGCGGTTAAGGATTGGTCATGTCAAAATGGGAAGCGAAGACTAACTGAACATTCTGGCTTTATTTAGCAAGCAAATAGAAGTCTAAAGTTTGTGAACTCAATTTTGGGAAACGGATGCAGCCATTTTATGCATTCTTAGGTGTGTATATCTTTATTACAACATGTTTGTAGGCCACGAATTCATACTATTGGATGAAAGGAAGGTGCAACCGAATACCTGATTTGATGGCAATCACAGAAACTAAATTTGGTTTTGAGGAAAGTAGCACTAAGTCCCATGATGCAAATGAAAATACGCAATGTCAACCACGCAAAAGATGCAAGAGTGAAAGCTTGGCTAACATTGAGATTAAGCACTTCACTGCACTTCACTTCTTCAGTCACCAAAAGTCACTCACAGCAGAAAAAACAATTGATACATTCTCTCAGTGAACTTCACTCATGTATTGTTACTCGTGTTTATTTTGCAAGCTCTTGCTAGTGTTTACTTGATCAAAAGCTAAGTGCAAAGTACCCTATTCATGCTAGTTTCATACTGCAATAGTTGGATAATTTGAGGCCGTATAGTCACATAAGATTTTGAGAAAATTGAGGTCTTTGCATTCATGAAAGGCCATTCTCAAGACCCATCATAAAATAATTTTTTCATATGATAAAAAGCTAAAAAAATTTCGATAAACTTGCAAGTTAAAGTTGCAAGTACGCTCATGTAGAATTTTATGAAACCTCATTAGCTAGATGTGGAACTAATCTTAAACCTGTAGGGAACTTTAGAGTGTGGTAATTTTTTTTGTAACCAAAAAGTAGTGAAATCCAAAAGTTTGACAGATGTTGTGATGCTAACAATGTAGGATTTTTGCACTTGTCTATCAACCAATTGTTAAGTATTTAATTTGGGTTCTGGGCAATTTTTTTGGTATAGTAGCCTAGTGGGAGACAATCATTTGTATCCTTATCAACTTATGAGGCAAAGTATAAAATAGTAATGATAGTGACTCGCAAAGTCTGAGAGATTTAGACCTAAGTTGTTGGTTACTTCATACCCTCCTTTGATTGGCTTTATGTCTCATGGAAATTGCCTGCTTTCATATTCAAGGAAAACATGTCGAGTTTGACTGCCATTTTATTAGAGAGAGTACTTGAAGGTAAAATAGAGGTGAAGTTGTCGAAACAGAAGCAAGTTCTTTCCCTCTGCAAAGTTGGCAACATTCAGAGAATACTTGGCTTGATAGCAAAACTGAATTAGGTTGGAAGGAGTGTTAAGAATAACAACCAACTTGCTGGCTTCTTGAAGAGGTTAATCTCTCCCCATGAGGAAGGATTTTGTGGAGTTGGTCTTTCGGCTTTAATCTTCTTTAAATTTGGCCTTTCACTTACGTGGCTATGTGGTCTCTCCTGTCCGAGTATTTAGTTATGTATCAAAGGGGTCGTTTGCTTTTAGTTTTTCAGCGAGCAAACACAATCAAGAAGCTAGCTAGCATTTTTGGAATAAACAGTGTGTATGCAAGCAATTCTGGCACATATAGGCTTTGCAGGGGAGAAGTTAACTGAAAGAGAAATATAGATGAAAGTGGCTTTCAGTGTCCGCTACGCAGTGGAGTGTGTAATTGGAGTACTGTGTGCACAGATGCTTCATGTTTCTTTATAAAAAAATTTCAGCTTATGGTTTCATTGCGCACCTTCATTTCAAGTAGAACATGCCCTCTGACAATTGGAAATTCCCATGGCACCACAATCATATAGTTTGGTTGACACCACATTACCATATTTGAGCTGTGGAGGATGTAAGATCTTCTGTGTGTTGAGGTTGGTACTCGTTACAACTATTAGGCTCAAAGGTTGTCCATAGCAAAAATGCATCCATGCAGTATCATCCCTTTTTCAGGGAAGCGTTTCATCTAGTTTCTGGCTTGTGTTAACTTGTGCATCTCTGGTGCTATTTCATAGGTACTCAATGCATAAATTTCTTTATGGTTTTTTGTCATCTCATTTGACTTACAATTCGCTTGTGGCCCATTGTTCCCTAGGGAGAAAGAATTGGCTGCTGTGAAGATCAATGCAACTGATGTTGATATAATCGCTAATGAACCTGAGGTCAATTAGCTTATGCCATGTGCTTGAATGCATTTATTCTCACTGGCCTGAGCTTTCTCATATTTTATGGTAAATTCTGAAAACAGCTGGACCGGAAGGTGGCTGAAAGGACCTTATGTGAGCATAAAGGTGATGTTGTTGCTGCAATTCGTTCCTTGCTTCGATAAAGAATTGGTGGCACGAAAAATGGGATTTGTGATTTTTCTAAGGACATAGCGACTTGCCCATAACATTGTCCAAGTAGGATCAAAAAGCTATATGAGTTGTGCTTCTTTTGGGGATACATGACTTGCTTTCTGGGAGATTGTTTGTACTCTCGCCGATTTTGGTTGCTAATGTTCAGCCTTGCGTTTTTGCCCTTCCATGTAGTTCATGTCGGGAATTGTGGACGGTACGAAAATCATGTACAATTTTGACAAACAAAAAATCATAAATCCACAAGCCTATGCTCAATAATGTGAGGTTGATTTCTGATACAAAGCTTCGAAGAGTTGTTGGGTTGATGCCTGGTTGGATGGCGACCCTAAGTCCAAGCTCATTGGACTGAATTTAATTCAAGAAATTAAAGCATCAAACTTTCTGGAAAACTGAAGACCTTTGATTGCATGTAAAATTTTGTTGAAGTAGCCCCTGGCACAATCGGCTAACGACTGTAGAAAAGGCATGGATATCTTCATTGATGGACTTCCATGGGGCGAACAACCTGGGCTAACAGCGATTTAGAACCAAAATCTACCTTGAGCTTTAGTAGCGCGCAACCCCTATTATCATTGCAAATCTCTGTTTCACCACTAAGAGCCATCAAAGTCAATTTGATTTGTACAGCTTTATGATGAGAATCTAATGTTCCCCTATAAATGTATCACAAACAAATGGATGGCAATGCCTAATGTGCTCAGCCTCCGATCTCCACAACACTTTGCAACATATCTACAAGATCCTTTGTGACTTTTTCAGTAAATGCACAAAAGCGACATATAATCGTCCTAGATCCACCCGCAATTGAATTGCTCAAACAAAGGACAAACATTCTATCCTCTCAAAATGGTTTTAAAAATATGGTCGCCAAATTTCATGGTCCAGAAGCAACAAAGCGAACCAAGATTGGTTGGCAACATCAACTTCCTGGCAAATAGCCAGGTTTGCTTGGACTGTTCACCAATGTAATGAATAGACAAATCCTCTTGATGCATTGGATGGTTCACGTTCCCTTGGAGTGCTGTCGCCGGCAGCAGAGCGGGAAGCCTAGAATTGAAGTGCGTTCTATCTCTGCAAATCTTTGAATCTTTCCAGTATTTCCTAAAACGTCGGTCGGCACTTTGGATCACTGGTTAGGAGAAAATGCAGTTCTCACATCAGTATCGAATTGTAACAAATTGACAATTTTTGTCCTCACAAAAAGGAAAAAAAAAAGGCTCCTGAATGACATCAACTTATGCCAGAAGAAAAAAAGGTCATGAAACTGCCTAACTACAAGTGGTAAATGTCGAATGCTCATCGGAGATGGAGCATCATTTTCTGTGTCCAATTCTATTGCATCAGTGACCAGAAAAATGCTTCTCCATTTTCATAATGCTATAATGGTATATGACTTTACAATGATAGATGTGGATCATTGTGTATATATCAAAAGATCCAAAGATCAATTTATGATTATATCATTATATGTTGATGATATACTAATTGTCGGAAGCAATATGGAGTTTGTAAATACTGTGAAGAATTGGTTATCTTCTAATTTTGAGATGAAAAATATGGGTGAAGCTGCATACATTTTTGGAGTTAAGATTTCAAGAGATCGTTCAAAGAGATCGTTATCTCTTTTGCAAGAAACATATATAAATAAGGTTCTTGAACGATTTCGTATGCAAGATTGTAAACCCATAGATACTCCTATTGCAAAAGGTGAAGGATTGAGTCATAGACTGTGTCTAAGGACTCCACAAGAGAATGAACAAATGAAACATGTTCCTTACGCTAGTGCTATTGGGAGTTTAATGTACGTTATGATGTGTACAAGACCTGACATATGTTTTGCAGTTAGAATGGTGAGAAGATACCAATTTAATCCAGGTCAAGCATATTGGAAAGCCGTTAAAAGAATACTGAGGTATCTAAAGGGAACTGCTGATTATACGTTGAGTTATCAAGGAAAGGATTTGCGACTCTAAGGCTATTTTGATGCTGATTGGGGAGGAGATTTAAATGAAATGAAATCTACCTCTAGCTTTGTTTTCTTACTAAATAATAGCACCATATGTTGGAGCAGTAAGAAACAAACGTGTATAGCCTTATCCACGATGAAAACTGAGTTCGTGACATTATCAACAGCAATACAAGAAGATGTTTGGCTTAAGAGATTTTTTGGATCATTTAGGTATTATTGGAAGTGCTAGAGATTCATTGTTGGTTAACTGTGATAGCCAAGCAGCAAAAGTGTACACCAAAAATCCAAAATATCATGACAAGATCAAACATATAGATACCAAGTATAACTTTGCCAAAGATATGGTTGTACGAAAGGATGTGAACTTACAGTACATATCTACGCATAGAATGGTAGCAGATCCTATGACAAAATCAATACCTAGAGACATGTTTTGTGGTCATGTAAAATCTCTAGGATTGCGTAGAGTCTGATGTACTTGATTGTAATTTCCCTGAGTTGTTCACATTTATGAATTTGTGTTTTCATCATTAATGCATATGAATCTTTGTTTGATCTTTATGCATCTTAATACTCAGTGCATTACTTTAAGTTGAGAAAGTATGTCGGACAAATATAAGATTGGTCCACTCACACGGGTAATCGCCTCTATTTACTATGTGATAAATAGAAATGAGACTGTTTTTAAGCTTACTATCTAGGTGATAATCGAGAGCTCAAGCATAAAAATATATTTGTCGCCTTAACTGGGTGTTAAGATGATGACATAATATTTATTATGTTCGAAAGTAAAATAACCCACATATTTTACTTAGACATTGGGTATGTCTGAACTATCATCTGTACGGTATTGAAGGTGTAGACATACGTTCCATGGGAAATGAGTTAATACCGTAATATGTATTTCATACTATGTATGCGTGAAACGACCAATAAGAGTGGCAAAAGTTTTGATATCAACTTTTATGTCGTGTGAGACTCTTGAGGAAAATAGTTCCTAAATTGATTCGATCTAATGTTTCTAGAAAAGCTAGCTGAACTGAAATTGAGAGTTTAAATGAAAGAGGAAGATCGAATTTGGAGAATCACATTGTAATTTTGTATTCACTGGTTAACCAATTATGACTGTCTTTGGGATAATCATAATTGTGAATACGGTATATATATATATATATATATATATATATATATATATATCATTGTTTAAAATAGGTCAGGAGAGATATAAATGTGATCGTTCGATTTAGGGTACTGCATACTAAATCTACTCAGAGTATGATACCCATTATGAGCTGCTATATATTCCTAACAAAAGTATAGCAACGAGCTTTCAAACTATGCTAGTCATACGGATTATTCACATGTATGAATGTTGAAGAGAGGTAAAGAGGATCTTGTTCGGCCCACTATGTGCGAGTGGGAGATGATGGTTTTATTATTTAATGTGATGGGCCTAAGTTGGCCCGTCCGTCCATGTTGGGCCTAAAAGCCTGGCCCACAAGATTAAGGCCCATGGATGAAAGAGTGCGTTAAGGGGTTACGTCTTTTGGATGAGATGTTACGTTGAAGAGTTGTAACTTTTGGGGGGACGTCTTTTGCTGAAGGAACATGTCTTTTGGAGAAGACGTATTTAAGGGGAGAAAAGAAAAAAAAAAAAACGTACCTTTTGTACGTATGCAGGTTTTTTTCTTTTCCCTTCTCCCAAAACCAACGTAAGTTTCTCCCCCTTGAACCAACAATATGCCTCTTGGTAGACTAGGATCAAATTCTTTCTCGAACTTCAATATTGGTGCTTAATCTGTGGTTAACAAGGTACGCTCGATTTCGTGGTGTGCGTGGTGTGCTTTAGGATCGGTGATAGATGTTCTTCCTGGGCTTGTCTTCCGCATTCGTTTTAGGGGTTCGATTTTATGTCGAATCCGGTTTCAAGGAATCTAATAATCCCAACAAATCCTTTTGGTTAAGTAAACATGAGCACTTACAACATAACATTCCTTTTGCAACAACGTATGGCACATGAAAAAAGTCATCTGCAACTTCAAATTTGCAGGAAAGCATGCTCAAGCAGCATAGCAGTTGAAGGCCTCTTGGCAGGTTGTCTATTGAAGCAGCACTACAGGGAATCCTTCCCCTCCACCCCCAAGGCAGATAACATCTCAGGGATTAGCGGAGCACTTTGCATCACCTTAAACATAGCCGCAGCCTGCATTGAATGTTTAAACCCTTAAATAGAAACTAAAACAGAACACATGCCAAAACGTAATATGCACAATACTATACTTCCAGCATAAGTGACACAAATCAGTCTAAGGACAAACAGAAGAAAATGGAAAAGCAATGAAGCCAGTGTGCAACCAAAGCGGTTCTACTTAGGAACCAAATTAGACCACTCGAAAAATAGGTCCAAGTGCCGGTTCCCGTCGGAGTTGGTTCATGAATAGATTCCAAATTTTTGGAACTGGTTTAAATCGATTCGGGAACAAGGTCCGAGTGAATATCCAATCGGGAACAAGGCCAGATCACCTTGTTTTGGAATCGGTTTTATAAGCTAAAAAGCCAAAACCCTTACTAAGCATATCAAGTATTCCATACCCAATATTGGGGTCATGTTGCTTTGATCCAAAAGAGCAAAGCAGCATATGAGGCACAACATTTTCGATCAACAAGTTAGAGCAATATCATGTTTGAAATCCTTTCTAAACACAAAGAGACTTAAGTAGTGCTCTCTTTTCTTACAATTTGAAGCCCAAAACGCGATCAGCGTCTGAGAATCCGAAAAGCAGATGGACTTCCTTTGCTAAAATCTACGAAGAAAAAAGGGAAGTCTTTAGGCGAAGAAACTATTTGCTTGAACGTTTGGCCAAAATAAATTAAAATTGCCCTGTGCTCTGGCCCCTTATGTTTCTTTCAAATTCCTGAAATCATCTCACAATTTCTGGAAAAAACTTCTCCGTACTAGATAGATGCAGGTCCATTTAGCAACCCGAATCCGATTTGCAAACCCGTTCTTGAACCCTAAGTCGAGTTGGTTTCAATGCGTGTCCCTGACCATCCTCCTCTAGCTCCATCTTTTCCCCAACCAGATCACCACCAGCGTCCTCCGCAGTTCCATGAAAATGGCAGAAACGGCTCACTCCAATCCGAAGCGACCCTTTGCCTGTCCTGCACCAAGCCCGCTTGCACGTGCCTCTGATCACCCCGTTGAGCATCACCGTTCTCCAGCAAAGCTTGGAACGGAAGTAACCTCTCCATGCCACACGAATCTCGAGGCTAGGCCTCAAGAATGCCACCGTTCCCCGACGCCAACTTCGGTGCCGAGTTTTCCCATTTCGCTGATCGAGCAAGAATTCGAACCAGCGCTAATGGATTTGGTTAGTGTGGAGGTGAAAGATGGACGTTCAGCTTTATCAATGATAAAAAGGGGATTCGAACAAAAAAATGAAAAAATAATAATAGGACAGAGTAGGAGATAGCAGAGAAAAGTCCAAGACTTGCGTGCACATTAATTAATAAAAGAACACTCTACATTTTGTGCGTGACTTTGATCAATAAATTCTTCAAGCGTGGGTTAGATTCTTGTATACGGGCTCAAGCTGGCTCAAGCTCAAGACACAGTTTCACAATAAGAAAGATTGCATGGATATGACAAAGTTGAGGTAAATGTTGAATCCACACTAATGACAAACACATTTCTTCATACAAAATTAAGAAGTACATCATTGATGAAATACTATAAGGAAGAGTTTTTCAAAGCATTGACTTCTTCATGATGTTTCAACTTTTATCCAGTGATGAGGATGTTTGATGTTATCTAAGTCCTGAAAAAGTGGGATAGTGAAAGTTGTCGTGGTGATAGAAGATGGCGGGTAAGCAATATAAGTAGAGTTGAAGCTATCAATGACCGCGGTTCAAGGGCGAGCTTGGTTCGGCATCGATTATTTAGGGCGCGTATGACAACCATTCTGTTCTAGAAATAGTTTCTGAAACAGAAATAGATTTTTCTATTTCTATTTCTAGATGAGTTTCTGAGCAAAAAAATATGTTTGATAACGATACAAAATTTCTGTTTTAGAAATAGAAATTTGTCTGATAACAGTATAAAATTTCTTGTCCTAGTATAGGATGATCCTTGACAGGGATAATTTAAAAAGCTTTTCATGTGTGTGGGCTCAAAGGGCTGAACAATGGATATACCTATAGTGTTTTGGGTAGCAGAAGGAACTGCCTCTCATCACCTTGGTTGACGTACCCTTTGCGAGATCACCATTTTCCTTATAGGCATGGAATTTTTCCACACAACTCACTAGGGGTTAGTGTATGAAACAGTGTATGAAATATGGTTTGCCTTTCATCATTCCAAAGTATCCCATTTCACACATTCAATCCATCTCACACAATTCATCAAGGAAGAAAAATGCAAGATTTGCAACAAATTTGAACAATTCAATTTACTGGGGCAATTTACTCATCATAGAAATGCCTGTAGCTCAAAACATGACATGACAAATTCTATCATGGATAATACTTCTTGAAAGCATTAGAATTTATTGGAGTTTGAAAACTCACGACCATTCATTTCTACTAGGATGGCACCTCTTGGAAGTACCTTCCTTACCACATATAGGCTGTAATTTGGAGCAAACTTGCCCCCAAGATCTTCCACCGGAGAGTGATGGTTCTCTTTTACTTGCCCCAAATCTTTTTTCATTGCAAGTGCGTTGTAAACCTGTTGATCACAAGTCAAGTTTATGATCATTGAAACTTGATACGCTATTCTCAGATGTCCCTTGTCATAATGAGTTATAGATATATTCTATGATGCAAAAAGCAAATGAGTCAGACAAACAAACAAGTTTAATTTGCTACAAGCTTTGGAAAAATGCTTTTTTTTTTTTTTTTTGACAATGAAATGCTTTTTGCTTTTGAAAAGGTTTTTTGGGAGGAAACATGAGAAAGTCCAGCCCTCAGGATTTCTCTGTGGATGATATTTTTCTTTTTCATGGTTGGATATCATTATTGGACTGGTTTAGAGTACCCCGTCATGTCCTCAAAATTTGAAATAAAATTGTAATTTCATTGAATAGAATCAAATGAATTACATTATTGGAATGGAAATTGTGATTCCTAACCCCTAAAAAGAGAAAACATCAAAAACAATTCCTAGAAAGCGAGAACGATTCCTAAAGAGCAATAAGAATTCCCATGCAGGGGAAGGTGTAATAGTAGCAAGTTACTCTTGCAGGCTAATGTCAATGTCCTCCGAAGGTCCTTCGTCATTGGCTCCTATGAGGAGGTCATCGAACAGACCTGTGATTCCTTCCATGGCGTCATCATAGTTCTCTGTCTTTGGAGACGTCAGATCGTCCATGTCATCTCATCCACTTGGAACTATGTTACGGGAGTCAAAGTAAAAGCTGGGAGGAGCCGAATACTTCACCAGATAATCAAACTTGCCACTAGGCTACCCCAGAGTGTCCATCACTTCCACTTCATCTTGCTCCATCTTAGGGACATTATCAAGTTTGGCAATGACTAGTGGATTATCTTCCAGTTCAAGCATGTCGCTATTGCTCATTTGGGTCTTGTATTTCTACTTCGAAACTACTACCTCAGGGAAAGCAGGTGCAGGAGTCAAATTCGCTCGGAGGGATTGGATTTGGGCTATCATGAGTTGCATAGAGGTGAGCAACTGTTGGAGTTGGTATTCCATAGCGGAGATACGATCATGCATTTCAGTTTGGTCAGCTATTTTAGCTCTTGATTGCGTAATGATAGGCGAACGTGAGGGATCTGTTATCACCTAATTCAAATAAATGAAAATATAGAAGTATGAAGTGTAAATAAAGAATCAATCCATGACAATGATCTATCAACTTTTTCATCATTTTTTTTTTCATGAAAAGTTCTTACAAGGAGAGAATTTCCTAAAGAGAGCTAGAAAAATAGACATCCTAGTAAGATCAAATTTCCAAGACATGAATTGAAAACAAATTCTCCAAAGTTTTTTATTTTTCCAAATGATTCATTGCATGGCAATTTTCTCATTTCATTCTTGAAGGGAATTAGATCAAATGGCTATCCTAGATTGTCATGGACAGACCAAAATCATGACAAAATAAATTGCATGGTATAGGGATAAAAAACTTACTTTACCAAGAAAAATCGACGACAATCACATAGACATGCGCATGGTAAGTGGCTCGAATTCTAATCTATAAGGCTTAAGAAAGTGGAGCCACAAGGATGATCAGACTAGCCACGGGCTTGTGGACTATGTCAGGTCCTCATGACTCCAGCTTGGTCAAAGAGCCGACCCGGGTCGCGGGCATGTGGACCGAGGTGGGTACTCTTAACACCATGAAAGAAACTTCGGGATTGAGATGGACGACTTGTACCGCGAGCATGCGGTCAGAGTGGTATCTATCTCAATACCATCCTAAATGATCATATGCGGCTCAGGTCCGGCGGCAGGTTGTGTGTGCAAAGTGTAGTGATAATGCAAGGCATGCATAGCAATTGAAATCAAACAACACTTCAATGTGAAAATAAACCATACATTCCTACACAAACCTACAAAACAAATGTTAGCAAACACTTCCCCTTATACCTCCCATCCTGCAAAAAACATTTAACACCTTAAATGTTAGGGATGTACCTGGGATCCTCGCTGCCAAACAAAAATATTTTTTCAAAAAGAAATTGGCCTAAGTCCACTAAGAGTTTTAACTCAGATCCCCAACGGAGTCGCCAAGCTGTCGCAACCAATTTTTTCGGGGTTTGGACCACCTAGGGTTTGGCTAATGGATTGTTAAGCCTAGACTTAACTCGAGCTCTCCCAAGCCCATACCAATTCACGACTTAGGTTTGAATTGTTAACACGCAATTGAATTTTAACTAGGAGTCGCCACTAATCTATTTTTGGTGGGTCGATTAGAAACCCTAGTAAAGCAACGGGAGATTTACTTTACTTCTACGAACTAGAGACTAAGGGTACGGGGACTTGGTTACGCTAGATTTCTCTGACGCCATTTCGGTACCTTTCTTTTTATTTTTTGAAAAATGTTTGGCAAGCAATTTGGATTAATTGTAAATCTATTTCCCTAACACGTGAGATGTTCATACAGGTGCGTAAACCACCAATTTAACACTCAAGAAAGCAATTAAATGATGCAGAACTTATCTCAAAGCAACAAAAGCATCTGCATTGTTAAATTAAAATCCACATCAACAACCCTAGATATGGTTTCTAATTAACAAGCAATTTCTTTCTTTTTGTTTTTATTTATTAAATGAGACTATAATCCATATGCAATGCAATGCTCTTAATCTAATATGAAATGATATGGCATGGCAACATGTCCTAAACATATGAATAAAAATTCTATGATCTCGTAATGAACATGCAATTGTTAAATATGCAATCTAAATTAACCAAAGTAACTTAATTCTAATGACGTGCAATGCAATGCAATGACGTACAAAATTATTTCAACTAAAATGACACGCGACATATAATTTAATATGCAAACTATATGTCACGCAACATTCATCAAATGACCTAATCTAATGACGGACAATTTCTAATTAGAAATGAACCTAACAATAATCACTAAAATGACATGCATTTCATGAACCTAAATCTATATGACATGCAAATGACATTTTTTATTTTAAAAATGCAATCTATCCTAAAAATTGCAACTAATTTATTCTAAGACAAATTTTATGAAGTTTGAAATGATCTAGCTAGATTAAGATTCTATCTAATTTAAACTAGGGATTAAGTCATATTAAATCCTAATTTAAACTAAGATATTATCTAAATCTAAAATGCAATTTATCTAAAAAAAGATGATCTAAATTTAAAATGAAATGTGCAATTCTAATCTAATATGCACAATGATCTTTTTTTGTGTTTTTATTACTTTCGAAATTAAAATTTCACATGCAATTCAAAAACTAACAACCTAAATGAATGCAATTTTTTTTTATTTTTGTATTTAAAAATTCATAATAAGATTGCAATCCTAACATGCAAGATAACAAAAAACAAACCTAGTCCTTATTCGGATTTTTCTTTTTGATTTTCTTATTTAAAAATTCGAAATCAGATTGCGATTTTAACCCTAAGACTAAGAATATTCTAAAACATACTTAATCCTAATTTGAATTTTTTTGATTTTTTTTTCTCTTATGAAAATAAAATTGATCCAAACACACGATATCAAATCAAGCAAGACAATATTGATATCCAAAAATTGGCGAACCATATCTCGCGCATGAGATCGGGTTGACCAATTTTAATTTTAAATCGCGAATCAAATCTCGGGCTTGAGATTGGATTGTCGATTTTTATAAGGGATTGCGAGTCGGATTTCGGGCGCGAAAATCGGACTATCAATCCCTCACTTGAGGGGCACTTTCATGTTGGAACATCAATGATATATTTAGGAATAATCCTACTAAAGAAAAAAAATAAATAAGTGAGAATAACATTAAAAAAAAAAAATAAGTGAGCATAACATTAAAAAAATAAAATAAAGTAAATAAAAAAAAAGAACTACCTAAATGATTTTCTCTTTTTTTTCTTCCCAAGCAGGCTTATGCCCATGTGGTGGTCACTGTCGGTCCAGCAAGGGCATCGCGGTCGGGGCTCCGGCGAAGGTCCGGCGAGGGGCAGCAGCATTGCAGGGGTGCTCGGGTGAAGCAGCCAGCGTTCGGGCATCGGCGAGGGGGGTGAGCAGCGGCGTCGGGCAGCAGCTCCGGTACGACAGATCGGGGACAGAGATCGGCTGAAGCGCGAAGGGCTTTGTCTGGCCGGTGGAGTGGATCGGCAAGGCAGCAGCAGTTTTGCAGGGGCGACGGAGCTGGAACGCGGATCGTGGGTCGTCGGATTGGTAGGCGAAGTAGCAGCTTGGACTAGGAGGCGCGGCTCGTCGCAGGAGTAGCAGCGGCGCTCGAGCAGCAAGGACCCGTGGAGCAAGGGCGCCCGGGCGGAGGACTCGGGTTTGTGCAGTTACTGATCTGTTCGGGTCTTGCTCCGGATAGAGGGGAACGCTAGGCGTCGGACTAGAGGTAGCACGACGGTGGCTTCAAGCGGCGGCGGCAGGAGCAGAGGCGAACGGAGCAAGAGCAGCGTCGGTGGTGCTCGGTGATGGCGAGCGAGAGATCTGCAGGTTGCGGGGTTCGGAGGTGCTGCGGAGGTGGGGCGAGGCAGCGGCTCCGGAGTGCAGCGAGCGCGGGCAGCAGTCGAGCCCACCGGGGAAGAAGAACAGTGCCTTTTCCCATTTTTTTTATTTCTTTCTCTCTCCTCCTGTCTCCTCTCACGTCCCTTTCTCTCTATATTTTTTTTTGACTTTTCTCTGCACTCTGTCTCTCTCTGCAGAAACAAAACTTCTCTTCACTTTTTCTTTTCTTGTTTTTTTTTTTCAAAAGAAAACCTGGCCAAAGCCCTCCTTCGTACATTGTTGCTTTTACAGGGGTAGGAGATAAGCTTTCGATTTCCCCTTCAAATCTACATCCGCGATACCTTTTCACCAACTGATCACTATTGATAAAAATTCGAGATTACGATAAATATTTTCTCGAAATCCAAATCTCGCAAAGATAAATCGCAATATTTTTTCACACATGTGCTCTATCCAAAAGATTCATATCCCCGAAAAATTTCAAAATTTTTATTTTTCACAAGATAATTAAAAAACATGGGCTTGGGCCAACAACTTTCGCTTAGTGCTTAAACTTCAACTAATTTGAACCCATTCGCACTGGTCCAATAAATAAAATGCCAATAACAAAATAAATGCAAATATAAATCTATATGCTATAAAATTAACTCATAATTTCCTATGCAATAAATAAATAAACTAAATTGTCAAAATTTAGGTGTCAACACAAACAAAAAGTTTTCAATATTGAATTTATATTGTTATCGTCTCTTATTCCAAGCTATAGCCAAATTGACAAGTTATCTAAACTAATATTAGCATATTGTTCAGGGTAGATTATTTGATAAAATAAATAACATATTTATTATGAAGTATAAGAACACGATAATATTTTTAACTTAACCCCTAGAGTATGAAGTTTGCGACGAGGCTCAGTGACAACCGCATTAAATTTCTTATGATTTGTTTTGTGACTTGGCTGATTAGGACTATTAATCATAGGCTTCCCTAATTGAATGTGCGACATTTTAGTGAAAGTTGAAAATCAATACATTGGACGAGGAAAAACTACAAGAATGTACACTAACAGAGTTTCAAAAGAGCACATAATCACTTCATATTCTCTCTCAATTTTTGCATTGTCAATTCCCTAAATCCTATTTGCATGAACTTATACATGTACTTGTTTTTTGGCATCCGCATAAAAATATTTAGGAGCAACATAATATGCTAAATTCATGTTTTCCCAATCATGAGACTCGTTGCATATGTAGTTTGGATCTTTAGATCAAAAAGAAAAGAAATTGTCCTGAGAATAATTTAAAGACTATAATAACAACTGAATAATTTTTAAGTTAAATTAATATTACGAGCTCAAAGGTTTCGGTCGCATCTTCATAAAAATTAACGATAAAAAACACCAATAATTTGACCGACAATAAAATTCATTTGTAATCTCACATTCTTTTGATTGCACTACCCTTTCTAATAAGAGTGCAATTCTTGTGAACCAATCGGTTACATAATCCGACTCTTGAATTTCCCTTGGTGAATTTAAATGGGAATTCTTATGAGAGTTTTGGACGCGGCCCCCTCTCCGAAGTAAAAGTCCTTTCCGTTCCCTCCTTCTGATTGGCCCAAAGGAGGCCACTTTCAACATGACATTCCTTCATGTTTGTGTGTGTATGTGTGAGTGAAGGAAATTAGCAGTGTGAAAACACCAAAAGGGGAACAGAAAGGGAGAGCTGAAAATGGTAGGTTCTGGATCAAAAGTGGTTCAAAAAGGACACAGCGGAAGAGAAAAATCCAGCACATATTCATAGTTTCTTTTCTTCAATTTTTACGATGGAGTCTTGAAAATCAATGAGCTCTTGCCTGAGTTTTTGTTTATCCTTTTCTTGCCACGTCGGTGCAGCTCTTGTTAAACAAAAATAGTCAGTTAATTGATGACTGAGTTTAGCGAACTTGATGGTCGATGATGGTGCTCAATAATGCTACACTTTGGAAAACTAAATACCAATTAGTTGTCTTCGTTAAGGGTTTGGGCAGAGAACCCCCAAAAAAAAAAAGAGGCGGGAAAAGAAGAGCGACTTGTATGAAGAAAAGGGAAGAGATAAGGGACAAAAGGGAAAAGGCGCCTTATGGTTAGGATGTTGGCTAAAAAATGAGGAAAAGAACAGAAGAAAACGAAAATGACGATAGAATCCAATGCAGCCGAGAGTCATAGTCCAATCTGAGCTGCGCCTCCGACTTTACAAAATTTCGAGGAGTTTCTTTTTCTGTCACACTTTATATATTTTGTAGAGGAATCACTTTAATTGTAGAAAAAAAAAAGAAAAGGGAAGCATGTTTACTCTTTATTTCATGTAGAAATTCCTATTTGCACATAAGAGAAAGTCCGACCTAAAAATTTGAACAAGCAAAGGTAAATTATATAAATGTAAGGCCCATTAAAATCTTGTAAACGATTGGAGTGAGATATTTTCAACAGATTTCATCGGTTATTTGCATTTTATAGAGAGGAGATGCAAAATTATTCTAAAAATGTTCCACAAAATGACAAACAACCATAAGGGGAAAAATACGGTAAACTTGCAGCATCACTTGGGAGCAAAACCAAATGGGGGAAAGACTTTCCCCTACCGCCTTGACAAGAGCATAATCGCAACAATTAACGTTGATTCTCCTCTTGGAAGTTATAAATCTTGGATCCTCATCATCATTTAAATTCAGAGGCAGACCACAATGGCTTTTCTCGATTCACTGGAATTTAGTGATGGTGATGAGGGCCACTTTGGTTGGAGAAATCTCATGTATTTGTTGAAGGGAAGAATCAAGAGCCTCCAATGCCTATAACTTTGATACTTCTCCCTTCACTACTGCAATCCTAAGACACTGCAGGTTTGCCAAACCTGCCAATGTTCCTCCCACCAAACCGACAAAGTATTTGCTTTCAAAATGAGTTCAGGAATTCTGATGCACATGCACTATCGCTTCAATGTTCTTTTTCTCCTCTTTTCTGGGTTTACTTGCTTTTGTTTCGCTGATCTGTTGCTTATTTGGAGCCAAATCAATACCATTCAATTTTGATGAATAAATGTACTTCGCACAAAATGTTTATGATAAGAATGCACTCTACAGTAAAAGGTTTCGATTAAGCAACACTATTAAATTGCCTAGATCAGTATGCCGCCAGTCAGACCATGCAAGAGGAACATCTGTCTTTTTTTGTCGATATACAAGTACTTCATCACATCTATGGACCGTGTGATCCTTCTGGTTTAGTCAATATGGAACTTTACAGGACAGCAACCCTTTTGTGACAACATACGGCACTTGAAATAGGTCAGTCATCTGCAACTTCGGATTTGCAGGAAAGCATGCTCAAGTAGCATAGCAGCTGAAGGCCTCTCGGCAGACTGTCTTCAAAAGCAGCATTGCAGGAAATCCTTTCCCTCGGCAGATAACGTCTCAGGTATTGCTAGAGAACTTCAAATCACCTTAAATATAGCTTGAGCCTACATCAATGATTCAAGCTTAAACAGAAACTCATGACACAGATCACATGCCAAATGGCGATGCACACGGCCCTGAACTTCCAACAAAAAACAGCAACGCAGATTTGGTTGGAAGCGTGTTACATGGAAGGACAAACAGAGAAAATGAAAAAGCAATGCAGCGTACTTACTCACTCATACTCACTCCAAGGAGGTTTCCCAGTTATCATTTTAGTAATAGTACGTCCCAAACTCCACATGTTGGCAGAATGATCAAGATTTGTGCTGTAATTATTCGCCATCAAGGATTGCATGAGCTGCAGGATATATTATTCCATCATTCCACCACGACAAAAAAAAAAGTAGCATTAACGTTTGCAAAAAAAAGAAACTAGCATTAACGTTTGCAAAAGCAGAGTACCTCTGGAGCCATCTAGTTTAGACTTCCATTCAAAGGGCGGTAAGCCGCTTGTCCGGTTAGCTAAGAAATGGTATGGCATTAGTAAAGCCGAAGACTAGTTGGTGTGTTCATGGAACACTGGATAAAATAGCAACATCTTTATAGGCATGGACACATCAGATCGATAATTGAATCAACCACTTTCAACTTATGTTAGCTCATTACTGAGAAAAAAGACCATGAAGCAAACAACATGATCTCAACAAATGCTTGAGAACTCAAAAGGAAAGCAACAATACCTTGGCTACCGTCCAGAATTCCATTCTAAGGACCAATACACTTTTATTTACCCCATGTTAGGAAGGAGGCCCTTCTTTTCTCCGACTAAATTCTATTCTTTTGGAATGCAGAGGAGCAGCAAAAACACCACCACAACCTTTCGCCAAAGGTATTGCGTTCTATTCTCTACCACTCGTAGGAACCTTTTAGAAATCAGTAGAAAAGGAAAGAACTCTCATTAGGTTTCAGCATCTATTTACAGCAAGAAATCTTCTTCCGTTTATGCAACATAGTAACTTTACCCGAAACAATGGGAAAGAAAGTGAAGAAAATTACTCAATAACATTTCATCCATCTATAATAGATTTTTGCACAAATGAAATGCCACAAACCAATAATGAGAAGTACGCCGTCACCCTGGGTCCCGGAATTTCCATTCGAATGCACCACAGATCAGCAAGGAATTTCTACATACACTCGGTAGTTTGCAGTGAAGAGGTGGAAACTCACATGTTTAGCAATCCCAAAGTCAGCAAGTTTGACTATCCCAGATGCATCCTCAAACAAAATAGCTCCCTTTAAATCCCTACGCAAGCCAGAGAGTTTTTACAGGTCAGTAGGCACAAAGAAAAAGGTTCAATCGTCCTAATCCAATATGCAAGTCATCTCACGATGCTTGATCAGTGGTTTAGAATTACCCATTATGGAGTTGTTAACATGCAGGGAAGCCAATCTAGCCAGAATATGGCGGGTAAAAGTGTGGACAACCGATTCTGTTAGGGTCCCAAGACGCTCCTGGATATACTTGCCTATTGAACCATGATGTGCATATTCTAGATATACGTAAAGCTGATCCTCAACCTGAGCATGTATGAATAAATTGTCCATTCGGTTATAAGACAAGATAGGAAACAAACTCTACTAGTCCCTTGGCTTCCCAAATCCTTAGATCTGTTGTTTTTTGACTAACCAGAAATATCGACCAGATTGACTCATTTCCAGTAGTCAATAAAACATGCAAGCGCGTTCAAAATACACAAAGCATGACCACACGAAAAAAGTCAATTCATATGGCAACTTGAGTCGATTTTGCAGGAAAGCACGGTCGAGCAGCAGGGCTTTCTTCAAGAGCAGAGTCACTGGAGATACTTTCCCTTGGCGTCCAATGCTGCAAAAGGCCACTGTTAGAGAGCTGCATGACTATATAGACAGAAAAGCTACATCTTTGTAAGGACTTTTAAGAAGTGAAGCAATCGTATATCAATTAAACTCGTTAACCTATAGCATTTGGAGAATTGCGTTTCCCTTTTCTGAGATAAGGTTGAAGATTAGCCTGAGCATCGGGATGATCCCACATTAGCGTCTTCCACCTTTCCTCATCTTCCACCAAAATATACGGGAGCTCCTCAATATCACGCAATCGCAGTTGCAAAGGAATCCCCTTCAATTCTAGGCATCCGAACACTATCAATTCTTTCATGGAATCGCACCTTATTGGTACCTCGCATATGCTCTTCAGCTGGGGTAGATTGCATAGCAGCAACAAATCCAGCTTTGGGAGAGAAATTGAAGAAGGCTGGAAGGATGAAGGGCTGTTAACAGGAGTCGTTATGCTTCCTTCTTGGCCTTGTCCCACTCCGCTTATCATCTCCACCATAATTTTGCAGCAAGCGACCTCGATGCTTTGAAGATTTCGAAGATGGAGCAGCCACTCATGTGGAAACAGCTTTCTCATGTTATTGCAATATAATACCTTAAGAGATTGGAGAGAAATCCCTTCAACTGGCGAGTATGGGGGAGGACCTCCGATTATCTCCTCCATCTTCTCACAATAGTTAACTTCGATTCTTCTCAGATTAGGGAAGTGGGGCATCCATTCAGATTCCACCACTCTCTTCATTTTATCACAGCAGTCAATAGAAATATGTTCGAGACTAGGGAAAAATGGGAGCGGATGTGGTGGTGGGATGTAACTGCTGCTATTATCCCCACCATTTCCTGACAGTCATGTATTTTAATCTTTCGTAGATGCGGAAGTTTGAATTTAGACCCATGCCCAAAGAGATACTTCAGTTTTGGACATCTCTCTATATTCAAAACCCTAAGGCTCAGGAAGAGGAGAGACATAGGGGTTCGGGCAATGGAGTCGTGGATGTTGATTACTTCTTCGTCTTGTTCTCCACAGAGCACCCCTATGTTTTCCCATCTTTCTATTTCTAGCTCTTCGAGGTATTTAAGCGGCTCTATGCTAGACAAATTTGTTGTACCGTTGCATTTTTCCATCCTCATTATCGTCATTGCCTGCACATCTCGGGGAATCAAAATAAAAATGCCAGTGCATTCGCCTCCCACACTCACAACGGCATGACCCCAGTCCCTAAGGATGACTATCCTCCCCAAATTCCGAAAATTCCCGAATCGAGTATCATCACTTGCTTCCACAAAAAACTCTAGTTTTCCTAGATCCACGTTGAGGTTGTAATAGCGAGGGTTATTACTCTGCTCAATAGCCCTCACACACTCATTGAAATCATCCACATTTTTAAGGGAGCAATCAAATGTCTCCAATGCCCCCAGTTTTGTAATGTCTTCTTCATTTACCACCGAAGATTTAAGATATTGCAAGTTTAATAAATGGTCCAACGTTCCTTTGGGCAATCTCTGAATACGTGTTCTAGTAAGGTCAAGGTATCTCAAGTTCACCAACTTTTCCAGACCCTCGAGCGCCTCAATACTCATACAGTTTTTAGTGTCCAACTTTCTTAAAGATGTGAGCTTCCCTAGATAAGGAAGACGGCGCAATTTTCCACAATCTCTAAGCAATAGCGCCCTCAAGTTTACCAAGTCTGAGATGGAATTTGGAAGTTCTGTCATATCATTTCCATTCAGATTTAGAACCTTTAGCCCGCCTAAATTTTTGAAGAAAGAATCAGGGATGACCACATCACGCAAGCCATAATCCAATAGAAGAGTTGATAGCTTAGGGCAATTTGGTGACAAGTTCAACGGAAATTTGCTAATGTTATTTTTCATTAAAGATACTTTCTCCAAAGCATCCGTCCAATATTCCTCAGATGGAATGTTCCTCAATTGCTTTCCTGCTTTTACAATGGAAGTTGTACTCATGATATGCAATGCCATGTCTCTGATCAAATCGTGCATTTTCATCCCTTCCCCATAAAGGCTCCATGGACTATCACAATATTCCAATAGGCAAGCATTCACTAGTTGGTTCAGTATGGTGAGGCCTCTATCATATTGTTCCTTCCTTGTATTCAATCCACCAATCAATCCTTGGTCAATAAAGAATTCTACCAACTTGAACTTATCAATCAATTCATCTTCTGGATAAAGTGCACAAGATAAGAAACACTGCTGGACATCGGGATTACCAAGGCGATCATAACTGAATTTCAGATTCATTAACACCTTCTTCTCCATATTTGTTTGTTCCATACTCGATTCTTTCAATTTCACCAAGGAATCCCTCCATTCAAACACATCGGTCACTCCTCGCATGGTTCTTGCCATCGTGATGACTCCAATTGGCAAGCCAGCACATTCTTTAACAATGGACTTCACAATTGCTTCAATTTCCAAATTAAGTGGCATTTCGGGTCCAAGCTCCTCCAAAAACAAACTCTTGGCTTCTTCTTGAGAGAGAGGCTTGATTTTTATCTTTTCTTGACATTGCATCTGGCGGCACACATCAAAGGATCGAGTAGTTAAGACAAACTTAAATCCATGTGCTCTAATAGGGATTCCCACCTCTTCAAGATCAAGATGTTCCCACACATCATCAAGAATCAATACACAATTCTTCTTTCTTTCTAAATGCTTCAACAACATCGCTGCTCGTTTCTTCTCTTCCTCACCCTCCTTAATGCCACATTTAAATGCCTCCCCAATATCACTCTGCAACTTATAAATGCTGAAATCTTTGGACACAGTGATAAAAACCACACCATGGAAGGTTGCATCTTCAAGAAGTCTATTATGTATGTGCATCATAATAGTTGTCTTCCCAACACCACCCATTCCATAAATACCCAATTTACATTCATGATTCTTCGTAAGATGGTCCCAAATCAACTCAATGTACCTATGAATCGCTTCACCTGTTAACTTTCGTTCCAAAAGTTTGACTCCTTTGGCATCTCTCTCTTCCATGAGCAGTGTTTGTGGAAGCGTTTTTCCTATGAGTTCTTCCACTTCTCTCGTCAATGTCTCCACCTGTTCCTTTGGTGGCAAAGTTTCCGCATTGGCTTGGCAAATTATTTGAAAATTGTTTCTTGCCCTTTCTGTCTCTTTCAGCCATCTCTTAACCAATATCCTCGGCTTCTTCCGAATTGAGGAAGCAGCAAACTCTATCTCCATGTCCTCCTTTATGACAGCTTCTTTGTCGTCGAGTTCTTCCACTTTTCTTTTGAGGTTTCGTATCTCTTCATCGTTGGCATAGATACTCCGTAAGTTCATGGTTGGAGAACGCCTGTTCATATCTATTTTATATGCAATTGAGCGTTCTATGTCCATTGGAGTTTGCAATTGAGGGTGCTGATTGCAATCCTGCAAGCAATGTGAATTATCTGTAGCAGGTAATTGATTATACTGGAATGACAATAACCCTGCTGGAATCTGCTGGTTATTCATTGGCATTTGAGATTGAATGGAACACTGTGGTTGCCATAGCAAATTAAAAGGAGACCGTACTTCTTCCGCTAAAGCCATCATTGAACATGATGTGCCTTCACCTGCGTGTTATTCATCAAAATTAGGGTATGATTAATTGGAACATGGGAGAATGCCGATTATAGTTAGTTTACCAGATCCAGTTGGTCCGGTGGATACTTGCAACACATTCCATGCACTGTTATTATATTAAAAACCCAATTAAGGAAATGTTGTAATTCCCAATGCACTGTCTCTCTTGTATTATGTATAATCAATGCATTAAAAATAAAAATAAAGTTTCTTATCAAATATACTTAACAAGTGGAATGGGCACTTAGTTAACGATACTCATTTAACATACATAGATAATTTCATACCTTCTGATGTCCATGGGCCTATTGTATTTGTGATGTCCTCTGGAATCTGCAGGGGGTCAACTGACTCGACAAGAAGAGGTCCAGTGGAAGGTAGTGATGGAATAGGTGGCTCTAGACCGGTGCCGTATCCACACTCCCTGTCGCTTTGAAGTGGTTGACTAGAATGCTGGGAAGTTTTGGTTGTGGCCATGTTACTGAGTTGAGTATCCGATGCAGTGGGACCAGGCAAAAGGGGCCCCTGTAACTCATTCTGAAAAGTATTATCAAGGAGCTGACAGTTTGATGGTAGCAATAACGCGACTGGATTCTGTTGTGCATTTGATGTCTCAGCGTCAAGACACTCCATCAAAAAAGTAAAATCTTCAACGGTGATGGGTGAATTTGGCGTGGGAGGTGCTCTATGGTAACTTGTTGCACCATCGAATGGGGGGTTTGCGACGTTGGCCGCCCTCATCTCCTGCCCATTGTCTAGTGATGGATTGAGATATACAACAGCATTAGTCGGATTTATATAGCTGTCTTCAGTAACATATTGAAATTTAGGGCGCAGAGAAACTGATTGCTTTGACATGCCTTGAAATGGATGTTTAGACAGTAAAAGACTAAAGCAAACCTCAAACCATATTTAAGATTAGATCAAAAAAATTCACTTTACTAAACAGCCATTTTCTGCGGTAATTTGGAAATGCATACCTTGTGGAAGTTGTAAATTGTTTCCTCCCTCCGCATTTGGTGGATGAGTTGTGCTGGTCGGAGCTGCTTTAACATTTCCTGGTATCCTCTCGTCAGATACACCTTGGTCGCTCGAGTCCGTCACTTTTTTAGGCTCAAGTGCGTCCTTGGCTTCTGCTCTAACATTAGCATCGACTCTCTCGCATCCTTTAATACCAAAGCGGGTCAATCCAGCCAAGTGAGCCTTGATCCTTGTAGCACGTCCACTATAATTCTGTCCGCACAAGTTACACCTCCACTTGCTATTATTTTCATTCAGCAACGTCGTGTACTTCCAAAATGGATCCTTTTCTCTAGGCATTGCCGCTACCAATATCCTACAAGAAGTAATCCAGTTAAATAAGGATGCTCAGTCGGAGATTCTTTATTTGATTCTTACAAAACAGAGTCAATGCCAAGCAAGAGCATAGAACAGTTAAAAACAGACGATCAATTAAAAAAAAATGCATATAGAAAAATAAAGGATTCTTAAGTTATGTTAAAAGCTAGCTGACCAGGTATATTTGAAATCGTTGCAAAACCGTAGAATCCTCCTAACAGAACCAAACCGCCTGAGTTGTGCACGCCTGAAGTACAGAGATCTCTCTCCTTATTTTACTGGGAACAAAAGCACAAATAGAGAGATACACTAGATCTACACAGAGTAAATTAATATCATACTTATCGAAAAAAGAGAGGAAAATTTTTGGGTTATCAAAGAAGGAGAACATACCTTGCAAGGAGAATCACAAGCAGCCCTTACACGTTAAGCATCGATCCAGAGGAGCGTCAAGAGTAGTGTAGGGTAATTGTTTCCCATGTTGTTGTCTTGTCATCAAAAGGAGTGGACGGCCCTGCTCAAGAAAACGCGTTCGCCTTTGAGCCAATTTCAGCTTTCGGCAGTGAGGAAACTCACACGAATGTGCTGGTGCTCCCAAAATACTGTTGGTTTTTTTTTTTTTTTGGGGAGAAAATATTAGGTACGTAAGAAGCTCCAGCGTGGCAAACAAGAAGGCGGTCGGAGCGTGACACGTGTCTCATGGGACCCACAATTTCAGGCGCCCATTTTGAAAATTTTCCTGTACTGTAGCTCGCGAGAGAGCGTTTTCTGCCGCGGGTTCTTTTATTGCGCCTCTCTCTTTACACTCGCTCTCTCTCCCCGACGAAGTCCCTCTCTCTCTCTGCCCTCGCTTTTTCCGACCGTTGAACCACCGCGAGCAACCGACGAATCAGGAGGATACCGGCGAGACGACCGCGAGCAACCGACCGGCGTGCGACCTCCCTCTCTTTCTCTCTGCCCTCCGGCGTGCGACCTCCCTCTCTCTCTGCCCTACCTCTTTCCGACCGATGCAAAACAAGTCGAGCCGGCTCCGTCGTTTTCCGGTCCTTCCCCGTCGCTCCAATCGGCGCCTCGGTTCTCGCCGGCGCGTCGTATCTAACGTCGCTCGATTCTCCGCTCACTCTTTTGTGTTTTTTTTTTTTTCCTTTTTCTCGATTCCGAACGCGTGCCGCCGCCGGTTCAGAGGACGGAGGGCGCGCTCCCGCTGCCGCCGCGTCGCGGATTCCACGTCGAGCCGGGGGCTCGCGAGAAAGCGGTGAGATTCTCTCTTCCCCCGTCTGTTGTTGCTGCTCTCTTTCCGGTTTTGGGGCTAAAACAAGCGTTGGAAGATGCAAATGATCAATGTGTCCTGCTTTTCAATGAACTTCAGAAGGCATGGAAGGTCTCCTATACTCTGCAGTCAGATTACTTGTGCCATTCCGTGTGGAATAAGTACATTGATTTGAACTATCCCAGCAATAGTGGAGCTATCTCACTCAGATTTATGTGCAGATTCTGAGATTTCCTACCAAAAAGTTACAACATTACAATGACAGGTATTTCTCTGAGCTTCAGCCTTGCAAATAGATTTTATACAAAAGGAGTGATATGATGTTAATTTTAGGCCTTTTTCTGTTGACCTATTATCTTTTCCATTTCTTGTTAAGTTGTATTGTCTCTAAACCTTCTTGATTTGAAGTCTTTGTTGGAGAAACGTTTGCTAGTAATGCACTGTTCATCCTACTCTAGGTTCTGACAGCAAACACAGCATATCGGTACCTTATTTCTTAATTTTTGATGAAAGAAGCCTATTTTGTGAGAATTTGAAATGTGAAGTCTAGGTAAAGCACCTATTCTGCATAGTAATGGGAAAGTGTCAAACTTGTAATAAGTGATAATGCTTAGCTGGAACCCTTTGTGTTGTTTATATGGCCAATATTCATATATTTGGCCATAGATCGCAATTTGCAGCAATTTCATTCAGATTTCTATATACATGATTGAACAGGAGGTTGAATCCTAGCTCTTCATGCTTTGCTTAGTGCAAATGACGTGCTGCATCTTTTGGGGACACACTTCACCATAAGGAATGTAATTGATATGAACACTAGTTTGATTACATAACAGCCAAATCAGAGCATATATAAGTTGTATTTATGACCATAATTTGTAGATTTGGCCATAGATAGCAAGTTGTAGCAACTTCTTTCAGATTGCAATGTATGGTTCAACAGGAGGTTTGGATCCTAGCTAATGCTTTGCTTAGTGGAAGTCACATCCCTGCTGCAACTTGAGGAACTCAAGTCGAGACGATGAATGTAATTGATACGAGCACAAAGCTATATTACATAACAGCCATGTCTGAGCATGTGAATTTCCTGCCATTTTTCTTAGCACCTAACAAACCTTCATATAAACCATTAACATGTGATTGAGAGCTCTAAAATGATCATTGACCTTTTCTCAGGGAGAAATAGCACCTCTTTTGGATGAATTATAAGAGGACACTGAATCATTATTTGCCTGCCTTATTATGTTCCTTAATAATAACTGAAGGATAATTGAGTGACTGCAAAATATTGAAAAATTTGATCTGTGTATTCATGTACGATACTATCAATTCTGTGTTTGGTAAGATCATGGCATGATGCAATGGAAAGTTATGACTTGTACTTCAATTATCTTGATGGCTACATCTAAATAAGGATCTGCATGTTCTGTCTTTTAATATTGTACGGCTACGCCTTTTCCTTAAAGATGAACAAGACACCCCAATTCCAATGGATGCTTTCTCATAAGTTGCCTCACCAGGTCACCTCCTTTTTGGAGGTGGCAATTCATAGTCGATTTTATGTTCCATTTACTGTGTTATGGCATTGTCTCTATGTTGATTTCAGGAAAAATAGAAAAGAAAAGAGAATACTTTTCACATGTACCTGCTATGCTTTTGGATATTTATTTTGTTCTATGTTGTTGACTTCCTTTATCTGTCTTTCTTCTTTTGCCTTTTCAGCTTTAATAAGTTAGTTACCATTTGGAAAAAAGGAGATGTTGAGCACAAGTGAGCCTGACTTGGAATTCAACCACGAAAGTGAGATCTAGAGTGAAGTGCAAATATTTTATAAAGATGAGGAAATTGCCAATGTGGCTGGAAACTTGTTGGGTTCATCCAATGGCCTGGATAGGTCAAGGGCACTTCACAAGTACATGAAAATAGTAGAAAAGCTTTACAAGGAGTCACACCAAATGGATGAAAAGATCCGTGGCTTTGAGTCATGCTTTCGGAGATCTTATTTCCATATGAAGCCACTTGATGACAATCAAGTGGAAAATTGGCATAAATATTTGGATTTTGTTGAGAAGCAAGAGGATTTTGATTGGGTAATACTAGCATTCGAGTGCTTTCTTCCTGTGCCAACTGTGAACTTTTGGTCCCCATTATTTCTTATGTTGGCATAGATTGATAATTTGTAGGTTGTTAAACTTTATGAGAGGTGTCTGATTCCTGCTGCAAACTATCCTGAATTTTGGATGCGTTATGTGCATTTCATGGAAACCAAAGGAGGAAGAGAGTTGGCTAACTCTGCATTGGACAGGGCAGTGGGCATTTTTCTCAAGGTAAGATAGTTCAAATTCAATGTACTTATACCACACGGAATGTGTCCTCCTTTTCAATGAAGTTCAGAAGGCATGGAAGGTGTGCAACTTCATAGTGGCATTCCTCCAAGTTTTGCGTGGAACTTGTATGATGATCAATTACTTTGGTTGATGGTTATGTCATTTGCACTCCTGATTAATGCTGGCTTCTCTGAGGAAAAATGTGTCCCTGATTTATTTGAGCAACCTCTTTGAACAAATGTCTTTCTTTAGGGCAAGATTTCCATGTAGTTGTCCTCCAAATGACCACCTTTTCCCAAGGGAATTAGATACTATTCTCCAAAGAAAACTTTTTCTTGTAACGTTAGTTCAATGGATGCTAATGGTTGATAGACATATTGCTCTCTATCTACCTCTTTTATCCTCTGTGAAATACATTTTTGATGATGGATTCCCATGCACTGTTGCATTTGGTTTTTAATAAGTGTTGTAGTGTGAAATTTTTATCAAATTTGTAGTTGTAATGAAGTTTCTGGGAAATATTTAATGATGTTAACACCCATAATTAACTTCTTCCTTGTCTGGAGTAAATGCATAAGCAGTTCAATATAAATCCAGGAAAATGTTCTGTTTTAATTTCGAAATGATTTCCATCTGTGGTTTCATTAGGATTATTTACTGAAACCATAACTTTTTCTGATGCAATCTGAGAACATAATGCTGGCAGATAAGCATAAGGTTGAAAAGGAGCAGAATGCGCAGCTCAGAAATCAACTTGCTCAACTGGCACAGTTGGAGCAGGCTCAGAAGCTGCAGATACAGCAGCAAGATTCCACTATTCAGTCTTTGCAAGTTCGTCTTATTTGAAACTTAATGCTTTTCAGTCTGTGCTTTATCATCTGTTTCACCACTAAGTTGATCATATGCTTTGCCGTTCTTTTATGGATCTTGGATTCTTGGAATTTCCCTCATTGAACTCTTGAAACATGCTTTTTATGGTTATAGTTGCTCCTGGAAAGTTTTGATGATGGTCCTATCAGCAGCATTTCATTGTGATGAGATGAGTTCTATGTTAGTAACTTGGTTGTGACTTGTTTGTAAGCTGTAGAGTCCTCATGGGTGCTGAATTTTACACGGTCCAATTTATGTGAGTTGGGGGAGCATAATTTGGGTCATAAAAGGGGATGTAATTTGGTTCATCCATAGGTTAGAGCTGCACTGACAATGAATTTGGCAAATAATATGTTTAGGTAAATAAAAAATTCTTTTAGATTAAACCTTTGAACTTGCACTAAATATCATTTGGGTTCATCCATGCTGACTAAGAATCAACTCGGCCTCTTTTTACTTGTGGGCTAAAGTGAAAGGCATTTCACTTGTCTGGTTCCTCTATTGTTTTCATGGGCTGTACTGGCTTTTCATATGTGGAGGCTTCTACTCCATTGACCAAGTTTTTTTTTTTTTTTTTTTTAAATCTTTGGGTGATTATGCAAGGTGCTCTTCAGTTTACTTCTTTCTTTTGGTAAGGATACTTTCTCAGATTGCTTGTATGGTGTTTTTGTGGGATGTAGTGCAAAAGAGAAGGTTTTCATTAGGCTATCCTCACTTTTTTAGCAGAATATTCGTCACAATTATTGACGTCAACCCCTCCAATCAACAACGATACGTCAGTGTTTTGCTATTGTGGCCTAAAATGTCCTCTACGAATGGCAAGGTCAAAGGACAACCAAGGGAGAAGATACCACGGCTGCCCAAAATACAACCATTACAAAAGAGGAGAAAGTTGTAATTATTTTGTTTGGTTGATAAGGAAATTAGTCAATTGGCAAAAAGTGTGTCAAATTTTTTTGCCAAAGCAAAACAGAAGAAAGAAAATTATAGATTGAAAATGTTGGTTGTGTTGTTGTTTATGGTAATTTTAGCTTTAAAACTTGACATATTATGAGATTTGGCAAACCTGAAGATGTTGGTTGGGTTGTTCATGAGTTTTAGTTGTCGTTTGTAAATGTATGTACATTTTGTTTGTAGGATGAATAAAGTGAATTTTTATGTTAGCATATCATTTTATTTGTTTTTGCTATTGCATATTTTCCCATGCCGCTACTTTTTGAAATTTCAATCAAATTCTTACTTGAAATTATAAATGTTTGATTAAGGATTCTTAAATTCAAGTTATAAATGTTTGATTGAGGATCCTTAACATTGTATATTCTGGATTCTGCAAAAACTAGCCTATTGGCTAAATGAACTACACACCAAAGAACAAGATTGATGTTTTCGTAGGTCATTTGAGCTTTACCATTTTTTAGTTTAGGGGTTGTTGAGTTTGAGCGTCACTTGAGGGACCATTACCGAAGAAGTTTCCACAATTTAAATAAGATAACTCAAAGGTGAGGATTTTGATATTGATGCTAACTTGACGAAGATTCATCTTGTGAGATTTCTTGGCCATCTCCGAGAGAAGCCTCTCTTTTACATTCTCTCGAATCAAATAAGTTCCTCTTTTTTGACATCCAACGCGGAAGTTGCAAAGGATGACTCAGCCAAAGGTTTGCGCGGTTCAAAATGAGCTTTTGCGCCCGAAGACTGCCCAACTTGTTCCATATGATTTATAGTGGTTTCGACCTCGTCCTAACGGATGATCCTCACACCAAAAACAATCACAAAGGCCAGAGTCAGTGAAGAGCCAATTTGGCTGCAAATCACAAGCTCCTCCTATCATGGAATAACAATTGCCTATCACATGCATTCGAAGTAGAAAATATTATATAGACCATTTCTATACACGAGTCACAAATAAATCACAGTTAAACATCTTGTTTTAAAGCGCCACATAGATAAAGAAAACGGCTGGCTAATGATTTTACAAAACTCTCTAGCCTTTGAACATGGAGGGGAGAAGAGAACTTAGTGGACAGTGCAACATTATTGCTAAGAGGAGTCACCTTCATTACTCATAATGACCTTGTGTCTATGTACAATGAGATAATAGTAAGCACACAACCATCTAACATCAAATTCGTGCCCATCAAATTTGAGCACGCAACCATCTAACAATCTTTAAAGCTACATGCATGTACACACTGTGAGGGTCTAGTCTACAGATATCCACCTATGTCAGAGAGATTCCTGCACCATTTCCAAGCAACCATCAATCCGGAGTTTAATTGGCGAACTTCAGATTGCCTAATTACCAACCGTCATCTTGCAAACAGTTCAGATCGGCTGTACAGAAAATAATTGAAGTGGTTTTGAACCAATATGCCACTCGTAGGGAAATCAATGAAAATTCAACTCCAGCGGGTGACCTTAGCTTCTTTATGTATATGCTCCCGTGACAAGACACACCTGAGAAATCCAAAAATGCGCAAGAAATCGACAGAAGGTGTCTGAAGAAAATCCCTTTGGTTTCAGATGAGATATATCAGCGAATTTCAATTACATCTATCAGAAGGAAATCCAACTGCTCTAAAAGCAAGAAGATTTGAGAAATGTGTAGCTAAAGAGAGTCCAGAGAAAACTCACTCTTGTTTAAGAATTCGAAAGTTCACCGGTAAGGCTGCCAAAGTGCCTAAACAACCAAGAATTCTGCTCACCAAAACAATTAACCATCTATGGTGGCCTCTCTACAAGTTTCGATTCAATGATGACTGGGAAAAAGTGCGAAACTTCTCTAAAAAGTTGTTCCGCTTCAAATGGCTTTGAAACATATCCATCCATTCCATATTTTGTGCATTCTTCATGAGTAGCGTGAATCACATCTGCAGTCATGGTGAAGATTGGTAGGTGGAAATTCGAGATATTTTCACGTGGCTCTGAGGATGACTGTCCCGGTAGGAATTCCTTGCTCGCGGAGTTTGTTCCATCTGTCGAATTCTTTTTGTAGCTTCAAATCTGAACAAAGGAATTATAGAACCATTAGATGCACGTATCCATTATCATCAACTAGTTGACATAGAAAAGGTTATCCAAATCCATTACATCAGACACATACAAATCTCTGAAAGTATATACACTTTCTTTACAACATTTGATGAAAAAAATAAGTGCTTGAGCAGGAAAACGCCATACCCATCCATTCCTGGCATCTGGATATCCATGAAGCAGGCATCAAAATCATGCGGTGGTCTGAGCAAAGCAATTGCTTTTTCCCCATCGTCTGTACCAACCGAATAGAACATCTAAAATTGAATTAATGGTTTGAAAAGAAACACATTTTCCATGAATAGTTAAAAGAACAAGTTGATCAAACTTTGAAGTACCAAATATTATTCATTTTTGACTTCTCTCTTTGCTTGCCATTCAAGAACAATGTTCGGAAAAGAGCCTTTTAAATGAGTTTCTAAGGGCACTATGAACCAACTATTAACTGAAAGTTTATATTTACAAGACACTGAAGAAGAATAGAATGCGACACATCATGGGAAAATCAAACATGATAAACTCCCTTTTTAAATATGCAAAGCACATCTGTTGCAGCCCGACGTAATTATATACTTGATACAAAAAGCTGTAGCTTAGCAAAATCCTCAAAAAGAAACCCTTGCCATGGTCCCCCAAAGATTTGATACACGATGAAGAGGCACTCAATACCTCCACTCCTTTTTCTTGAGATTTCCCCAAGAAGAGGGACAAGACATCATCCAATATGGCCCTTAAATCAAACTGCACAGCCTCAATCTCAATCTTATCAGATTCAATCTTCGCTTGGTCCAAGACCTCATTTATAAGTGAAACCAAAGCTTTTCCACTTTCCTGTGCAGTTCTAACATAATCTTGTTGCGTTTCATCAAGATCTGTGTCCATCGACATGTGCAACATTCCTGCGATACAAGCATTGTCATGTTATGAGGGGATGTGAAGGTCTTCACTTATTATATATATCCCTACACGTGCTAAGCAAAATTTAAACAAACAGTTTGTGCACAAACTCACCTAGAACTCCATTCATGGGGGTTCTGATCTCATGCGAAACAGTAGCAAGAAACTATAGAAGGCAAAACAAAATCTGTTACTGCATCGCTCAGTATGTTTTAAATCAATACATAATAGACTAAAACGTGAATTACTTGTGACTTTGCCACATCAGCTGCCTCTGCTCGCTTCTTAAGTTCCATCATCTTATGGTAGTCATCTTCAACTTTGGCAATTCGATTCATTGTTGCTTGGAAAATATACCCAACAAGAGAGGCAATCACACATGGCCATGGTGCTTTTTGTTTGAATCTGTTTGCATTACAGAGTCAGTCATGCAAGTTTCTACAAATCACAGGGATCGATAATTCACACAAAAAATATAGGTACCATCTAGCAGAATTTAGAACATCATAATTGTGGCTATCACAGATCCTATGGTAAACACCAGAACTTTCACTTATTTCCAGTGCATGACATCTTTCAAGAACGGACAGCAGGGGCCGCTAGACAACTAAGCCAATGTCCAACAGTCCAAGTGATGCATGGACCACACATCAGAAACAGGGGCTAGGCCGGCCATGAGAGGAATTAAAGCACTACATATTAATTTAACGCATTGACCAAGGGGCTTCTTTTTACTTCTTAGACCATATAGTCAAAAAGAGTACTGCACAAGGTAGATGAACACCACAAGTATCTACAAGGATAGGAAACAATTACCTGCAGCACATCTCATGTTTCCTGAACGGATCCCCACAATTGAGAGTGCTGACATGCTCTAGATAATCTTCCGATACATCTGAACCATACATGCTGATTGGATGTGACCAATTGGTGGTGTCATATACATTCACAACAATATTCTGCTTGCTTGCGAGCTGTTGAAGCAACTTCTCTACTAGTGATTCAATATGTAAGACCCCACCAAGGTACTGTAAATGTTAGGAAGCCACAGTATCTGCCTGACAAGCCATCATCACTTCTATTTATGTGTGCCTGATAGCAAGAGAACCAACCATGATGGAGAACATTACCCGTCAGTTGCCTCAATCCTCTTGCCGAGAGTGGCATTTGGTGGTAGATCCTTATTGTATACAGCAAAGGTCAATATAACTCCAAGACTGTTTGTTTTAATTAACCTAAATGGAGCAGTCAGGACCCCTTTTCCAGCCTCAAACATTTGTTAAGTGCATCACATTCCAGTCTTGATATGATAGGATTGAAATTAAACAGATAGTGTAAATCCTACTGCTCAAATAGAAGCCAAGAGTTTATTTTTGGAGGAGCTTGGATCTGAAATTGCACTTAATGGGGAAACTGAAGCAATTGTGAAGTCCATTGTTGGAGAATGTGCAGGCTTGCCAACTGGAGTCATCACGATGGCAAGAAGTATGCGAGGAGTGACCGATGTGTTTGAATGGAGGGATTCCTTGCTGAAATTGAAAGAATCATGTATGGGGCAAACGGATATGGAGAAGACGGTCTTAATGAAGCTAAAATTCAGTTATGATCGCCTTGGTAATCCTAATGTCCAACAGTGTTTCTTATCTTGTGCACTTTATCCAGAAGATGAATTTATTGATAAGTTTGAGTTGGTAGAATTCTTTATTGACCAAGGATTGATTGGTGGATTGAATATGAGGAAAGAACAGTATGATAGAGGCCTCACCATACTGAACGAACTAGGAAATGTTTGCCTATTGGAAGATTGTGGGAGGCGGATGAAGATGCACGATTTGATTAGAGACATGGCATTGCATATCATGAGTGCGATTTCCATTGTAAAAGCAGGAAACCAATTGATGAGGATTCCGCCTGAGGAATATTGGATGGATTCTTTGGAGAAAGTTTCTCTGAAGAGTAATTGCATTAGAGAATTTCCGTTGAACATGTCACCAAATTGCCCTAAACTATCAACTCTTCTATTGGATGATGGCTTGTCATGTGATGCAAGCATCCCTGATTCTTTCTTCAAAAAATTATGGAGGCTAAAGGTTCTAAACTTGAGTGGATGTGATCTAAGAGAACTTCCAAATTCAATCTCCGACTTGGTAAATTTGAGAGCACTATTGCTTTCTTGGTCCTGGAATTTGCGTCGTATTCCTTATTTAGGGAAGCTGACATCTTTAAGAAAGTTGGACGTTAGTGGCTGTAGGAGTCTTGAAGCACTTGAGGGCCTGGAAATGTTGATGAACTTGAGATACCTTGCCCTAAGTGTTTCATTGAGGGGTAGATTACCGAAAGGAGTACTGGGGGGTTTGCTAAACTTGCAGCATCTTCAAGTTGGGGTTCTAGATGGAGAAGACATTACAAAATTGAGGGCACTGGAGAAACTTGAATGCTTTTTTGAAGATGCGGATGATTTCAACAAGTGTGTGAGGGTTATTGAACAGGTTAACCCTCAATATTATTATCTCTGTATGTATCAAAAATGGGATTTGTATGAGAATTTTCTTAAGGATGAAGAAAGTAATGCCGCTCAATGTAGGAATGAGACGAGGAGGGTCAAAATTCGGGTGTGGAGTCATGCTATTGTGAGCGTGGAAGGAGAATGCACCGGCATTTTCATTTTGATTCCCCGAGATGTGCAGGAATTGCTGGGGGTGGCATGCAACGGTATAACAAATCTTTTTGACATCGGTCCGCTTGATTACCTAGAGGAGCTAGAAATATATAACTGGGAAAACTTAGGGGTGCTCTATGGAGGACGAGACGAAGAAGTAATCGACATGCGTGACTCCCCTACCCCTACCCCTACCCCTACCCCTCTCCTCTTCCCAAGACTTAGGGTTTTGAACATACAGGATTGTCCGAAACTGAAGTATCTCTGTAGGCATGGGTCTAAATCCAACTTTCCGCATCTACAAGAGATTTCTATAGTTAACTGTGAGGAAATGGTTGGGATAATAGCAGCAGCTACATCACCACCACCAAATCCGCTCCCAACCTTCCCCAATTTAGAAAGGATTCTTATTCATGGATGTGATAAAATGAAGAGAGTGGTGGAATCTGAGTGGATGCCCCACTTCCCTAATCTGAGAAGAATCAAAGTAAGCATTTGTAGCAACATGGAGGAGATGATCGGAGGTCCTCCCCCACACTTGCCAGCCAAGAAGATTTCTCTTGAATATCTTGGTACATTTGGTTGCAGCAACATGAGAAAGCTATTTCCGCATGAGTGGCTGCTCCATCTCCGAAATCTTCAAAAGATTTCCGTTTCTAGCTGCGAAGGAATGGTGGAGATGATAAGCGGAGCGGGACAAGGCCAAGAAGGAAGCATAATGAGTCCTGCAAACAACACCCTTTCATCCTTCCAGTCTTTAATTTCTCTCCCAAATCTGAAGCAATTGAACCTATACAAGCTACCCCAGCTGAAGAGCATATGCGAAGTCCCAATAAGCTGCGGTTCCATGGATAATTTGGAAGTGTACAAATGCCCAGAACTGAAGGAGATTCCTTTGCAACTGCGATTACGTGATATTGATATCAAGAACCTTCCACATATTTGGGTGGATGATGAGGAAAAGTGGAAGACACTGAAGTGGGATGATCCCAATGCTCAGGCTATTCTTCAACCTTATCTCCAAAAAGGGGAACACGTTAATAGACCTTTCCTGCATGAGTGCCAGATTCCTCCAGATGCTATAGGTTATGAGTTAATTGATATACAATTGCTTCACTTCTTAAAAGTACTTGCAAAGATGTAGCTTTTCTATCTATAGTCATCCAGTTCTAATAGTGGCCTTCTTGCAGAATTGGACACCAAGGGAAAGGATCTTCGGTGATGCTGCTCTTGAAGAAAGCCCTGCTGCTCGAGCATGCTTTCCTGCAAACTCAACTCAAGTTACCGTATGAATTGACTTTTTTCGCGTGGCCATGCTTTGTGTATTTTGAACGTGGTTGCATGATTTATTGACTAATGGAAATAAGTTATCTCAGAGGACTAGTGAAGAGATGATGCTTTGTTGTGCAACCCTCTCATTATTTTTTCCTTGTCAGATTAGAGCCTTAAAAGCAGTTGGTTTGGGTGAAGACCACTTATATTCCAGAAATATGGTGTACCCATTTTTTTGCCGCTAACTTATGAGCGGAATATCTTTTAAATTCTGAATGTATCTTTTATCTATAAGATTATTATCGCTAACTTATTTTTTACTCTTTTATTTCTTTTTATATTCTGAAAAATAATTCATCTTATTTAAATAGAATTAACTTAAAAATAACTTAAAAGTCTCGAGTAATTGTTGCAATAAGTACAATGCTTCTGACAAATGCTTCAACAATATTTATTCTCATTCTGTGTTGTACTGAAATATGGAGATTTTAACTCATAATTTAAAATAAATAAAAAACTTAACTCTATAAAATGATTCAATCGTTTAATCTAACCTGATTTAGTAAATTCTAATCTAATTATCTAATGACATCCAGCATTATGTTCCATTATGTTCATTTTAATAAGCACAACCTATGGAATATTATAAGTTGAATCTTCAAATGACATGACAACATATCATCATATGAATAAAAATTTACATTTTAAAGTTCACATAGATAGATTTATCGCTATATGAGGTTAGTAAGATGATCGTGAGTTTGAGTCTAGATTTACGATTTGCTAAACTTGAATTGTTCCAATTTTTCTTTTTTTTGGTTTTATTTTCTCAGCAAAAAAACTATTTAACAAATGAATTTTAGGCTAAAAACCTATTTGTTTTACACTCCTTGTTTGGACTTTAATTCATTTACGTAGTATCTAATTATGATTTGGCTTAGATTCTCTTTATCTACACTATGCTAATATTAGTTTATATAATTTGTTAATTTGGCTATAACATAGAATAAGAGACAATAACAATATAAATTCATTATTGAAAACTTTTTGTTTGATTTTTTTTTTCACTTATTAGTTATTCTTTTAGCAATTACCGAATAATATCATTTAAACTGTGTATTTCCATATCTATTTTTCTTGATTAGTTTATGCCTAAAATGTGTGTATCAACATACATGATTTCAGCACCAAACAAATGATTTTTTTTTTGAATAAATTGAAAAAAAAAAATTGATAGAAAAATGGCTCTTATATTAGTAGCATTTGCTAGGTAATACAAATTAAAACTAAGTAATTATTTTTTTTTAATGTGTGTTAAACACTTCCATTACCATATCATTCCATTTTACACATAAAATGCATAAAATAAACATTCAGAGAAGAAGGAAGATAAGAGAAACCTCAAACAAAGAGCATCTCTTTTCGTCGTAAGATAAAAAGTAAACATCAAATTTAGATATTCCAACCGTAAATACTTATATAGCAAGAACATTCATATAAATGGAACACAATGAAAGACTGAACATAATATAATGATTGATTTATATAAAGTGCCGGTATAACATTATATACAAATATGGGTTCATATCAATAAATGGAATTTGAAGAAGTGAATTTCTGAATTTGGGCAACCCCGGTCTTTGTTTACTATGCATTCTACAAAAATATGTAGTCATAAGCTACAATATGATGGAATCACCTATGAATATATAAAGTTCTATGCACATCATAGGAAATGTTTTCTAGCGATCGGATGGCCTGGAATATTTTGGAGTTAGTGACGGACACATCTCATTCATATGAGGATACGGGTCCATTGTATTGTATCCTGGCAACTCCATTCAATACCTACCTCGTATTTGACAGAATGGAAGCTCAATGTCGTCCCCATCATTGCACCACTTAGGTAAGCGGCTTGAATTATTCTTGAAGAACCTTAGTGAGAGTAAGCATCTTTTATCTGCATAAAAAGCCCAACCGGATTCCTCATGACAAAAGTCACGCTTCGAAGGGCAAACTAGATTATAGTTCTCTCAATCTTTGAAGAAAGCGACATCCATCTCTAGATAGTGAGGTCAAGCAATTAGGATCATAAAGATAACCCAACTAGGGTCCACCAGATCACACTTACAGTGAACTCTGTAACTTGAATGGAGCTAGAAATTGGATCAAAGAGTCATGCTGCTTTGTACATTTCAAGAACAAAAGCTACACATGAGGCAGACTTCCCGTCACTGTATACCCAATCATCTTGCTCTGGAATTGTCAGCAGTTAGCAAAAGATGACCCCCTCATTTCAGTTTCGACAAATAGATCAGGAAGATCCAAGCCCTGCATGAAACACAATTATAAGGTAGCCATAAAGTAAAGTGTAATTACAACCATAATATTTGTTAACTGAACGTCATTCAAGAGACATTATATTCCAGTTGCACCTCAGTGTGCAAAACAAGATGCATAATATTTGTTAACTGAACGTCAGTCAAGAGACATTATATTCCAGTTGCACCTCAGTGTGCAAAACAAGATGCATAACGTCACATGGACAATTGCAAATTGAATGGGATGGTACCTCTGTTCCCAGTCGCTTGTTGAGTGCTTCATTCCACATGTTCGCAGCATAGGCTGGCTGCATTTGGTTCCATACTGCCATAACAGAAGCAACCTACAATAGTACAATGCTTCCTATAAAACGAGTGAACCACACTCCCATCACGCGAATAAAGCAACCCACAGGGCGAGCATATTACATGCACCATCAGCCAAGCTGATAGCAACTCTCAAGAAAAAAATGAGCAAAGTCTACTATTTTATTGCCTTAGTATCATACAGGAGGCCATAAAAAATGATTATTTGTCAAACCAAGTCAGATTCTTTTCCATAATGTTAGCACTCAATAGAGTCATATGCTAATCTGCTATTTGGCGAGATCACTTTTCAGTTTTTGCCCTTTTGTTTTGCTCAGTTGAATTCATTCGAAATCATGGCATGATGGTCTAATTCCAACTAGAACGTGTTGTTAGGATCTGACACATGGCATCATTATATTTCAGGGTCTATCAAAGTAAGGGTAAATTGCTGTTTAGCAGTCATGTTGAGAAGCAGAAACTATTTCATATCCAGCATCTAAGAATCTCAAGTCATCCACATATATACTGTGGAAGCAACACAAGGCCTTAGTGTTAAAAAAAAAAATTGTCTAAAACCAACTGAATGCACTCTCAAAATATACATAAACACATATGCACATGTACAATCTCTGTACCACATGAGCATCCAATGGCGGTGGATTTGCATCGGTAGTGTCTATCCAGCTAAAAAGCATGTTGTGATAACCATGTGGTTTCCCATTCATACTCTACGCATATTCCCATGCTGCAGTCTCGTTAAATTTGGCTCGCAAATCAGGATGCAGCAGAAGCAATGAAATGTAGGGATTTGAGTCATCTTTGTTAAGCTCAAACTCCCACAATTCACCCCATGGTAGCACAACAATGACATCTTCTCCCTGCAATGATAAGAAAAAACATAAAATTGCATTATCGCCATTACTATGTTGAACTTCTGAAGCACCTAACCCATTTACGAACACAAATGAACAGAGCAAGTAGCAATAGCCCAAATGTGAATTTAAATTTGTTAATCAAGGTAGGCCTCAAGTAAAGGACGTCATTTCATCAAATTCTAACCATAATCATCACCAGTAAGTTGCCACGCCATGTGTAAAGATGGTCTTGAAGTTTAATAGAAACAGCTCAGACACACTGTATTCACTATGTTACAAATATGATGATGCCACAATAGAGCTTCTAGTAGGAGCCTAAATAGGATCTGGACCAGTTAATCATGAACCTGAAGCAGCATGCCATTGTTTACTTACTCATCCTCTCTTACAATCAAAAGTTTCTACGGGAGCACAGAAAGGAAAGACCTGTCTTATTTAGAGAAGATAAGATGAACAAGGAGATTTAAGGACATAGGGGTGTGACTAAAGCACAGTTAATATGCAAAATTGAACGATTTCAATGGAATTGCATTTGTAAGAGAAGAAGTCCATGATTCGACAAAAGTTACATTTACACAGTAATCGCACTGGAATCCCATGCCCTAAAACCTAAGGGTTCACCCTACGACATGTTACAAAAACGCCGCAGGGAGCCTAGTTGTCCTTCTCAATTTGTACGAGACAACGCTTTTATAATCAGAGAACACATAAGAAGTGTCATATGGGTGTCTTAAAAATGAATGGCAGATGAGCACAGGGAATTAAGGAGGAGGTGCAGAAATAATAACTCAAACAACTGGTGGGGGTGCTTGAGATGGTTGAATGTTTGTCCGTTGGTTATCCCGATATAGGAACAATGTGGACAATTCTAGTGAAAGACTGGCATCAACTGACAGCCAAGTTAATATCATGTCTATGCGATACTTCACAATTACAATTGCAGAGACAGCAGCAGGCAGAAAGATTGGATGAAATGTCAAAATTTGAAAATATATACAGCAAAAGCAATCCCTTGATGTATGAAAACAAAGAACAAAAAGGAATAGATAAATAGCTTAAAAACAATCGCAAAGTAATTCTTTTCCTCGAAAGGCTTTTTCTCCACTAGTCAATATAAAAATTAGCCCTTCAAATGGAAAGACCAACCCATGGCTGTTGCCAAACTACCTGTTCATTATCATGTCCAGTTCACCAACCTAAAGCTTTCCTTCAGAATCCTTTAAGCACACAGCCGTGTGACCAGCATATGCCCCACTGACCCATTTCTCTAGAGTCTCAAAACCACCCCACCTCCCACAAAATTTTGAAATTGTAAGGAAATCTCCAGAGTGGATATCATCAATGCTGATGTCTGTAACCCATGGCTGGGGAAATTGCTCAAATGAAGCTCCCATATGCTTCTTGAGAAAACCAATGTTAGATTTCTCCCCCCACCCGGTATTTGAAAACAAGGGGAACACGTCCCACAGCGCTTGAAGGGTCCCTAGCATCCCGGCTTGCATCAAAAAGATGTCAACTCCTCTACTTTTCACCTGCAATCGAAATAATGGAAAACCAAGTGTAACAACTCACCAATGTGCATGTGCAAGAGCAGAAGAGAAAAAAGATAATTGTAGCTTACATATTCAAACTCAACTTTTCCTTCCCACTCTTTGAACTCAAATTTGTGCTCATAAGATAAAAAATAGTAGTCCCATGTCACACGGTATGGGGTTGCAAAAACATGAATGTCCATACATGTCCAGGTATGGCCTTGGCTGACCTGGATGAGCAATCCAAACTCATAGTCACAAGCCAGATACCTACAACTAGTTGTTAGTTTCCATATTTAGCAGAACCAGATGCAAAAACAAGAACTATCAACATGAGGCAGTACCCACCTAAACTGGAATTGCCACCCCAAGATAATTTGATTTTACATCAAACGAAACAACCACACTTGTATGAGCAACCGAATTACTAAATCCTTCTTCAACCACTTAAAACCCTGACATAAAAAAACTCAAGTGACCAACCACGGTACCACCATTTCGTGGGGCTTAATCAAGTACAAACAAAGCAGATGAAAGGAAAAGAAAAGAAACCGCAGCAAGTGACGAAGTCCACTAGAAACATATTTAAGTAAGAACTGAAAATTTCCGCGACTCAGATTCCAACATAAATAAGCAGTATGAGAAAAAAGGAACAGTTGGCATCAAGTGCAAAGCCCAACCATTGATGGATATTTTTCTAACATCCTTTAAATAATAAATTTTATTTCACAACTCTATACATAATCGTATGACTGCACACCTCATTTGGTAAGAAAAATACAGTAAGTAGATAGAAACTCTATCCAGTTCACTACTTTGAATCCATTAGGAAAAATCGACCTCAAATTAACCAAGACAGAAAACTCAAACTAAGTACCTGAGTTACCAAGAATTGATCGGAAACTACCAAAAGCTGGCAAACGATGGCCATTAGACCCCATCAACAAACTGCTACAACCTCACATCTCTCACAATTATCACACAATCCAACTGCGGCAAATTGAATTAAGCACTAACAATCGACCAGAAAACCTCAATAGCTCGTGAACAGTGACCGTCTCTACACATTACCAAACCGCCACAAGATGAAACCTCCCAAAATCTTCCAGAATCACCCTCAAAACACAAGGATTTCCATTCCGTTCCGTTTCCCACAATTCACCAAAAAAAAACCAAGACTTGGAATCATCATTCCAGTCCGTTCCGTTTCCCACAATTCACCAAATAAAAGCCTAGACTTGGATTCATCATTTTAGTCCGCTCCTTTCCCCATCACTTCCTGATTCCATTCCATTCCAACGTACCAAACCCGAAACAATAGTCCAACAGAAAACCTCTCGTGATAGTGACCACAAGCTCAAACCCTCCCAAAATAAAAAAAAAAATTTGCTCCAGAATCGCAACTCAAAACCAAATAGTGACCAAGCCAAAGCAACGCGATGAAACTAAAGAAAGGACCTTGATGTGAAGCGTGCCTCCCCCGAACTCGCCGCCGGTCTCGTTGTGGAACTCCAACCAAGCGATGTTCTGGTAGCATCAAGCTTTTTCCACGCCAGAGAGCCGTTGGGGGGAGAAGCGGCGCCAACGAAGGAGGGCAACAGGTCCAGGGGACGGCGAAGGGCGTTGGAGATGGGCCAGGAGAGCTACCTCAGCAGCAGGGGGAGGTTGTCCTCCGGGTGGAACGGTAGCTTCGCGGCTCGAGAGCGTGAAGACGAAGAGAAGAAGCAGAAATGGCGGGTGAGAAGCCATGGAGATAGAGAGAGAGAGAGAGAGAGAGAGAGAGAGTCAGCCTCACAGTGTCAGTCCCCCTCCGACCGTGTATCAAACTGTCAAAACGTGATACGATACTGTAGAGGAATGAAACCATAAAACCCGATTAAAGTATAATTGGAGCTGAAAAAATTCTGTATCTTTACATTATAAATTAAAACTAACAAAAATCCTAAATCATGCCCATTATGACATTAATATCTTCTTCTTTTTTTTGTGTCAATGAAAATCTTAATATATGCTTATTGGAGATGGGTATTGGTTTCATGATAAATAAAATTTTAGGATTCTTAGCGAGATGGAAAGTATTTATGAGTTTGAATGTTTTGATGATGTAAAAATGGTTTTGATAAAAAAAAAATTAAAAGCAAGGGGTCAAACTCTACTATTTCAAGGGAAAATTTTATATAAGAGCTTGAAGTGCACTCATTTTTTTAAATAAAAATTTGAAATGGACATTTTTTCAAATGAATGCCTAAAGTGGCCCGAGTGGTCATATTTGTTTCAAATAAAGGCCTAAAGTGGCCATACCAATTTCAAAGAAAGATTTGAAGTGGCCCTTAGGCTCACCGGCTAGCAAAAAATCACAATTGATCAGGGACATTTTCGTTAAAACACAATTTAAATTTAGATTAAATTAGTTTTTTTGGTATGAAAATTAGTTTAAAATTAAAAAATTTAAACTAAAATAAAAAAGAAGAGGTGGGAGGGGCTCCTCCCGTCTCTCTTCTCTTTTTTTTTTTTTTAATTTTTTAGTTTCTCTATGGAAAAACATAAAAAAGAAAAAAAATTCAAAAGACAAAATTGCCTTTATCATATAGTGAGTTGAGGCCATTCTTTGATATTAATATGATCACTTCAAGCTCTTATTTGAAACAAGGTTCATTCTAGGCATTTATTTGAGAAATTGGTGGCACTTTAGGTCTTTATTAAAAACGATATCCATTTTAGATTATTTTTTGAAAAAATGATGGCACTTCAAATCTCTATTTAGAATTTTCCCCCATTTCAATACACTTTAGGCTCAAGTACGCCTGGCGCATTTTGACAACATGTTTGTTTATGAGTTGAGAGTTGGTAATGGTAATGGGACACTTATCGAAAACGCCTTTGCATCGTTAATAACCAAAAAAGAGAGAGAGAGAGAGAGAAGAGAGAAGAAGTGATTCTCGATTTCGTGAGGAGGAATTATATCGATAACATGACTGTTTCAATGTCAAAACCTGTTAGATACATCTTGAAGATGATTGTCCTTGGTTTATTGTGCCACTATAGCCAAAATAGCATCCTTACAGTTCCTACGTAAACTTCGTTTATGTCCTTGGTTTGTACTAATCAATGTAATCATGCATTAAATGTAGCTTAAGCACATCTTGTCCTTAATTTGAGGATCTGGGACTAAAGTAGGTTGTTATCCTAACCCTCGCTCCTATTTTCAATCACAAATGAAAAATTATGCTTCACCTCTGACACTACGCCGTGGCCGCTCTCTTCCTTCGGCCGCCACCGCCATTACCATCTAAATTCTCTCCTCTTCTCTCTCCAGAGGTCCTCAATCGCCCGCCTGTCGTCCCTCCACAGCCAGTCTCGAAGTCGAACCTTCTGATGAGGCTGAAGTTCAGCTTCACAAATGCCTTAGCTATCGTAGGGTCGAGACGGGCAAGAATCTTGGGTTTAGGGTTTGGGTTGCGGAGCAAATTAAACATAACTTCTCAATTTGGCGCAAATTTATGTTGCCAACTGACGTGTTTTAATCTGGATCTTGAGTGTTGACATCTCCAGCCAGAAATGTTGGACTATTTACCTTCAAATGATCATTTGAGAAATTTTGACAATAAAGCGGATGTAATATAAAGTTATGATATTATTAATGCCCATTCAAAAATCACTTGCCACACGAAAAAGTCAAGGAGAAATCGATCACCCAATTTCTATACTTCTCTTAAGAGTAGGGTGAACGCAAATGAATTGGGTATTTTGCAAATTAACAACCATTGTATTTAGAATATGGAACTTTCCTCATCGACATGCCAACCTTATTCATGTTAAAAATTATCAAAGTGTGTTTGTTAGAACTTATAAGAATTACTTTTATTTTTCATCAAAATCTAAAATATTATCTAAATTTTAAAATTATAAATAGTTATATGTGAATTTATCAGTTAATATTTATATGATAAAAGTTTTGAGTGTTTAATTTTTTTTTTTTTAAGTCAAAACACGTGCGACCCAAAAAAACAAGAATACTAATAACAAATTCAATTTTGCTGGCGGATTGTCCTGTTCTGACAACTAGCCCTTGACTTGGAAGGAATCTTTAAATCGGGGACTAGTGGGACGCTTTTTGACTGCTGTTCCCTTCGTTTCATCGCGCACGGCTTTGCTTCTTGGGCGACGTATAGCCTGGCTTCCGTCAACACCCTCTTCCACTTTGTCACGACGAAACCGAAACTAGCAGCTTTTGTGAACTCCTGACGCAAAATCACCATCAGCGCTTCAAAATTGCAAGAGCAGCGTAGCGTTGGTCCTCCCTTTTCATGTGCGCGGTGCTTGCTTTCCGTTTACTATCTGTTATGCCCCAACTTTCGTTCCATGAATCATGAGGGTGCAGTGGGTTTCCATCTGGCTAGTGGGAACAAGATTCGGCATCGTTTTCTGGATCTTTTTTAATCTACTTGTATGAATTCACTCTTCTATGGTTTGCTCAAAGGTGTCTCCATATTTCTGTTATATTATTTCCATGCGTATGTAGGTCATAATAAGCATGCCTAGAGAGGCAGATCCATTTTGGAGCTACGTGGCGGTCGTGGAGAACAACAAACGGAGGTGTATATTTTGTCGCAATCGCTGGAGTTCCGGGCTATGGTATTGAAGGATGTGAGTGAATTGATGACCATGTGAGAGTAGAAGCCTGGAAAGCGAGTAAAGGTAAAAGCGTGTCAGATCTATGCCGTATAGGAGGTACATTGGGTGAAGGAAGGGAAACAAGAATTGGCGGTATAAGCCAAACTCTATTCCCCCGTAACTACTCGCCGCATTTGGATGATGTCCTGAGCTTGAACCAACATCCGGGTGTAGCGCAGCAACCATCTTGCCACTGGCAGACAGGAAGCGATGCTGCTGCAATACCCCCTCAGCATCATCTGGTTCTGCCTCCCGGTGAAGTGCCTTTGCATGAAGTAGATATCTCTTGGCAATGTAATCAGTCACATCGGAGCTTCGATGCTGAACACGGAGATGAAATCGCTGTCACTCCAGCAGTCTTCAAAGGATGCGTTGGCTTCACTTTATCCTGATTCAAATAATCTACCCCAGCTCTTTGATCAATCGGTTAACCTTGATATGGGCAATAGACAACAACATCCGAGAGCTTCATCTTCCCTACAAAGTGATCCGTTCCTTAATAACAGTGCATCAAATGTGTTGCATGAGTCGACTGGGCCCACTACAGCAGGCATTCCCCAATGTTCCAATCAACCGTTTCGTAAATTTGATGAGCGACACATTGGGGAAAGCATATCACATTCACCGAGGTTTTCAGAAGAAGATATATCATATCTTCTTGATTCGCCATATCAGCCACCGTGTCCCATTTCATTTCCTTATCCTAAGAAGATGCAAATGAATGACCAGCAAACGTCAACAGGCGCATCATCATCCCAGTACGATCAATAACTTGATATAGGTACTTCAAATCTCTTGTAGGACTGCGATCGGCCACGTATATCTAGTGTGCAAGTTTAGACAATACCATCCTGCATTCTATCGAATCACTTCCACGCTGCGATGAAGAATGTGGAATTGAAACCAGTGTATTTATATAGATGCCGTTGTTCCGAATGAAGGCATTCGCAGATTATCGTACTCATGTGAGCATTGATGGTTTCATTTTAAAAGTAATCCTTCTTTGTATTATTAACTCTCTCTAGAATAAGTCAAATATATCTCTTTTCTTATCGCATCTTTTCTCAATTATAGTGGTATGATTGCATATTCCATATGTCCAATATCACTTTTCCCATATTGTTTCTTTCATCAAAATATTTAACATAACGGATGTTGATTTTCGGTGTAGATATTTTGTGACAAAATTCTTGATGTTGTTTTGCATGTACCCGTGGGTTGATTTAATAGTCCAATTGTTGATTGAACGTACACTTGAATATTTTATCGTGACAGCTTCGGTGCCCCCTCAACATCAAAGTGATGCACATCAATCCATTAATCTCAAGACAGCGCATCAGAATCCAACCATGCCACCATCATCATGGAATAACCATTTAATCACACGTCACCCATAAGCTCCAATGGACAAGGATCCATGTATCCTATCATCATCACAAGCTCCAAATGTTCCACCACCCCCTCAGATTACACCTCGTGGAACAGGCCTGATAGGCCCAACGTCATTACCAGGTCTATCTTTATTTACAAAAGTTAATCCTTATGCATCATCATGTTAAATTATTATGGGGCAGCAAGAATACTATCATGAGACTAACAGATGGAATTTTTAAATTGCAAAATTAGATGTAAATTTTGGTTCAAATCCCCTTTTGTCATTGAAGGAGCTGAACGTCCATTTTTCGCCTTCACTCCACAGCGCTCCCTATTTCGGACTCTCGGACTCTCGCTCGATCAGCGAAATGGGATAACTCAGCACCAAAGACGACGTCGGAAATGGCGGTGATGACGACGTTCTTGAGGCCTAGCCTCAATATTCGAGTGGAATTGAGAGGGTGCTTCCATTCCAGACCGTGGTGGAGAACGGTGACGCTCACGGGGTGATCGAGACCCCGGAGATTGGAACCTAGCACAGAGGCACGTCAGGAGTTTTCGCCGTTTTCATGGAACAGGGGTGGACGTTGGTGATTTGGTTGGGGAAAGGATGGAGCGTGAGGAGGATGGTCAGGGACGCGTATAGAAACAGACTCGACTTAGGGTTCAGGAACGGGTTTACAAATCGGATTCAGGTTGCGAAATGGACTTGCATCTTTCTAGGATGGAGAAGTTTTTTCAGAAATTGTGAGACGATTTCGAGAATTTGAAAGAAACGAGAAGGGCCAGAGCACAGGCCAATTTTAATTTATTTTGGCCAAACGTTTGAGCAATAGTTTCGAATTACTAAGGAGTATATATAAATTTCAGCACGGTGACCTCTTTGGTTCAGATCGGAAAAGTAGTGTGGGGTGGCCAATCGATAATGGTCTCGGCGCCCTCTAGCGATATGCAAGGGCTTGGCAGTGCAACGTTGTGGGCTTAGTAGGCCTTTTAAGGCTTATTTGCCGGATATCCATCGATTTCTGGCCATATATACAAACAACCGAGCGGCGGAGGTTGTTCTAATTGGACCACCATGGCCATGGTCGCCGTCCTTGGGATGATTAATTTAAACAATTTGTTGAATTGCTTAATTCGACAATTTCCCAATCAACAGTGTCGACTTCGTAACTGGCTTTCTTTGATGACAAATGACTAATATCATGCGTTTAGACCATAGCAAGCATCAGCTAAGATCAAAACGTTCAGTCAGCGGCAACAGGTCAATGATTGAGGCCCTCGAAAACTTCTATCCTTCCAAAGTCTTTTTTGACTTAGGCAATTCCATTTGTTCCTTCACATACTTGTTCAAATTTTTGGGTCAGACTTTCTCATGTGCTGATGACTTAATTATTGCATGGTTATATTATTAAACTAAAGAATTTGATAGATTATGATAGATCTTATTAAGCCAACCGCATTTGATATTTTCACGTTATTTGGCATACAAAATGTTGACATAAATAATATAATTCTAGGGGCCGAAATTGTAATTGGCTCAAAGGCCAATGCATCTTCATGAGTAACACCGTCAAACTCCTTTCGAGATTCTCCTTCCAAGGCATGTTCTCCTACTTAGATAACTTGATCGGTTTCCTCTTTCTTCCAAATAGTATAATTTCCCTTTATTAATTTCCTCTATTTAGATCTAGTGTATTTCTCTACTAGTGCTTCAGCTCCTAGTGAAATAAGGGGATTAAATTTATCTGGTTCGTTAACTATAAACATCAATTAAGATTTAATTTCTTTCTATCTCTTTTCATAAATATTTATACACAAAATTCTTATTGTGCATTTTTATCAATAAATTATTTTCATTATTTAATAATTCATATATTTTACCCAAAAAAATGATTTAAATTAATTTTTTAAATACCAATTTTTCCCACACACATAATGCGTAGTGGGTGATAAATAAAAGGCGGTAGATCCTCATTGGAGAAAAGAGGCCCGCATATAACACGATTTCATTCTCTAGAATCAATTATTTTCTTGAGAAGATATTTCGCTATTTCCAAGTTGTCTTTGAATTAATCAAGTCTTCCTTAAATATCAATCTACAAATTGGCTTTCTTATCGTTGAATGGGTTTAGTACCCATGGATGTTATTATTTGCATGGGAGTAACGCTACAAAGCCCTTAGAAGACAAAAAAGGATTTTCACCCTATATGATATCATGCGCTCTCATTGCCCTAAGAACATATGTTAGCTTGTCATACTATCTAATGGGCTAGAATGCAAAAGTCACAATATAGCCATATGCAGTATGGCTATTAGCAATTTCTATATAAAATGCAGAATAAACATGATTTCCTTTTATTATTATTTTTTCTCTAAATAAAGTGATCCATCTATCTGAATGCATATTGAAATTATATGACGTGAATGATACAAAGTGTAATAGAAAAGGAAACTCCTCGAAATTTTGCAAAGCCGGAGGTGCTGCTCAAATCGAGCAGTGCAGGTGGAGTCCCGGCGAAAGAGACGTTAATAAACACGAAACAAAAGGTAGGAAAAGCAATAAGAGCAACATGCAGAAACCACGCCGGCTTGGCATGGGACGAGCATGGGCTTAAGCAAACGCAGAGATAGCACATCATGCGATAATTTGATGTCGCGGTGGCCATAAGTAAGTTTTCTTCTTCTTCTTCTTCTTCTTCTTCTTCTTTTAACTCCTAAGGCTGCTCCGGAGCCTCTCTTCATTTTCGTTTTCTTTTGTTTTTTCCTCAATTTTCCTTCCACATCCTCACCATAATGCGCCTTCTCTCTTTTGTCCCCAAGCTCTTCCCCCTTTCTTTCGCCCGACTCTCTCTTCTTGTCTTGCTTTCTTTTTTGGGTTCCCCGCCCAAACCCTTGATGAAGATTAATTGCTGTTTAGTATTCCAAAGTCTAGCATTATCGGGCCCCATCATGGACCCATCAAGTTCGCTAAACTCAGTCATCAGTGGATGGACTGACTATTCTTGTTTGAACACAAGCTGCACCAACATGGCAAGAAAAATAAAAATAAAAACTCAGGCGAGAACTCATTGATTTCTAACATTTGGTCATAAAAAAATTTTGAAAAGAAATTTTAAAATTACTGCTTTGAGAATGGACGCACTCTCAACAAGTGAACCCTAGTGATCGAATTCAGTAATATGACAGAATCATAACAAAGATTTAAGATTAATAGTTATTTTATACGGCTATCACGTTAGGAACGTAGCAATTTTGAGTGCCAGCAATGCGATGTCTTGATATATCATAGGAATGTTATCTAGATATGCAAATGGCAAAGGAGCAACAGCATACTGGCAATGACTTGGGTAGTAATGATGCATCTATGAGGCCTATCCCTTATTCAATTTTTTTTTTCTATTTGTTTTTGTTCATGTTTTCTTTCTCAAACTGCTCTAATATGAATTACATAGTAGATATCTTAATATAAATTCAACAATAGAATTCTCCATTTCATTTTTGAATTCATCAAATGAGATTTTTTCTCTAATTTTTTTACTAATTCATTCAGATTACATTTTATATTATCACTAAAATTTTATTATGTAATTTAACTTCTTGTTATATCATCCATATAAAAATCAAAATATAATCTAACTAAATAGAATAAATAAAATCAAACAAAATCGAAATGCTCATTAGACCAGATAATAATCATATTATCGACATTGTAGAAAACAGAAATTTTAATAATTTTTAACTACTAACTAAAATGTGTAATGTGTTTCGAGTAGTATCTCGTTCTGTTTTCTTCTCACCCACTAGCTCTATCCGCAATGATCGAGCCGTGACCATGTGAACGCTTTGACTAAAGCCTCCCTTCAGCCGCGTTTTTTCCTGCTTTTTATGAGATCTTTGCCTAAGATATGGTCCATTATGAGGGGGGTGCTGGTTTTTCTACGTTGTGTCCACTTCTGAACCACCTTTTGACCCAGAATTCCACGATTTCTGGCCCCCCCTTTCCCTGTTTCTGTTCCTTTGTGTGTTTTCACACTGCTAATTTCCTCCATTCACACCCGCGGGAATGCCGTGTGGAAAGTGGCCTCGAGTCGACCATTTCGGTCGGCCAGAAGGAGGGAGCGGAGGGGACTTTTTTCGGAAGCGGGCTGCGTCCAAAACTTTCCGAAAATTATCATTTAAATTCGCTGTGGAAAATTTAGGGTTAGATCGCGTAAGGTTGGTTCATAAGAATTCACAATCAGGAATGCAATGGAGAGAGAGATTGTGGGATTATGGATGTATTTTTATTAGGGTCAAATTATCGGTGACTTTGATCATTAAATTTCATTAAAAATGTAAATGATACCTTTAAACGGAAATTTATGTATCAACAATAATTAAGCTCACAAATTAGTAAGTAATTGTTTCTCTTTAAATCATCCCTTAGTTGAATATTTTTTTTCTTTTTGGTTTAAAGATCTAGACCGCATACAAAATTGGTCTTGTAATTTAATTAGCATTGGTAAAATTGAAAATTTGGGTTAAAATTTATGCAAAGTAAATAAGCAGCAGTACTCACGAAGATTTTCCTAATTAATACAATGCAATTGATTTCTAGAGGCAAAAAAGAGCAACATTATACATAAAGAACTGGACATTTATATATATTACTATGGATAGAGAATGATAAGGAAAATAGTGTGGTAGCCTTCTTAGGTAAATTTCGTTTTTAAATTTTCATTTTCCTTGGAAAGTGTAGAGAATTCGGCAATCAAGTAAACCATAGTTTAATGTTCCATAATAATTTTCCATGTCATTCGGTGCACTAGTTTTTTTTTTTAATATATTTACATATTTAGTACCATTTCGGGCAAGACAAAGAAAGATAAGTGGGCTCAAAAGTTTCTCAGGTGCACATTCGCATAAGTTTCCCTGTGGTCGACGCTGAAATTGGCTCAAAGGCGAACGCGTTTTCTTTAGTAACATTGTCCCTCCTTTTGATGACAACGACATCAGAGACAATTACTCGACACTATTGAATAAAAAGAACAAAAACAAAAACAAAAAGAGAGAGGGGGAAGAGGTCTTATTGTGGCTTCCTAAAGAGGCCACTTGAAATCTCTTAAAAAAAGTGAAAGTTATACGAGGTGGAGTGACATCCATATAAATAGACAAATTGTCTAGAAATGAAAAAGAAAAAAAAGATGTAAATAGTGAAGCAATGTGGACCTGAGCAGGTCCTTAAACTGCTCCCTCCTGAATTGGATATCTTGGAAGGACTCCCCCTCACAAGCCATTTAAAGGTAAGTGAGAGGAAGTAGTATGGGATAACATCCCCATTGGGTTTCCCTGCCAACGCCCGAAAGGGTTAAGGGACCCACCTTTTGATCCCCGTGAAGCCCTTCTCCTAGCGTACTAGGCTTCCTAAAGAGAGAGGGGGAAGAGGTCTTATTGTGGCTTCCTAAAGAGGCCACTTGAAATCTCTTAAAAAAAGTGAAAGTTATACGAGGTGGAGTGACATCCATATAAATAGACAAATTGTCTAGAAATGAAAAAGAAAAAAAAGATGTAAATAGTGAAGCAATGTGGACCTGAGCAGGTCCTTAAACTGCTCCCTCCTGAATTGGATATCTTGGAAGGACTCCCCCTCACAAGCCATTTAAAGGTAAGTGAGAGGAAGTAGTATGGGATAACATCCCCATTGGGTTTCCCTGCCAACGCCCGAAAGGGTTAAGGGACCCACCTTTTGATCCCCGTGAAGCCCTTCTCCTAGCGTACTAGGCTTCCTAAAGAGAGAGGGGGAAGAGGTCTTATTGTGGCTTCCTAAAGAGGCCACTTGAAATCTCTTAAAAAAAGTGAAAGTTATACGAGGTGGAGTGACATCCATATAAATAGACAAATTGTCTAGAAATGAAAAAGAAAAAAAAGATGTAAATAGTGAAGCAATGAGGCAGCAATAAAATAGGCCACTTGTCAACCCCCCCCCCCATGCATTATATTAAATTAAAATATTATTATGTCCATTGTTGGTCTAGAAAATAGTTTACGCGTTCCCGATTAAAATTTGACGTGTGGAATAATTCGCTCACAAAAATAACTCCAAACACACACGCCACTCATTCACGGTAAATGTGCATTAAGGTTTTAATATCGACTATGCTTTCAGCAATAATCCATTAAATTACTAGGTTTTTTGGCTAACAATTTTTCTATATTTAGTTTAATATATTGAAATAATAAGACCAAAAAAATAATATATTCGGATGTTCAGAATTTTTACCCATCAGGGTTAATTAGGAATGCCAACTATTTAATAAAATATTAAAAATATTATTATTTTGTAGTATCTAGAGAATGAAAATAAATAAATAAAAAGTCAAAGTCATGCGAGGGTGGGCTAAAAGCAATCAAATCATTTAAGAGAGAAAAAATCATTTTTATTTATTATAGTAATAGGTTATAGTGTAGAATGAAAACGAAAAAAATATAAATAAATAAAAAAAGAGTAAAAGCATGCGACGATACCTATCTAATGTGCCATTGCTCCAGGAGGCCTCCACGTAGAACCCGAGTTGTCTATTCCACCGTCCATCTCGCCGATGCGACGGACGGGAAAAAACCCCCCGGCGGACCCCCCACCCCCGAAACGGCACATGTTGGTGTCAGCGGGAGCGTCGGACCGGGCCCCGCCCCGGTTCACGAGCATCGCCACCGATGACGTGGACATGTCGAGAAGTTTGGGGCAGGTCAAAGCAACGGACGGCCTAGATTCAGCGGGGGCTTGGTCGTTCGGCTTGTCGTACGCCTGGCCATGTGATCACGTGAATTGTGCGTACTACGGTCAGGGGGAACGGGGGGAGAGGGTGGGGCCCGTTGGGCCGGGGATTGTAGTTAGGCCATAACGATGGACGGCTGGATGGACGGATGAGTATTTGGTTGATGGAAAGGAGGAAGCGCCATAAATCGGGGATTTCTCGGGGTCTTGATTCAACGCAATTGACAGTGCGAATGTGAAAATTGATCCCCAATGAACACAATCAACGCCCCCTGACCCAGCATCTAGGGGAAGAAGGTTGTCATTGGTGATTAGGCCTTGTAATTTGGTATTTTCATGGTTTGATTTTAATTTGATAAGTTTACCTATACAAAAGTGCTACGATAGTCGAAGCAGAGACCAAACGTAGTCTAACAGAGACCAATATTAGTTTAACGTGATATTGCTATGGTTGTTATATTTTTTGTCCGACGATGATATAACGTGAAATTATGTCTACGACTACGCATTTCTGTATTGAACTGTCATTTACGTGCTTCTTCTAGCGGTAAAATATAACATATCTGTAACTTTCAACAGTGTTGTTGATTAGAATTTAAGACTTTGACCTAGTCCAAGTCTCTCCCTTTCTTCACCAAAACCTGTTCATTCCCATTTTCAACAGCAGGCGAATGCCCTTGTTTATGTAGGAATTGGGTTACTGCCTTCAACCAGAGGAAGAGTCTTTGCTCGATCCCTAGATGCTGACTGGTGCTTCAGATTCTCAAGAGCAGCTTCTTAGCTCTACTTCTTGATGTGCATCTTTGCCACTTGCATGCATCTGAATCTTCTGAAAAGAAATTATAATATCACTACTTTGAGAATGGACACACTCTCAAGAAGTGAACTCAAGTGATCAAATTCAGTAATACAACAGTATCATATCAAAGATGTAAGTTTGATGATCACGATAGTGACACAACAGTTTCGAGCGCTAGTAATGTGGTGTCTCAATGTATCATAGGAATGTTATTTAGACATGCAAACTGCAAAGGAGCGACAACATACAGCAATGACTTGGGTAGTGACGACGCATCTATGAGGCCTATCCCTTATTCGATTTTGTTTGATTTGTTTTTGTTTATGTTTTCTTTCTCACACCGCTCTAATATGAATTAAATAGTAGATTTCTTAATATAAATTTAACAATAGAATTCTCCATTTTGTTTTTGAATTCATTGAATGAGACTTTTTCTATATTTTTTTTTTACTAATTCATTTAGATTACATTTTATATTATTACTAAAATTTTATTACGCAATTTAACTTTTTTTTTTATCATCCATATAAAAATCAAAATATAATCTAACTAAATAGAATGAATAAAATCAAACAAAAACGAAATGCTCATTAGAACATAGAATAATCATATTATCGACATTGTAGAAAACAGAAATTTTAATAATTTTTAACTACTAACTAAAAAATGTAATGTGTTTCTAGCTAGTATCTCGTTCTGTTTTCTTTTCTCACCCACTTGCTCTATCCGCAATAATCGAGCCCTGACCGTGTGAATGCTTGACTAAAGCCTCCTCCCTCCAGCCTGGGTATTTTCCTGCTTTTTATGTCCTTACATCTGACACTAAATCTTTGCTGAAGATATGGTCCATTATAAGTGGGTACTGGTTTTTCTATGCTGTGTCCACCTCTGAACAACTTTTTTGACCGAGAATTCCACGACTTCGTGCCCCCTTTCCCCGTTTCTGTTCTTTTGTGTGTTTTCACGCTGCTAATTTCCTTCATTCACACCCGCAGGAATGCCGTGTGGAAAGTGGCCTCGAGTCGACCGTTTCGGTCAGCCTTAAGGAGGGAGCGGAAGGGACTTTTATTCGGAGAGCAGGCCACGTCCAAAACTTTCATAAGAATTCCCGTTTAAATTCGCCGCGCGAAAATTTAGGATTGGATCATGTAACGGATGGTTCATAGGAATTCACCATAGGTCCGCAATTTTAAATATGAAAGGATGCAATAGAGATAGAGAATGTAGGATTACGAATCTATTTTTATTAAGGGTCAAATTATTGATGGTAAATTTCATGAAAATACAAATAAGACATTTGGGTGAAAATTTTTGTGTCAATAGTAATTAAACTTAAAGGTTAGTTAGTAGTTGTTTCTCTTTAAATCATCCCTAGGTTGAATATTTTTTTTTTTCGTTTTGGTCTAAAGATCCAAACTACATACGAAATTGGTCTCGTGAATTAATTAGTATAGGTTTCGACTAAAAAAAATTAATTGGTATAGGTAAAGTTCTAAATGTGTCTCTAGATTTACATGAAGTAAATAAGCTGAAGTATTCATGAAGATTTTCCTCATTAATACAATGCAACTCATTTCTAAAGGCAAAAAAGAGCAATACTATACTTAAGAAAACTGGACATTTATATATGGTAAGATGGATAGAGTATAATAAGGAAAATAGTGCGGTAGCCTTCTTAGGTAAATTTTGTTTTTAATTTTTCGTTTTCCTTGGAAAGTCTAGAGAATTAGGCAATTAAGTGAACCGTAGTTTAATGTACTATAATAAATTTCCACCTCACTCGATGCACTGATTTTTAAAAATATTAATGTACTTAGTACTATTTCAGGTGGGACCAAAAATGACAAAAGGGCTCAAAAGTTTCTTGGGTGCACATTCGTTGAAGTTTCCTCGATGTGCAATCTGAAATTGGCTCAAAGGCGAACGCGTTTTCTTGAGTAATACTGTCCACTCTTTTTGATGACAACAACATCAGAGACAATGACCCAACACTACTGAAAAAAAATATAAAAAATAAAAAAATAAAGGAGAGGGGAAAGGGTTTCTAATCGTGGCTTCCAAAAGAGGCCACTTGAAATCTCTGAAAAAAAGTGAAAGTTATGCGAGGTGGAGTGACATCCATATAATTAGACATTATTCTTTATTTTGGTAATAGATTATTGTTTAGAAATTAAAAAAGGAAAAAAAGATATAAATAGCGAAAGCAAGATGCAGCATGATAATAGACCACCTGTCAACTCCCCATGCATTATATTAAATTAAAATTTTATTAGGTCCATAGTTTGCACATTCACAATTAAGAATTGATATGTGATACACATCACTTATTCATGATAAATGTATACTAAGGTTTTAACGTTGATTATACATCCAGCAAATTCATTAAATTACTAGGTTATTTGGCTAGGAAATTTTCTATATTTAGTTTAATATATCAAAATAATAAGACCAAACAGATAATATATTCGGATGTTCCTAATTTTCATCCATGGGAGTTAATTAGGAATGCCAACTATTTAATGAAATATTGAAAATATTATTATGTCCTAGTATCTAGGGAATAAAAAATATAAAAAAAAAATCAAAGTCATGCCGGGTGTAGTAAAAGCAATCAAATCATCCAAGGGAGAAAAAAATTACTTGTATTTATTTTAGTAATAGGCTATAGTGTAGAATGGAAACGAAAAAAATATGTAAAAAAAAAAAGAAGAGTGAAAGCATGCGACGATACCCATATGATGTGTCATTTCTCCAGGAGGCCTACACGTAGCACCCTAGTTGTTTATTCATGTTCTCTAGACATGCTACGCAACTTCATTCGAAATAGCTTCTTGGGACAACGAGGAGAAGGCCCCGCATCTCCACCGTCCACACGGTTGCCGTACGCCTTGCCACGTGATCACAGTAATTGGGCGTACGACACTACGACGGCCGGGGGGGCAGGTGGCCCCGGGGGTGTTTGGGGAGGGGGTGGGGCCCGTTGGGCTGAGGAATCTAGTTAGGCCATGATGGCTGGATGGACGGATGAGTTTTTGGTCGGTGAAAAGGAGGAAGCGCCATGAACTGGGGATTTCTCGAGGCGTCGATTTAATGCATTTGACGATGTGAAAGTGAGAATTGATCCACAGCGAGCCCGATCAACGCCCCGGGACCCAGCATCTAGTGGGGAGAAGGTTGTCATTGATGATTCGGCCTTGTAAATCGGTAGATTCATGGTTTGAATATATTTGATAAATTTACCTATGCATAAGTGCCACAATAGTCGAAGTGGAGACCAACTGTAGTCCAATATAAATCACTAATAGTTCAATGTGGTATTGCTATAGTTGTTACGATTGTTGTCGGATGATGATACAACATGTAATTATGTCTACGACTATGGACTTCTGTATTGAGCCGTGAATTACGTGCTTTTGCTAGCGGTAAAATAAATCATATCTATAATTTTCAACAGTGTCGTTGATTAGAATTCAAGACTTCGACCAAGTCCAAGTCTCTCCCTTCCTCTCGCACATAGAAAAACACAATGAAATGATAAAAGACGAAGACGTTTCCTGCGTGCGTTCTTTAGCAACTGTGCTGTTTTCTCTTGTGGCAGAGTCCCCCTCGACTCTTCACCAAAACCTGTTCATTCCCATTTCCAGCAGTCGGCGAATGCCCTTGTTTCTCTAGGAATTGGGTTTTCGCCTTCAGCGAGAGGAAGAGTCTTTGCTCGATACCTGGATGCTTACTGGTTATTCTTTGGATGACAATGACGATGACACAGGACTGAATGCTCCTCTAGATCCATGCTTAATGTATAAGGGCTGTTTGAGATTCTCCTTCATTGCATGGTCCCCTATCTATTTAGATAACCCAATTTTATTTTATTTTTATAATAAGATTCTTTTTATTTCGTAAAAAATAAATAATTTGAAAAATATTTTTTTAAAAGTGATTATTTATATTGCTTGAAATAATTATTCAATGAAAAATATTTTCATAATTAACAATGACTATGTCTAAATATTGCCGTAAATAATGAAAATAGTTTCTGTATTTTCATTTTTGTAAGTGATATAAACAAAGTAAAATGTATTCAATTTCTAGGTTATATGGTTAACTATTTTTCTTTATTTGGTTTGATATATTAAATAATAAGACCAAATAGAGAATGTATTTGGATGTTCCGAAATTTTCATGCATGGGGTTAATTTGGATAATGTTAACTATTTATTAAAATATTGAAAAATATATTATTTCGTGTAATCTAAGGAGGAAAAATAAGTAGAAAAGTCAAAGTTACGTGGTGGAGTAAAAACAATCAAATGCTTAAAGAGGGTCATTTTCATTTATTTTGGTAATGGGTTATAGTGTAGAATGAAAAAAGAAAAATATATAAAAAAGTGAAAGCATGTCACGCCAACTATCTATTGGGCCACATGAGAATTCTCCATGAGGCCTCCATGTGATTAAAGATGCTGAAAAACTCTACCAGTTGAACTAACCTTTGGGACCCGACCGAAAAAAAAAAAAGAACTAGCCTTTGGTTTGCGATAAAAAAAAAAAAAAAACAGCTTTTGGGTTTGATTAGAAAAATAGCTTTTTTGGACAACAAAGAATCCACTGAACTTTCACAAATTAGAAATTTAAGCGCTAGCGAGTAGCGATGGCAATTAAAGTTGGAGATGCCAACGCGGGCAAGGATTCATGAATGGAGTATAGCACGACAAAATAGAGCATATCCGTATCTTTCCACAGTGTTTCCATCATAATGCAAGACTTTGACCAATGCCGAGTCTATTCCTCTCTTTCACATGGAAAAGCATAGTGAAATGATTGAAAAAAGACGACATTTCCTGGGCATTCTTAGCAACTGTTCTGTGCTCACTCTGGGCAGAGTTCCTCTTGATACTTCACCAAAAGCTGTTCTTGCCCGTTTCGAACAGCAGGCCAATGCCCTTGTTACTCTAGGAATTGGATCTCCGCCTTCGGCAAGAGAAAGACTGTTTTGCTTGATTCCTGGATGCTGACCGGTGCTTCCGAATCGCGAGAACAGCTGCTTAGTTCTACTTCTTGATGTGCATCTTTGCCACCTGCATGCATCTGATTCTGCTTTTTCTGTCCTAACTGGTATGTTGCTTCGTCCTCATCTTTGCCATTTTCCATTTGTAAGAATCAAATTAACTCTCCAACTGAACATCCTCATTTGACTGTATCGAATATATTGCGCACTAGACAAGAAAATCTGATGGATTCTGTGTGAAATGAAGGGTTAAATGACCTGAGGTGGACGTAACTGCGAGATGCAAAAAACTTCTCGAAGAGAGACCAAGAAATAGAGAGAGAAGGGGCGAGAAGAGAAAGAGGGGAAGAGCAACAGCGGTGGATTGCAGCCCGTCGAAAGGGTCGTGCTACGCCACAAATCTCCATTTTCGAACACTAGATAAGGTTGTTCTGGCTCTATTCCTCACGAGCTTGGGATTTTTGTTTTTAAAGTTAATATCCGCATCTATTTTGTATTTTTGTTTGCCGGCAACGGTTCGGTCAAAAATCCAACGGTACTTTGATTCCCCACATCTACTTGTAATTCTAGAATTAATTATTTGCTAGAGAAGGTAGTCCGCAATTGCCGAGTTGCCTTTGGGTTGATCCGGTGCTTCTTGTGTCAAAAACAGCAGATTATTCTTGGGTCGTTGAATATTAATTTGCAGTTTGGCTCTCCTGCTTTAGTACTTGTGGATGCTATTATTTGCTTGAGAATAATGCTATGCGCGCTGAGAAAATATACAAATAATCGCTACGTTATATGATCAAGTGCACTCTCTTTGCCTGCAGGTTGATAATCAAGACAACAAGATGCCGCGACCTGAAGATATAGCCTGGAAATTCGTGGTTAGACTGGAGGGCAAGAGATGGCGTTGTCCTTACTGCCATAAAAAATCCTCTGGATCAGTCACAAGAGTGAAAGGTCACTTTCTTAGACAAGCAAAAGAAGGGATTGCCCATTGCACAAAAGTGCCAGAGCACGTAGGCACGCTGATGGAATTGTTACAGAATCATGAGGTGACTTTCGTACTTGTGGTAGCTATATTATCTGCTTGAGAATAGTGCTATGCGCACTAAGAAGATGTATAAAAAATAGGGATAATATATGATGGGGTGCGCTCTATTTGCTTGCAGGTTCGTAACAAAGAGGATATAGCTTGGAAATTCGTCAAGAGATTGGAGGAAAGCAAATGGCGTTGTTATTACTGCAGCGGAGAATTCTTTAAAGACCTTACAGGAGTGAAAGGTCACTTGCTTGGAGTCCCAAATGAAGGGATTTCCATTTGCACACAAGTGCCGGACCATGTAAGAAAGATAATGCAGTCGTTACAAGATGAGATGGCTGAAGAAGAGAGCAGGGGAGCCAACGGTCAATCCTCCGCGGAACCAGAGTCACGTGGCATGCCCGCTCAAGCTGAGGTGGCTGAAGAAGAGAGCAGAGAGGTGGCTGAAGAACAGAGTAGAGAAGCCCACGGTCAATCCTCCATCGAATCAAATTCCCGTGACATGCCGAGTCAAGCTGAGGTGGCTGAAGAAGAGATCAGAGAAGCCAACCGTCAATTTTCCACGGAACCACAGTCGCGTGACATGCTGCCTCCAGCTGTTCCTCGGTCATCACAAAGCTTGGAAGATATGGAAAACTTATTCACAACAACAGAGGGGGCGACCGACACGGAAAACTTAGACTATAACCAAGAGCGTCATTTTCATGAGACTTTGGCAATGCCGCCACCGGCGCAAAATATCCATGGTATGTTCATGTGAAGTTTCTATCCATGCATCTAGGCATGGAGAAAAAAACATCTATTATATTTTTCAATGCAAACACAACGGGTTTTTTTAACCAAAGTGGCGACTTTTAAAAATCTTTGATAAAAACATCTTCCTACGGCACTTTCCAAATGTGAAGAAAGGCAATCACCTATTCCTTAATAACAGTGCATTGAATGTGTTGCATGTGTCCATTGGACCCACTGGATGCAATAAACTACAGTACGCATTTTCTCGTGTTCCAATCAACCATATCCTAATTTTGATAAACAACGCACAGGTGAAAGCGTGTCACGTTCAACGATAGCTTTAGCAGAAGTAGAATCGTTTCTTCTTGATTCGCCACGTCAGCCACAATGTTCCAATCGATCTCCTTATCCCGAGGAAATGCAAATGAATGACCACCGAACTCCAGCCGGGGCATTATCATTCCAGTATGTTCCATTACCTGCTGTAGGTAATTCAAATTGCTTCCAGGACTGCAATGACTCTCAATTGCAAACTCCAGTGGACGTAAATCCCTCAATTACATCACAGCGTACAAATCACATTACCGGGGCACAAATCAATGATTCGAAAGTTCCAGAGGCGCCAACAAATACGACAGGCCCATCATCATCACAAGGTTTGTATGCATTAATCTACATTGCTACTATGGTTATGTTAGATCCTTGAATATCTCCATATTATTTTATCGAAATCAAACATATGATTTTTTAAACAAGATAGGAACACGGGTTATCCAATCAAGAATATGCCGAGCATCATTGCATATTCTATATGTCCGATATCACTTTTTATAACATTATTACTTTCTTCAAAATATTTAACTCTATTGCGGTCGTTACTCGATGAGGTGGCTGAAGAAGAGAGCAGAGAGGTGGCTGAAGGACAGATCAGAGAAGCCAACCGTCAATCCTCCACGGAACCACAATCACGTGACATGCCCACTCAAGCTGAGGTGGAGGCTGAAGAAGAGAGCAGGGAAGCCACCGGTCAATTTTCCACGGATCTTTTTTTCTCACCAGGATTCCTCGAACATATGGAACAGTTAAACTTCAGGCAACAGGATGTCATTGGGTTAAACTCTGACCAACAATCACAAACAGAGCGTGAGTTTCCTCAGAATTCAACAATGCTGTCATTGGTGCAAAATAGCCATGGTATATCCATGTGAAGTTTCCATACATTCATCCAGACGTGGAGAAAAAACATCTATTATATTCTTTAGAGTGAATACGTCGTGCTTTTAAACTGAAGTTGTGACTTTTAGACATCTCCAATAAACAGGCTTTTCCCACACACTTTATAAATGTGAAGAGAGTCAATAACCTATTCCTTAATAACAGTACATCCAATGTGTCGCACGTGTCCACTGGATCCACTGGATCCAGTAAACAAACTACAACAAGCATTCTCCCGTGTTCCAATCAACCATATCCTAACTTTGATGAACAAAACACAGGTGAAAGTTCCACGATGGCTTTAGCGGAAGCAGAATTGAATCTTCATGATTTGCCAGATCAGTCACAATGTCACATTCAATCTCAAATGCAAATGAATGCCCAGCAGACTCCAGCAGGGGCGTCATCATTCCAGGATGATCAATTAGCCGCTGTAGATAATTTAGATTGCTTGCAGGATTGCAATCAGCACTCTCAATTGCAAACTTTAATGGACATAGATCCCTCAATTGCACCACAACATACAAGTGACTCTCACATTATTGAGGCAACAACGGTTGATTCGCAAGTTCCAGAGGCGGCAACAAATGGGACAGGCCCATCGTCATCACAAGGTGCGTTTGGATTAATCTTCATTGTTACTATATGGTTCCACTAGATTCTTAAATATCCCCAAATTATTTTATCGAAATCTAACATATGTTTTTTATAAATTAGATATGAACAGGGGTTCTCCAACCATGAACTTACGGAGCATCTATGCCAACGATGAAGAGATAAGAAACCTCAAAAGAAAATTGGAAGAACTCGACGACAAAGAAGCTCTCATAAAGGAGTACATGGAGATAGAGTCTGCTGCTTCCTCAGTTCGGAAGAAGCCGAGGATATTGGTTGAGAGATGGCTGAAAGAGACAAAGAGAGCACGAAACAATTTCCAAATAATTGGCCAAGCCAATGCAGAAACTTTGCCACCAAAGCAACAGGTGGAGACATTGGCGAGAGAAGTGGAAGAACTCATAGGAAAAACGCTTCCACAACCACTGCTCATAGAAGAGAGAGATGCCAAAGGAGTCAAATTTTTGGAACGAAAGTTAACAGGTGAAGCGATTCATAGGAACATTAAGTTGATTTGGGACCATCTTACGAAGAATCATGAATGCAAATTGGGTATTTATGGAATGGGTGGTGTTGGGAAGACAACTATTATGATGCACATACATAATAGACTTCTCGAAGATGCAACCTTCGATGGTGTGGTTTTTATCACCGTGTCTCAAGATTTCAGCATTAAGAAGTTGCAGAGTGATATTTGGAAGGATCTAAAATTAGGCGTTATGGAGGTTGAGGATGAGAAGAAACGAGCAGCTATGTTGTCAGAGCAATTAGAAAGAAAGAAAATTTGTGTATTGATTCTTGATGATGTGTGGGAACGTCTTGATCTTGAAGAGGTGGGAATCCCTATTAGAGCAAATGGATTTAAGCTGGTCTTAACCACTCGGTCCTATTATGTGTGCTGCCAAATGCAATGTCAAGAGAAGATAAAAATTAAACCTCTATCTCAAATAGAAGCCGAGAGTCTATTTTTGGAGGAGCTTGGATCCGAAGTTCCACTTAATTCGGAAACTAAAGCAATTGTGAAGTCCATTGTTGAAGAATGTGCAGGATTGCCAATTGGAGTCATCACGATGGCAAGAAGCATGCGAGGAGTGACTGATGTGTTTGAATGGAGGGATTCCCTGGTTAAATTGGAAGAATCAAGTAAGGGGCAAACAGATATGGAGAAGAAGGTCTTAATGAATCTAAAATTCAGTTATGATCGCCTTGGTAATCCTGACGTGCAACAATGCTTCTTATCTTGTGCACTTTATCCAAAAGATGAATTGATTGATAAGTTTGAGTTGGTAGAATTCTTTATTGACCAAGGATTGATTGGTGGATTGAATACGAGGAGGGACCAATATGATAGAGGCCTCACCATATTGAACAAACTACGAAATGTTTGCCTATTGGAAGATCATGGGAGCAAGATGAAGATGCACGATTTGATTAGAGACATGGCATTGCACATTATGAGTGCGACTTCCATTGTAAAAGCAAGAAAGAGGTTGGAAGGTATTCCATCTGAGGAATATTGGACAGATGCTTTGGAGAAAGTTTCTCTGATGAGAAACGATATAAGTAAAATTCCATTGAACATGTCACCAAATTGTCCTAAACTATCAACTTTACTACTGAATGGAAGCTCGTTGGGGGATGCGGTCCTCCCTGGTTCTTTCTTCAAACAGTTATGTGGGCTAAAGGTTCTAAACCTAACTGACTGTATACTACTAGAACTTCCAAATTCCATATCAGATTTGGTAAACTTGAGGGCACTATTGCTTAGAAGGTGTTGGGGATTGTGCCATATTCCTTATTTAGGGAAGCTCACATCTTTAAGAAAGTTGGACATTGCTGGCTGTTTTCAGCTTGAAGAAGTGCCCGAGGGCCTAGAAATGTTGGTGAACTTGAGATACCTTGACCTATGTTTTTCATTGGCCGTTGAATTACCTAAAAGAGTACTGGAGGGTTTGCTAAACTTGCAGCATCTTAAAGTTTATTTTCTAGATGGACAAGACATGACAAAATTGAGGGCACTGGAGACACTCGAATGCTCTTTTAAAGATGCGAATGATTTCAATAAGTGTGTGGGGTTTATTGAACAGAGTAACCCTTGCTTCTATTATAATATCCGTTGTTATCTCGACAGTGATGCACAACATAATGATGAGGAACAATGTGATTTTACTCAAATTGAGAATCTGAAGAGGGAAGTCACCATTTGGTGGTGGGATCATGCTATTGTGAGTGTGGGAGGGGAATGCACCGGCATTTTTATTTTGATTCCCCAAGACGTGCAGAAAATGACAATGATTTGTTGCAACGGTATAACAAATTTGTCTAGCATAGGTCCGCTTGAATACCTTGAGGAGCTATATATAGATTACTCAAAAACCTTAGGGGTGCTCTATGGAGGAGAAGACGAAGAAGTAATCGACATCTTTGCCCCAGCCCTTGCGCCTCTCCTCTTCTCGAGCCTTAGGGTTTTGAACATATGGGATTGTCCGAAACTGAAGTATCTCTTTGGGCATGAGTCTAAATTCGACCTTCCACATCTACGAGAGATTGAAATATGGGGATGTGAGGAGACGGTGGGGATAATAGCAGCAGTTACATCCCCACCACCACATCCGCTCCCATTTTTCCCTAGTCTGGAACAGATTAGCATTACAGACTGTCACAAGATGAAGAGAGCGGTGGAATCCGAGTGGATGCCCCACTTCCCTATTCTGAGAAGTATTCGTGTACGGAGTTGTGAGAAGATGGAGGAGATAATCGGAGGTCCTCCCCCATACTCGCTGGATGAACAGATTTCTCTCGAATCTCTTGAGGTAAGCCTTTGCGATAACATGAGAAAGCTGCTTACGTATGAGTGGCTGCTCCATCTTCGAAATCTTCAAAGTATCAAGGTCGATGGCTGCAAAGGAATGGTGGAGTTGATAAGCGGAGCGGGACAAGGCCAAGAAGGAAGCATAACGACTTCTGTAAACAACACTCCTTCATCCTTCCAGCCTTCTTCAATTTCTCTCCCAAAGCTAGAGTGTTTGAAGCTACGCTTTCTACACCAGCTGAAGAGCATATACAAAGCCCCAATAAGCTGCGATTTCACGAAAAGATTGGACGTGTACGGATGCCCAGAACTGAAGAGGATTCCTTAGCAACTGCGATTTTGTGAAAATTGAGGAGCTTCCGTATATTTTGGTGAGAGATGAGGAAAAGTGGAAGACGCTGATGTGGGATCATCCCAACGCTCAGGCTATTCTTCAATCTTATCTCTGAAAAGTGCGTTCTTTTTTTTCAAATGCTATAGGTTAATGAGTTTAATTAATATACGATTGCTTCACTTCTCAAAAAGTCCTTATAAAGATGTAGCTTATCTGTCTATATAGTCATGCAGCTCTAATGGCGGCCTTTTGCAGAACTGTCCGCCAGGAGAAAGGATCATCCTTGACTCTACTCTTGAAGAAAGCCCTGCTACTCAAGCATGCTTTCCTGCAAACTCGACTCAAGTTGCCATATGAATTGACTTTCTTTCATGTGGCCATGCTTTGTGTATTTTGAACGCAATCGCATTTTTTTTGGCTACTGGAAATGAGTCAATCTGGTCGATATTTCGGGTTAGTCAAAAAAATGAAAGGACAATTTATTATTATGGATTGATCTTCCAGGAATATTAGCCTTCTGAGAAAAGAGAGAATTTTGGGCAGCAGTACTTTTAATCTGTTTGTGTTTAGAAATGATTTCAGATATAATATTGCTCTAACTTGTCGATCAAAAATGTTGTGACGTACGCCACTTTGCTCTTTTGGATCAGAGCAGCGTGACCCTGATTGAACTTGTTTCAACATTAAACTATCTAGTATAGAATACTCGACTTGCTTAGTAGTTGTATCATATCTGGAAACACAGGCGGCCAGGAAGTTTTCTTTCCTCCCTTTGCTGTAAAAGGGCACCTTAGCCCCACTTTAGGTTAAAATGTAAAAAGACCAAGAGGAAAGAATTGCACAATTATCACCCCTCTTTGAATGCCTCGAAGTCATGGATAGATGGATAACCCTACATCTTCAGCTCAAGTTGCTGAAACCACTAGCAAGTCAATGGGGAAAAGGCCAGCTTATTGGACGTGGCACTTTCGGAAGCGTTTACATTGCAAGCAACTGGTAAGTTAGCTCTGGGAAACTTTGACATGCTCAATTTTTTAAACATCCAGTCGGTTGAACTTTGACATGTTCTGTGACAGAGAAACCAGAGTTCTGGGTGAATGGAAGGAGTTTGAGCTATTGCCTAATGATCCAAATTTGGCTGAGTGCATGAGGCAGTTTAAGCAGGTAATGTTTTTGTTATGCTTTGGCATCTAATCCATCCTCTCGTCTGATCTAAATATGCTGCGAGGAAACTTTCTTTCATCATTTCCAGTTAATTGATTGCTTTGCTACTATAGGAAATTCAGGTACTTAGCCAGCTTAGACATCCGAACATTCTGCAGTATTATGGCAGTGAAATTGTGAGTCAACTTTCCACGACATCTGCATGTCCCAGCTCAACAGGCATTCATAATTTGACTCACCAAAATTTCAACATGTCCATACATACTCAGGTTGAGGATCAGCTCAACGTATATCTAGAATATGCACATCACGGTTCGATAGACAAGTATATAAAGGAACGTCTTGGGACCCTGACAGAATCGGTTGTCCGCACTTTTACCTATGATATTGTGACTGGATTGGCTTCACTGCATGTTAACAACTCCATACATGGATAATTCTAAACCATTGATCAAGCATCGTGAAATGACTTGCATATTGGATTAGGACGATTGCGCTACAGACCTGTCAAAACTATTTGGTTAGCGCAGGGATTTAAAGGGAGCTAATTTATTTGTGGATGCATCCGGGATAGTCAGACTTGCTGACTTTGGGATTGCTAAACATGTGAGTTTCGACCTCTTCACTGCAAGACTACTGACTGCATGTGGAAATTCCTAGCAGGTCTGTGGTGCATTTGAATGTGAAGTCAGGGACCCAGGGTGACTGTGTACTTCTCACCACTGGTTTGTGGCATTTCATCTGTGCAAAAATCTATTATAGATGGATGTTATTGAGTAATTTTCTTCACTTTTTTTTCCCATTGTCTTGAGTAAAGTTACTATGTTGCATAAACGGGAAAAGATTTCTCGCTGCAAACATATGCCAAAACCTAATGAGAGTTCTTTCCTCTTCTAGTGGTTTCCAAAAAGTTCCTAAGACCGATAGTGAATAGAACCCAATACCTTTGGTAAAAGGTTGTGGTGTTGTTTTTGCTGCTCCTCTGCATTCCAAAAGAAGGATTGAATTTAGTCAGAGTAAAGAAGGGCCTCCTTCCTAACATGGGGCAAATAAAAGTGTATTGGTCCATAGAACGGAATTTGGGACAGTAGCCATAGTATCGTTGCTCTCTTTTTGAATTCTCAAGCATTTGCTGAAATCATGTTGTTGATTGCTTCATGGTCCTTCTTCTCAGTAATGAGCTAACATAAGTTGAAAGTGGTCGATTCAGTTGTCAATCTAATGTATCTATGTCTACAAAGATGTTGCTATTTTATCCATGTTCCATGAACACATTAAATGGTCTTCGGCTTTACTAATGCCATACCATTTGTTAGCTAACCAGACAAGTAGCTTACTACTCTTTGAAGGGAAGTCTAAACTGGTGGCTCACGAGATACTCTGCTTTTGTGAATGTTAATGCTACATTCCTTTTTTGTTGTTGTTGTGGCAGAATGATGGAATAATATATTGTGCAGCTCATACAATCATTGATGGTGAATAATTACAGCATGGATCTCGATCGTGCTGCCGACATGTGGAGTTTGGGACATACTATTACTGAAATGATAACTGTGAAGCTTCCTAGGAGTGAGTATGAGCGGGTACGTTTGCTGCATTGCTTTTTCATTTTCTCTGTCCTTCCAAGGAATATGCTTCCGACTAAATCCATCACCATTTTCTGTAGGAAGTTTGGGACTATACATATTACCATTTGGTATGTGATCTGTGTCATGAGTTTCTGTTTAAGGTTGAATCATTAATGCAGGCTCAAGTCATATTTAAGGTGATGTGAAGTTCTCCAGCAATACCTGAGACATTATCTCCCGAGGGAAAGGATTTCCTGCAGTGCTGCTTTCGAACACAGCCTGCCAAGAAGCCTTCAGCAGCTATGCCACTTGAGCATGCTTTCCTGCGAATTTGAAGTTGCTTATGATTGACTTATTTCAAGTGCCATACGTTGTTGCAAATGGATGTGGTACTGTAAAGTTCCATATTTACTAAACTAGAATAATCACAGGGTCCATAGATGTGATGAAGTACTTGTATATCGACAAAATAAGATGCATGTTCCTCTCGCATGGTTTGACCAGTGTCATACTACGATCTAGGCAAATTTGACAGTGTTGCTTAATCTAAACATTTTACTACAGAGTGCATTCTTATCATAAACATTTTGTATGAAGTACATTTATTCATCAAAATTGAATGGTATTGATATGGCTCCAAATAAGAAACGGATCAGCAAAACAAAAGTAATCAAACCCAAGGAAAAAGGAAAAGAAAAAGAAAATCGAAGTGATAGTGCATCAGAATTCCTGACATAATTTGGAAAGGAAATACTCTGTCGATTTGGTGGGAGGAATATTGGCAGGTTTGGCAAACCTGCAACGTCTTAGGATTTGGGAAGTGAAGGGAGAAATATCAAAGTTACGGGCATTGGAGGCTCTTAATTCTTCCGGACAGACCACAATGGCTTTTCTCGATTCACCGGAAATTGGTGATGGTGATGAGGGCCACTCTGATTGGAGAAATTTCATGTATTTGTTGAGATCAACGATGATGATGATCCAAGATTTGCAATTTTCGAGAGGAGAATCAACGTTGATTGTTGCGATAATGCTTGTCAGGGCAGCAGGGAAAAGTTTTTTCCCTGGTGGTTTTGCCCCCAAGTGATGCTGCAAGTTTGCTGGATTTCCCCCTAACGGTTTTTTGTCATTTCCTGGAACGTTTTTGGAATAATTTTGCATGTTGTGTCTATAAGATGAAATAGCTAGTGAAATTTGTTAAAAATATCTCATGCGGTTCGTTTACAAGATTTTAATATGCCTTATATTTATATAATTTACCTTCACTTACTCGTTCAAATATTTAGGTTGGATTTTCTCCTATGTGCAAATAGCAATTTTGATGTGAAATGCAAACTAAACATGCTTCCTTTTTATTATTATTTTTTCTGCAATTAAAGTGATTCCTCTACCCTAATGCATACCAGAAATATATTCAAAAGTGTGACAGGAAAAAGAACTCCTTGAAATTTTGCAAAGTCGGAGGCGCTTTTTAGACCAAGCGATGTCTCTCGGCTGCATTGAATTGTGTCTTCGTTTTCGTTTTCTTTTGTTCTTTTCCTCAATCTTCAACCAACATTCTAACCATAAGGCGCCTTCTCTTTTGTCCCTGTTCTCTCCCCCTTTCTTTCGTACAACTCGCTCTTCTTTTCCTGCTGTTTTTTTTTTTTTTTTTGTTGGTGTTCTCTGCCCAAACCCTTAATGAAGACTACTAATTGGTGTTTGGTCTTTCAAAGTGTAGCATTATTGAGCATCATCATCAACTCATCAAGTTCGCTAAACTCAGTCATCAATTAACTAACAATTCTTGTCTAACAGGAACTGCACCAACGTAGCAAGAAAAAGATAAACAAAAACTCAGGCAAGAACTCATTCGTTTTCAAGACTCGGTCATAAAAATCGAGGAAAAGAAACTATGAATATGTGCCGGATTTTTCTCTGCTGCCGTGTCCTTTTTTTACCTACTTTTGACCCAGAATTCGACCATTTACAGCTCTCGGTTCCTTTTGTGTGTTTTCACACTGCTAATTTCCTTCATTCACACACGAAGGAAAGTCGTGTTGAAAGTGGCCTCCTTTCGGCCAACCAGAAGGAGGAAACGGAAAGGACTTCACTTCAAAGAGCGGGCACGTCCAAAATTCTCATAAGAATTCCCATTTAAATTCGCCTGGAAATTCAGAGTCGGGTTGTGTAACAGAATGGTTCACAATAATTGCACTCTTATTAGAAAGGGCAGTACAATCACAAGAATGTGAGATTACAAATGGATTTTATTATGGGTCAAATTATCAGTTTTTTTCTTCATTAATTTTTATGAAGATGCGATTGAAACCTTTGAGCTCATAACAGTAATTTAACTTAAAAACTATTGAGTTATTATAGTCTTTAAATCATTCTTGGGACATTTTTTTTTTCTTTTTGATCTAAAGATCCAAACTACATATGAAACGAGTCCCGTGATTGGGAAAACACGAATTTAGCATATTATGCTTGCTCCTAAATGTTTTTATGTGGATGCCACATAACAAGTACCTATATAAGTTCATGCAAATAGGATCTAGTGAATTAACAATCCAAAATTTGAGAGAAAATATGAAGTGATTTTGTGCATTTTTGAAACTCTGTTAGTGTACATTCTTGTAGTTTTTCCTTGTCCAAATATACTGATTTTCAACTTTCACTAAGATGTTGCAAATTCAATTAGAAGCATATGATTAATAGTCCTAATTAGCCAAGTCACAAAACCAATCATAAGAGATTCATTGCGGTTGTCACCAAGTCTTGAATTGGTGGGATGGTTATTCCCATGGCAAGAGCGGCTAACATCGCAAACTTCATCCTCTAGGGATTAAGTTAAAATATTACCTTTGGCACTTAAGGTGTTCTTATACTCCATAATAAATATGTTACTTATTTGATCAATTAATCTACCCTCAATAATATGCTAATATTGGTTTAGATAATTTGTCGATTTGGCTATAACTTGGAATAAGAGACAATAACAATATAAATCTAATATTGAAAAATTTTTGTTTGATTTTTTTTTTCACTTATTAGTTATTCTTTTAGCAATTACCGAATAACATCATTCAAACTGCATAATGCCAAATCTTTTTTTTTTCCAATTACATTATGCCATAAATGTGCGAATCAACATACATGATTTCACCTCAAACAAATGGACTTTTTTTATGAATAAATTAAAAAAAAAAAAGATATAAAAATAGCTCATATTAGGGCCATTTACCAGGTAATGCAAATTAAAACCAAGTCTTATTTATGTGTATTAAAAATTTCCAATACCATATCATATCATTTACACAAAAAATGCATAGAATATACATTCGGAGAAGAAGGAAGATAAGAGAAACTTAAACAAAAGAGCATTTCTATCTGTCGTAAGATAGAAAGTAAACATCAAATTTAGATAATCTTACTTTAAATACTTATGTAGCAAGAACATTCATAAAAATTAGAACATAATGTAAGCCTAAACAATAATATAACGATTGATTTATATAAAGTGTCAATATAACATTATGCAAAAAATTTATACATGTAATATGGGTTCATATCAATAAATGGAATTGGAAGTAAATTCTGAATCTGTGCAACCCATGGGTCTTTGTTTACAACACATTCTACAAAAATATGCAGTCATAAGTTACAATTTGATGGAATCACCTACCAATTCTACTCACATCATAGGAAATGTTTTCTAGCAGCTGGATGGCTTGGAATATTTTGGGGCCAGAGATGGACACATTTCATTCATATGAGGGTACAGGTCCACTGTATTGTATCCTGGCAGCTCCATTCGATACCAACCTCGTATTTGACAGAACAGAAGCTCGACGTCGTCCCCATCATCGCACCACTTAGGCAAGCGGCTTGAATGATTCTCGAAGAACCTTAGTGAGTAAGCATCTTTTATCTGCATAAAAGACAATGCTATTCACAAAATACCAGATGGGATGCCTCATGACAAAAAGTCACGCTTGGAAAGGCAAACTAGATTATAGTTTTCTCAATCTTTGAAGAAAGTGACATCCATCTCTAGATAGTAAATTCAAGCAATTAGGGTAAAAAAGATAACCCAACTAGGGTCAATCAGATCGCACTTACAGTGAACTCTGTAACATGAATGGAGCTAGAAATTGGATCAAAGAGTCCTGCTGCTTTGTACATTTCAAGAACAAAAGCTACACAAGAGGCGGACTTCCCGTCACTGTATACCCAATGGTCTTGCTCTGGAGTGTCAGCAGTTCAGCAAAAGATGACCCCCTCATTTCAGTTTCGTGTATTAGATTAGGAAGATCCAAGCCCTGTATGCAACACAATCGTAAGGTAGCCATAAAGTAAAGTAAGTGTAATTACAACCATATAACATTTGTTAACAGAATGTCATTCAAGAGACATTAGATTTCAGTTGCACCTCAGTGTGCAAAACAAGATGCATAACGTCACACAGACAATTGCAAATTGAATGGGACGGTACCTTTGTTCCTAGTCACTTGTTGAGTGCTTCATTCCATATGTTCGCAGCATAGGCTGGTTGCACTTGGTTCCATAGTCATAACAGAAGCAACCTACAATAATACAATGCTTTCTATAAAATGAGTGAAATGCACTCCCATCACGCGAATAAAGCACCCCACATGGTGAGCATATTACATGCATCGTCAGTCAGGCTGATAGCAACTCTTAAGAAAAAATGAACAAAGTCTACTATTTTGCTGTCTTAGTATCATATAGGAGGCCATAAAAGATGAATAATTGTCAAACTAAGCCAGGTTCTTTTCCATAACGTTAGCACTCAATAGAGTCACATGCGAACCTGCTATTTGGCAAAATCACTGTTCATTTTTTAGCCTTTTGTTTTGTTCAGTTGAATTCATTCGAAATCATGGCATGATTGTCTAATTTCAACTAGAACGTGTTGTTAGGATCTAACACACGGCTTAATAATATTTCAAGGTCTATCAAAGTAAGAGTAAATTGCTGTTTAGCAGTCATGTTGAGAAGCAGAAACTATTTCGTATCCAGCATCTAAGAATCTCAAGGCATCTACAAATATACCTTGGAAGTAACACAAGGCCTTAGTGCTAGAAAATCGTCTAAGGCAACTGAATGCACCCACAATATATATATATATATATATATATATATATATATATATATAAACATATATACACGTGTACAATCTCTGTACCACATGAGCATCTAATGGCGGTGGATAATTTGCGCCGATGGTGTCTATCCAGCTAAAAAGCATGTTGTGATAACCATATGGTTTCCCATTCATAATCTGTGCAAACTCCCATGCAGCAGCTCATTAAATTTGGCTCACATATCAGGATGCAGTGGAAGCAACGCAATGTGGGGATTTGACTAATCTTTGTTAAGCTCGAACTCCCACCATTTTCCCATGGTAACACAGCAATGACATCTTCTCCCTGCAATGATAAGAACAAAACAAAACTTGCATAATCTCTATTACTATGTTAGACTTCTGTAGCACCTGACCCCTTTACCAACACAAAGGAACAAAGCATGTAGCAAAAACCCAAATGTGACCTTAAATTTATTAATCAAGGTCTACCTCAAGTAAAGGACGTCATTTCATCAAATTCTAACCATAATCATCATCAGTAAGTTATCGTCTTGTGTGTAAGGATGGTCCTGAAGTTCAGCAGAAAAAGTTTAGACACTGCATTCCCTATGTTACAAATATGATGATGCTACAATAGAGCTTCTAGTAGGAGCCTAAATAGGATCAGCTGCAGTTCAACATGAACCTGAAGCAGCATGTCATCGTTTACTTACTCATCCTCTCTTACAATCAAAAGTTTCTATGGGAGCACAAAAAGGAAAGACCTATCTTATTAGAGAACATAAGATGAGCAAGGAGATTTAAGGACATAGGGGCGTGACTAAAGCACGCTTAATATGCAAAATGGAACGATCTCAATGGGAACCATATTTGTGAGAGAAGAAGTCCATGATTCGACAAAATTCACATTTATAAAGTAATCACACAGAAATACAATGCCCCAAAAACCTAAGGGTTCATGAAATGTTAGAGAAACACAGCAGAAACCCTACTTGTCCTTTTCAATATGTATGAGACCACACTTTGATAATCAGAGGACATTAAAGCAGTATTGTATGAGTGTCTTTAATAATGAATGACAGATAAGCATAGGGAATTTTTTTTTTTTTGGTCGGTAAGCACAGGGAATTAAAGAGATGGAGAAATAATGACTCAAAACAATTCTGGGGGTGTTTGAAACATTTGAACGTTTGTCTGTTGGATATCCCCATATAGGAACAATGTGGACAGTTATTGTGGAAGACTGGCATACTTACAGCCATGTTAATATTGTGTCTATGCAATTGGTTTAAAACTTTACTTCACAATTACAATTGCAGAGACAGCAGCAGGCAAAAAGATTGGATGAAATGTCGAACATCAAAAGCAATCCATCAATGTATGGAAAAAAAAGAACGAGGAATAGAAAAAAATGCTTAAAAACCATCGCAAGGTAATCCTTTTCCTCAAAAGGCTTTTTCTCCACTAGTCTATATAAAAATTGGATCCGAGCACAGAGGCACGTGAGTCGTTTTCGCGGTTTTCATGGAACAGGGGTGGACGTTGGTGATCTGGTTGGGGAAAGTATGGAGCTTGAGGAGGATGGTCAGGGATGCGTATAGAAACGGACTCGACTTAGGGTTCAGGAACGGGTTTACAAATCGGATTCAGGTTGCGAAATGGACCTGTATCTTTCTAGGATGGAGAAGTTTTTTTGGAAATTGTGAGACGATTTCGGGAATTTGAAAGAAATGAGAAGGGCCAGAGCACAGGGCAATTTTAATTTATTTTGGCCAAACGTTCGAGCATTAGTTTCGAATTACTAAGGAGTATATGTAAATTTCAGCATGGTGACCTCTTTGGTTCAGATCAGAAAAGTAGTGTGGGGGTGCCCAATCGATAATGGTCTCGCCGCCCTCTAGCGATAGGCCTGGCAGCGCAACGTTGTGGGCTTAGTAGGCCTTTTAGGGCTTATTTGCCAGATATCCATCGATTTCTGGCCGAATACATGGCAACAACCAAGCGGCGGAGGTTGTTCTCATGGGACGGCCACAGCCATGGTCGCCGTCCCCTGGGATGATTAAGTTAAACAATTTGTCAAATTGCTTAATTCAACAATTTCTAACTCAACAGTGTCGACTCCGTAACTCACTTTCTATGATGACAAATGAACAATATCATGCGTTTAGACCACAGTAATCATCGGCTAAGATCAAAACGTTCAAAGTCAGCGGCAACAAGTCAACGATGGGGCCCTTGAAGGACTTCTATCCTTTCAAAAGTCTTTTTTGACTTAGGCAATTCCATTTGTTTTTTCACGTACTTGTTCAAGTTTTTGGGTCAGACTTTCTCATGTGCCGATGACTTAATTATTGCATGATTATATTATTAAACTAAATAATTTGATAGATTATGATTGATCTTATTAAGCCAATCACATTTGATTTTTTCACGTTATTTGGCATACAAAATGTTGATATAAATAGTATAATTCTAGGGGCTGAAATTGTAATTGACTCAAAGACGAACGCGTCTCCGTGAGTAATACTGTCAAACTCCTTTTGAGATTCTCCTTCCAAGGCATGTTCTCCTACTTAGATAGCTCGATCAATTTCCTCTTTTTTCCAATAATATAATTTAATTTCCCTTTATTAATTTCCTCTATTTAGGTCTAGTGTATTTCTCTACTAGTGCTTCCGCTCCTAGTGAAATAAGGGGATTAAATTTATCTGGTCGGTTAACTATCAACATCAATTAAGATTTAATTTCTTTCTATCTCTTTTCGTAAATATTTATACACAAAATTCTTATTGTGTATTTTTATCAATAAATTATTTTCATTATTTAATAATTCATATATTTTACCAGAAAAATGATTTAAATTAATTTTTTAAATACCAATTGTTCCCACACACATAATGCATAGCGCGTCATAAATAAAAAGCGGAAGATCCTCATTGGAGAAAAGGAGCCCGTGTATAGCATGATTTCATTCTCTAGAATTAATTATTTTCTTAAGAAGGTATTTTGCAATTTCCAAGTTGTCTTTGAATTAATCTAGTCTTTCTTAAATATCAATCTACATATTGGCTTTCTAATTGTTGAATGGGTTTAGTACCCATGGATGTTATTATTTGCATGGGAGTAATGCTACAAAGACCTTAGAAGACAAAAAAAAAGGATTTTCACCCTATATGATGTCATGTGCTCTCATTGTCATGAGAACATATGTTAGCTTGTCATACTATCTAATGGGCTAGAATGCAAAAGTCACAATGTAGCCATATGCAGTATGACCATTAAAAATGCAGAATAAATATGGTTTCTTTTTATTATTATTTTTTCTATGAATAAAGTAATTCATCTATCCGAATGCATATTGGAAATATATGACATGAATGATATAAAATGTAACAAAAAAAGAAATTCCTCGAAATTTTGCAAAGTCGGAGGTGCTGCTCAAATCGAGCAGTGCGGGTGGTCCCAGCAAAGAGACGTTAATGTACACGAAACAAAAGGTAGGAAAAGTAATAAGAGCAACGTGCAGAAACGACGACGGCTTGGCGTGGAACGAGCATGGCTTTAAGCAAACACAGAAACGGCACATCTCGCGAGATTTTGATGTCGCGTATTCTTCCTCTTCTTCTTCTATTTTTTAAACTCCTAAGGCTGCTCCGGAGCCTCTCTTCATTTTCGTTTTTTTGTTTGTTTTTTCCTCCTCATTTTTCCAACCACATCCTCACCATAAAGTTTTTTTTGTCCTCCTCATTTTTCCAACCACATCCTCACCATAACGCGCCTTCTCTCTTTTGTCCCCTAGCTCTCCCGCCCTTCTTTCGCCCGAGACTCTCTTCTTGTCTTGCTTTCTTTTTTTGGTTCCCCGCCCAAACCCTTAATGAAGATTAATTGTTGTTTAGTATTCCAAAGTCTAGCATTATCGGGCCCCATCATCGACCTATCAAGTTCGCTAAACTCAGTCATCAATGGACTGACTATTTTTGTTTGAACACGAGCTGCACCAACATGGCACTAAAATTTGGCGTTATGGAGGATGAGCACGAGAAGAAACGAGCAGCGATGTTGTCAGAGCGATTAGAAACAAACAAGAATTGTGTCTTGACTCTTGACAATGTGTGGGAGCATTTCAACCTCCAGGATGTGGGAATTCCCGATAAAGCTGGACTGAAGGTGGTCCTAACAACTCGTCCTCTCGAGTATGTTCTCAAATGGATTGTGAAGAGATTAAAATCGAACCTTTAGGTGAAGCAGAAGAGTGGAAATTATTCATAGCGGAACTTGGAGCTAAAACGCTAACCAACAAAGGACTTGAAAAAGTCGCAAGGAAAATCGCGAAGAGATGCGCAGGTTTGCCACTTGCAAGTAAGACAGTGGCAAGTAGCATGAAGGGAGAGAATAATTTTTGTGTGTGGCAAGACACACTGAATAAACTGGAGAGATCCCAGACAAAACACACAGAGATGGGAGAGAAAGTTTTGTCGGTACTAGCACTCAGCTACGAACGCTTGCGAGACCCTCAAGTTAAACAGTGCTTCTTATTCTGTGCTCTATTTCCAGAAGACGAATTGGTCGAGCCAACGAATTTGATAGAACATTTTATTGACGAGGGATTCCTTGATGAATTGGATACAAGGCGTGATCAGTATTGCAGGGGTCATGCCATAGTGGGCACGCTTCAAAATGCTTGCTTGCTGGAACTTGATTATTATTTCGTCAGGATGCATGGTTTGATCAGAGAAATGGCATTACAAATCAAGAATACGGCTTATATGGTGAGAGCGGAGGGTTTGGAAAGGATACCGCATAAGAATTTTTGGACAGAGGACTTGGAGAAAGCATCTTTGATGCAGTGTTCGATCAAGGACATTCCGCCAGCTATGTCGCCAAACTGTCCTAGACTGTCAACTTTGCTACTAAATGGGAATCTTCAGTTGGAAAACCTGCAGCTCCAAGATTCTTTCTTCATGAAATTGCGGGAGCTGAAGGTTCTAAACCTAAGTGAATGTGCCATAAGTAAACTTCCAGATTCCATGTCAGAATTGGCAAATTTGAAGGCATTGTTGCTTAGAAACTGTCGGTTATTATGTCGTAGTCCTTATTTAGGAAATCTGAAATCTTTAAGGAAGTTGGACACCAATGGAAGTCTCTGTCAGCGGTTGAGGGTTTGGAAAAGTTGAGTAATTTGAGATATCTTGACCTAGCTAAAACTGGTATGGAAAGATTATTGGAAGGAACATTGAGTAGAATGGTGAACATGCAATATCTTAAGATTGCAGGAAAGGTGAAGGCAGAAGAGGTGATACAATTGGAGGCATTGGAGAGACTAGAGTGCAATGTTGGCAATGTCAATGACTTCAACAAATATGTGCGGTTATGGAGTGGTCGCCATGATTACAGACTCATTGTGGATCAGGAAAAGTCATTGTGGTCTGTAACTGCATACGGGTATCCTGATCATGAAATTTTGCCAGAAGAGAAAATAAAGGATGATGATGATTATCATGATTATTCAAAATATGTGCAAATCAGTTCTTGCAATTACGCTATAGGCAGAGTAGGAGAGGAAACGAGTAAAGATTCTATTTTGATTTCAGGAGATGCGAAGTTCTTCATGATTAGAAATTGGCGTGGTATGACAAATTTGTCTGGCGCGGGCCCATTCCGATGCCTGGAGGAGCTAGAAATAACAGAATGCGAAGTGGTGCTCTTTGGGGGAGCCGGAGTAGATGAAGAACAAGTACGCAACACTCAGGACTCCCAAGTCCCTCTCTTCCCTTCACTTGAGAAGCTTATAATCGGGAGGTGTACGAAACTCAAGTATTTGTTTGGGCATGAGTCTAGATTCTCCCTTCCATTTCTACGTGAGGTTTTTATATATGAATGCAAGGGAATAGAAGGGATGACTAAGGGATGACTACCTCAGTCGCATCACTCCCGCCGCCTGGAGGCCCCGCCCTCCCCAAACTCGAACATATCAATGTAGAGAACTTTGGCAATATGAAGAGAGTGGTGGGATCTGAGTGGCTTCCCCACTTTCCCAATCTGACGAGGATTGAAATAAAAGATTGCATTAACATCAGGGAGCTGCTACCGTATGAATGTTTGCTCCATCTTTCAATATCGGAGTTCGTGGCTGTGAAGGATAGAGGAGATAATCGGCGGAGGAGGAGAGAATCACGGGGGAAGCGCTCCTCTGAACACCCCCTCCTCTTCTTTAACATCTCCATTTTCTCCCCTAAAGTTGAAGATATTGGAGCTACACAAACTTCCGCAACTGAAAAGTATAGGGGAAGGCGCCTTAAGTTTCATCCCCGGTGCAATTGTCATTGTACGTGACTGCCCGAAACTGAGTGTGCCGCCTGATTTGTTAAGGGAAGTCCAAGGCGGCGACTTTCACGAAATCCATGAAGATGAGTTAAGGAGACTCCTTGATATGTCAAGGATAGATCAAGACGGTGAATTTTTCCAAAACGTGGACGATATGTTAAGGAGATTCGATGAATTTCTCCAATTCCAGGAAGATATGTTTGGACAAGGAAATGTGTTGAGGAATTCCTTCGCTCTCTCTCAATCCAGGAAGATGAGTCAGGGAAACCCACTGAATTAATCCAAACCTGCGAAGCTATCTCAAGGCATATGTGCGAATATTTCCAAATCGACAATGATGAGTGCAAGAATATCATTCAGGAAGATGATGTGTTAAGGAGATTCGAATCCCTCGAAATCCACGAAGATGAGTTAAAGGTATCCCTTGAATTTCTCCGAATCGAGGAAAATGCATTAAGGAGACCCGATCAATCAATCAGAATGCTGGAGGATTTTTCAAGGAGGATCTTTCAATCTTTCCTAAGCAAGGGAAATGAGTTAAGGAGACCCGATGAAGTTCATCAGAGTCTTGAAGATGGGATGAGAAGACCGGGTGTATTCTTAAAAAAATTGGTGTGTTATTTGAGTTAATGGTGGGCCATACAAAAAATAACTGAAGATGAAAGGAAGGGTTGAAATGTCCAATAGAGAAAAATGATACGGAAGATATAAGAGAAAGAGAATGACAGAAGCGCACGCTCATCTTCGCTTCTTAAAATAAATTTGTCTGGTATGGTGGGTCCGGTTGAATACCTTGAGAAGCTGGAAATAAATAGACGGAAAAACTTAGGGGTGCTCCATGGAGGACAAGATGAAGAAGCAATCGACATCCATGCTCCCCTGCCCCAAACCCTACCCATACCTTACCCCATACCCTACCTCTCTCCTCTTCCCAAGCCTTAGGATTTTGGAAATTATAAAAATGTCCGGAACTGAAGTATCTCTTTAGGCGTGGGTCTAAATCCAACCCTCCACATCTGCTAGGGATTCAAATAGGGGATGTGAGGAAATGGTTGGCTAATAGCAGCAGTTACTTCCCCACCACCACATCCGCTCTCATTTTTCCCTAGTTTGGAAGAGATTTCGGTTGATCGCTATGATAAAATGAAGAGAGCGATGGAATCTGAGTAGATGCTCCACTTCCCTAATCTGAGAAGTATCATAGTATCCAATTGTGAGAAGATGGAGAAGATAATCGGAGGTCCTCTCCCATATTTGCCGGTTGAAGAGATTTCTCCCAAATCTCTTTATAGTATGTGGCTGCAATAACATGAGAAAGATGTTTATGCATGAGTGGCTGCTCCATCTTCGAAATCTTCAAAGTATCGAGGTCCATCGCTGCAAAGGAATGGTGGAGATGATAAGCGGGGCGGGACAAGGCCAAGAAGGAAGCATAACAACTCCTGTAAACAGCACCCCTTCATCCTTTTAGCCTTCAATTTCTCTCCCAAAGCTGGAGTGGTTGGAGCTATACGACCCACCCTAGCTGAAGGGCATATGCGAGGTCCCAATAAGCTGCTATTCCATGAAAAAGTTGAGAGTGTACAGATGCCCATGACTGAAGGGGGGATTCCTCTGCAACTGTGATTGCCTGAAATTGAGGAGCTTCCGTATATTTGGGTGGCAGATGAGGAAAAATGGAAGACACTGATGTGGGATCATCCCAATGCTCAGGCTATTCTTCAACCTTATCTTCGAAAAGGGGAAGACGCTAAAATTCTTTTTCGCGGAGGAGACCATGTCCTCCAAATGCTATAGGTTAATGATTTTAATCGATATAGAATTGCTTCCCTTCTTAAAAGTCCTTATAAAGATGTTGCTTTTCTGTCTATATAATCATGCGGCTCTCTAATAGTGGCCTTTTGCAGAATTGGACACCAAGGGAAACGATCTCCCACGACTCTGCTTTTGAAGAAAGCCTTGTGCTTGAAAATGAGTCAATCTGGTTGATATTTCAAGTTAGTTAAAAAAAACAATGGATCTGAATATTTGGGAAGCCAAGGGACTAGCAGAGTCTGTTTCCTATCTTATCTTGTAACTAAAAGGACAATATATTATCATGGATTGATCTTCCTGGAATATTAGCCTTCTAAGAAATATTAGAATTTTGGGCAGCACTACCTTTAATCTGTTTGTGTTTAGAAAGGATTTCAGATATGATATTGCTCTATAGCTTTAGCTCAAGTTGCTGAAAGATTAGACAGTTACCAATGGCAATTCAATGGCAAAAAGGCCAGCTTGTTGGACGTGGCACTTTTGGAAGTGTTTACATTGCAGCAACCAGTAAGTTAGCTCTGGGAAACTTCGACATGTTCTATTGTTTTTAGATATTGAGTCAGCTAAACTTTGACATATTAAGTGACAGAGAAACCAGATCTCTACGTGCATCAAAGGAGTTTGAGCTATTGCCTAATGATCCAACTTCAGCCGAGTGCATGAGGCAGTTAAAGCAGGTAATGTTTTTGTTATGCTTTGGGGGATCCAATCTATCCTCAAATATGATCTAAATATGCTAAGAAAACTTTGTTTTATCATTTCCAGGTAATTGATTGCTTTGCTACTGCAGGAAATGCAGGTACCTAGCCAGCTTAGACATCCAAACATTCTGCAGTATTATGGCAATGAAATCGTGAGTCATCTTTGATGGCATCTACACGTCCCAGCTCAACAGGCATTGATAACTTGACTCCCCAAAATTTCAAAATATTAATACATACTCAGGTAGAGGATCAGCTTAACATATATCTAGAATATGCACATCATAGTTCAATGGAAAAGTATATCCAGGATCATCTTGGGGCCCTAACAGAATCAGTTGTCTGCAATTTTACCCACCATATTGTGACAGGATTGGCTTACCTGCATGTTAGCAACTCCATACAAGGGTAATTCTAAACCATTGATCAAGTATCATGAGATGACTTGCGTATTGGATAAGGATGATAGGACCTTTGCTGAGCGAACAGACCTATGAAAACTCTTTGGCCTGTACAAGGATTTAAAGGGAGCTAATTTATTTGTTTATGTATCTGGGATAGTCAAACTTGCTGACTTTGGGATTGCTAAACATGTGAGTTTCCACCTCTTCATTGCAAGACTAGTGAGTGCGTGTAGAAATTCCTAGCTGATATGGGGTGCATTTGCTAGCAAATCTGATGTCAGGGTGACTTATTATAGGCTAGGTTAGGCACAAAAAGAAGAAAAGAGAGAAAACATGCAAGCTTGTTATTCTCCATCCATGGTCTCTCAATGCGTACTTTTCATGATTGGTCTGTGGCATTTCATCCATGCCAAAGTCTATTACAATAGATGAAATACTAGCAAATGATTTTCTTCACTTTTTTTTCCCATTGTTTCGGGTAAGTTTACTATGTTGCATAAACTGGAATAGATTCCTTGCTATGATGCCCAAACCTGATGAAAGTTCTTTCCATTTGTACTGGTTTCTAAGAAGTTCCTAAGAGGCGTAGTGGATAGAGTGCAATACTTTGGTGCAAGGTTCATCTTGTGTTGTTTTTGCTGCTACTCTGCCTTCCAGGAGAAGGATCAAATTTTGTCAGAGTAAGAAGCGCCTCCTTTTTAACATGGGGTAATTAAAAGTGTATCGTTGCTTTCTTTTCAATTCCGAAGCATTGGTCATTTTGTTGATTGCTTCATGGTCCTTTTTCTCAGTGATAAGTTAACATAAGTGGAAAGTTGTTGATTTAGTTCTTTTATCAATCTGATGTATCTATGTCTGAAGATGTTGCAGTTTTATCCAGTGTTCCATGAGCACGCCAAAGAGTCTTTGGCTTTATTGATGTCCTACCGTTTCTTATCTATGAGTCTTCTTTCTTCTTCATCCCATTTTCTGAATGTTAATGCCACATTCTTTTTTTGTCATGGCAGAATGATGGAATAGTGTACCCTGCAGCTTGTACAATCCTTGATAGCGAATGTTAATAGCACGGATCTTGATCATACTGTTTGACATCTGGAGTTTGGGATGTACTATCGTTGAAATGCTAACTGGGAAACCTCCTTGGAGTGAGTTTGAGAGGGTAAGAATGCTGCATTACCTTCTCATTTTCTCTGTTTGTCCTTGGACCGAATCTGTGTCACTTCTTCCTGCTGGAAGTTCGGTACTGTGCATATTACCTTTTGGCATGTGATCTGTGTCTTTAGTTTCTGTTTAAGGTTTAATCATTCAATGTAGGCTGCGGCAATGTTTAAGGTGATGCAAAGTGCTCCGCCAATACCTGAGACGTTATCTGCCAAGGGAGAGGATTTCCTGCAGTGCTGCTTCCATAGACAACCTTCCGAGAGGCCTTCAGCTGCTATGCTGCTTGAGCATCGTTTCCTGCAAATTTGAAGTTGCAGATGACTTAACTTTTTTCACATGCCATGCGTTGTTGCAAAAGGAATTTAATATTGTAAATGTTCATATTTACTAAACCAAAAGGATTAGAAAGAGGAAGTGCAGTATGGAAGCGGCCACATGGACATTAGTCCATTGATGGGATGAAGAAGAAAGAAGACTCATATGGTCACAACATACATGTTTAATTATCTAAATTAATACTTGCCTATACAGATGTTACTTTATTATGGAGAAGGATAAATGCTTTCATCAGGACCTAACGCAGAATTTTTTTATTTAAGACATTAGCCATTAATAGATTCGTATCAATTCCGAGTCATCCAAACACAGGCAACTTTGAAATATGGAGTTTTGGAAAGAAAGAAAGAAAGAAAGAAGAATGACTCTACAACGGAGAACCTAACACAAAAAATGAGTTAGACTTTTGCTGCATCTCTATCTCTGAAGAAGGAGATAAGAATTTGTGAATTGATTGACCAACGTAGAAAAGGTGAAGAAACGTTTCCAAAGTCTTGAACCAGCAAGTGCAGAAAATCTACAACATTCAAAAACTATGACGTTTCTTAGAGTGAAGATAAATTTCTCCTATTGTTGGAAAGGCATTCCATTCTATCCACTCAAAATCTATGCAACCAAACAAAGGCCATGTTCGGTGTACAAAATCAGACACCTTGAGGGTTGTTGTGCAAAGAAGTTATATCTTTGCATCACTACCAATATCCCAATTGTGCAGGAACTGCGGTCCCAGCTTTTGCTGAAAATAATTAATCATGGTCCAAAACTGATCTTCTGGTCTTCAAATTCCAACAACTATAGTTCATTTGTCATACCAGGAGTTTTACTGGATTTTGCACGACATATTCACAGTTGGCTTTGCTCTCGATGGACAATTCCATTTTGCCAGATTCACATTTTCAAAACTACATTTTGTTACCCTACGGTTGAGTTACGGTGGTGACTGAAACAGATACACAGTAACACACATCTGGGCTCAACACTGTTGTTGAAACCAAACAAGAGGTCACGTCCATTTCATCTCCATCTCCGCTGTTGCAAAATTATTCCCTTCTGCCGAATACACTTGGGATAAAACATGTTCCTCTATAGGTCAGTCTTATGCTATTTGTTTTATCTCAACCGCAATTTTTCAATGCAGCATCTGGTACACTGTACAAATCGGCAGAATCTTATTAATTATTTGGACTTGTATCAAAGTTGATGATTTTCTACATGGTAATCAACATCTAGCGTTCCAGAAGTAATCAACCACCTAGTTTACGAGTTGAGAAACTCACGAAAAAACAGAGCTATGTAACTCTCTTGCTTTCCCCTCATCACACACACCCACAGCCGGACAGACATACTTACGCCCGCAACAATGAATATTTTGATCACTCTTCTTCTCTTTCTTCTGCTAGTTCTCTTTCTGTTAAGCAGTAGAAGAAGAAAAACATCAAGAAAGCCTCCGCTGTGATCACTAGGAATCCCCATAATAGGCCAAAGCATCAACATGCTCCAAGCCATGAGGACAAACACGGGAGAAGAATGGCTCCAAGAAAGGGTGAGGAAGTATGGACCAATCTCAAAGCTCACTCTCTTTGGCAAATCGACGGTGTTCATTCACAAACCAGCAGCAAACAAGTTTATATTCTATGGAGACAGTAGCATGCTTGCCAACAGGCAGCCATCATCCATCTGCGCGATTATGGGAGGCCGCAATCTGTTTGAACTCAGTGGCCAAGATCACAGACGTGTGAGACAGTCTCTCATGTCGTTCTTGAGACTAGAATCGCTGAAGCAATACATGGGACAAAATAGATGAAGAAGTCAGGAAGCACATCGAGTTGCATTGGCAGGGAAAGGAAAAAGTTGTGGTAGGTCGATATTCAGTAGACTCTCACTGTTGCTTTGATCTGTTTGAGATACATCGAGACATATTTGATCTTAAGATACACATTGTGTATGCACAATAGTCTCGTATCACTGGGGCTCGCACTTGTATTGCCTCCGCATGTATAGGCTGTGAGAATGAATGCATATACTGGATTATGCGTAATCTCTTAAATAAACGAAAGAAGAGCGAATAAGAATAATGTTTTGATCTTCCTATTGGCATTGCCCCAGATGAAAACCCTTACATTCAATATCATATGCTCTCCTCTTTGGTATGGAGGAAGGAGCTGAAAGAGAGAAATTCTTGGAAAACTTTCAACAAATGGTAGAGGGAATGTGGTCCGTACCAGTAAACCTACCATTCACGCGCTACAATCGCAGCCTCCATGCAAGCTCCAGGGTCCAAGATATATTGAAGGAACATGTACAAGAGAAGAAAGTGAAACTAGAGCAGCACACTGCAACCCCTCATCAAGATTTAATCACGTGCTTGTTGAGTAAGCACAATTAAGAAAATGAACGAGTTGTAACTGACAAGGAAATTCTGCACAATATCAGGCTTGTCATGATTATTGGACATGATACCTCATCCATACTTAAAACTTTTGTGCCGCGTCTTCTATATAAGAATCCTGATGTTTATAAAGCAGTTCGTCAAGGTAAACATCATCCGGTCCCGACATCTTTTTAGATTTGTCCAATTTGCATAGACATTCCTGCAGCCCAAAAAGGAAGGAAAATTGAAATAAAACGAAAAACTTGTTCAAACCTAGTTCACTCTTGAACTTTGACCCAAGCTGCGCAAGGATAATGAATGATCTCTATTTGCTGATAGATAACGAATGGCTTGATAAATGTAAGAAAAATCAATACATAAATTTGTCTGAGCTTCCAAAGCCGGATGTCAACTTTAATAACAAAGCTCAGAAGCATGTTCCTTCCCCCTCTTATATTTCTGCCAAGCATAAAGGTATTCATATTACAAATCTTACTAAAACTGCTCGTTTTTTTATCAAAAGCTTCTGATTTAGTTTTTGATGCAGCAAGTAGAGGAAAACAGTTTTCAGTTGTTGGTACCAAGAATTTTTTGTTCTATGTCTCTGAGCTATATATCCTCATCTAATTCTAGTCATTGAATTGATTTCCTTTCTTTCAGTTATTCTTTTCACTTTTCCTAATTTATTAATAACAAAACATATTCTTTCAATGTATAAAATAAAAATTCCAATGGCTTTCACTACTATAACCTTCCCGACCACGATTTGTCTTTTCTTTTTTCATGGGCATTTCACCTCAAAATGAGTGTTGATACTAGGGATATGCAATGCAATTTCGGTAGTCATATTTCATTTTAGTTGGAAAATGCAATCAGATGTTTGGGGTAGTCAACCGAATGAATAGCAAGTCATTCATACTCGATTCGCAGATAATCAATTAAAAAACTTTAAAAAGAAAAAAATTTCATCAGAAACCTTCCCGATACATAAAAATAATCTTTTTGTGAGCTTGTTTTGCTATTGCAAAACAAGAAGAGATAGCAAAAAGCAAGACTTCAAAAGAACCTTTAACTTGGGAAGACCTCGCCAGGATGAAGTACACATGGAGAGTAGAGATGGAAACTCTAAGAATGGTTCCGCCTGTTTTCGGTGGCTTCAGGACAGCTTTAAGGGATATTGACTATGGTGGGTACCTCATTCCTAAAGGCTGGCGGGTAAGGATGCAAATAACTATTCCAATCTCTTCAAATGCTTGCTTGCACTATCTGCTATTTATTCTCTCTATCTGGGAGACCAGTCCGTCAACATACATTTGGTATTTGATGCGTGACTTAGGTATTTTGGGCATCAAACATGACGCATATGGATGAGAGCATATTCCCGAAGCCATCAAAGTTTGATCCTGCTTGATTTGAAAACCAGAAGTCAATACCGCCCTACAGCTTTATTCCTTTTGGAGGAGAGTCTCGTGTGCCCAGGAAACGAATTTGCAAGGATCGAAACCCTTGTCGTAATCCATTATCTGATCACTAAGTACTCGTGGGAGTTATGTTCAGATGATCATTATATTAGGGATCCCTTGCTAGTACCAAATCAAGGACTGTTGCTCCGGATTGTGCCAAAGATACAGGAATGAAGGACAATTCTTTCCTGGACTATCTAGGACTTTCACGGTGCCACCTTCACAGGACTTAACTAAATCAAACATCCCCATGGTGACAATAAAGTCAAGACACCATAAACACAAGAAAGAAGCCCGTGGTTTAAAAAGTTCTTCTGAATAACATAGCCAAGAGCATTCTACCGATGCTGTAAGTTTTCAACTTGCATGATGCGCATGTAGTCCGTACAAATTTGACAGTTTGCTCAACTCCCCTGTATGAATGCAGTCTTCCTTATCTTGGCCCCTCCAGAAACTCTCAACACTTTATGTACTACTTAAATAAATGGGGGATTGAAACAAAAAGGTTATACGTGGCCTCTCTCCTAAATTCTTCTTTTGCTTTTCCAACTTCTTTGGGTTGGTTTGAATCTAATTCTATTTTTTTTTTTCCTTTTCTTCTTTCTTTCTTTTTAACTAAGACAGCATAATATTCCAACAAAAAAAAAATTAACAGAGCATTAACACATGAAAAGGAGCTTTATTTTATAGATAATTCATCTTATATTGAAATTGAGAGCACAATGTATGCAATTTATCTTTTATCTTATGAAATTATGAGATTTTTGGGACCACTACCAACTATTTTAATAGCTTAAACTATCAAATGAAAGTATAGTTTAATATTTAAATGTTCTAACACTCCCCTCATGCGTAAACTAGATTTTTGCCAAGTCCAAAGATCTGAATTCAGGATCTCTTATTTTGCTATCGTATGAGATATTATGAGACCACTGCTAGCTATTTTAATAACAAGTGCTGAGGGAATTGCTCGTCCTTGCCTCTTCTTCACATTATATCGACAATGTTAACTACAAGTCTTGACCCTCTCCCCCTCCCTCCTCCCTAAGTTTCATCCTTTTTTCATCGGGAAAATTACACAAATAGTCCATATAGTTTCACTCAATGTCCAATTTCGTCCCTGAACTTTCGATTGGCTCAATTTGGTCCCTGAATTATTGATAAAATGTCCGATCTAGTCCCTGAACTTTCGAATGGCTTAATTTGGTCCCTGAACTATTAATAAAATGTCCGATCTAGTCCCTGAACATTCGATCGGCTCAAGTTGGTCCACGAACTATGATGAAATGTCCGATCTAGTCCTTCGTTATTATTTTTCTTTTTTTTCCTTTTTTTCCCCTTTTTTTCCTTTTTTTCCTCATTTTTTTCCTTTTTTTTTTTTTTTTTTTTTTTTTTTTTCCCTCCGCCGGGCCGGCGGGGGCCGGCGTCCGGCGAGGGAGCCCCTCGCCGGATCGGCGAGGGCCCCTCGCCGGCGTCCCTCGCCGATCTTGCGAGGGAGCCCCTCGCCGACGCCGGCGAGGGGCTCTCCCTCGCGGTCCGGCGAGGGGCCGTCCTCGCCGGCGTCTGCGCGAGGGGCGGCCCCTCGCCGGATCCGCGAGGGAGAGCCCCTCGCCGGCGTCGGCGAGGGCGAGGGCGAGGGGCTCCCTTGCCGGCGTCCCTCGCCCTCGCCCTTGCCCGACGCCGGCGAGGGGCTCTCCCTCGCGGACGCCGGCGAGGACGGCCCCTCGCCGGATCCGCGAGGGAGAGCTCCCTCGCGGATGCGGCGAGGGGCCGTCCTCGCCGGCGTGCGCGCGGGGCTCTCCCTCGCCGGATCCGCGAGGGAGAGCCCCTCGCCCGCTTGCGAGGGACGCCGGCGAGGGAGCCCCTCGTCCTCGCCCGACGCCGGCGAAGGGCTCTCCCTCGCAGACGCCGGCGAGGACGGCCCCTCGCCAGATCTGCGAGGGAGAGCCCCTCGCCGGCGTCGGGCGAGGGGCTCCCTCGCAAGATCGGCGAGGGGCTCTCCCTCGCAGACGCCGGCGAGGGACTCGCCCGCTTGCGAGGGACGCCGGCGAGGGGCCCTCGCCGATCTGGCGAGGGGCTCCCTCGCCGGACGCCGGCCCTCCGCCGGCTCCGGCGGAGGGAAAGCAAAAAAAAAAAAAAAAAGGAAGAAAAGGAAAAAAAAGGGGGCAAATAAGGGAAAAAAAAAAGGAAAATAGTAACAAATGACTAGATCGGACATTTCATCATAGTTCAGGGACCAACTTGAGCCGATCGAAAGTTCAGGGACTAGATCGGATATTTTATTAATAGTTCAGGGACCAAATTGAGCCATTCGAAAGTTTAGGGACTAGATCGGACATTTATCAATAGTTCAGGGACCAAATTGAGCCGATCGAAAGTTCATGGACGAAATTGGACATTGAGTGAAAATATAGGGACTATTTGTGTAATTTTCCCTTTTTCATCTCTTCAACTTATGGAAACTATACCAGATAGCTCCTTACAAGCTTGGAAAAAAAGAAGAAAGAGCTAAAGAAATTAATTGTAAGTTGTCCGTCCGTCCACCCTGATCTTCTTTTGAAGATTAGGCATTATCATTTCCTTGTACCCGGCCAGGATTGGTTACCTGGGAAAGGCATCGCGAGGATCAAATGGGGTTACCACTTCTCTTAAATACAAGATACCATTACTAGGTTTTAAGGTCCCCGATTGGCTCAACGGACCCCCAATGTTTCACACCCCCGCTTAATTTTCTATGGGCTTGGCGAGAGCCTTTTAAAGACCTGCTCAGGTCTTGGAGGACTTAATAGTACAAAATGACAAAGCAAAACCGTATCTAAATACAAGATTTGCATTTACGGGATTCGTTCTTATTTTCTATTTATGGTTTCCAGCGCCACTCACCACGCGTCATCTTTTCATGGAGGTTGAACCTGGCGGCTAGTTCCTCCATGTTGGTCCAGTCCGATAATCCAAAAAGTCCTTTCCTTGTAGTGCATGTAAGAAATTTTGCTCCTCCCCACTGCTGGTGACTCTGTTTTCCCATTTTATGAAATGCCCGACTTTTGATCTTTTTCGAGTACCTCCAAGGCCTGACGAATCCCTAAATTTCTGAAAACTTAAACCGATAACCTTCTTGAATTCCTGATGCTAATCCCTTTTCGAGGTCCAGATTGCCAGAGTAGCTTTGGTCCTTCCTTTCCATCTATGTTTGCTACTTTGGAATTTCCAATTTTGTCGGTTCTTCTCTATATGTGCTATTTACCTACTCTGAGAGATCCTCAGGTGGTTCTGCTTACTGGGTGATTGGGAAAGGATTTAGTATGGCTTTCTTTTTTATACATGTGGATCTTGTCTGACTTCATCCTTTTCTAGTTAGCTCGAAGTTGTCTCCTCTTTTCTAGCTCAGAATAAGTGATGCCTAGAGAGGTTGATCCATTTCGGAGGCATGTGGAGGTTGTGACGAACAAGTGGAAGTGTAAGTTTTGTGGCAAGGATTTTGGTGGAAGTTCTACGAGGATCAAGGCACACTTCGCGGGGGTTCCGGGCTATGGTATTAAACTATGCGAGAGAGTTGATGAGCATGTGAGATTCGAAGCTTTGAAAGCGATGAGAGGTAAAAGTGTGGCGGATGCAATCAACAGGGGAGGTGCATCTATTGAGGTAACAGGGCAAAGAAGTGACGGTATGGGCCAAATTGTAGTCCTTGGTAGTGACCATCCTTCCAGTCACCATGATATGCAGAAACTCGAATCGAAGCATCCCACAGCAACCATCTTTCCATTGGCAGAATGGAATTCAACGCTTGAATGATGAACGTGGAAACGAAAAAACTTCATCTCTCCAGCAACCTTCAACCAATCCACCGGCTTCGATTTTTCTTGATCCAAGTCAGCTACCAGAGCTTTTTGATCAGTCTATTGATCTCGAGACAAGGTATGAACAACAGAATAATAGAATGCCATCACCATTGCAAAATCATCAATCCCTTAATAACAGTGTGACAAATGGGTTGCATCAGTCAACTAGACCTGGTGTTGCGGTGCCTGGTCCCCCTCTTAGTGGCACAAGTACAATTGGCACTCCCCGACATTCCAATCAAACTCATTCTGGCTTTGATGAACAATGGAGAGATGAAAGTGCTTCATGTCCACAAATATCTTCAGCAGAGTGGATGTCTTATCTTCTTGATATGCCCTATCCTGAGGAAATGCAAATGAGAGACCTGCAGAATTGAACGGGCCCATCGTCGTCACAAATTGATCAATCCCTTCATGGAGGCTTTTCAAATTGTTTGCAAGACTGCAATCAAATCCCTATTGCCGAAGTAGTTCCGCTGTCCAATGCCACAAGTCTAACCAATGCCGTCGAGCATTTTAGTCAACAGCCACTTCTGCTATGTGACGAAGAATGTGAAAATGAGACTAGTTCCTTTCCCTCGCAAGCTTCAATGGACATATCTCCGCCAAGTGCATCACAGCCTTCCACTGGCCCTTGCTCTTTTGAGAAACTGGTTGTGGATTCCCTAGTTTCGGAGGGTGGAACTAACACAAAAGACCCATTGTCATCACTAGGTATGCCTTGAAGTGATCCTTCTCTTTTCTGCTAACTGTCTCCTTATTTACTTCCTAATTACAGGCGTATCCTTGAATGTTTGATATGTGCACTTTCACTCATTTTTTAATGATGAATGTTAAATAAGAATATCAAACAGATGTAAATGTTAGTTTCAGTGTAGATGTTTTGTGGGATTAAGTCTAGATTTTGACTCTACTTGCACTCGTGGCTTGTTTTGAAAATTCAATGGTTGATTGATCAGGATTGTTAATAATGATTTTAATCTGCTTTACTTTTGCGACCAGCTTCCCGGCACCCTCCATTGCAAAGTCTTCCAGATCAACCTCTTAATCTTGAGACAATGAAGACAGAGCATCACCCAAGCGTGTCATCACCATCACAGAATAACCAGTTCTTGATTACATGTTTCCTGCAAGCTCCAATGGACATAGACGCGAGCAGTCCATCATCATTGCAAGGTACATATTTATTCATCTAAATTGATCCTTATGTATCCTGATGTTACATAATTAGGGAGAAGGATGAATGCTTACATTAGGATGTAACACGTAGAATTCTTGATTCACAATTAGGTATATACAGAGGCGTGCCAATCACAAGTCATCCAAACACTGTCAACTTTGAATATAATGGAGCTTTAAAAAGAAAGGTAGAACGACTCTACAATAGAGAAGCTGACATAAAGAATGAGTTAGAGTTTGCTGCATCTATCTCTGAAGAAGCAGAGAATAGAAGTTGTGAATTGGTTGACAAACGTGGAAAAGCTTAGGAAAAATTTCCAAAGTCTTGTACCAGCAAGCGCAGAAAATTTGCCACCACAACAACATGTGGATATGTTGATGCAAGAAGCAGAAGACCTTATCATAAAAAGCAAATTTCCAGAAGGACTGTTTGAGGTGGGAGACGCCAAAGTCAATATATTATTAGAACGGAAGTTGGAGGCAGGTAAGGCATTTCAGACAAATACTAAGAAGATCTTGCGGTGCCTAAGAGAGAATCACATATCAAGATTGGGCATTTACGGTATGGGCGGTGTCGGAAAAACAACCATTATGGTGCATGTACATAATAGGCTCCTAAAAAAAGCAAACCATAGTAATGTATTGTGGATTGCTGTGTCACAAGATCTCGACAGACATAAGTTGCAAGGTGACATTTGGAAGGCATTAAAATTAGGTGATCTAAAAGAAGAAAATGCGATGAAACGAGCAGCAATGTTGTTGTTAAAACTCATAAAAACGCCAATCAAAACAGAAAAATTTCTGTTTTTGAGAGAGAGAGAAGATAAAAAACAGAGCACTTCATACGTCTTGTGCTTAAAAAAAAAAAAACTGAACAACCCCTAAATACAAAACAAAAACTGCTCACGTACGTTAACTGCACACAAACGTGCTATTAACTTCCTAGAAAATAGCAAAACACTAAATACGTAAACAAATGAGAATAAATAAAAAAAACACATAAAACAGCAGAAAACAGAGTCAAGAAAACAGCAACTTGGGCATTTAATTTTCTTTCTTAATACTTCAAATCTTCCAGCTTGAAGTGGTTTTGTGAACATGCTGATCTTCAGATCGGCAATAGACCAATTTAACTTCGCCACTTTGTTGCACCTCAAAAAGAAAAATTTGACTTTAAAATGCTTGGTTTTGCCATGAAAAACTGGATTCTGGATATTGCTATGTATTATCCATTAACTTCAATGCAATCACTAGAATTCAACTACGGATCCTTCATTATCTTTTTCAAACAAAGCTTGATTTGCAGGCTGCGAACCATAAACTCGTAATGTAAAACAATATCCAGTGTCATCTCTTGAACCAGCCCGATTGCTATCGTCCTTGCAAATTAAACTTCTGCAAAACTTCACACCAAAGAACAATGTTCCTTTGATATATCTCAATACCCTTTTTGCTGCAATTAAATGTAATCGACTAGGACTATTCATAAACACTGGATAAAATACTCATAGCAAATAAAATATCTGTAAGTTGCAATACATGAGACACCCAATCGACTTCTATACATAGAAGCATCTCTTTGCATCTGTTCCATCATTCTTCTGCTTTTCTTTAGCCATAGGAGTGCTTACACTTAGATAATCTTCCATCTGAAACTTCTTTAGAATTTCCTTCATGTATTTTTTCTAACAGATGAAGATCTCATATGAAGCTTGTTTGACTTCCAGACCCAAAAAATAAGACATCTTTCCCAAGTCTGACATCTCAAAAATTGCAAATAGATCTTGCTTCACCTTCTCTATCAATTCCATATCATTCCCCGTCACTAATAGATCATCTACATAAAGTGACAGAATTACAACACTGTGATTCACCTTCTTGACATAAAGAGTGAACTCACTTAAGCTTTTTACGAAGCCAAAATCCTGCAAATATCGATCTATCTTCCCATACCAAGCTCTTGGAGCCTGCTTCAGTCCATATAGAGCTTTCTTCAACCTGTATACACTCTCTTCTTGCCCTTTGATACTAAAACCTTCAGGTTGTTCAACAAAAATCTCCTCCTCAAGCTCTCCATTCAGAAATGCAGACTTGACATCTAACTGAAATATAGGCCACCCCTTCTCTGCTGCAATAGCTAACAGTAACCTTATTGTATCAAATCGTGCAACAGGAGCAAATGTTTCAGAATAGTCTACTATCCATATTTGTGCATAGCCTTTCACCACCAGTCTAGCTTTGTATTTATTAACTGTTTGAGGTGGGAGACGCCAAAGTCAATATATTATTAGAACGGAAGTTGGAGGCAGGTAAGTCATCGTAAGGCATTTTTGTTGCATTTCTTGTGGCTTGAACATGAAACTCTTGTCCTCCATTGGACAAATACTAAGAAGATCTTGCGGTGCCTAAGAGAGAATCACATATCACGATTGGGCATTTATGGTATGGGCGGTGTCGGAAAAACAACCATTATGGTGCATGTACATAATAGGCTCCTAAAAAAAGCAAACCATATTAATGTATTGTGGATTGCTGTGTCACAAGATCTCGACATACATAAGTTGCAAGGTGACATTTGGAAGGCATTAAAATTAGGTGATCTAAACGAAGAAAATGTGATGAAATGAGCAGCAATGTTGTTCGATCAATTAAGTAAAAGAGGGAAGTCTATACTTATCCTTGACGATGTATGGGAACATTTTGATCTTGCTGAGGTGGGTATCCCTGTGGAAGCTGATGAACTTAAGTTGGTGTTAACAACTCGGTCCTTCGAAGTATGCTGCCAGATGCATTGCCAGGAGAAGATAAAAATCGAACCTTTGTCTCCTAATGAGGCACAAAGCCTATTTTTGAAGGAACTTGGACCTGAAGCTCTTAGTTTGGAAATTGAAGCCGTTATGAGGCTAATTGTAGAAGAATGTGCTGGTCTACCACTAGGAATCATCACGATGGCAAGAACCATGAGAGGAGTAAGTGATCTGTTTGAATGGAAGGATATGTTAGAGAGATTGAAAGAATCTAACATGGGGCAAATGGACATGGAAAAGAAGGTCTTAGCAAATTTAAAATTAAGTTACAGTCGCCTGAGTAATCATGAAGTCCAACAATGTTTTTTATGCTGTGCACTTTATCCAGAAGACCGACTAATTCATAAGTTTGAGCTGATAGAATTTTTTATTGATGAAGGATTGATTGGTGGATTGGATAAGAGGGAGAAATGTTATGATAGAGGTCTTACCATACTGAACAAACTTGAAAATGTTTGCTTGTTGGAAAATGATCGGGGTATGGTCAAGATGCATGATTTGATCAGAGATATGGCTTTGCATGTCATGAGTGCAACTTCCATGGTTAAAGCGGGCAAGGGTTTGACAAGGCTTCTGAGTGAGGAATGCTGGATGGATGGTGTAGAGAAAGTTTCTTTCATGGAGAATTACATTAGGGTTATTCCAGTGAACATGTCACCAAACTGTCCTAAACTGGCGACTTTGCTATTAAATGGTAGCTTATGGGGGAATGTACTGATCCCTAACTCTTTCTTCAAGCGATTGGAGGGGTTGAAGGTTCTAAACCTGAGTGGATGTGGGATCAAAGAGCTTCCCAATTCCATCTCAAATTTGGTAAACTTAAGGGCATTGTTGTTGAGGGAGTGTCGGGAATTGTGTTGTATTCCTTATTTAGGAAAGCTGAGTTCATTGAGAAAGTTGGATGTTCATGGATGTAGATATTTGACAGCAGTGGAGGGCTTGGAAACGTTGGTAAACTTGAGATACCTCAACTTATCCAAATCAGGTATAGAAAGATTAGTGGAAGGGAATTTGGCAGGTTTGGCAAACTTGCAATATCTAAAGATTGTGGAAGTGAAGGGAGAAGATGTGACAAAGTTATGGGCATTGGAGACTCTTGATTCTTCTTTCCAGAACGTCGTTGATTTCAATAAATACATGAGATTTCTCCAGCAGAGTGGCCCTCATCACTATTACCAACTTGTGGTGAATCAAGAAAAATCATTGTGGTTTGTGAGTGTATATGATGATCCAAGATTTGGGACTTCGGAGAGGAAAATGTACATTGATTGTTGCAATTATGCTATTGTCAGGGCAGGAGGGGAAAGCAATGAGGATTCTATTTTGATTGCACCAGATGTGCAGAGATTAGTGGGGAGAAAATGTGGAGGCATGATAAATTTGTCCAACATCGGCCCACTTGAAAGCCTGAAGGTGCTAATAATGGAAGAATGGGTAAACTTACAGATGCTTTGCGGAGGAGTAGATGAAGTAATCGACAATCATGACTTCCCTCTCCTATTCCCTAGTCTTAAGATGTTGACTGTCGAGAGATGTCCCGAACTGAAGTATCTCTTTGGGAATCGTTCTAAAGTTACGCTTCCGCATCTACGACAGATTGTGATAAAAAACTGTGAGGAATTACAAGGGATAACTGCAGCAGGAGCAATATTTGCAACGCCACTCCCTCCCTTCCCTAACCTAGAAAAGATTGCGATAGAGCGCTGTGCCAACATGAAGAGCGCGGTGGAATCTGAGTTGCTGCCTCACCTTCCTAACCTGAGAGAGGTTACAGTACAGCATTGTGAGAAAATGGAGGAGATAATTGAAAGGGCTCCCCAAGCCATGCCACCCGGTGCCCTTTCTCTTCTTACTTATCTTTGGATAGAGCGATGCCCCAACATGCAGAAGCTTCTTACTCATGAATTGCTGCTCCACCTCCCTAATATCCAAGGCATTCTAGTGCATGACTGCAAAAGGATGGAGGAGATAGTAGGCTGTGAAGGACAGCGGCAACAACTAGGAGATGAAGTCAGCTGTATAAACATCAGTACCACCCATTCCTCCTTGCCAAAGTTAAACTTCTTGAATCTAATTACACTACCAGAACTGGAGGGCATATATGATGGGACGATAAATTGTGATTCCATCCAAAATATTGGATTATTGGATTGTCCGAAGCTGAAGATGATTCCTTTGCATCTGCCCATACTAAATAACAGCTTTCCTTCTCTTAGGGAGATAGGGCCCGTTTGGTTCAACTTTGTGGAAATGCAAAGTCATTTCCCCAAGTATCCTTGAGGAAAACGAACGGCGAAGAAGATGGGCGGTGAAGAAGGCGATGAACAGTGACCGGAATAGCATCTCCAGAATGGGAATGCTCAAAGCAGCCCCAACCCAGCATTGGGCTTTCAGCATTTGGGATGCTGGCATTGGGCAAATGGGCATTCAAAAACACATGCCAAACACCAAAAATAACCAAACACCCCCATAGTAGTAGATGATGAGGCAAGTTGGGAGTCGCTGGAGTGGGGTCCTCCTCATGTCAAGTCACTGCTTCGACCCCTTGTCGTTTTTTAACTCTTCAGTTAATTCCAGCATAATGTAAGTCGTTATGCTAGTCCATCTTCATCTCTTCTTTTTCCCTCCTTTCCTTTTCCAATAGTAATACTAATTAGTTACTTTGAATTCTGCGGCAGGCACATTATACTGAAGTTGAGTCTTCTCTTGGAACAAATACAATGCATCTCTGCATATGTTGGATTCTTTTGTCTTCGTTGTGATCTCATTTTGCTTGACTTCTTCCTAATGTCCAAGGTACTTCTGTTTTCTGCCATTCATCTGTCATCACAGTCTCTGCTATGTATTTTTCAGCAATACCCTTTTACTTTTTGACCCGATTCGAACAATCATTTCCCCTTCAAAAGGCTTTTCATTTTCCATAATGCACTTTGTATTTGCTTTTGGTCATCTAATAGTGCAGACTAATAATTAAAAAAGTTTAGCACATCTCTTGTGAGGTACGTGTCTCGTGAGGTGTCTCCTACTTGATTGAACAGCTTGGATCACGACCTCTTTACTTACATGTGGAGAATTGCATACTCAGTAGCCCTTGTTGACTTACCTTATTGTAAAGTTGACTATTATCAAGGTTTTGAATTCCTTAAGAATCAACACATTCCATTGCTTTTCTGTGGGAACTGTGCGTCAATGCTTATTACCTTTGGTAATGTGCTGTCTTTCTGTCCAAGTGTTATTATTTAATGCTGGGTGCGGCTATGTTAAAGGTAATGCTCAGTACTCTGCCAATGCCTGAAACATTATTTGTCGAGGTTGACTTCAAACTTCTCCATAGATGGTTGTTGCTCCCAACTCCAACTTCAAATGAAGCAATTATTGCCTGCATCGGAATCATGCTCACATGTACCCTTAGATCACATAGATCCCACCTCATCTAACGGTGGATCTAAGCCGCACTCACATGATCCGTGTTCATCTAAAAAAATTTCCTTCAAATGAGGCAACAATTTTACCCATGGATCCTCACTGTAACTTTCTCTTTGCTTTTATCCACCTTCCATCCCAGCACAATCAATGTTCATCACTTCGAACTAAGCCGCCTCTAAGTTCATCAATGCCGAGCCCATTATGAGTACGAAATAGAAGTACCAACCTTCCCTTCTTTGTGGGGGAGTTTACACGACCAAGTATGCTGTTAGATAGTGCAAGTGAGTGGAATATGTATAGTTGATTGAAGAATATATATTAAATGCATTTCTATCAATATAGGTGATATTTAGACAAAGATAAGTTTATCCCGATTGTTAGAATGCCATTCCAGTCCATCGACTCAAAAACTATGCAACCAAATAGAGGTCCAAATGCAACCAAACATGACGTAAGGCCACGTTTGGTGTAAAGAAGCGGACACTAGGATGGAATTATAGTTATGGTGCAGTAAGGTAAAATTTTTGCATCATTTGGAATATCCCAACCGCATAGGAACTACTTACTGTTCCAGCTTTTGCCAGTAATAAGATTTCTTCACTTATTAACCTAAGGATTAGCTTTCCTTTCCTTTCTGTTAAAAAAAATCAAGACTTCCGTTGGAATAATTTTCAGTGCATTTTCCTAGAATTCCACCTCCACTCCCATCACATTTTCTTTGTCTCAAAATTGTTCCACTCGTTCCAGAAAGAATCTACCACCGAAAATAAAAGTTCAGGAATTGACAAAGATAGAGCTAAATATAACTCGCTTTCCCCTCATCACCGCCCCCGCCCCCGCCCCCGCCCCCCCCCCCCCCCCCGCCAAAAAAAAAAAAAACACACACACACACACAAAAAAACCCATGCCCGCAACACTGAACATTTTGATCTTCTCTTTCTTCTACCAGTTCTCTTTCTGTTAAGCAGGAGAAGAAGAGGATCATCAAGAAAGTTACCTCCGGGATCCTCACAATAGGCCAAAGCTTTGGCATGCTCTGAGCCATGAGGACAAACACGGGGGAAAAATGGGTCCAAGAAAGAGTGAGGAAGTATGGACCAATCTCAAAGCTCACTTTCTTCGGTAAACCAACGGTGTGCATTCACGGACAAGCAGCAAACAAGTTTGTATTCTACGAAGACAGCAGCATGCTTGCCAACAAGCAACCATCGTCCATCCGCGCGATTCTGCATCTTGCAATCTGATGGAACCAAGTGGCTAAGATCACAAACGCGTGAGGGACTATCTCATGTCATTCTTGAGACCAGAACCCTGGAGCAGTATGTGGGGAAAATAGATGGAGATGTGAGAAAGCACATCGAGTTGCACTGGCAGGGCATGGAAAAAATTGCGGTATGCTGAAATTCTGTAAACTCTCTCTGTTGCTTTGATCTGTTCGAGATATGTTGAAAAAATATTAAATTTTAAGATAAACATTGTGTATGCACTCATACTCACATATGACTGGTTCACACTTGTACGGCCTCTGCATGTGTTGCCAAGGAGTATGAATGCATATACTGGGAGTGCGCATAATCTCTTCGATAAATGAGAAGTGAGTAAATAGCACTAGTGTTTTGATCTTCCTATAGGCATTTCCCCTCAGGGAAAACCCTTACATCCAACATCATATGCTCTCTCCTCTTCGGTATAGAGGAAAAAGCTGAAAGAGGAAATTATTGCAAAACTTTCAAGAAATGATAGAGGGAATTCATGGGCTACAATCGGAGCCTCAATGCAACCTCCAGGATCCAAGATTTGTTGAAGGAAGTTCTACAAGAGAAGGTTAAACTAGAGCAGCACACTGCAAATCCTCATCAAGACTTGATTAAATGCTCATTAAGTAAGTGCAAGGAAGAAAATGAACAAATTATGACTGACAAGGAAATTCTGCACAACATCATGATTGTTGTGGTTGCTGGACATGATACCTCATCCATTCTTCTAACTTTTCTGCGGCCTGGGAGTTCCTCCTTGTGAAGTCTTTCGGGAATGTCACTCAGATGTGCTAGCTTCATGTTTCAGCTAATGATGCCACAAAACTTCACGTGACATTGCCTTCTTGGAATTTGCGTGTGTTGTCCAATTTCAATCTGGTCAATATTCCAGGTTAGTAAAAACAAAAAGGATCTGAATATTTGGGAAGCCAAGGGACTAGCAGAGTCTGCTTCCTATCTTGTCTTATAACCGAAAGGACAAAATTTATTATTATGGATTGATCTTCCTGGAATAAAGCCTTCTAAGAAAAGAGAAAATTTTTGGGCAACACTACCTTTAATCTGTTTGTGTTTAGAAAGGATTTCAAATGTGATATTGCTTTAACTTGTCGATCGAAAATGTTGTGCCACATACGCTGCTTCGCTCTTTTGGATCAGAGCATCATGACCCTGATTAAACTTGTTTCGACATTAAACTATTGGGTATAGAATATGTGATCTGCTTAGTAGTTGTATCATATCTGGAAACGTCGGCTAAAAAGTTTTCATTTCATCCTTGAAGTTGTGGATAGATGGAGAACCCTACATCTTCAGCTCAAGTTGTTGAAAGATCAGAGCAGTTACCACTAGCAAGTCAGGGCCTGTTTGTTTGTATTCTTTTTTTTTGTTTTTAAACACTTTTTTTGTTCTTTTGTTCCCATGAACAAAAAAGAAACAGAAACAAGAAACAAAAAAATCTTGTTTCTTGTTTCTGAAACAGAAATAAGAAACACTTCTCTTTTTTTATTTTTTTTCTTTTCTTCTTCTTTTTTCTTTCTCTTTTCTTTGGCCGGTCGCCGGCCTTGGCCATGGCCGGCGACTGGCCGACGAGGGCCGGCGGCCTCGCCCAGCCACGGCGAGGCTCGCCGTAGCTGGGCGAGGGTCGGCCTCGCCATGGCTGGGCGAGCTCGAGCGCCGACCTGGCGGTGGCTTGGCGAGGCCGAGGCTCGCCGGCCGCTGGGTGAGGTCGGCCTCGCCGGATGCGGGCGAGCTCGAGCTCGCCTAGCCATGGCGAGGCCGACCTCGCGCCGGCACCGGGCGAGCTCGAGCTCGCCCGGATCCGGCGAGGCCGACCTCGCGCCGGCCCGGGCGAGCTCGATCTCGCCCGGATCCGGCGAGGCCGAGCTCGCCCAGCGGCCGGCGAGCCTCGGCCTCGCCTGGCGGTGGCCCGGCGAGGCCGCGCCTCGCCCGCCGCTGGGCGAGCTCGGCCTCGCCGGATCAAGGCGAGGCCGACCCTCGCCGGCCGGGCGCCCGCCCCGGCCGTGGCCGGCGGCCCGCCCAAAATAGAAAAAAAAAATGAAAAAAAAAAATTAAAAAAAGGAAAAATAAGAAAAAAAATAGAAAAAATAAAAGAAATAAAAAAAAATTATCCAAATTTACCAAACATGTTTCTGTTTATTTTTTATTTCCGGAACAAGTTTACCAAACGCGTGTTTTTGTTCAAAAATTGTTCCTCGGAACAGAAATACTTTTTTTTATTTCTGTTCCCTGGAACAATTTTTAAACAGAAATACAAACAAACGCGCCCTCAATGGTGAAAAGGCCTGCTTATTGGACATGGCACTTTTGGAAGTGTTTACATTGCAAGCAACCAGTAAGTTAGCTCTGGGAAACTTTAACATGTTGCATTTTCTTTAACATCCAGTAAGCTGAACTTTGACATGTTAAGTGACAGAGAAACCAGATCTCTATGTGCATCAAAGGAGTTTGAGCTATTGCCTAATGATCCAAATTCAGCAGAGTGCATGAGGCAGTTAAAGCAGGTAATTTTCTTTTTTCTTTTTTAATGCTCTAGGATCCAATCTATCCTCTCATCTAATCTAAATATGCTGTGGAAACTTTCTTTTATCATTTCCAGGTAATTGATTGCTTTGCTACTACAGGAAATTCAGGTACTTGGCCAGCTTAGACATCTAAACATTCTGCAATATTATGTGAGTGAAATTGTGAGTCAACTTTCCGCAGCATCTACACGTCCCAGCCCAACAGGCACTCATAATTTGACTACCCAAAATTTCAACATTTTCATACATTCTCAGGTTGAGGATCGGCTTGACATATCTAGAATATGCACATCACGGATCAATAGACAAGTATATCCAGGAGCACCTTAGGACCCTAACAGAATCCGTTGTCCACACTTTTACATGCCATATTGTGACTGGATTGGCTTACCTGTATGTTAACAACTCCATACATGGGTAATTCTAAACCATTGATCAAGCATCATGAGATGACTTGCATATTGGATTAGGACAATTAGACCTTCTTCTTTGTGCCTACAGACCTGTTAAAACTCTTTGGCTTGCGCAGGGATTTAAAGTGTGCTAATTTATTTTGTGGATGCATTTGGGATCATCAAACTTGCTGACTTTGAGATTGCTAAACATGTGAGTTTCCACCTCTTCATTCCAGGACTACCGAGTGCATGTAGAAATTCCTTGTTGATCTATGGTGCATTCAAATGTGAAGTCAGGGACCCAGGGTGACTGCGTACTTCTCATTATTGGTTTGTGGCATTTCATCTGTGCAAAAATCTATTATAGATGGATGAAATGTTGTTGAGTAATTTTCTTCAATTTTTTTTTTGCCACTTTTCGGGTAAAGTTACTATATTGCATAAATGGGAAAAGATTTCTTGCTGTTATTAGATGCCGAAACCTGATGAGGTTCTTTCCTTTTCCACTGGTTTCTAAATGGTTCCTAAGAAGCGTAGTGAATAGAACACAATACCTTTGGTCAAAAGTTCTTCTGGTGCTGTCTTTGCTGCTTCTCTGCATTTCAAAAGAAATCGAATTTAGTCAGAGTAAGAAGGGCCTCCTTCCTTACATGGGGTAAATAAAAGTGTATTGGTCCATTGAACGGAATTCTGGACAGTAGCGAAGGTATTGTTGCTCTCTTTTTGAGTCCTCAAGCATTTGCTGAAATCATTTTGGTGATTGCTTCATGGTCCTCTTTCTCAGTCATGAGCTAACATAAGCTGAAAGTGGTTGATTTAGTTATCAATATGATGTATCTATGTCTATGAAGATATTGCAATTTTATCCAGTGTACCATGAACACACCAAATAGTCTTTGGCTTTACCATCTCTTAGCTAACTGAACAAGCTGCTTACCGCTCTGTGAAGGGAAGTCTAAACTGGATGGCTGCAGAGGTACTTTGCTTTTGTGAACGTTAATGCTACATCCTTTTTAATCGTGGTGGAATGATGGAATAGTATATCCTGCAACTCATACAATCCGTGATGGCAAATGATAACAGCATGGATCTCAATCATATTGCTAACATCTGAAGTTCGGGATGTGCTATTACTGAAATGATAACCAGGAAACCTCCTTGGAGTGAGTATGAGCAGGTAAGAATGCTGCATTGCTTTTTCATTCTCTCTATTTGTCCTTCCAAGTAATACGCTTCCAATTAAATCTTTGTCGCCGTTTTTTGTTAGAGTTCAGGACTGTGCATATTACCATTTAGTATGTGATCGGTGTCTTTAGTTTCTGTTTTAAGGTTTAATCATTAATGTTGGCTCAAGCTATATTTAAGGTGACTTGAAGTTCTCCACCAATGCCTGAGACGTTATCTGCCAAGGGAAAGGATTTCCTGCGAGGCTGCTTTCGAAGACAGCCTGCCAAGAGGCCTTCAGCTGCTATGCTACTTGAGCATGCTTTTTCTCTTTTTTCATAAATATTTATACACATAGTTCTTTAATTCTTTTCATTATTTAATAATTCAAATATTTTATGACAAAGTGATTTTGATTAATTTTTTAAAAACCAATTGTTCCCACACACATAATGCCATAGCGGGTGATAATAAAAAGTGGAAGATCCTCACCGGAGAAAGAGGCCTGCGTATAGAATGGTTTCATTCTCTAAAATCAATTATTTTCTAGAGAAAGTACTTCGTAATTTCCAAGCTATCTTTGAATGGACCCGATCTTCTTATCTCCAAAAAAAAAAAAAAAAAAAGACTCTCATATCATTTCATAAACTTCAGGGGTTCTTGAATATCAATCTGTAGGTTGGCTTTCCCATTGTTAAAATCGGTTTAGTACGCATGGTTGTTATTATTTGCTTGGAAATAATGGTGTGCTGTCCTTAGATGACATAAAAAAGGATTTTTCACCCTATATAATGTCGTGCGCTCTCATTAGCCGCCATATGCAGTTTGGTCATTAACAATTTTTACATGAAATGCAGATTAGACATGCTTTCTTTTATTATTATTATTTTTTTACGGACAAAGTGATTCCTCTACTCTAATGCATACTGAAAATTTATGATGGGAATGATATTAAGTACAATAGAGACCGAAACTCCTTGAAATTCTGCAAAGTCGGAGGTGCTGCTGAGACCGAGTGATGCGGGGGGAGTCCCAAAGAAAGAAATAGTAATATACGCGAAACAAAATGATTTTGAGATTTTACGGGCTAATTGAATCTGATCACGATAGTCATCATGAACGGCGACGTTAAACTCGCTTTACTTTAAACAAATTAACATTGGATCCAGCCGATTGGGGCGTTTCGCGCGAGAGCTGTTTTGCTTAATGACCCAGGTTTAGTTTAATCAAACAAAGCAAAGCTTGATTATGTCAACGCGTAGAATGCACGCACACGTAAGGAAAGATGAGGAGGTGGAGAGGAGGGACGAAGGCGAGCACAGAAGAATATATCCGCGTGTGCGTGCGTCGCATTGTCATCATCGATCGGATCAAATCCGTCCGTCCATCTGTACGTACCAGAAGAGGGCCGAAAAAATTATCTACACGCCGCCCCCCCGGGGCTCCCTTTTAATTATTATTATCATTTATTTTTTTTTTTGCCGTTAAGACTTTATGATAAAGTCTGCCACCTAACAGAAAAACAAAAGAAGAAGATGATTTTTTTAGGCCCTTTATATATATAAAATCTATTTTTATAATAATTATAATAAATTTGCATGGGGCACTCCTATTTTAATCAAGCTTTGCTTTGTTTGATTAAACTAAACCAGGGTCATCAAGAAAAACAGCTCTAGTGTGAACGCCCCGATCGGCTGGATTCAATTTGATTTATTTAAAGTAAAGCGAGTTTAATGTCGCCGTCGCTATCGTGACCTACTTCGATGGTGCGCCTTTTCTCTTTTGTCCCCTAGCTCTCCCACTTTTCTTACGCCCAACTCTATCTTCCTTTGTTGCTTTCTTTTTCGTTCTGCCCAATCCCTTAGTGAAGACCAATTGGTGTTTAGTTTTCCAAAGCGGGGCATTATTGAGCACCATCATTGGCCCATCAGGTTGGCTAAACTCAGTCATGAATTAACTAACTATTCTTGATTTGATTGAACAGAAGCTGCACCAACGTGGCAAGAAAAAGATAAACTCAGGCGATAACTCATTAATTTTCTAAGACTTGGTCATAAGTATTGATGAAAAGAAACTTTAGTACCGCTGCCCTGAAAATAGAAGCGCTCCCAACGAGTGAATCCGAGTGATAATTCAATTATATGACGAAATCAACTCAATGATGTAAATTCAATAGTTACTCTTTACAGTGATTACGATAATAATGCTATAATTTTGAGCACTGCAGTGAGATGTTTCATGATGTAACAAAAGAAGCCGATTTAATCATGCAAAGAGGTGGCATTACGACCACAACATCAACAATGATTGGGGTAGCAATGACACATCAATGAGGCCTACCCTTAATGGACTTGTTTTTTTGCCCTTTTTACGGATAAAATATGAATTAGATAATTGATCTCTTAATAATAAATTGATAATAGGAAATATGATTCTCCAATTTCTTTTTCAATTCACCATATGGCATTTTTTTTGCTATTTTTTTCATTTACTAATTCAATTCTATTACTTTTTTGTATATAGTCACATAAGTTTTATTACATAATTTATTTTACCGTTGTATCATTTACATGGAAATTCGAAATACGATCTAACTAAATGGAATAAATAGAATCTCGCTAAATCAAAATGTTAAACAGAAAATGGAATGGCCAGATTAGAATCTGACTTGACATTCTAGAAAATACAGGAATTCGTTCTAATAATCTTTAACTAGTAACTGAAACATGTAGTGTGTTTCTAGCCGATATCTCGTTCTGTTTTCCTTTCTGTTCCGCTAGCTCTACACGCCACGGCCGGGTCGTGACGGTGTGAATGCTTAGCCGGAGTCTCGACTAAAAGCCTTCCTTCGGCCGGGATTCTCCTGCTTTTCACACTAGATCTTTGCTGGAGATATGGTCATTCATCATGAGGGTGTGCTGCAATTTCTCCACTACTGTGTCCTTTTTGACCCCATTATTGTCCCCATCAAAGCAATCCACCGAAGCCCGCCGAAAGTTCCACTTGCGCTCTTCTTTTATTTTGCGTCTTTTTCGACTTTCTCTGCTTTCGGTTACGCAGGGCCCGACCATGTCCCCTCGTCCTCATCTTCGCGTTCAGTTAGTCAACACGTTTCCACCGTATCGGGTCCCACCAGAATTTGCTCTCCATTTTTGCAGAATTTCAGCTCTCTCTTTCTGTTCCTTCGTGTGTTTTCACACTGCTATTTCCCTTCCTTCGCACGCGCAGAAATGCCGTGTTGAAAGTGGCCTCGAGTCGACCATTTCGGTGAACCAGAAGGAAGGAGCGGGAAGGATCTAGAATTTCCGATTAAATTCACCTCGGAAAATCCAGGGCCGGGTCGTGTAATAGGTTGGTTCACAAGAATTCACAATTTTCTTAGAAAGGTTTTGCAATTTTAAATGCAAAAGAATGCGCGAGAGAGATTAAGAATACAGGATTACAAATTTATTTTTATTAGGGGTCAAATTATTGGTGAATTTAATTGCTGAATTTCAGGAAACTGGGGATAATACTTTTGGACAAAAATTTATGTGTCGATAGTAATTTTCCTTGAAACTTAGTAAGTTATTATTTCTCTTTAAATCATCCCATGGTCGAAATTTTTTTTCTTTTTGGACTAAAGATCCAGATTGCACAAGACATGGGTCTCGTAATTTAATGAGTGTAGGAGGTTTTTCTAATTAATACAATGCGACTCAATTCTAGAGTGAAAAAAGAGCAATGCTAGACATAAGAAAATTGGACATTTATATAAAATTAAGATGGTGGAGTACGAAGAGGAAAATAGTGCAATAGCCTTCTCAGGTAAATTTGTTTTTGCTATTAAGTGAACCGTATTTTTACGTTATAATAGTTTTCCACCTCATTTGGTACACCGATTATTTTAAAATATTTATTTAATTATTATTATTTTGGGCTGGAAAACGAAAAGATAAGTGGGCTCCCAAGTTTCTTGAGTGCACATTAGTATGAGTTTCCTTATGGCCGAAGCGTTCAAAGGCGAACGCGTTTCCATAAGTAACACTGTTCACTCCTTTTGATGACAATGTCACGGGAAACAATTACCCAACACCCTTGATGCTCCTCTAGATTCATGCTTAATGCGTAAGAGTTGCTTGAGATTCTCCTTCCAAGGTAGGGTCTCCTATTTAGATAACTCAACAAATTTTCTTACTTCTCAATAAATCTCCATTTGTTTCGCAAAAAACAAATAGTTTAAATTTCTTTTTCTAAGCGTAGTTATTTCTATTGTTTGAAATAATTATTTAATGAAAAATGTTTCATAATTAACAATGGTGCATTTCTAAAAGTTGTCGTTGACGAAGAAAATAGTTTTTATATTTTTACTTTTCGTAGATGATATAAACGAAGTAGAAAGTATTTAGTTACTAGTCATATGATTGACTATTTTTCTATATTTGGTTTAATATATTAAATAAGAAGACCAAATAGCTAATATATTCAGAAAAATTTTCATGCATGGGGGTTAATTTTGGTAATGCTAACTATTTATTAAACAATTGAAAAAATATTATTTCGTAGAATCTAAGGAGGAAGGATAAAAAGACAAAGTTACGGGAGGCGGAGTAAAAACAATAAAATCTTTAAAGAGGGGAAAAAGTCATTTTCGTTTATTATAGTAATAGGTCATAGTGTAGGATGAAAAAGAAAAAGATGTAAAAAGAAAAAAAATTAAAAAGTGAAAGCATGTCACGACAACTATCTATCGGGCCACATGAGAATTCTCCATGACGCCTCCATGAGATTAAAGGTGCTGAAAAGCTCTAGTAGTTGAACTAGCCTTTGGGTTGCGATTAAAAAGAAAAAAAAAAAGTTTTTGGGTTTGATTAGACAAATAGCTTTTGGACCAGCAAGGAATCCACTGAACTTTCACAGAATAGAAATTTAAGCGCTAGCGAGTAGCGATGGCAATTAAAGTTGAAGATGCCAACGCGGGCAAGGATTCATGAAGGGAGTACAGTGCGATAGAATAGAGCGTATCCGTATCTTTCGACAGTGTTTCGATCATAATACAAGACTTTGACCAATGCCAAGTCTATCTCTCTCTCTCTCCCCCTCTCTCTCACATGGAAAAGCGCCATTCTTAGCAACTGTTCTATTGTCACTCTGGCAGAGTTCCTCTTGATTCTTCACCAAAAGCTGTTCATTCCCGTTTCGAACAGCAGGCCAATGCCCTTGTTACTCTAGGAATTGGATCTCCGCCTTCGGCGAAAGGAAGACTCGTTTGCTTGATTCCTGGATTCTGACCAGTGCTTCCGAATCTCGAGAACGGCTTCTTAGTTGCCACTTGCGTGCATCTGAATCTGCTTTTTGCGTCCTAAACGGTATGTTGCTCCGTCCTCATCTTTGCCATTTTTTTCCATTTGTGAGAATCAAATAAAGACTCTCCAACTGAACATCCTTATTTACCTGGATCAAATATATGCGCACTTGACAAGTAGATCTGATGGATTCTATGTGAAATGAAGGGTTAAATGACCTGAATGTAGGTGGGTGGACTTAACTGTGAGATGCAATAAACTTCTCGAAGAGAGACCAAGAAATAGAGAGAGAAGGGGCGAGAAGAGAAAGAGAGGAAGAGCGACACCGGTGGATTGCAGCCCGTCGAAAGGGTCGTGCTACGCCACGAATCTCCATTTTCGAACACTAGACAAGGTTGTTCTAGCTCTATTCCTCACGAACTTGGGATTTTTGTTTGTAAAGTTAATATCCGGATCTATTTTGTATTTTGCTTTGCTGGCAACGATTCGGTCAAAATCCAACGATATTTCGATTCCCCACATCTCCTTGTAATTCTAGAATTAATTATTTTATAGAGAATGTAGTCCGCAATTCCCAAGTTGTCTTTGAGTTGATCCGGAGCTTCTTGTGTCAAAAACAGGAGATTATTCTTGGGTCGTTGAATATTAATTTGCAGTTTGGCTCTCCTGCTTTAATACTTGTGGATGCTGTTATTTGCTTGAGAATAATGCTATGCGCGCTGAGAAAATATTCAAATGATCTCTACGTTAAATGATCAAGTGCACTTTCTTCGCCCGCAGGTTGATAATCAAGACGGCAAGATGCCGCGACTTGAAGATATAGCCTGGAAATTCGTGATTAGACAGGGCAAGAAATGGCGTTGTCCTTACTGCAAAATTGAATACTCTGGATCAGTCACAAGAGTGAAAAGTCACTTTCTTAAACAACCAAAAGAAGGGATTGTCTCTTGCACAAAAGTGCCGGAGCACATAAGCACGCTAATGGAATTGTTACAGAGTCAGGTGGCTTTAGCACTTGTGGTAGCTATATTATGTGCTTGAGAATAATGCTATGCGTGCTAAGAAGATTTATAAAAAATGGGGATAATATATGATAGGGGTGCGCTCTATTTGCTTGCAGGTTGATAACAAAAATGATATAGCCTGGAAATTCGTCGATAGACTGGGGGAAAACAAATGGCGTTGTCATCACTGCAGGGATGAATTCTTTGGAGACCTTACAGGAGTGAGAGGTCACTTGCTTGAAGCCCCATATAAGGGGATTTCCATTTGCACAGAAGTGCCAGACCACGTAAGAACGCTAATGCGGTCTTTACTCGATGAGGTGGCTGAAGGAGGGAGCAGAGACTTGGCTGAAGAACAGAGCAGAGATGCGGAGCCACAGTCGCGTGACGTGCTGTCTCCAGCTTTTCCTCCGTCATCACAAAGCTCGGAGAGGGCGACTGACATGGAAAACTCCAACTATGACCTAGAGTGTCGTTTTCATGAGACTTCAGCAATGCCGTCACTGGCACAAAATATCCTTGGTATGTTCATGTGTTTCTATACATGCATCTAGGCATGGAGAAAAAACATCCATTATATTTTTCAATGCAAACACGTCGGGTTTTTTAACCGAAGTGGAGACTTTTAAACATCTCCAATAAAAACGATCTTTCTACGGAACTTTACAAATGTGAAATAAGTCAATTACCTATTCCTTAATAACAGTGCATTGTCCACTGGACTCACTGGATCTCATAAACTAACCATAGAAGGCATTTTCTCGTGTTCCAATCAACCATATCCTAATTTTGATGAACAACACACAGGTGAAAGCATGTCATGTTTGCCAATGACTTTAGCGGGAGTGGAATCGTTTCTTTTTGATTTGCCAGAACGATCACAATGTTCCATTCAATCTCAAATGCTATTGAATGATCAGCAGACTCCAGCAGGGACATTAGCATCCCATTATGATCAATTACCTGCTGCAGGTAAGTCAAATTGCTTGCGGGATAGTAATCAGCACTCTCAATTGCAAATTCCAGTGGACATAGATCCCTCAATTGCATCACAGCATACGATCGACTCTCACGTTATCTGGGTAACAATCCTTGGTTTGCCAATTCCAGAGGTGGCAGCAGATACAATAGGCCCACCATCATCATCACAAGATGTGTCTTGATTAATCTAAATAGATACTATCATTTCGTTAGATCCGTAAATATCCTCAAATTATTTTATCGAAATTTAACATTTTGTAAAATAGATATGAACAGGGGTTCTCCTATCATGAACGTACGGAGGACACCACAACCTCGCAGATGGATGGAACAGGTGGTGCAGGAGGACAGGGCGGTCGACATCGCAAACCTCCCATCGGATGGTGCAACAAATCACTCTATCGCATCTCCCCTGCCAAATTCATTCCTTGATGATGGGCCAAATGAACTGTTGCCCATTTTATCTGGATATCTAACATTAAATCCACAACGGAATCAATGTGCGTCATTGCCAGCACAAAACCACCAGCTCCTTGATAATACTTTTCAGAATGAGTCACGGGGGTCCATTTTGCCTGGTCTCATTGCATCAGATGCTCCACTCACTAACGTGGCCACAACAAACACTGCCCGGCATTTTAATCAACCAGATCAGACCTTTCACAGGCAGTGTGAAGGTGGCACTGGCTTATCTCCTCTACCGCTTTCCATGGACATAGAGCCACCTCTTCCATCACGACCTTTCAATGGACCTCCTATTATTGAGCCATTTAATTCCCCTCCGCAGATTCCAGAGGACATCTTAAACACAACTGGCCCATCAACATCGGAAGGTATAATACCATCGATCTATTAAATGGGTCTCGTTGACGCTTATTAACAAAATCCATATTATATTTATCATTCATGTGGTCTCTTGTAAACCCCATGTTGCTTTGCTATGGTGAGTAAGAATGTTTCGATTGGAGTCTAATGCATGAAGTTGTGGCTTATAAATTAGTGATGCCAGAAGGTGCACCAGCAGGGACATCATCATTCCAGTATGATCAATTGGTGTAGGTAATTCAAATCTGGATTGCAATCAGCCACGTATATCTAGTGTAACAAGTGTAGCCAACACTGTCCCGCATTCTAACCTATCATTCGAAGCTGCAATGAAGAATGTGGAACTAAAACCAGTTCGTTTCCCCTGCGAGATTCGAGGGGCATATGTCCCATCACTGCATTACGGCCTATTAGGTGCCCTCACATCGAGGCAACACTCGTCAATTTGCAAGTTCTGGAGAATGGAGCAAATATGGCTGGCCCGTAACCATCACAAGTGACTGTCTTGATTTACCTAAATAGATAGTCATTCCAAATTAATCATAGGTATTCCAACTCGAGTGAGCGTTGATGTTTTCATTGCAGAAGTGATCCTTCTTTGTATTATTAACTCTCTTTTAGTATGATTCAAATTCGTCTATTTCCATATCTAATCTTTTCTCAATTACCGTAGTATCATTGCATGTTATGTTTGTCCAACATCACTTACTTTACGGCATGGTTTTTTCATCAAAATATTTTACTTATCTGCATGTTGATTTTCCTTGTGGATGTCTTTTGTGACCAAGTTCTATGTTGTTTTAACTGTGTGCATGGACACTCCAATATCTTAGTGCAACCAGCTCTGGTGCCCCCTCAACATCAAAGTGTTCCACATCAAGCTCCAAATAATACTCCTTCAGCTCCTCAGATTCAACGTCGTGGAACAGGTCTGATAGTCCCATCGTCATTGCCAGGTATATAGTTATTTACCTAAATTAATCCTTATGCATCGATCACCATGTTATGTTATTAAGGGAAGCAAGAATGCTATAATGAGACCGATGGATTTAATTGCAGAATTAGATATGAGCAAGGGTGTGCCACTAACGAGTCACACAAACACAAACAACAACTTTGAAAAGAGTAGAGCTTTGAAAAGAAAAATAAAGCAACTCTACAATAGAGAAGCTGACATAAGGGATGAGTTAGAATTTGCCGGGTCTCTATCACTAAAGAAGCAGAAAAAGGAAGTTGAGAATTGGTTGGCGGATGTGGAGCAGCTCAGAAAAGATTTTCAGAGTATTGAAGCAACAAGTGAGGATTGTTTGCCGTCACACCAGCAGGTGGATACACTGACACAACAAGCAGAAGACCTTATGAAACAAGGCGAATTCCCAAAAGGACTATTTGGGGCGAGAAAGACCAAAGTCAATAAGTTGATAGAACGAAAGTTGGTGGGAGAGGCATTTAAGAGAAATACAACAAAGATTTTGGAGTACTTAGTAGGGAGTCAAATATCCCGACTAGGCATTTATGGAATGGGGGGTATTGGTAAAACCACTCTTATGAAGCACATACATAATAGACTTCTCGAAAAAGCAAATCATGATAATGTGTTGTGGATCACCGTGTCACAAGATTTTAACACACAAAAGTTGCAAAACGACATTTGGGAGGCACTAAATTTAGGCACACTACAAGAAAAGGAGGTGGGGCAACGAGCAGCAATGTTGTCCGCTGTTTTAACCGAAAGAGAGAAGTTGATCATAATCCTTGATGATGTGTGGGAAGATTTCAATCTTGAAGAGGTGGGAATCCCTGTTAGAGAAGATGGAAATAAGTTGGTCTTAACCACTCGATCCCTTGAAGTATGCCGCCGGATGCAATGTCAAGAAATAAAAATCGAACCTCTATCTCTACAAGAAGCTGAGGATTTATTTTTTGAGGAGCTTGGATCCAAAGTGGCCCTTAATTTGGAAACAATTGTGAAGTCCATTGTTAAAGAATGTGCAGGCTTGCCACTTGCAGTCATCACGATGGCAGCAAGCATGCGAGGAGTGACGAATGCGTCTGAATGGAGAGATTGCTTGGAGAAATTGAAAGAATCAGATGCCCCAACGGAGATGGAAAAGAGAGTCTTAAAGCAACTAGAAGTCAGCTACGATCGCCTTGAGAAACGTGAAGTTCAACAGTGTTTCTTATCTTGCGCACTTTATCCAGAAGATAAATTGATTAATAAGGTTGAGTTGATAGAATTCTTTATTGACCAAGGACTGATTTGTGGATTGAATATGAATACGAGGGAGAAAGAATATGATAGAGGCTTCACCATATTGAGCAAACTGGAAAATGTTTGCCTATTGGAAGATTATGGAGAAAACATGAAGATGCACGATTTGATTAGAGACATGGCATTGCACATCATGAGTGTGACTTCCATTGTAAAAGCAGGAAAGTGGTTGGGAAGTATTCCATCTGAGGAATATTGGACGGATGCTCTGGAGAAAGTTTCTTTGATGGGAAACAAAATAAGTGAAATTCCATTGAACATGTCACCAAATTGTCCTAAACTATCAACTTTACTACTGAATGGAAGCTTGTTAATGCATGTGGTCATCCCTGATTCTTTCTTCAAACAGTTATGTGGGCTAAAGGTTCTAAACCTGAGTGGATGTGGAATAACAAAACTTCCAAATTCCATCTCAGATTTAGTAAACTTGAGGGCTCTATTGCTTCGTAAGTGCAGGAAATTGCGCCGTATTCCTTATTTAGGGAAGCTCACATCTTTAAGAAAGTTGGACATTGGTGGCTGTTTTGAGCTTAAAGAAGTGCCCGAGGGCCTGGAAATGTTGGTGAACTTGAGATACCTTGACCTATGTTTTTCATTGACCGTTGAATTACCTGAAAGAGTACTGGGGGGTTTGCTAAACTTGCAGCATCTTAAAGTTGTTTTTCTAGATGGACAAGACATGACAAAAGAGACACTCAAATGCTCTTTTAAAGATGCGGATAATTTCAACAAGTGTGTGAGAATCATTGAACAGAGTAACCCTCGCTGTTATTATTATCTCGGCATGGCTCAAAAAGATAATTCTTATTATCATGGAGAATGTTATTTTACTCAATTTGAGAATCTGGAGAGGAAAGTCAACATTTGGGGGTGGGATCATGCTATTGTGAGCGTGGGAGGGGAATGCACCGGCATTTTTATTTTGATTCCCCAAGACGTGCAGAAAATGACAATGATTTGTTGCAACGGTATAACAAATTTGTCTAGCATAGGTCCGCTTGAATACCTTGAGGAGCTAGATATAGTAGACTCAAAAAACTTAGGGGTGCTCTATGGAGGAGAAGACAGAGAAGTAATCGACATCTTTGCCCCAGCCCTTGCGCCTCTCCTCTTCTCGAGCCTTAGGGTTTTGAAAATATGGCATTGTCCGAAACCGAAGTATCTCTTTGGGCATGGGTCTAAATTCGACCTTCCGCATCTACGAGAGATTGAAATAGAGGAATGTGAGGAGACGGTGGGGATAATAGCAGCAGTTACATCCCCACCACAACATCCACTCCCATTTTTCCCTAGTCTAAAAGAGATTTCGGTTGATTGCTGCGATAAAATGAAGAGAGTGGTGGAATCTGAGTGGATACCCCTCTTCCCTAATCTGAGAAGTGTCACAGTATCCAGATGTGAGAAGATGGAGGAGATAATCGGAGGTCCTCCCCCATACTTGCCAGTTGAAGATATTTCTCTCCGATCTCTTTTCGTATTGAGGTGCGATAACATGAGAAAGCTGCTTACGTATGAGTGGCTGCTCCATCTTCGAAATCTTCAAAGAATCGTGGTCGCTGACTGCAAAGGAATGGTGGAGTTGATAAGCGGAGCGGGACAAGGCCAAGAAGGAAGCATAACGACTTCTGTAAACAACACTCCTTCATCCTTCCAGCCTTCTTCAATTTCTCTCCCAAAGCTAGAGTGTTTGAAGCTACACGATCTACACCAGCTGAAGAGCATATACAAAGCCCCAATAAGCTGCGATTTCATGAAAAGATTGGAAGTGTGCGGATGCCCAGAACTGAAGAGGATTCCTTTGCAACTGCCACTGCGTGAAATTGAGGAGCTTCCGTATATCTGGGTGGAAGAAGAGGAAAAGTGGAAGACGTTGGTGTGGGATCATCCCGATGCTCAGGCTATTCTTCGACCTTATCTCCGAAAAGGGTCACACTGGTCTCCAAATGCTATAGGTTAATGAGTTTAATTGATATACGATTGCTTCACTTCTTAAAAGTCCTTTCAAAGATATAGCTTTTCTGTCTATATAGTCATGCAGCTCTAATAGTGGCCTTCTGTAGTACTGAACACCAAGTGAAAGCATCTCCTGCGACTCCACTCTTGAAGAAAGAACCCTGCTGCTCGACCATGCTTTCCTGCAAACTTGACTTAGGTTGCCATATGAATTGACTTTTTTTGTGTGGCCCTGCTTTGTCTATTTTGAATGCGATCGCATGTTTCATTGACTACCGGAAATGAGTCTATCTGGTCGATATTTCAGGTTAGTCAAAAAGCAATGGATCTGAAGATTTGGGAAGCCAAGGGAATAGCAAAGTCTGTTTCCTATCTTGTCTTATAACTGAAAGGACAATTTATTATTATGGATTGATTTTCTTGGGATATTAGCCTTCTAAGAAAAGAGAGAATTTTGTGCAGCACTACCTTTAATCTGTTTTTGTTTAAAAAGGATTTCAAATATGATATTGCTTTAACTTGTTGATCGAAAATATTGTGTCAAATACGCTACTTTGCTCTGTTGGATCGAGCAACATGACCCCAATTAAACTTGTTTCGACGTTAAACTATCGGGTATAGAATACTTGATCTGCTTAGTAGTTGTATCATATCTGGAAACGTAGGCCGGGAAGTTTTCTTTTCACCCTTTGTCATACTTTGAATTAAAAATGTAAAAAGACGAAGAAGAAAGAATTGCACAGCTATCACCCCTCTTTAAATGCCTCGAAGTTGTGGATAGATGGAGAACCCTACAGCTTCAGCTCAAGTAACCAAAAATCAGAGCAGTAACCACTAGCAAGTCAATGGAAAAAAGGCCAGCTTATAGGATGTGGCACTCTTGAAAGTGTTTACATTGCAAGCAACCAGTAAGTTAGCTCTGGGAATCTTAGACATGTTCCATTTTTTTAGATATCCAGTCAGCTAAACTTTGACATATTAAGTGACAGAAAAACCAAATCTCTATGTGCATGGAAGGAGTTTGAGCTATTGCCTTATGATCCAACTTTAGCTAAGTGCATCAAGCAGTTAAAGCAGGTAATGTTTTTGTTATGCTCTGGGATCCAATCTATCCTCTCATCTGATCTAAATATGCTGGGAGGAAACTTTCTTTCATCATTTCCAGGTAATTGATTGCCTTATTACTACAGGAAATTCAGGTACTTAGCCAGCATAGACATCCGAACATTCTATAGTATTATGTAAGGGAAATTGTGAGTCACATTTCCACAGCATCTATGCGTCCCAGCTCAATGGGCATTCATTATTTGACTCACCAAAATTTCAACATATTCATATATACTCAGGTTGAGGATTGGCTTTACATATATCTAGAATATGCACATCACGATTCAATAGACAAGTATATCCAGGAGCATCTTGGGACCCTAACAGAATCGGTTGTCAGCACTTTACCCGCTATATTGTGGCTGGATTGGCTTCCCTGCATGTTAACAACTCCATATATGGGTAATTCTAAACCATTGATCAAGCATCATGAGATTACTTGCATATTGGATTATGATGATTGGACCTTCTTTGTGCCCCTAGACCTGTTAAAACTATTTGGCTTGTGCAGGGATTTAAAGGGAGCTGATTTATTTGTGGATGCATCTAGGATATTCAAACTTGCTGACTTTGGGATTGCTAAACATGTGAGTTTTTACCTCCACTGCAAGACTACTCAGTGCATGTAGAAATTCCTTGCTGATCTGTGGTGCATTCGAATGTGAAGTCAAGGACCTAGGGTGACTGCATACTTCTCGTTATTGGTTTGTGGCATTTCATATGTGCATAAATCTATCATAGATGGATGAAATGTTATTAAGTAATTTTCTTCACTTTTTTTCCCATTGTTTCGGGTAAAGTTACCACGTTGCATAAACGGGAAAAGATTTCTTGCTGTAAATAGATGCCGAAACCTAATGAGAGTTCTTTCCCTTTCTACTGGTTTCTAAAAAGTTCCTAAGAGCAGTAGTGAATAGAACGCAATACCTTTGGCAAAAGGTTGTGGTGTTGTTTTTTGCTGCTCCTCTGCATTCCAAAATAAGGATAGAATTTAGTCAGAGTAAGTAAGGGCCTCCTTCCTAACATGGGGTAAATAAAAGTGTATTGATCCATAGAATGGAATTCTGGACAGTAGCCAAGGTGTTGTTGCTCTCTTTGAGTTCTCAAGCATTTTCTGAGGTCATGTTGTTGATTGCTTCATGGTCCTTTTTCTCAGTAATGAGCTAACATAAGTTGAAAGTGGTTGATTCAATTATCAATCTGATGTATCTATGTCTATGAAGATGTTGCTATTTTATAGAGTGTTGTATGAACACACCAAGTAGTCTTCAACTTTACTAATGCCGTACCATTTCTTAGCTAACCGGACAAGCAGCTTGCCGCTCTTTGAAGGGAAGTCTAAACTGGATGGCTCTAGAGGTACTCTGCTTTTGTTAACGTTAATGCGGCATTCATTTTTAGTCGTGGCGGAATGATGGAATAATATATCTTGCAACTCATACAATCCTTGATGGTGAATAATTACTGCACGGATATACTGCCGACATGTGGAGTTTGGGATGTACTATTACCGAAATGATTACTAGGAAACCTCCTTTTTTTTCATTTTCTCTCTGTCCTTCCAGGTAATACGCTTCCAAGCAAATCTGTGTCGTTGTTTTCTGTTGGAAGTTCGGGCCATGCGCATTACCTTTTGGTGTGTGATCTGTGTCATGAGTTTCTATTTAAGGTTGAATCATTAATGCAGGCTCAAGCTATATTTAAGGTGATGCGAAGTTCTCCAGCAACACCTGAGACGTTATCTGCAGAGGGAAAGGATTTCCTACGGTGTTGCTTTCGAAGACAGCCTGCGGAGAGGCCTTCTGCTGCTATGCTACTTGAGCATGCTTTCGTGCAAATTTGAAGTTGCAAATGACTGACTTATTTCAAGTGTTGTACGTTGTCGCAAAAGGGATCTTGTCCTGTAAAGTTCCATATTTACTAAACCAAAAGGATCACACGGTCCATAGATGTGATGAAATACTTGTATATTGACAAAATAAGGCGCATGCTTCTCTTGCATGGTCTGACTGGCGGCATACCGATCTAGGCAATTTGACAGTGTTGCTTAATCTAAACCTTTTACTGCAGAGTGCATTCTTACCAGAAACATTTTGTACGAAGTACATTTATTCATCAAAATTGAATGGCCAAATAAGCAACGGATCATGAAACACAAGCAAGAAAACCCAGAAAAGAAAAAAGAAAAAGAAAACCGAAGCTATATTGCATCAGAATTCCTAAACTCATTTTGAAAGCAAATACTTAGTCGGTTTGGTGGGAGGAACATTGGCAAGTTTGGCAAACCTGCAATGTCTTAGGATTGCGGTAGTGAAGGGAGAAGTACCTAAGTTATGGGCATTGAAGGCTCTTGATTTTTCCCTTCGACAATGTCATTGATCTCAACAAATACATGAGATTTCTCCGACCAGAGTGGCCCTCATGACTGTCACCAAATTCCGGTGAATCGAGACAAGCCATTGTGGTTTGCTTGCTAATGTAAATGATCATGATGATCCAAGATTTGCAGCTTCCGAGAGGAGAGTCAACGTGGATTATTGCGATTATGCTCTTCTCAAGGCAGCAGGGAAAGGTCCTCCCCTTGATGGTTTTGCTTCCAAGTGTTGCTGCAAGTTTACCGTATTTTCCCCTTAAGGTTGTTTGTCATTTTGTGGAATGTTTTTAGAATATTATTGCATCCCATGTCTATAAGGTGCAAATAGCCGATGAAATTTATTAAAAATATCTCACACTGTTCATTTACGAGATTTTAAGGGGCTTTATATTTATATAATTTACCTTCCCTTGTTCAAATTTTCAGGTCGGACTTTCACTTATGTGAATTTAGCAATTTCTGCATGAAATGCAGAGTAAACATACTTCCTTTTTATTATTATTATTTCTATAATTAATGTGATTCCTCTATCCTGATGCATACCAGAAATATATGATATGAATGACATAAAGTGTAACAGAAAAAGAAACTCCTCGAAATTTTGCAAAGTCAAAGTCGCCGCTCAGGCCAAGCGATATCTCTCGGTTGCATTAGATTCTCTCTTCGATTTCATTTTCTTTTGTTCTTTTCCTCATTTTTCAACCAACATCCTAACCATAAGGCGCCTTTTCTCTTTTGTCCCTTATCTGTCCTCCTTTTCTTTCGTACAACTCGTTCTTCTTTCACCGCTTTTTGGTTTTTCTTTTTCTTGGTGTTCTCTGCCCAAACCCTTAATGAAGACAACTAATTGGTGTTTAGTTTTCCAAAGTGTAGCATTATTGAGCACCATCATCGACCATCAAGTTCGCTAAACTCAGTCATCAATTAACTGAGTGTTCTTGTTTAAACAGGAGCTGCACCAACGTGTCAAGAAAAAGATAAACAAAAACTCAGGCAAGAACTCATTAGTTTTCAAGATTCGGTCATAAAATGTCGTGTTGAAAGTGGCCTCCTTTCGGCCAACCAGAAGAAGGGAACGGAAAGGACTTCAGACTGCGGGCCGCATCCAAAACTCTCATAAGAATTCCCATTTAAATTCATCTTAGGGAAATTCAGAGTTGTGTTGCGTAATAGATTGGATCACAAAAATTGCACTCTTATTAAAAAGGGTAGTGCAATCACGAGAATGTGAGGTTACAAACGGAATTTATAATGGGTTAAATTATTAGTGGATTTGATTGTTAATTTTTATGAAGATGCAACTAAAGCCTTTGAACCCGTAACAGTAATTTAGCTTAAAAGTTACTGAGTAACTACAGTCTTTAAATTATTATTGCGATAATTTTTTTTCTTTTTGATCTAAAGATCCAAACTACATATGAAATCGGACTTGTAATTGGGAAAACACGAATTTAGCATATTATACATAGCTCCTAAATAATTTTACGCACATGACAAATAACAAGTACATGTATAAGTTCAGGCTAATAGTTCTTTAGCGAATTGACAATGCTGAAATTGAGAGAGCGTATGAAGTGATCTTTGCATTTTTGAAACTCTGTTAGTGTACATTCTAGTAGTTTTCTCTTGTCAAAATATACTGATTTTCAACTTTCGCTAAAATGTTGCACATTCAATTGGGGGAGAATATGATCAATAGTCCTAATTAGCCAAAGTCACAAAACCAATCATATATTTAAATAGTTCAGAAATCTTGCCGCTCGTTCTAATTAACCATCGCATCGAAGAATTTTTCCCTAAACTTTTATATTCATAGTTACTACTTTTCAGTTCACTCTTTGAAAGATTCCCATGATCTCTTTAAATAAATTAAAGTACAATTCAAGGTTTGTGGTCGTAACTTTATCTATTAGGTATATAGCTTAGTGCTCATTTTAAATGAGGGCAAAAGGTCACCCCGTTCACATTCACGTGTTTGTCACATTGTGATGGGAAAATGGGAACAAAATGCAAGTTCAGAGGCACAGGATGCAACTTTCTAAATTTCCATTTTCAAATGCATTGGGTTCTCTTTTCCGCTGTCATCTCTTCTTAATCATCCCGGTGCAAGGACAGGACTTTCCCTGGACAGTGATGCACAACGAGCCATTATCATTGTACTGAAATGAATCTGTTTCCTTTGATCGTGGACGATTCTATGCTCCCGAAATCGATGGAATTTGAAGGGGAATCTCTTCCGCTTAATGTATCTATCATCTTCAAGTACTCCGAGCTGCAGAGGGAGATGCCCCTCTACTTCCACTTACTTGTTTCCTTCTTTCAGCCGTACGTTCTCATTCGTACGGAACATTATTTGCCAAAGCATAGTAGAATACAAAACGATGCACAATTAAGATTTGTTTGGAAAGTTCACACCTAGATCAAATTCGCTTCTAATTGATCAAATTCGTTCAATTAGAAGGGGATCCATAGTCAAAACGTCCTCATTCGGGATTTCTTTCTCAGGTTATGCGTTTTTTTTATTGATATATATGATCACGTTTTTCAATTATCATAATATTGATGCAAAAATTGACAGCCAGATCAAATATATGCACACTCTAGACAAGTATATTTGAAGGAATTATATGTGAAACAAGTTATATCGGGTTGAATGACCTAATTGTATATGGGTGGACATAGCTATAAGACACAATAACCTTCTATGAATTCTCTTATGGTAAACATATGCATGTGCTTTAATTTTCTTTTTACTGAGAATATACGTGAATAGTTGAAACGGTGGGTGAGGGTCGAAACGTAGCATATTGTAGAAATTTGGTTAGTTTCTAGAAGTCCTCCGCTGGAAACCGGGGCGAGAACAAATTGAAAGAAGACGAGGATGAGTAGGCAGAAAATTGACTTGCCTGAATAAAGTATAGTGCCGTAAAATAAGCATACATGGACCCTTCAACAGTATTGTTTGATCAGGATTCAAGACTTTGACCAATTCCAAGTCTCTCTCTCTCACACGCATTTAAAAACATAAAGAAATGATAAAGAAAAGATGGAGACTTTTCTTTCATGCGTACTTATACTGTGCTTGATAACGATTCTGTAATTGAAAACAATTTTTAATCAGAAATGATTTTTTCTAATTCCACTTTCGAGAACAATGTCTAAGAAAAAAACGCACTTGGTAACTGTCCAAAATTTATATTTTCAGGATAGAAATGCATTTGGTAAGATTCTTAAATTTTTTTGTTTCTTTTAATTTTTTTAATGATTTTATTATATTTTTTTTCTTTTTCTTTTTCTCTTCTTCTTCCTCCTTCTTGATAGCTGGTTGCAGACCACCGCCCCTATAACTAAATCCACCCAATTTTTACCAAAAAGATAAAGTTACCCTCTATCATTCAATTATTGGTGATCCCAACTTATCTACTTTCCTCTTTTTTAAATTTTTCTATATATCTACTTACCATAATTAATAATCTTATATATTTAGCTTTTGTTTGTTGTAGATTTTCCAGGTATATTAAAGGCACTATGTTTTTATTTATTTATTTATTGATAGATATTATTACCATATAAATTTGTTTTCTCGAAAAGAGAAATTTCACAAAATTCTAGTTCTTTTTCACGTTGTCCATCATATTTATGTCATGAGTTATGCTGAGGAGAATACAAATTCGATTACTTGTTTATGCATACAAAAATTGTGAAGAGCTTTTTTTTTTTTTTAAATCTTATAAATGAGAACATCATTTTATTAAATTTAACTTGTGTAGACATTAGTGTTTTTTTCATGAGTCATAATTAGTCATTCCGTCTTTACTTAGTGGCTTTTCGTATATATAGTTTATTTACACATAATTTGTGGTAAAATCTCTTTAAAAGAATATTACTTCACTGATACTTATGAACGTGACTCTCCATTTATTTACCAAATTATTCATAAGAAATTAATCATATGATGACTAAATAATTTGATGCAATCATATGATGACTAAATAATTTGATGCAGGGTTGACACTTGATCCGTTGTATGGGGACCACTTAATATAGCTTTGACTCTCTCTCTCTCTCTCTCTCTCTCTCTCTCTCTCTCTCTCTCGTTTGTGAAATTTATCCTTATTAAAATATAATTCACTTAAAACTTTTGTTGCAATGAGTGCAGTGCTTCTGACAAATGCTTCAACATCAAATATAAAATAATTGTTCTCATTCTGTTTTATATTGAAATATGGATATCCTAACTCATAAGATGCGGATTGGCTTCCTTATTGATGAACGGGTTTAGCAATGGTGGATGCTGTTATTTGCTTGAGAGTAATGCTATACATTAACCACAAAGAAGATATACAAAAAATTTATATAATATATGATGGAGCACGCAATCTTTACTGGTAAATTGATAACCAGAAGACGTGATATAAAGATAATATCTGGACTTACGTGAAGAGACTAGAGGACGATATTACATTATGGTCACTGCAAGAAAGAATCCAATAAAACATTAGCAGAATCTACCGCGGGTGTTACTCAACAAGGAGGCTGAAGAAGGGAGCAAGAGGTCGACTATCAGGTGAAATGTCCCTCAAGCTGCTCCTTTGTCACCGACTGGTCTCGAATTGGTGGTATGGTTATTGCCATGACAAGAGCGGTTAACATCACAAACTTCACTATCTAGGGATTAAGTTAAAATGTTGTGTTTGGCACTGATGGTGCTCTTATACTTAATAATAAATATGTTACTTATTTTATCAACTAATCTACCCAAACAATATGCTAATGTTAGTTTATATAGTCTGTTTTTTGGCTATAACTTGGAATAAGAGACAATAACAGTATAAATTCATCACGGAAATCTTTTTGTTTAATTTTTTTTTTCATTTATTGGTTACTCTTTTAGCAATTACCGAATAACATCATTCAAACCATGTAGTGCCATATCTATTTTTTTTACAATTAGTTTAAGCTAATGTGCATATTAACATACATGATTTCACTACAAAACAAGTAAACATGTATTTGAATAAATTGAAAAAAAAATGATAGAAAAATTGCTCTTCTATTAACAACATTTACCGGGTAATACAAATTAAAAATAAGTACTAATTTTTTTAATGTGTATTAAACATTTTAAATACCATATCATTCCATTTTACACATAAAATGCATAAACATTTAGAGAAGAAGGAAGATAAGAAAACCCTTAAACAAAAGAGCATCTCTATCCTTCATATGATAGGAATTAAACATCAAATTTTAGATAGTCCTACTGTAAATACTTATATTGCAAGAACAATCATAAAAATAGACCATAATGAAAGACTAAACAATAATACAACGATTGATTTATATGAAGTGTCAGTATAACATTATGCCAAAATTTTATACATGTTATGTGGGCTCATATCAAATGAATGGAATTTGAAGAAGTAAATTTCTGAATATGTGCAACCTACGGGTCTTTATTTACTACACATTCTACAAAAATATGCAGTCATAAGCTACAATCTGATGGAATCACCTACCAATATACAAAGTTCTATTCACATAATAGGAAATGTTTTCTAGCAATCGGATGGCCTGGAATATTTTGGGGGCAAAGATGGACACCTCTCATTCATATGAGGGTATAGGTCCATTGTATTGTATCCTGGCAGCTCCATTCGATACCTACCTCGTATTTGACAAAATGGAAGCTCGACGCCGTCCCCATCATTGCACCACTTCGGCAAGCAGCTTGAATTATTCTCGAAAAACTTCAGTGAGTAAGCATCTTTTATCTGCATAGAAGGGCAAACTAGATTATAGTTCTCTCAATCTTTGAACAAAGCAACATCCATCTCTAGATAGTAAGTTCAAGCAATTAGTGTCAGAAAGATAACTCAACTAGGGTCAATCAGATTGCACCTACAGTGAACTCTGTAACTTGAATGGAGCTAGAAATTGGATCAAAGAGTCCTGCTGCTTTGTACATTTCAAGAACAAATGCTACACACGAGGCAGACTTCCCATCGCTGTATACCCAATCGTCTTGCTCTGGAATTGTCAGCAGTTCAGCAAAAGATGAGCCCCTCATTTCAGTTTCCACTAATAGATCAGGAAGATCCAAGCCCTGTATGCAACCCAATCGTAAGGTGGCCGTAAAGTAAAGTAAGTATAATTACAACCATATAATATGTGTTAACTAAATGTCATTCCAGAGACATTAGATTCTAGTTACACCTCAGTGTGCAAAACAAAATGCATAAAATCACACGGACAATTGCCAATTGAATGGGATGGTACCTCTGTTCCTAGTCGCTTGTTGAGTGCTTCATTCCACATGTTCGCAGCATAGGCTGGTTGCATTTGGTTCCATACCGTCATAACAGAAGCAACCTACAATAATACAATGCTTTCTATAAAACAAGTGAACCATACTCCTATCACGCAAATAAAGCACCCGACATGGCAAGCATATTACATGCATCGTCAGTCGGGCTGATAGCAACTCTTAGGAAAAGACGAATGAAGTCTACTATTTTGCTGCCTTAGTATCATATAGAAGGCCATAAAAAAATGAATATTGGTCAAACCAAGTGTCAGATTCTATTCCATAATGTCAGCATTTAATAGAGTCACATGCTAATCTGCTATTTGGCAAGATCACTGTTCAGGTTTTAGCCTTTTGTTTTGCTCAGTTGAATTCATTCAAAATCATGGTGTGATTGTCTGATTCCAACTAGACCTTGTTGTTAGGATCTAACACATGGCATCATTATATTTCAGGCCTATCAAAGTACAGGTAAATTGCTGTTCAGCAGTCAGCTTAAGAAGCAGAAACTATTTTGTATCCAGCATCTAAGAATCTCAAGGCATCTACAGATATACCTTGGAAGTAACATAAGGCCTTAGTGTTAGAAAAATTGTCTTAAGACAAACTGAATGCACCCACAAAAAAAAAAAAAAAAAAATTATAAACCCATATGCACATGTACAATCTCTGTACCACATGAGCATCCAATGGCGGTGGATAATTTGCATCGATAGTGTCTATCCAGCTAAAAAGCATGTTGTGATAACCATATGGTTTCCCATTCATACTCTCTGCATACTCCATGCAGCAGTCTCATTAAATTTGGCTCGCATATCAGGATGCAGTGGAAGCAATGCAATGTGGGGATTTGAGTCATCTTTGTTAAGCTCAAACTCCCACCATTCATCCCATGGTAGCACAGCAATGACATCTTCTCCCTGGAATGATAAGAACAAAACAATAATTGCATTATGTCCTACACTATGTTGGACTTCTGCAGCACCTGAATCCTTTACCAACACAAAGGAACAGAGCATGTAGCAATAACCCAAATGTGACCTTAAATTTGTTAATCAAGGTCTGCCGCAAGTAAAGGATATCATTTCATCAAATTCTAACCATAATCATCATCAGTAAGTTGTCGTGTCATGTGTAAAGATGGTCTTGAAGTTCAGTAGAAAAAGTTCAGACACACTGTATTTGCTATGTTATAAATATGATGATGCTACAATAGAGCTTCTAGTAGGAGACTAAATAGGATCTGCTCCAGCTCAACATGAACCTGAAGCAGCATGTCATCATTTACTTACTCATCCTCTCTTACAATCAAAAGTTTCTATGGGAGCACAAAAAAGGAAAGACCTGTCTTATTAGAGAACATAAGATGAGCGAGGAGATTTAAGGACATAGGGGCATGACTAAAGCACACTTAATATGCAAAATGGAACGTTCTCAATGGGAACCATATTTGTGAGAGAAGAAGTCCATGATTCGACAAAAGTTGCATTTATAAAGTAATCGCACAGGAATACAATGCCCCAAAAACCTAAGAGTTCACAAAATGTTACATAAACACCGCAGGAAGCCTACTTGTCCTTCTCAATATGTACAAGACCACCCTTTGATAATCAGAAGACATTAAAGCAGTGTTGTATGAGTGTCTTTAATAATGAATGACAGATCACGGGGAATTAAGGAGGAGGTGGAGAAATAATAACTCAAACAACTGGTGGGGGTGTTTGAGATGTTTGAATGTTTGTCCGTTGGATATCCCCACATAGGAACAATGGGGACAGTTATTGTAAAAAACCGGCATACTTACAGCCATATTATTACTGTGTCTATGCAATTGGTTTAAAACTTTACTGCACAATTACAATTGCAGAGACAGCAGCAGGCAGAAAGATTGGGTGAAATTTCGAGCATCAAAAGCAATCCGTCAATGTATGAACAGAAAAGAACAAAGAGGAATAGATAAAATGCTTAAAAACAATCGCAAAGTAATCCTTTTCCTCAAAAGGCTTTTTCTCCACTAGTCAATATAAAAATTAGCCCTTCAAATTGAAAAAGAAATACGCTTATATGCATAACCAACCCATATCTGTTTCCAAATTACTTGATCATTATCATGTCCAGATTCACCAACCCAAAGCTTTCCTTCAGAATCCCTTAAGCACACAGCTGTGTGACCAGCATATGCGCCACTGACCCATTTCTCTAGAGTCTCAAAACCACCCCACCTCCCACGAATTTTGGATATTGCAAGAAAGTCTCCAGAGTGGATATCATCAATGCTAATGTTTGTAACCCAAGGCTGGGGACGTTGCTCAAATGAAGCTCCCATATGCTAATTGAGAAAACCAATGTTAGATTTCTTCCCCCACCCCGTATTTGAAAACAAGAGAAACACATCCCACAGTGCTTGAAGGGTCCCTAGCATCCCAGCTTGCATCAGAAAGATCGACACTCCTCTGCTTTTCACCCTGTAATTGAAATAATGGAAAATCCAAGTGTAACGACTCACCAATATGCACATGCAAGAGCAGAAGAGAAAAAAAGATAATTGCAGCTTACATATTCAAACTTGGCTTTTCCTTCCCACTCTTTGAACTCGAATGTGTGCTCACAGGGTAAAAAATAGTAGTCCCATGTCACACAGTATGGGGTTGCAAAGACATAAATATCCATACATGTCCAGCTATGGGCTTTGCTGACCTGGATGAGCCATCCAAACTCATGATTACAAGCCGGATACCTACAACTAGTCAACAGTTTCCATATTCAACAGAACCGGATGCAAAAACAGGGACTATCAACATGAATGGACAGTACCCACCCAGATTGGAATGCCCTCCACAAGATAATTTGATTTTACTTCAAAGGAAACAACCAACTTGAATGAGCAACCAAATCCAAATCACCAAATCCTTTTTCAACCACTTAAAACCCAGACACAAAAAATTCAAGTGACCAACCATGGTACCACCAATTCGTGGAGCTTAATCAAGTACAAACAAGCAGATGAAAGGAAAGGAAAAGAAACCACAACAAGTGATGAAATCCACTTGAAACATATTGCAAAGATTTCCCAAACATTGAAGGATATTCTCTAACATCCTTCAAATAATTAATTGTCTTTCACAATTCTATACATAATGGTATGACTGCACGCTTCGGTTGGTAGGAAAAATACCATGAATAGATGGAAACTCTATCCAGTTCAGTACTCTGAGTCCATTGGAAAAAATCAACCTCAAATTAACCAAGATAGAAAGCTCAAACTAAGTACTGAAGTCGCCAAGAATTAATTGAAAACTGTGAAAAGCTGGTGGCAATTAGACCCCATCAACAAACCGACACAACCTCACATCTCCCAGAATTATCATAAAATCGAACTGCAGCGAATTGAATTAAGCAGTGACGGTAGGCAAGAAAACCTCAAAAGCTGGTGAACAGTGACCATCTCTCCACATTGCCAAACCACCACAAGCTCAAACCTCCCAAAATCATCCAGAATCGCACTCAAATACAAGGATTCCCATTCCGTTCCGTTCGGTTCCCGAATATTCAACCAAAAAAAAAAAAAAAAACAAAGGCTTGGGATCATCACTCCAGTCCATTGCTTTCCCCGTCATTTCCCAATTCCATTCCATTCAACCGTACCTAACAGAAAACCTCTTCTTCTAGAATCGCACTCGAAACCAAATAGAGACAAAGCCAAAGCGACGCGACGGAACTAAAGGACGGACCTTGATGTGAAGCGTGCCTCCCCCGAACTCGCTCCAACCAAGCGGTGTTCTCGTAGAAGCAAGCTCTTTTCCACGCCAGAGTGCCGTTGGAAGGAGAAGCGCCGCCGCCGACGAGCCGTTGGACGGCGAAGGGCGTTGAGGATGGGCCAAGAGAGCTGCCGAGAAGCTATGGAAATTGGGCCGGGTCGCTCCGGTGACCCGGATCATGTATCAAACTATCAAAGTGTGATATGATAATTGTAGAGGGGAGAGGAGCGATTCGTTTTGATCGTCCTTGGACGCTTGGTAATTACTAGTTAGTGTGCCTGGCCGAGTAAATGAAACATTAAAGCATAATCGAAGCTGAAAATATTCTGCATTTTTATATTTTGTATTAATCCACTAAAAAAAATCTTAAAATATATCTACCGTAGTGATATTAATGTTCTAATTTTTTTATAGCATAGAAAACCTTTTTAAAAAACGTTTTAAATTAGTATTGATTTCACAGTAAATAAAAGTTAAAATTTTTAGAGGAAACCTAAAAATATTTTAATCATTTTAGTGTAGGGATCGGCAATTAGAAGTCTCCACAGATGATCTAACCCTGTGAGAGCAGATATACTTTGGGCTCATATGGTCTGTCCTTAAGTTCCTCAAGAGTGTCCCATCCCAATCTATACTTCTTTTGTAGTCTTTTAAGATAGAGAGGAATTTTTACTAAATAACCAATGCTTACTACCATAATTCTTCCGATCTATACGACGACTTTCACTATCCTGCTTTTTTAGGACTTAGATAACATCAAACATCTCCATCGCTAATGGATCAATAACAGTTAAATAAATTTGATCAATATGGAAATAAGAACTTAAATTTAAGAAATAACCGATGCCCAACATTTACAAGCTCACTGTTCAAGAATTTATTGATCAAAGTCACGCACAAAATGCACAGTGTTCTTTTATTAATTAATGTGCACGCAAGTCTTGGACTTTTCTCTGCTATCTCCTACTCTGTACTATTATCATTTTTTCATTTTTTTGTTCGAATCCCCTTTTTTTATCATTGATGGAGCTGAACTTCCGTTTTTCACCTCCACACTTAACCAAATCCATTGGCGCTGGTTTCGGTCTTGCTCGATCAGCGAAATGGGAAAACTCGGCACCGAAATTGGCGTCAGGAACGGTGGCGTTCTTGAGGCTTAGCCTCAAGATTCGAGTGGCATGGAGAGGGTGCTTCCGTCCCAAGCTCTGCTGGAGAACGGTGACGCTCAACGGGGTGATCAGAGGCACGTGCGTACGGGCTTGGAGCAGGACGGGCAAACGGGGCCGCTTTTGGATTGGCGTGTGAGCCGTTTCTGCTATTTTCATGGAATTGCGGGGGACGCTGGTGGTGATCTGGTTGGGGAAAGGATGGAGCTTGAGAAGGATGGTCAGGGACACGTATTGAAATGGACTCGACTTAGGGTTCAAGAACGGTTTTGCAAATCGGATTTGGGTTGCGAAATGGACCTGTATCAATCTAGTATGGAAAAGTTTTTTCCAGAATTGTGAGACCATTTTGGGAATTTGAAAGAAATAGAAGGGGGCAGAGCACGGAACAATTTTAATTTATTTTGACCAAACGTTCAAGAAAATAGTTTCTTCACCTAAAGACTTCCCTTTTTTCTTCGTAGATTTTAGCAAAGGAAGTTCATCTGCTCTTCGGATTCTCGGACGCTAATCGCGTTTTGGGCTTCAGATCGTAAGAAAAGAGAGAATTTTGGGCAGCACTACCTTGAGTCTCTTTGTGTTTAGAAAGGATTTCAAACATGATATTGATCTAACTTGTCGATAAAAAATGTTGTGCCTCATATGCCGCTTCGCTCTTGTGGATCAAAGTAACATGACCCCAATTAAACTTTTTTCCACATTAATTTATCGGGTATAGAATACTTGATCTGTTTAGTAAGGGTTTTGGCTTTTTAGCCTATAAAACCGATTTCAAAACAAGGTGATCCGGTCTTGTTCCCGATTGGATATTCACTTGAAACCTGTTCCCAAATTGATTTGAACCAGTTCTAAAAATTTGGAATCTATTCGCGGACCAGCTCTAACAGGAACCGGCACTTGGACCTATTTTTCAAGTGGTCCGATTTGGTTCCTAAGTAGAACTGCTTTGGTTGCACACCGACTACATTGCTTTTCCATTTTCTCTGTTTGTCCTTGGACCGATCTGTGTAACTTATGCTAGAAGTCTGGTACTGTGCATATTACGTTTTGGCATGTGTTCTGTTTTTAGTTTCTGTTTAAGGGTTTAATCATTCAATGCAGGCTGCAAAGAGCTGCGGAGATGTTATAGAGAGGAGAGCGAGGATTCCCCGTGCTCCGCTGCTTCAGTAGACAGCCTGCCGAGAGGCCTTCAACTGCTATGTTGCTTGAGCATCCTTTCCTAAAAATTTGAAGTTGCAGATGACTTTTTTCATGTGCCATACGTTGTTGCAAAAGGAATGTTATAATGTAAGTGCTCATGTTTACTTAACCAAAAGGATTAGAAAGAGGAAGTGCAGAAAACTTTAATGGAGGTAATTATAATGCTTGAGATATTGAAAACATTCGTGAGTCCAAATGGCAGAGTACAGTAGAGACCTCAATGAATGAGAGTTCAACAGAATAAAATAGCATTTCACAAATAATCAAAGCAATCATGCGATAAGAACTTGATCAAAAATTTGCCCAATGGCTTGTCATGGCAGGCAGACAGGAAGAGGCTTACCCAAAAGGAGATTTACCCAATCTTTCATCTTTACATCGTCTTTGACTATCTACCACAAACTCGAACACATCTAATGATCGATCCAGCTTATATAAAATTACCACCGAAATCTAATGCAAAGAAAGAACTTAACCTCTTTGACTCATGTCAAATCCCAGCCCGACCATGGTGGTCCCCTCCTCTACTTATCCAAATCTATTCTCTCTTTTTTTAAGACAAATCTTTACATGATCCAAATGCTAACAATACTCCTAACACGACAATTCAATTCTTCCGACGAGATTATTTCAACATTTATAATAAGAATTTTTTTATGATCCTTAACGTTCATTCCCACCACCGCACTTGAATGGATCCAAGATTCACTTTTTTGAGAAGATCAAAGTCTTAAATTAAAGGACGATTACATCCTCCAGATGGAGAAATGCACTGGAGAAGAGGAAAGAGACTTGAAAGCCCAGCTCTTCTGTGTCCACGGCCGAGCCTCCTTGAGTGAAAACATGCGGTGGATTGGTTGGCGAATTGGGCTATTGACACTCAACATTCATGCGTCCGATTCTGTTACACGGACTAGGGGGCGCAGTCGATCGCGCGCGTGGCTGCATCGTTTGCTGATACGCATCTCAATAAAATTTTGCTTTCGAATTTTTTAGCTCTTTTTTTTTTTTTTTTTTTGGCGTTTGAAAAATAAGATGGACATTCCCCTGCCATGATATGACCCAACAATGGACAAGCCCGTAGGCAATTCGACAACGTTGCTTAATCTAGATGTCCTCTTCGGAGTGCATTCGAGTTATAAACATTTACGTACGAAGGACATCTATTAATCAAAACCAATGTTGATATGGAGACAAAAAAGCACCACATCAGCAAACACAAGCTAGAACACCCACAAAAAAAAAAAAAAAAAGAGGAAAAAGAAATGATGAGTACGTGCTACATTTTTTTTTTCTTATTAGTGTAATCAAATACTTCGTCAGTTCCATTCGATTTGAGTGATTGGAAATATTGATATGATGTACACTAATACAACACCATTTTATAAGGGTCAAATTCCTCAATTCAACCAAAAAAAAAAAATCAAACCATTTATAAACATTTAGAATGTAAAGGCCTAATTCTACGTGTCTATGCAATTTCAATAAGTTTTTGATCAAACTAGAATAGTCAATTCTAGTTTTTTTTTCTTGACTGAGAAATCTAGATCGGGCGAGGGTCGCTGGCCCTCACTCACTTTTGGCCAAGGGCCGCCATTGGTGGGTGCCAGAACCTTGTGGTGAGGGCCGACAATCCTTGCCTAAAATAGTCAAGGTCTAACAGGCCCTTGCTTGCAATCAACGAGCCCCTAGTCGTGATTGGCAAGAATCGTTGACCCCAAGCCAAGGCCCGACACCCTCGACAACCATTTCCCCACCATTGCTAGCCCTTCCTGGCAATGGTGAGGCAGTGGCAAGGGCTTGCAACAAGCCTCGCCATTCTCGCCATTGGTTTCCAACTTCTTTCTTCTTCTTCTTCTTCTTCTTCTTCTTTCTTTAATTTAGCTTATTTTTTTATTTAATTTAAATAGAATTTGTATAAAAAAAAAAGCATATTTGGATCAAAATGACGTTATTTAAGCCTTATGTTTCATGTTATAGTCACATTATCACCACATAGGAGAGAGAAAATATTTAAAAAAGTCACATCTGCATTTTCCTTTAACTAAGCTAGATGGAGTTAATGGAAAGACTTGAGTGCATTAATTTGATAAGTTTAGGTACTTAATTACACTTTTTATAAGTTTTAGAACTCAATTGAACTTTTGTGAAAAATTTTAAAATTTCAAGTGCACTTTTTATTTATTTATCTGAAATAAAAAACCAAACCAAAAAGATTCAAAAAATTTCAGCTCAGTTTAGGTATTTTTGACATCACTTAAAAAGGGAAGTTTTATAAGAAGCATGCGAGTCTGCTTCTGACATATTACACATTTATACCTTTCCATTTTTTTTTCTCACCTACACACTGCATTTTTTTTTCTTCCAAGAACGTCCCTTTTTTTGTCTTGCTTGCAGGGCATTTGTGGAAGAAAAAAATAGCAAAATCGAAATTTGGAAAAAATAATGGGGCATTTTTGGAAGAAAAATTGCTTGTTCCCATTCTGCTGCACACACTTCTTATAAAACTCTCCTGTCTTGCCTCTTAGCGTTGGCATCACATTTCTCTCACCAAGCGTCTAGGGGAAATGAAGAAGATGAAGATGAGAAAATTGGCGGACATGATCATAGCTTCAAGAAGGATTGCGTCTTCACAATGGTGCACCAAAACATCCCCCATCGGACTTGTTTTGTGAGAAAATTGGGAAAATCTAAAAAGTCCTAAACTTATTCTACTTTTGCCAATTTAGTCATAAACATTTTAACTTTGCTAATTAAATCCTAAACATTTTTACTTCTTGTTGATTCAGTCCATCCGGCCAATTTTGGCCGGAAAATGCTGACGTGGACACCGACGGTGCCACATAGGATTGCCGGTACTGATGTTGATAATTTTTAATAATATTTTAATATTTTGTTGAATTTTTTTTTTCTATTTTCCCTTTTTTCTTTTTGGTTTTTTTCTTTACTTTTTCCGGTAGCCGGCCACTAGCCACAGCTAGCCGACTGGTCTCGCCTACCACAGGGGAGGCCTAATCGGGTGAGGAGGAGCCCTCGCCTAGGCGCAACCCGACAAAGGTCTCCTAGGTGAGGCTGACCCTCAATCAGGCCAGGGTGGCCTCACCGGGGCTCGCCCTCACCTAAGCGAGCGTCGGCCTCACACAGACTAGATCTAGAGAGGCTGGCCCTTGCCCTTGGCCGGCCGATGCTCGCTTGGGCGAGGGCTCCCCTCGCTAAATCTGGCGAGGCCAACCCTCGCCTAGGCCAACGTAGCCTCACCTGGCATCGACGTTGCTCAGTCGACGCTTGGTGAGGCCGCCCTGGCCTAGGTTAGGGTCTGCCTCACCCAGGCGACCCTTGTCGGGCCGCACTTGGGCGAGGGCTCCCCTCACCAGGGCTCCTCCTCGCTTGGCTGGGCCTCGTTTGTGGTAGGCGAGGCCAGCCGGCTGGCTTATGGCCGGTGGTCGACCACCAAAAAAGGCCAAGAAAGCCAAAAAAAAAAAAAGAGAGAGGGAGAAAACAAAAAAAAAAATAATAAAAATTTAAAAAATATATTAAAATGTTATTAAAAATTGTCAACATCAGCATCGTGCGGTCATACGTGGCACCACTAGCGTCCACGTCAGCATTTTCCAGCCAAAATTGACTAGGTGGATTGAATTAGTAAGAAGTGAAAATGTTTAGAACTGAATCGGTAAAATTAAAAGGTTTATGACTGAATTGGTAAACGTACAATAGGTTTAGGACTTCTTGAACAATTTTCCCAAAAAAATTGCGATACCAAATGTTAAAGGGCAGGACGGGAGACTTTTATAAGAAGTGAATGGGAGCGAAGGTGCTTCCGAAAGGGTATTTTTGGAAGGAAAAGTGCTTGTGCAGCTAAGGGGGAAAGAGGGGAGTCTTATAAAAACTGAGGTAAAAGTACTTCTAAAAAGGGCATTTTCGGGAAAAAAAAAGTGCTGGTCATAAGAGCTTTATAAATAGTGGTATGGCTTCTTATAAAACGTTTTATACGAAGTCGGAAAAGTTTTGTAAGAAGTGATGTGGCTTCCTCTATAAGGGCGAGGCAGGAGACTTTTATAGGAAGTCAATGAAAGCGAAAGTGCTCCCGAGAAGGGCATTTAGGCAGGAACAGTGCCTGTGCAGCTAAGGGGGAGACAAGAGAGTTTTATAAGAACTGAGGCAAAAGGGCTTCCAAAAAGAGCATTTTCGGAAGAAAAAGTGCTGGTCATGAGAGCTTTATAATTAGTTACGTGGCTTCTTATAGAACGTTTCTTACGAAGTCGGGAATGTTTTGTAGCGGCTGACTTCGTATAAAACGTTTGACTTCGTATAAAACGTTTAAATGTTTTATACGAAGTCAGGAAATTTTTTTAAGTGACGCGGCTTCTTTCTCATGAAAAGCCCCCATGCCGCACTTGTCTTCTTTTAAAACTCTCCTGTCCAGCACATTTTTTTCCATTCACTTCTTATAAAACTCTCTTGTCTCGCCCCTTAGCATTTGGCACCGCATTTCTCTCGCAAAACAATTCACTCATGGGGAATGTTTTTACGCGCCATTGTGAAGACGCGATCATTCCTGAAGCTGAAGCTGGGGTTATATCTGGTAATTTCATCTTCTTCATCTTCTTCATCTGTGATTTACGGTCACCCATAGACGTTTGAGCTGAAGTTTGATTCTTATGTTAAAATATACGTCCTTCATTTCCTTGAGATTCAATTGTTTCGCTTAGAAAGTTTGTCAACTAGGTAAGGGCTGGCAATGATGTGTTTAATGCACTTTTGTAGGTCAGATTTGGCGATTATGTGTTTGTTTTTCTCGCTTTTAAGCTTGTAAAGTACAGAGAACTAGTCTTTTGATAGTTAAAAAAAGTACAGAGGAGTAGTCTTGTAAAGGTTGATCCACTGGTAGAATTGTGTGGCAATCATTATGAGACCGTGATGTAATGCCTCTTTGTTTTTCTAATCCATAGGTCTATTTCCCCTGTCTACCATACGTAATGAAGAAAAGGGCAGTGAAGAAGTTGAATTACATGATGAATTCGCCATCGTCAATGTCCCCATTCAAGGTGGAGATGGCAATACCGTACCTAGTGAAGAAGAGGGCGGTCAAGAAGTTGAATTACACGATGAATTGATTGCCATCAATGTCCCCATTCAGGGTGGAGATCGCAATACCATTCCTAATGAAGAAGAGGGTGATCAAGAAGTCGAATTACACGATGAATTTATCGCTGTTGTTGTCCCCATTCTGGATGGTAATGGCAATGGTGACGGCCATATTGAGGATGGCGACAACAATGTTGGTGACCATGAAGTGGAGCAAGAGGTGCAGGAGATGGAGAATGAGCAGGACGGCGGCGAGGGGGCTGGTGGTGTGGGGGCTGTTGTTGGTCCTGCCGTTGCTGGTAATAGAGCTGGCTTTATTGTTCTGGCAACGGTGCTGATGGGGGCGCTCGTCCTTTGGAAGATGCGGCTGATAACACTGCTAGAGTTGCTTTTGATGGTGGTGGTAGTATTGGCAGTAGCCTTGCTCCTTGGGGGCATGGATGGGCTAAACTTGATATGGGTCTTAATCCTAAGACTCAATATTATCTTGGTATGATGGAGAGATTGACGCGTGGATTGCCATGTGAGATGTCTAGGTGGACTTCTTTGGATGATTTTCAGTAGAACATTTTTGTTGCAGGAACCTCTGTTTGTATCCTTTCTTCATCATGTATACATTTGTATCATTCCTGGTTATGCTGTCAATCTACTTGGCAGGAATAAACATATTCATAGTTTATTAACAGCTGATTGTTCTCATATCGGTAATAATTTAAGTGCACAATACGTAAGGAATGGGGTAAGTAACGGCCAATAAACGATTATCTCTAAATATTATGCGAGAACTTTAGGATAAATTAGCAACTCCCCTATACCATAAAACCCGGTGGCAATTTGATGAACCGTCATGTTTTCTTAGGATTAGTATGTGCACAAGTAGTTATGGAATCTTAACTTTCACGTAAAAGGATGCTCAGTAAGCTTTTCTTTGCCCATGAGCTTAGCTCTCCTTTTTATATTCAGCTGGACTCATCAACGACGGAGGTTCATTTGATTCAATCTTCTACGTGATGTTGATGCATATATGATTACATATAAATAGACGTGACAAATGAGTGGACTGAATTGATTTTGGATGGATTATAAATAGGTTCAATTCAAATTCACGCATTTAATTCACGTTGACCCATTTATTTTCTACACAATTTATATGACACATAGCCAATCCAAACCAACCAACATAATTCACAATTTTTTTTATTTAATACCAATTAAGTAATTATCAAATTAAAAATAATAAAAATTAATATGAATAAATACACTCAAACTCCTAAAACTTATCATGAAAATATAATTTAATTCCAAAATTTATCGCAAAAATTCAATTGAATTTTAAAATTTTCAAAAATAGTAAATTAAGGGATTTTTTTTTCCCTTCACAGGCTCCCCTTCTCTCTCTCTCTCTCTATCCATGCCCGCTTTTTGGAATTAAAGATGAGAAAAATGGATTTTTTGCACTAACCTCCTTCCACTTCCTCTGCTTCTTCACGAACGACCATAAGCCTTCACAAACCGATCCCTTTTTTTCTCTGCCATGCTTTAGTCGAGCCGTAGCAGTTGTCCTTTGACCCGGATGTTGCCGGTGACACCGTGGCCCGTCTCTTAGCTCGACGGCGAGAATTGAGCCACCTAGATTCATCTTGCACCTCTATCTCTCTCGTCATCCCCTTTCGACTTCGGATGGGGCTGATTCGAGCCATTGACGTAATTTCCTCTCAGATTCACGGCCGAATCGAGGCCTAGATTTGAGAGCTAGGGCTCAATCGAGCTCCACCGAAGGCGAGGGCTCAGTCGAGCTACACCAGAGGCGAGGGCTCTTGGGAGTTATGTTCAGGTGATCATTAAATGAGGGACCCATGCCAGTACCTACTCAAGGACTACTGCTTTGGATTGTGCCTAAGAAACAGAAATGATCTTTCCTTGACCATCCAGGACTTCAACTATGCCAGCTTTTCAGGACTTAGCTACATCAAACATCCCCATTAGTGGATAAAAGTTGAAACGCCATTAACCCAAGACAGAAGCCAGTGCTTTTAGAAACTCTTCTGGATAACATAACAAAGTGTATTCTGCCAATGGTGTATGCTTTCATTTTATATGAAGCTATATGCATGTCATCATTACAAATTTAAAATTGAGCTCGACTGCCCAGTATTCATGCAATTTTCCTTATCTTAGCCCCACAAGAAACTATCAACGCTTGCTATATTAATAAAACCAAATGCTCTTTGAACAGAAAAAGGCCTAATTTTTCTTTTGCTCTTCCAATTTCTTTGGGTTGGTTTGAATCTGATTTAATTTTTGTGTTTTTCCCTTCTTTCTTGCTTTTTACCTAACAAACCATGATATTTCAACATACAATGATGACAAAGCATCAAATTATGACAAGGAGATTCATTTATATTGATTGAATCATGCAATAGTAAAGGTAAAATTATTTATATTAGTTGAAAGGTGATCATTCTTGACATGGAGTGACAGCAAAATACTTTCGTACTTTCTCTTTGTAAAGTGAATATTGTTTCTCTTTTATTTGAAATCTAACATGTAGAAAGTAATTAACTAAGCTAAATAATAGAGTAATTTGAGAAATGGCAATATCTATCCGAATTCCGATATGTCAACACATTGAACTTTGATGTAATTAGATATATCTGTGCACGTCATACTCTAGTATTCCATTGAATTACAGCATAAATGCTTGAGTATATATTTTGATACTCAACCCAGTGTGCTTGCTGGTAGTCAATATTCACAAAGTTAAATAAGAGAATCACAGTGCAGAAAATCAGCACATCTTTGGCAGATTCAACTTAGAAATAATTAAGAGGGAAAGGACCTATAGGCTCTTAAGTCTTTGCAGAACTAGCGAAGAGCTTAAAAATGCCAAGGCAAAGGATTGGGATGCATGAGATTCTGCAAAACCTTGAGAAGTGCAAAAGACAGGGGACAGCAGAGACCTCAGCGAATCAGAATTTAACAGGCACAAATAATCAATGCACTTATGCAATACAAACTTGATCAAAAAATTGCCCAAGAGCTCCCTTATGGCAGGCAGGCTGGAAGAGGCTTACTCTGAAGTGGAATTACCCAATCTTTCGTCTTTACATCGTCTCTGATCATCAACCATCGACTGGAAAACGTCTTAACGGTTGATCCAGCCCCTCCGGACCACCCTCAACCGCCTTCATCGTGTAAATGACACTCTCGAGAGTGGACAAACATCCAGCCTGAGGCTGACTTCTAACTTCTCCGTACAAGCTCATCACCTCCAAATCCAACTTCAGATGAGGCAACAGCTTCAACCAAGGATTCTCGCTGTACATTCTCTTCGCCTTCATCCACGTGCCGTCCAGCACAATCAAGTTCCTGACTTCGAACTCAGCTGCCTTGAGTTCATCCATGCTGAGCGCATTCTCTGTCGGGAACAGAAGTACCAACCCGCTCGGCACCTCGAGTACAAATTCATCAAATTCTTCAAGCTCCAAGCTCGGATTTGCTAGAAGGTTTTGCGATTTCCTAACCATAAATCCATTCGACAGAACATTGCGAGCCGATTCACAATCTAATATGGCATCAAAGTCACCTCCTTGATGACCGATTCGAGACATCCAGACATGGTCTATCGATTCGATAATGCCCTTCTTGCCCATTCGAAAACCGATAACAGGTTTGCCAGTACCTCTAGACAAGACTCCACAAGCGCGCGACTTCCGCAGCGCCTGGGAATCCTCCGAAACTTCCACACCGTTCGGGGCGGTCGAACTGCAGTTCCTATCATCCCCAGAACAATGAGCTCCACTCACTTCGACGACCGAATTAGGGTTTCCCACCGCCACTCCAGATCGCTCCCTGTTTTGGACACCCAAATCCGCACCGACCAATCCTTGGCGCCGATTTCGGTGTCCAGCTCGAGCGGCGAGATCGAGAACTCGGCGCCGAAGTTGACGTCTGAAACGGCGGCGACGGCGACGTTCTTGAGTCCTAGCCTCAAGATTCGAGTGGAATTGAGGGGGTGCTTCCGCTCCAGGCTGTGCTGGAAGACGGTGACGCGGACGGGGTGATCGAGGCCCGGAGATCGGATTCGGGCGCAGAGACACGTGCGCGCCGGCTTGGAACAGGACGGGCAGACGGGCCGCTTCGGACTGGTGGAGCGAGCCGTTTCCAACATTTTTGCGGAGCCGCGGCGGGCGGTGGCGGCGATCCGGCTGGGGGAAGGAGGGAGCTTGAGGAGGAGGAGGGTGGCCGGGGACGCGTATCGAAACGGGCTCGAATTCAGGTTCAGGAACGGGTTCGCGAATCTGATTCGGGTTGCGAAATGGACCCGCATTTCCCCAAAAATTGGCAGATGATTTTTGGGAATCCTGGAGAGAAATGGTAGGGGCCAGAGCAGGCGGGGGCGCTGTTTGGCCAAAACGGTCGAGCAAATGGTTTTGAATTTACTAAAGAGCGAGCCAGTGGCGGCCTCTGTGATTCAAATCCGAAAAATAGTGTGCATAGGCCAATCGATGACTGCCGCCGTCAGGCGAGGCTGGATATCATGGCGGCGACCAAGTGGTGGAGATTGTTCTTGTGGGTTTATCATACTATGTGACGGCAACCACCGTGGCAATGGTCGAAATCAGGATGATGAATGACCGAAATCATGCATCTAGACCCCAGTAAGTATCCACTTAGATCAAATGGTCAACAAGTTAACAATTGAGGCCCTTGAAGATTTTAGCAGAGGAAGTTAATCTGTTTTTTGGATTCTCGGACGGCGGTCGTAGTTCATGCTTCAGATTGTGCTAGCAATCTCGTGGTTCCTCCTTTCGAAGTGTTATAGGTATGTATCACTCAGACATCCTAAGCTTCATATTCCAACTGCTAATGATGGTGCAAAGCTTCACATGAAATCGCCTTCTTGGAATTTGCATGAGTATTGTCCAATTTCAATCTGGTGAGGAACTTTTTGGTCGAAAAAAAAATTGAAAATAAAATTTTGGTTGATGTTTCGAGTTAGCCAAAGGACGATAGATCTAAATATTTGAGAAGCCAGGGGACTAGCAGAGTCTACTTCCTATTCGGCTTAGAACTGAAAGGAAAATTTATAAAATTTATTATTATGATTGATCTTTCCAAAATGTCGGGGAAAAGTGCCAAAAAAGTCATAAACCTTTTAGCTTTGTGCCGATTTAGTCCTAAACCTTTTTTTGGTGTCGATTTAGTCCTAAACCTTTTTTTGGTGCCGATTTAGTCCTAAACCTTTTTATGTTGTGCCAATTTAGTCCTTTCTGGCCAATTTTGGCCAGATTTTGCTGACTGGACGCCGGCCGGCTGACGTGACATGATCAGCGCTGACGTGTATAACTTTTAATAATATTTTAATATTTTTGGAATTATTTATTATTTATTATTATTTTTCTTTTATTATTTTTTTTTTTGCTCATCTTCTTCCTCCAGCCGGTCGCCGGAGCTCGGCGACTGGCCAGAGGCGACGGTCGACGAGGTCGACCTCGCCGGCCGCCTTGCCAGTGGCTGTGAGGGCGGCCTCGCACCGGGCGGGTGAGGCTCGCCCTTGTGCCAGATCTGGCGAGGGTCGAGCCTCGCCCAAGGCCGGCGAGGCTCGACCTCGCCAGATCCGGCGCAAGGAGGAGCTGGCGGGGCTCGCCCTCGCCAAATCCGGTGAGGGCGAGCCTCGCCGCCCAGGCCTTGAGGGCGGCCTCGAGCCGGGCGGGCGAGGCTCGCCCTCGCCGCCCGAGCCTCGAGGGCGGCCTCGCTCACGGCCGGCGAGGCTCGACCTTGCCAGATCCGGCACGAGGAGGAGCTGGCGGGGCTCGCCCTCGCTGGCCATGGGCGAAGCTCGACCCTCGCCAGATCCGGCGAGGGCGAGCCTCGCCGCCCAGGCCTCGAGGGCGGCCTCGCGCTGGGCGGGCGAGGCCGCCCTTGCGGCCATTGGCGAGTTGGTAGGCGAGGTCGACCTCGACCTCGCCGGCCGTCGCCTCTGGTCGGTCGCCGAGCTCCGGCGACCGGCTTGAGGAAGAAGATGAGCAGAAAAAAGAAAAAGAATAAAAAAAAAAAGAGAAAAAATTTTTAAAAAATAAAATATTATTAAATTGTACACGTCAGCATCGATCAGGCCACGTCAACCGGCCGGCGTCCAGTTAGCAAAATCCGGTCAAAATTGGCCGGAAAGGACTGAATTGGCACAACGTAAAAAGGTTTATGACTAAATCAGCACCAAAAAAAGGTTTAGGACTAAATCGGCACAAAACCAAAATGTTTAGGACTTTTTTGGCACTTGTCCCCAAAATGTCGCCTCCTAAAGAAAAGAGAGAATTTTGGGCAATACCGCCTTTAATTTGTTTGTGTTTAAAAATGATTTCGAACAAGATATTGCATAAACTTGTCGATTGAAAATGTTGTGCCACACACGTTGTTGCTTGCTCTTTTGGATCAGACCAACTTGACCTAGATTGAACTGTTTCAACATTAAACTATTTAGAATATTCTATTTGCTTAGTGATTTTATATATTTGGAAACATAGGCTGGCAAGTTTTCTTTTTGCCCTTTGTAGTCAAAAGAAGAAGAAATAATTGCATAGCTATCACCTCTATTTTGACAAATATAGTAGCTTTTCATGTCTGGGATAAGACAATGAAACTTGCAAGGGTTCATCCTAAGTTGGCTTGTGCTTCGTACAATGTCTTGTAACTGACTTGTTAGCTTAGTACCCTGATTACCTTATACTCCTTTTCTTCAATTATTATTTTAATACACCGAGAGAGGGCCAATGCTGAGGTCTTGATGAGCACCGACTACCCTTGAGCAACCACTTCAACACTTTCTTGAAGAGAGAGGAAACACACCTCCTTCTCTTTGTTTCCATTTTCCTATTATTTTTTTTTTGTTTTGGTGGTCTTTGCCTTTTATTTTTTAAAAATTTTTTCCTTTTTTTTTATATTTCACATTAGCGCCATGCGTTCTCAAAATTTTTAGAAATGTCATGTCTCCACTTTCCATCACTTAAATTGAACGCATCTAATAACTTGATTGCTTTAATTAAATTAGTTTATAACTTGATATTACTTTTATCATGAGTTCTAGAACATAGGTGCCCATATTAAAAGAAATGAAAGAAATGTTGAAGATAAAGAGAGAGAGAGAGAAGGGGCTGGTTTGTGTCTAGTTTATAACTTGATAATGTCACTAACCATGAATTATGGAGGAACTTGATTTCATTAACAGAGAAAAGCTGAAGGACATATTTCCTTTTTCCCCCCAAGAATGATAGCACGTGTATTTTGAGGAAGCTCCTCGAGGCACGGTCGATCCTTAAGCCACTTGTTAGATATATTATTGGTAAATGGTAATGAACATTGTAGTTTCTTATGGAATGATCCTTGGCATCCTCATGGGGTGTTGTTTGGATGTTTATCCTAAAAAACTAATTTATAATGCTGCAATGGGCTTGAACTCTCTTGTTGCTGGTGTCATTTATGAAGATGAGTGGGTTTGTCCTCCAACAGGATCGGAATTGTTTGTGCATATTCAAGCAGCCATATGTGGAACGATTTTTCCCCTGCTCTGCTTTTGAGGGTAGAGCAATTTTCCAAGGAAATTCCTCTGGATGCTTCACTCAGGCTGATGCTTGTAAGTGGGTAAGGGATAAAATGCAGAAGATCTAATCCAAGTTTGCATAAATTCAGCTTTGTAGCTTGGCTTGCTATCTTGAACAGGCTGCAAACCTTGGACGGGATAAAAAGGGGGTCCTCCATTGATGACAAATGTGTCTTATGCTCTTCTTCCCGAGTCTAGGAAACCTTTGTTTTTTGAGGGTGCCTTCTCAAAGGATGGAGATCTCTAATGGGGCTGGTTAAAGTTTGTTGGAATGTTAATAATTGGGATGGAATGGGTTCTTTAGAGCTTGTAGAGGGAGGTCTTTGACTAAAATCTTATTGAAACTCACTTGGAATGGTGCCATCTACTCTATTTTGGGGATTGGAATGAAGTTTTTCACAATCATGCTACTCCTCCGTCTGCTGGAGTTGTTAAAATGGCGGTCTTTGGTGCGAGACTTCGCATCAAGATGTTGCAAGAAACAAAGAGTCTTTCGAATGATACAGAGAAAGCTCTGTGTATGTTATTTCAAATTGTTTGTTAAGCCTGTGTGTTTTCTGTTGTTCTTTCTCTAGGCTTCATATACTAACCTGAAAAAAAGAGCTAACGGAATTAATTGCAAGTTAGAGGATTTCACAGCACAAAAATGATAAAGCAAGACCGTATCTCAATAATGATAAAGCAAGACCGTATCTCAATATTGAGATACGGTTTTTTTTTTTTTACCGACCAAAAAACAAAAGACCGTATCTCAATATAAGATTTGCATTTTACGGGATTGGTTCTTATTTTCTTTTTATGGTTTCTAGTGCCACTCACCACGTGTCATCTTTCCATGGAGGTTGGACCTGGCCGCTGGTTCCTTGATGTTGGTCCGGTCCTGACTGCCATTGACTCTGTTTTTCCATTTCATAAAAATGCCCGACCATTGATCTTTCTCGAGTACCCCCAAAGCCTGACGAATCCATAAACTCCTGAAAATTTAAATTGGCAACCTCCTGAAATTCCTGACGCTAATTTCTTCCGTGGTCCAGATTGCCAGAGCAGCTTCGGTCCTTCCTTTTCATCTATGTTTGCTACTTTGGAATTTCCAATTTCGTCGGTTCTTTTCTATATCTGCTATTTACCCACTCTGAGGGATCCTCGGTGGTTACCTTCTTGGGTGATTTTTCTTTCGTTTTTCTTTTTTGGTTGGATGCTTACTGGGTGATTGGGAAAGGGTTTAGTATGGCTTCTTTTTTACAGATGCAGATCTTGTGTGACTTCATTCTTTATAGTTAGCTCGAAGTTGTCTCCTCTCTTGTAGCTCAGAATAAGTGATGCCTAGAGAGATTGATCCATTTCGGAGGCATGTGGAGGTTGTGGCGAACAAGTGGAAGTGTAAGTTTTGTGCCAAGGATTTTGGTGGAAGTGCTACAAGGATCAGGGCACACCTCGTGGGGGCTCTGGGCTATGGTATTAAACTATGCGAGAGAGTTGATAAGCATGTGGGATCCCAAGCTTTGAAAGTGATGAAAGGTAAAAGTGTGGCGGATGCAACCAACAGGGGAGGCGCATCTATTGAGGTAATGGGACGAAGAAGTGACGGCATGGGCCAAATTGTAGTCCTTGGTAGTGACCATGCTTCGAGTCCCCATAGTATGCAGGACTCGAATCGAAACGTCCCAGAGCAACCATCTTGCCATTGGCAGAATGGAAGTGTTGCGCGTGCAGCTTCAGTAGGTTGTCAGTATCAAGAGACCTTGTGTCTCGTTGGCATGCCTGCGGGTGATGCAGAAATGCCCCTGGGTGATGCAGAAATGCCCCCGCAAGGGCCGCAACCCAATGGGTCAATTCAACGCTTGAATGATGAGCATGGAAACGAAAAAACTTCATCTCTCCAGCAACCTGCAACCGATCCTTTGGCTTCGATTTTTCTTGATCCAAAGTCAACTACCAGAGCTTTTTGATCAGTTTATTGATCTGGAGACGAGGTATGAACAACGGAATAGTAGAGGGCCATCACCATTGCAAAGTCATCGATCCCTTAATAACAGCGTGACAAATGGGTTGCATCAAGTCAACTAGACCTGGTGGTGCTGCGCCTGGTCCCCCTCTCAGTGACACAAGTACAATTGGCACTCCCCAGCATCCCAATCAAACTCACCTGGGCTTCGATGAACAATGGAGAGGTGAAAGTGCTCCATTTCCGCAAATATCTTCAGCAGAGTGGGTATCTTATCTTCTCGATATGCCCTATCAGCCACAGCATTCCATTCCATCTTGTTATTCTGAGGAAATGCCAATGAATGACCTGCAGAATCGAACGGATCCATTGTCATCACAAAATGATCAATTCCTTGACGTTCAAATTGTTTGCAAGACTGCAATTAAATCCCTATTGCCGAAGTAGTTCCGCTGTCCAATGCTACATGCGTAACCAATGCTGTTGAGCATTTTAGTCGACAGCCACTTCTTATATGTGATGAAGAATGTGAAAATGAGTGTAGTTCATTTCCCTCACAAGCTTCAATGGACATATCTCCGCCAAGTGCATCACAGCCTTCCACTGGCCCTCATTCTTTTGAGAAACCGGACGTAGATTCCCAAGTTCCACAGGGCGGAACTAACAAGGCCCATTGTCATTACAAGGTATGCCTTGAAGTGATCCTTCTCCTCTTTTCTACTGTCTCCTATTTAACATCTCCCAGGTTTTCCTAATTATAGGCGTATCCTTGAATGTTTCATATGTGTACTTTCTCTTATTTTTTAATGATGAATGTTTTATGAGAATATCAAACAGATGTAAATGTTAGTTTCAGTGTAGATGTTTTGTGGGATTAAGTCTAGATTTTGACTCTACTTACGCTTGTGGCTTGTTTTGAAAATTCAATGGTTGATTGATCAGGATTGTTAATGATGATTTTAATCTGCTTTATTTTTGCAACCAGCTTCCAGGCACCCTCCAAGTCAAAGTCTTCCAGATCAACCTCTTAATCTTGAGACGATGAACACAGAGCATCACCCAAGCGTGTCATCATCATCATCACAGAGTAACCAGTTCTTGATTACATGTTTCCCACAAGCTCCGATGGACATATCTGTGAGTAGTCCATCATCACCGCAAGGTACATGTTAATTCATCTAAATTGATCCTCATGTATCTTGATGTTACCTAATTAGGGAGAAGCATGAATGCTTACATTAGGATCTAACGAATTCTTGATTCACAATTAGCTATTTATAGAGTCATCCAAACGCTGGCAACTTTGAAAATAATGGAGCTTTGAAAAGAAAGGTAGAATGAGTCTACAATAGAGAAGCTGACATAAAGAATGAGTTAGAATTTGCTGCATCTCTATCTCTGAAGAAGCAGAGAATAGAAGTTGTGAATTGGTTGACAAACGTGGAAAAGCAGAGGAAAAAAGACGTGCGGACCCCTCAAGTGCCTTAACTTTGCCCAAAGGGACACTTAAGTGCCATAACTTACGAAAGGTACACTTAAGTGCCAAAATCGGAGCTAAAGGGATCACTTGAGTGCCAATCCGGCCAAAATCCGGCCAAATTGCATACGTGGAATTTTCCGGCGATTTTCGGCGACTTCTTTTACTGATGTGGCAAATGTTTTTTTTTTAAAGGCGACGTGGACGACAAAAACGACGTTGTTCATCCAGATTGAGTGCGTTGAACTAAACGACATCGTTTAGGTCATTGTGCAATGACCTAAACGCCGTTCCTCCCCGTTCGCATTGACAGTCGATCGAAGGCCTTTCTCTCCGTTGCCGTTCACGTCCAGAGCTGGTCATCGGTCGCCGTCGTCAGTCGCCGCTGTTGGTCGCCGTCGCCACTCACCGCTCACCATCGTTGGTCGTCGTCACCACTGACCATCGTCGCTCGTCCAGGTTTGATCCCTTCTCCCCCTCCCCTTTGATGAAATTAGGGCTCGATTATTTAATTAGGGCTCGATTATTTAATTAGGGCTCGATCGATTATTTAATTAGGGTTGGCTGACCTAACGCCGTTCCTCGCCGTCCGCGTTCACAGTAGATCACAGGCCCTTCTCTCCGTCGCCGTTCACGCCTAGAGCTGGTCATCGGTCACCGTCGTCAGTCGCCATTGTTGGTCGCCGTCGCCGCTCACCGCTCACCATCATCGGTTGCCGTCGTCAGTCGCCATTGTCAGTCGTCCAGGTTTGGCTCATTCTCCCCCTCCCCTATGATGAAATTAGGGCTCGATTATTTAATTAGGGTTCGCTCGATTATTTAATTAGGGCTCAATTATTTTATTACAGCTCCGATGGAATTTGTGTTAATACACTTCAACTAAAACTTGCTGACATTACACAAAGAAACCAGATTTCTCATTATTTTGGTGAATTTGTCTTTCAAGCTAATGTCGAGTATGTGATTGTTAGACAGTGATCTATGCATCTCCTTAAGAGCATCTTAGTAAAGCAGGTGACTAATGCCATTTTGAGAAAAAAACTAAGTTCTTGAACCATCCTGCTTGTGAGAGTATATAGGGTTCACCTTGAACCACCCTGTTTGTGACGCTGTATAGGGTATGTCTTCTTTAAACCACCCTGCTGTGATTGCTGTATAGGGTATGTTTATCAATTCAAAACCCTGCTGTGATTGTTGTATAGGGTATGTTTATCAATCCAAAATCTTGAATAAGAACATAATCCTGCTGTGATTTGATTAAGTTGATGTTATAGTATGATATGCTTTGATTTGCTTAAGTTGATGTACATTCTCTCACATCGCACGTTTAGTGCAGTAGACATGCTTGGGCTGTGATTGCTGTGGGGCCTCTGTTTTATTTAATATTTTAAGGAAAAGGAAGGCAAATAATTAAAGTGCCGACCTCTTTTTTGGCTTTTTTGGCTGTCATGTAGGGGCATATTTTCAGTGTGGGGACCTCTATTTACTAAAGTCCATGAGAGTGGAGGGACTCGCATGTGCAATTGTCTAGTGGTCCCAAAAACTAATGATTCTTTTTCTTGTTCTTAGTGCAGTAATGGCGCATGACAAGGATTATGTCGCTGTTATAGTTTGCTAGAATGGGGAATTTGTGATTGGGGAGGATGAGTGGGAGTATGAGGGTGGAAATGAGGGCACCATCTTTGTGGATATAAAGAAAGCATCTTATATAGGATTTCTTAGGGATATAAACACTTATTTGCCTTGTAAAGTTCAGAAGCTGCTATATTGTATTCCTGGGAAAGACTTAAGAGATGGTTTGAGATGCTTAGAAGATGATAATGGTCTTAGGGATGTTCTATACCATTATCTTCATGGTGAAGAGGTAAAAATATTTGTTGAGTACAATAGTGAAAGTGAGGATGAAGATGATGATGGAGAGAGTGCCGAAGTAGGACAAGAAGGTAGTACTGTTAGGGTCGAAGGAGGGCAGGAAAGATATGATGAACATGAGAGAAGTGCAGATGCAGTTCACCAAAGTGATGATGACATAGGTGATGTTACAATCTCTGGATTAGATTGGGAAGTAGCTGAATCAACTGATGATGATGATGGAAGGTTGCCTGCTGAAAATTTTATAAGTGATGACGACGAGGAGGAGCTTGTACAGTCAAGAATACAGCGAAGGAATTTTTTGACAGCTAAGTTTGCAGCTTTGCAAGTAGCCGAGGACGTTCCAAACAGACCCGAAGGCCATACAGATGCTGGTGCTGCTGGCGAGGAGACTGACTATGAAGAAAGCGTCGAGAATGCTACTTCCCAGGATGAGCTTGAAGAAGATGAAGGACCTATGCATAGAAGGAAAAGGAAAAGTAAGTTTCATTCTTATGATCCATCTGTTGCCTCTCCCACTTTGTCGGTAGGTATGAAATTTCATGATGCTAAACAATTTAGGGAAGCTATACTGAAGATCTCCATTGCTGCACAAAGGAACATTGACTTCATTAGAAACACTAAGACCTTTGTAAGAGCTAGGTGTTCGCAGCAAAATTGTCCATGGAAGATCTATGGCGCATTTGTTAGGAAAACTGGATCTTTCCAGATTAGAGCCTACGAAGAGGAACATACTTGTTCCATTAATTTTCAGAATAAAAGAGTAACTAGTGCATGGTTATCGAAGCACTTCTTTGAATTGATTAAGCCGATGCCTCGGATGAATAGTACTCGATTCGGGATGCTTTGGTGAAGGAGCGGGTAGGCATCAATATATCTACGAATCAATGTAAAAGATCGAAGCAAAAGGTGATGAAGATACTCATTGGTCGATACAATGAGTTGAATATGGACAGTTGTGGGACTATGCTTGGGAGTGCGAGCTGCAAAATCCTGGAAGTAGAGTGTATCTCGAGGTCGTGGAGAGACCACTTCCGATGTTGGGACGAAGTTTGATAAACTCTATGTTTGTTTCGATGCATGCAAACGAGGTTTTTTATCTGGTTGTAGACGGATTATAGGATTGGATGGGTGTTTTTTGAAGGGCTTATGCAAGGGAGAATTACTGGCTGCAATTGGAAGAGATGCAAACAACCAAATGTTTCCCCTGGCTTGGGCTGTTGTGAAGGTAGAGAACAAGGACAATTGGTCTGGTTCCTAAAAATTTGATGACCGATTTGGAGATAGCAAATGGGGCGGGGTGGGCGTTCATGAGCGACCAACAAAAGGTAATGTTAGCTTTTTATAAAATTTAAAGGAAATTTTTGCTTTTTTATATCAAAAAGTCATTTGTTTACTTTTTTTTTATATACATTCCATTATTGCAGGGACTTGTTCCCGCAATAGCTGAGCTGTTGCCTTATGCTGAACATCGAATGTGTGCGCGACACATATACGCAAATTGGGCAAAAATCTATAAATGGGACAAGTTGCAATCGCAATTTTGGCAGCTAGCAAAGAGCACGAATATGGCTGACTTTAGGGTGGCCAAAGAAAAGATGCTTCAATTAACAAAGGATGGTTATGATGCACTATTCCAAACAGACCCGAAGCATTGGTGTAGGGCGTTCTTCAGCGAGGAATTCAAGTGTGATAACATTGATAACAACATCTGCGAAGCATTCAATGGGAGGATAATAGATGCTAGATGTAAATCAATTATCTCGATGCTTGAAGACATACGCGTTTTGGTCATGACTCGGCTGCACAGACAAAGAGATGACACTGCAAAGTGGACTAAGCAATATGGTCCTAGGATTGCTAAGAAATTGGATGACAACTTAGCTGCAAGTAGGTATTGTCATCCCATTTGGAATGGGGATGAAGGATATGAGATAATGAAGGGTTCCGATAAGCATGTTGTCCATTTAGGTACGATGAAGTGTTCATGTAGAGTTTAGGTACGATGAAGTGTTCATGTAGAGCATGGCAACTCAGTGGAATTCCTTGTGCACATGCCATATGTGCAATTCAATTGAAGGGCCACAACACAGAAGACTACCTTGATGATTGGTACAAGAAACCAAAATATCTTGCTTCGTATCAATTTATGTTGCAGCCAATTAGAAGTAGCAAGTTCTGGGAGCCAACAGAACGCGAAGCACCTCAACCTTTGCCACTAAAGAAGAGAATGGGAAGACCAAAGAAAAAAAGGAAAATGACGGAGGGAGAGGACTCATGTCACCATAGGATGAATAGGACGGGTGTATCGGTAAAGTGCTCTTTCTGCCACATAACAGGGCATAATATTAAGGGTTGTCAATTAAAGAAGCGGGAACAATTGAGGCCAGCCGAAGGGCCTAGTGAAGGGACGATTGGAGAAGGAGAAACAGAAAGGCGAAGTGACTCGACTGTTCTTCAGTCGACGACAATAAACCCAGTTAGTCATGACAATTGTGTTTATGTTGCTTTATGGTTTGTTATGAATATGTACATAGATATAAGTGACATATATGTAATGTTTTTGTCTTTGTCAGGTCACGGTGACACGTGAAGAATTGGCCGAAGCCCCTACTATACTTGAAAATGAAAGGCATGTTCAAAGAACCGAAGGTGAAAGACAGCCACCTGCAGGATTGGCTAAAACAACTAGAGGGCCAGTTAAGTCGACTGTTCTTCAGCAGCAACTGAGAAAAAAATACCCGGTCAGTTAAATGATTTGAGTTTACTTTTCATTTACGTTCTAATATGGCCTGATGCCTGATGTTATATTTATGATGTCCTTTGCCTTTTTCTCAGGTTCGAAGAAAACAAGCTAGAGCTCAGTCGCTAATAGAGGGCCCAACTGAAGGGCCACCACAAGATCCATCACAAAGATCATCACAAAGGCCACTAGAAGGGTCATCACAAGGGCCACCACCAAAGCCTACCGAAGGTGTAACTAGAAAAACAACCAAAAAGCCAAAGCCAAATCAAGAGCCACACAGTAAGAAGGCCATCTACAAGACGCCTAGCTGAAGAATTGGCCGAAGAAGCCCCTTCTGTAGCTGAACAGCCACAAGAGCCGAAAAAATCACATGCGAGAAGAAGAGGCAACCAATCACAAGTACCTCAAAGTGACGCTCCCCTTCGAACAAGAGGGGCTCTTGGGAAGAGGCTTAAACAATATGGTTATGGCCTTTATACAGATGACCGTTCTGGAACTGTTATTCTTAATGTAAGTTTTATAGGCTGCATTTAATTTAATTTATAGTGCACACTTTTGTTGATAATTGAGTTTTCTTTTTGAAGCCTGGGAGAAGTTCGGAGATTCTTATCTCTCAAGGCCGAACTCAAGAATCAACGGCTGCACCAACAAAGAAGAAGACATTGCCTGCGCCAACAAGAAAGAAGAGTAAGAAGAACCCAGTTGCAGGTCCATCCGAATCAGTTCAGCCAACAACAGTTGCAACTCCTTCTGAATCAGTTCAGCGTAGGACAATTGCAGCTCCATCAGACTCAACGCATCCCAAGACAAACTGAAGAAGAAGTCTCACGTCCGGTTAGAAAAAGTGCAAGGATTATGAATCAAGTGCGAAGTCCATCAAAACGAGCACGAACAGGAGGCATTGTGCATATTGATGATTGATGAAATGGGATGTGATATGATTTGTGGGGCGGGGCTGATGAGTCAGTTGTAAACATCTGTGGATGTTTTTTTTTTTTTTTTTATAATACTTTGTCGTTGAGTTAGTTGAGTTTGTGAGTACTCATTTGTCATTGACTTTGTGAGACAAATGTTCAAAATCAATGGAACAACCGTTGTTGCTTATCTTTTTGGCATGCCTGTTTCTTCTTTTTTTTTTCTTTAACTTATTGCTACTTCTGGTGGTGGATATATGACGGTGACCGGGGTGCTCGTGTGGCTGGTGGTGGTTGCTTGATGAAAAGCCTGGTGGTAGTGGGTTGGGTTGGAGGTTTTTGCTGCACCCGGTGCAAGATGTATGTGCAATATGCACGGCTTGCACCGAGGTAGTACTGATGCAAGCTGGTGTAAGAACAACTTATGCAGCAACATACCACCAGCATAGTGGTGGTTGGTGGTGGCTCAAGTGGATGCTTGGGATGCCTGGTGGTGATGATGGCTGGAGATGGCCAAGGTGGGCGGTGGTGGTGGCTAGTAGTAGCCGATGTGTACAAAAAAAATGCCACTTAACTGATCACATTCTAAAAAACCTAGCACTTAAGTGTTCACTTTTAACAACAAGTGGCACTTAAATGATCCTTTTAATAATAACTTGACACTTAAATGACTCTTTTTTTTATCACGACTAGCACTTAAGTGATCACTAGATACCACTTATAGCACTCGAATAATCACTCGTGTCTATTCTATGTATATGGTGGTTTGCGGCAAAACGAGAGAAGCTTCTTTGGTTTACACATTTGCTTTATTTGGTTTACATTCAATTCAAGTAAAATAGTCACCACAACACATCGACCTAATATACATTCCATCATCATTGATTTATATTTGAGAATAAGCAAAAACTCTCCAAATCATTCATTCATTCATTCAAAACAATTACATTTCCCCACACATTTACAACTATGGCGATTGGAGAAACTTCGCTCATCTTCCAGTCCATTACATTTCATCATAAAGTAGGATAGACAAAAAAACAGCAACACTATAAACGTTTGGTAACACTTTCGTTCAATTTTCATTTTTGAAACTCCGTTCTTCAAATGGTTAACAGAAGATGCTTGAGCTTGAGCTTGCATTGAGTCAACATCATCCAAGTTGTCCACAAGCGTAGATGGAGGTTGATGACATCCATCAAGTAGGTCCAATGTCACCTCTGTGGCTCGGTGAGAGAATTTCGCATCGACCCATTTGAAGTATTTGCACTTCGAGCCTTCTCTGTATCGGGCACATCCATAGAATCTTCTCCTCGGATTCGTTCGAGTCCACGATGTTCTTCTTGGACTTGGTAACCCACAAAAATAGAAATGCTCACCTTCTCCTTTGCTTTGGCGAGAGAAATTTGAGCCGCTACTGAAAGTCCTGCTCTCCATTTCCAATATTCGGTGGTAGAATTTGGGGCAAATCGAATTAAGATGCGGGATTAGGGCTCAAGCGCTTCAATAGCATTTTACCCAATTTAGGGTTTTAGATTTAGGGCAAATGGGGAAGACGACGGCGTTTCGCTGATTTAAGGGGTCTATTTTGGGCGAACACCCAAAACGACGTCGTTTGGGGTGAATTCGAGCTGACTCAGCTCTCCGGCGAGACACATCGGCGAGAGATATTAATATTTTAATGCCACGTATGATTTCTGGCTAGCTTCGCCGGAGATGGCACTCGGGTGTCCCACTTTTTTTAAAATGTGGCACTTAAGTGTACCTTTCGTAAGTTATGGCACTTAAGTGTCCCTTTGGGTAAAGTTATGGCACTTGAAGCGTTCTTTTGCCGAGGAAAAAATGTCCAAAGTCCTGAACCGGCCAGCGCAGAAAATTTGCGACCACAATAACAGGTGGATATGTTGATGGAAGAAGCGGGAAGACCTTATCATAAAAAGCAAATTTCCAGAAGGACCGTTTGAGGTGGGAGATGCCAAAGTCAACATATTATTAGAACGAAAGTTGCAGGCAGGAAAGGCATTTGAGACAAACACTAAGAAGATCTTGCGGTGCCTAATAGAGGATCGCATATCATGATTAGGCATTTACGGTATGGGGGGTGTCAGGAAAACAACCATTATGGTGCACATACATACTAGGCTCCTAGAAAAAGCAAACCATATTAATGTATTGTGGATTGCTGTGTCACAAGATCTCAACATACATAAGTTGCAAGGTAACATTCAGCTAATATATTCAGAAAAATTTTCATGCATGGGTGTTAATTTGGATAATGCTAACTATTTATTGAACATTGAAAAAATATTATTTCGTAGATTCTAAGGAGGAATAATAAAAAAAAATTAAAGTAATGTGAGGTGGAGTAAAAACAATCAAATCTTTAAGGGGTAATATCACCGAAAATCCAAAACTGGTACACATGTAACAAATTTATTTAAAATTATTTTTAAATTCAAATTGATACACCTATGACAAATTTATCCTCTAATAATTTTCATTAAATTTTACCATTAAATTATTAAGTTGGATGACACGTGGTAGTTGATGAGTATATCAATTTGAGGTTTTACCTTTCATTTATCATAAGTATATTAATTTGTAGTTTTTCATAGTATTAATCAAACTTAACGAAATCAATGAACAATAAATTTGTCACAAATTCACAAGTTTTGGGTTTTTGGTGTAAAAATTAGTTCGAAATAAATTTGTTATATGTGTAATAATTTGGGATTTTTTGTAATATTAACCCTATTTAATTAGAGTAGAATAAAAAAGGATATGATAAAATTATAAGTGGTTCTTTTAGTTTATAGATATAAAATTTGGTCACGTCGCTCTAAATACTATTGAGGCACTTTATTAAGGGGTCTAATCGTCTCATTCAAAAGGGCATTTTCGGAAGAAAAAGTGTTGGTCAGGAGAGCTTTATAAATAGTGATGTGGCTTCTAGGGGCTGCATGGAAGCACTTCTGTTTTTTTTTTTTGTTCTAAGGAATATAAACAAAAAAAAGTGTTTCTGTTCCGGGGAACAATTTTTGAATAAAAAATCGAGTTAGATAAACTTGTTCCGGGAATAAAAATTGAACAGAAACATGTTTGGTAAATTTTATTCTTTTTTTGTTTCTTTTAATTTTTTAATGTTTTTATTTTATTTTGCATTTCTTCCTTTCCTTTTTTTTTCTTCTTTTGGTCGGTCGCCGGCATCCGGCGATCGGCTGACGGGGTCAGCAGCCTCGCCCAGCCACGGCGAGGCTCGACCTTGCTCGCGCACAGTGAGGCCGAGCCTCGCCTTGGCTGGGCGAGCTCGGGCTCTCCCAGATCCGGCGAGGTAGTCGACCCTCGACGGCGTCGCCAGCCCTCGACGGCCGGTCACCGGCTATGGCCGAGGCCGGCGACTGGCGAAAGAAAAAAGAAGAAGAAAAGAAGAAGAGAAGAAGAAGAGAGAGAAGAAGAAACGTTTCTTTAAAATCGTTTCTGAAATAAGAAACAATTTTTTTTTTGTTTTTCATTTCTGTTTTTTTATGTTTCGAGAACAAAAAAACAAAAAAAAAAATAGAAACGCAACCAAACGCGTTTCTGTTCTTTTTTTATTCCCGAAAAAAGAAACAAAACTTTTTTAGAAACAAAAACATGCAACCCCTTATAAAACGTTTTTTGTCCTGACTTGGTATGAAACGTTTTTTGTCCTGACTTGGTATAAAACGTTTAAATGTTTTATACGAAGTGAGGAAAGTTTTGTCAGAACTGACGCGGCTTCTTTCTTATAAAATGGCCCCAAAGGATGCTCCACTCGACATCACAGCACGGAGAGAGACGGAGGAATAGAGAGAGAGAGAGGGGAAGAGCGACGACGGTGGATTGCAGCCCGTCGAAAGAAAGAGTGGAGCCACGCCAGAAATCTCCATTTCCGAGCACCAGGCAAGAGATTTTACCTCTATTTCTCACGAGTTAGGGATTTTCGTTTTTTTAAAAGTTTAATATCCGGAGCTATGTAGGGTTTTTTGCTTCACCGGCAACGCTTCGGCCGCCAAAATCCAATCATATTTCCTGATCACCCACATCTCCTTGAGTCTAGAGTCTATAGGGATTTCACAGAGTTCTAGTTGGAGTCAGATTCCAGAGAAACGAACTCTCCAAGTCCTCCTCTCTGCGCCGCAGGTGAAGAGTGTGTGCCGCCTGACTTCTTGGCTAAGCCACTTTTCGGGGCGGCGACTTCTAGAATTAATTATTTTCTTGAGAAGGGAGTCCGCAATTCCCAAGGTGTCTTTGAGTTAGATCGGGTGTTTCTCGTCTCAAAAACAGCAAATTACTCTTGGGTCTGTTGGATATTAATGTGCAGTTGACTTGCCTGCTTTAGTACTTGTGGACGTTAGTATTTGCTTGAGAATAATGCTGTGCGCGCTAGGAAAATATACACAAGATCGGTAGGTTATATAGTTGGGTGCGCTCTCTTTGCCTGCAGGTTGATAATCAAGACAACAAGATGCCGCGACCTGAAGATATAGCCTGGAAATTCGTGGTTAGACTGGAGGGCAAGAGATGGCGTTGTCCTTACTGCCATAAAGAATCCTCTGGATCAGTCACAAGAGTGAAAAGTCACTTTCTTAAACAACCAAAAGAAGGGATTGCCTCTTGCACAAAAGTGCCAGGGCACATACGCACGTTAATGGAATTGTTACTCAATCATGAGGTGACTTTAGTACTTGTGGTAGCTACATTATCTGCTTGAGAATAATGCTATGCGTGCTAAGAAGATATATAAATAAATGGGGATAACATATGATGGGGTGTGCTCTATCTATTTACTTGTAGGTTCATAACAAAGAGGATATAGCCTGGAAATTTGTCGATAGACTGGAGGACAACAAATGGCATTGTCATTACTGCAGTGTAGAAATCTTTGGAGACCTTACGGGAGTGAAAGGTCACTTGCTTAAAGCCCCAATTGAAGGGATTTCCATTTGCACGGAAGTGCCAGACCACATAAGAAAGCTAATGTGGTCATTACTCGATGAGGTGGCTGAAGAAGAGAGCAGAGAGGTGGCTGAAGAACAGAGCAGAGAAGCCCACGGTCAATCCTCCATTGAAGCAAATTCCCGTGACATTATGAGTGAAGCTGAGGTGGCTGAAGAAGCGATCAGAGAAGCCAACCGTCAATTCTCCACGGAACCATAGTCGCGTGACATGCTGTCTCCAGCTGTTCCTCAGTCATCACAAAGCTTGGAAGATATGGAAAACTTATCCACAACAACAGAGTGGGCGACTGACATGGAAAACTTCACTTCTGACCTGGAGCGTCATTTTCATGAGACTTTGGCAATGCTGTCACCGGCACAAAATATCCATGGTATGTTCATGTGAAGTTTCTACACATGCATCTAGGCATGGAGAAAAACATCTATTATATTTTTCAATGCAAACACGTCCGTTTTTTTTAACCAAAGTGGAGACTTTTAAACATCTCCAATAAAAATGATCTTCCTACGGGACTTTACAAATGTGAAGAAAGTCAATTACCTATTCCTTAATAGCAGTGCATTGAATGTGTTGCACGTGTCCATTGGACTTACTGGATCCAATAAACTAACTACAGTAGGCATTTTCTCGTGTTCTAATCAACCATATCCTAATTTTGATGAACAACACACAGGTGAAAGCATGCCCATGCCATGTTCACCGATGACTTTAGCGGAAGTAGAATCATGTCTTCTTGATTTGCCAGAACAATCACAATATTCCATTCAATCTCAAATGCAAATGAATGACCAGCAGACTCCAGCAGGGGCATCAGCATCCCATTATGATCAATTACCTGTTGTAGGTAATTCAAATTGCTTGCAGGATAGTAATCAGCACTCTCAATTGCAAATTCCAATGGACATAGATTCCTCATTTGCGTCACAGCATACAATTGACTCTCACGTTATTGGGGCAACAATCGTTGGTTTGCAAATTCCAGAGGTGGCAACAAATACAATGGGCCCATCATCAGCACGAGGTATGTCTGGATTAAACTGCATTATTTAGATCCTTAAATATCCCCAAATTATTTTATTGAAATCTAACATATGATTCCTTTTTAAACAAGATATGAACAAGGGTTCTTCAATCAGGAACCTGTTGAGTATCATTGCATATTCCCCATGTCCAATATCACTTCCTTTTTGTTGCACAGTTTCTTTCATCAAAACATTTAACTTTTGCATCATCATTCCAGTATGATCAATTACTTGGTGTAGGTAATTCAAATCTGGATTGCAATCAGTCACGTATATCTAGTGTAATAAGCGTAACCAACACTGTCCTGCATTCTAACCAACCACTTCCAAGCTGTAATGAAGAATGTGGAACCGAAACCAGTTTGTTTTCCTTCCGAGATTCGAGGGGCATATGTCCCATAACTGCAATACAGCCTACTAGGTGCCCTCACATCGAGGCAACACATGTCAATTTGCAAGTTCTGGAGGATGGAACAAATATGGCTGGCCCATCACCATCACAAGGTACGTCTTGATTTACCTAAATAGATGTTGTCATTCCAAATTAATCATAGGTATTCCAACTCGAGTGAGCATTGATTTACCACATGGTTTCTTTCATCAAAATATTTAACTTATGTGCATGTTGATTTTCATTGTGGATGTTTTTTGTGACCAAGTTCTGTGTTGTTTTACCTGTATGCATGGACACTCCAATATTTTAGTGCAACCAGCTCTGGTGTCCCCTCAACATCGAAGTGTTCCACATCAAGCTCCAAATAATGCTCCTTCACCTCCTCAGATTCAATGTTGTGGAACGGGTCTGCTAGGCCCATTGTCATTACCAGGTATATAGTTGTTTATCTAAATTAATCCTTATGTATCTATCACCATATTATGTTATTAGGGGAAGCAAGAATGCTTTAATGAGATGGATGGATTTGATTGCAGAATTAGATATGAACAAGGGTGCTCCAATGACGAGTCATACAAACACAAACAACAACTTTGAAAAGAGTGGAGCTTTGAAAAGAAAAATAAATCGACTCTATAGCAGAGAAGCTGGCATAAGGGATGAGTTAGAATTTGCCATGTCTCTCTCCCTAAAGAAGCAGAGAATGGAAGTCAAGAATTGGTTGGCGGATGTGGAGAAACTCAGAAATGATTTTCATAGTATTGAAGCAACAAGTGAGGATTGTTTGCCGTCACACCAGCAGGTGGATACACTGATGCAAGGAGCAGAAGACCTTATGGAACAAGGCAAATTCCTAAAAGGACTATTTGTGGCAAGAGAGACCAAAGTCAATAAGTTGTTAGAACGAAAGTTGGTGGGAGAGGCATTTCAGAGAAATACAACAAAGATTTTGGAGTACTTAGAAGGGAATCAAATATCCCGACTAGGCATTTACGGAATGGGGGGTGTTGGTAAAATGACTCTTATGGTGCACATACATAATAGACTCCTCGAAAAAACAAACTATGATAATGTGTTGTGGATCACTGTTTCACAAGATTCTAACATACAAAAGTTACAGGATGACATTTGCAAGGCACTAAATTTATGCACGCTACAAGAAAAGGATGTGAGGAAACGAGCAGCAGAGTTGTCCAATGTTTTAACCGAACGAGAGAAGTTGATAATAATCCTCGATGATGTGTGGGAATATTTCAATCTTGAAGAGGTGGGAATCCCTGTTAGAGCAGATGGAAATAAGTTAGTCTTAACCACTCGATCCCATGATGTATGCTGCCGGATGCAATGTCAAGAAAAGATAAAAATCGAACCTCTATCTCTAAAAGAAGCTGAGAGTTTATTTTTTGAGGAGCTTGGATCGGAAAGGGCTCTTGATTTGGAAACTAAAGCAATTGTGAAGTCCGTTATTAAAGAATGTGCAGGCTTGCCGCTTGGAGTCATCACGATGGCAGCAAGCATGCGAGGAGTGACGGATGTGTTTGAATGGAAGGATTGCTGGGAGAAATTGAAAGAATCAGATATGGGGCAAACGGATATGGAAAAGGTCTTAATGAAACTAAAATTCAGTTACAATCGCCTTGGGAATCGTGAAGTTCAACAGTGTTTCTTATCTTGCGCACTTTATCCAGAAGATGAATTGATTGATAAGGTCGAGTTGATAGAATTCTTTATTGACCAAGGATTGATTTGTAGATTGAATAAGAGGGAGAAAGAATATAATAGAGGCTTCACCATATTGAACAAACTGGAAAATGTTTGCCTATTGGAAGATTATCTGGACAAAATGAAGATGCATGATTTGATTAGAGACATGGCATTGCACATCATGAGTGCGACTTCGATTGTAAGAGCAAGAAAGCAGTTGACGAGGATTCCACCTGAGGAATATTGGACGAATTCTTTGGAGAAAGTTTCTCTAATGAAAAACAAAATTAGTAAATTTCCGTTGAACATGTCACCAAATTGCCCTAAGCTATCGACGTTACTACTGAATGGATGCTTGTCAAGGAATGTGGCCATCCCGGATTCTTTCTTCAAAAATTTTTTGGGGCTAGAGGTCCTAGATCTAAGCAATAATCATATGACGAAACTTCCGAATTCCATCTCGGACTTGGTAAACTTGAGAGCACTATTGCTTAAACAGTGTATGGAATTGTGCTGTATTCCTTATCTAGGGAAGCTCACATCTATAAGAAAGTTGGACGCTAATGGCTGTAAGAGTCTCAAAGCGCTCGATGGTCTAGATTTATTGGTCAATTTGAGATACCTTGACCTTACCGAAACAAGCATTGAGAGATTGCCCAAAGGAACACTGGACCGTTCACTATACTTGCAATGTCTGAGAATTCCGGCAGTAATTGAAGAAGGCATTACAAAATTGGAGGCATTGGAGACATTTGAATGCTACCTTGAAAATGCGGATGATTTCAACAAGTGTGTGAGGTTTATTGAGCAGAGTAATAACCCTTACTATTACAACCTCTACGTGGATCTAGAACAATCAATGTTTATGGTGAGAGTAACTGATGATGCTCGACCTGTGAATTCGATGAGGAGAGTCACCATTTGTGGGTGGGGTCATGCTATTGTGAGTGTGGGTGGGGAATGTGCCGGCATTTTTATTTTGATTCCCCAAGATGTGTGGACATTGGCCATGAGAAAATGTGACGGTATAACAGATTGGTCTAGCATAGGTCTGCTTCAATACCTTGAGAAGCTAGAAATAGAAGAATGGGAAAACTTAGGGGTGCTCTGTGGAGGACATGATGAGGTAATCAACATCCATGACTCCCCTGCCCCCACCCCTACCCCTACCCCTCCCTTCTTCCCCAACCTTGGGTTTCTGAAAATATTTGGATGTCCGAAACTGAGGTATCTCTTTGGGCATGGGTTTGAATCCAACCTTCCGCATCTACGAGAGATTCAAATATTTTATTGTGAGGAAATGGTGGGGATAATAGCAGCAGTTACATCCCCACCACCACATCCGCTCCCATTTTTCCCTAGTCTCAAAAAGATAGGAGTTGGGGGGTGTGGTAAAATGAAGAGAGCGGTGGAATCTGAGTGGATGCCCCACTTCCCTAATCTGAGACAAATCGCAGTAGTCAATTGTGAGAAGATGGAGGAGATAATTAGAGGTCCTCCTCCATACGTGCCAGTTGAAGAGATTTCTCTCGAATCTCTTAAGGTAGAAGGTTGCGATAACATGAGAAAGCTGTTTCCGCATAAGTGGCTGCTCCATCTTCGAAATCTTCAAAATATCGAGGTCCTTCGCTGCAAAGGAATGGTGGAGATGATAAGCGGAGCGGGACAAGGCCAAGGAGGAAGCATAATGACTCCTGTAAACAACGCCTCTTCATCCTTCCAGCCTCCAATTTCTCTCCCAAAGCTGGAGCAGTTGGTGCTACTCCATCTACCCCAGCTGAAGAGTATATGTGAAGTCCCAATAAGCTGCGATTCCATGAAATTTTTGAATGTGGACAAATGCCCAGAACTGAAGGGGATTCCTCTGCAACTGCGATTACGTGATATTGAGAAGCTTCCGTATATTAGGGTGGAAGATGAGGAAAAGTGGAAGACGCTGATGTGGGACCATCTTGATGCTCAGGCTATTCTTCAACCTTATCTTCGAAAAGAGGAACACGCTAATGATTGTCCATGGACGCCTCCTCCAAATGCTATAGGTTAATGAGTTTAATTGATATACAATTGCTTCACTTCTTAAAAGTCCTTGCAAAGATGTAGCTTTTCCATCTATATATAGTCATGCAGCTCTAAGAGTGGCCTTTTGCAGAATTGGACGCCAAGGGAAAGGATCTCCCGCGACTCTGCTGCCATGCTTTCCTGCAAAACTCGACTCAGGTTGCCATATGAATTGACTTTTTTCATGTGGCCATGCTTTGTGTATTTTGAACATGGTCGCATGTTTTATTGACTACTGGAAATGAGTCAATCTGGTCGATATTTAAGGTTAGTAAAAAAAAACGATGGATCTGAAGATTTGGGAAGCCAAGGGACTAGCAGAGTCTATTTCCTATCTTGTCTTACAACCGAAAGGACAATTTATTATTATGGATTGATCTTCTTGGAATATTAGCCTTCTAAGAAAAGAGAGAATTCTGGGTAGCACTACCTTCAATATGTTTGTGTTTAGAAAGGATTTCATATATGATATTGCTATAACTTGTCGATCGAAAATGTTGTGCCACATATGCTGCTTCGATCTCTTGGATCAGAGCAACACGACCCTGATTAAACTTGTTTCAACGTTAAACTATTGGGTATAGAATACTTGATCTGCTTAGTAGTTGTGTCATATCTAGAAACGTAGGCTGGGAAGTTTTCTTTTCACCCTTTGTTGTAAAAATTCACCTTAGCCCTGCTTTGAGTTAAAATGTAAAAAGACAAAGAAGAAAGAATTGCACAGCTATCACCCCTCTCTTGATGCCTCGAAGTGGTGGATAGATGGAGAACCCTACAGCTTCAGCTCAAGTTGTTGAAAGATCAGTGCAGTTACCACTGGCAAGTCAATGCCAAAAAGGCCAGCTTATTGGAGGTGGCACTTTCAGAAAGTGTTTACATCGCAAGCAATCAGTAAGTTAGCTCTGGGAAACTTCGACATGTTCCATTGTTCTAGATATCCAGTAGCTAAATTTTGACATATTAAGGGACAGAGAGACCAGATCTCTATGTGCATGGAAGGCGTTTGAGCTATTGCCTAATTATCCAAATTTAGCTGAGTGCATCAGGCAGTTAAAGCAGGTAATGTTTTTGTTATGCTCTGGGATCCAATCTATCCTCTCATCTGATCTAAATATGCTGGGAGGAAACTTTCTTTCATCATTTCCAGGTAATTAATTGCTTTGCTACTATAGTAAATTCAAGTACTTAGCCAGCTTAGACATCCGAACATTCTGCAGTATTATAGCAGTGAAATTGTGAGACACCTTTCCATGGCATCTACACATCCCAGCTCAATAGGCATTCATTATTTGACAAAATTTCAACATATTCATACATATTCAGGTTGAGGATCGGCTTAACATATATCTAGAATATGCACGTCACGGTTCGATAAACAAGTATATCCAGGAGCGTCTTGGGACCATAACAGAATTGGTTGTCCGCACTTTTACCCGCCATATTGTGATTGGATTGGCTTCCTTTGCGTGTTAACAACTCCATACATGGGTAATTCTAAACCATTGATTGAGCATCATGAGATGACTTGCATATTGGATTAGGACGATTGGACCTTCTTCTTTGTGCCTACAGACCTGTTAAAACACTTTGGCTTGCGCAGGGATTTAAAGGGAGCTAATTTATTTGTGGGTGCATCTGGAATAGTCAAACTTGCTGACTTTGGGATTGCTAAATATTCGAGATTCCACCTCTTCACTGCAAGACTACTGAGTGCATGTAGAAATTCCTTGCTGATCCGTGGTGCATTCAAATGTGAAGGCAGGGACCCAGTCACCTGCATACTTCTCATTATTGGTTTGTGGCATCTCATCTGTGCAAAAATCTATTATAGATGGATGAAATGTTATTGAGTAATTTTCTTCACCTTTTTCCCATTGTTTCGGGTAAAGTTACTATGATGCATGAACGGGAAAAGATTTCTTGCTGTAAATAGATGCTGAAATCCTAACGAGAGTTCTTTCCCTTTCTACTGGTTTCTAAAAATTTCCTTAAGAGCCGTAGTGAATAGAATGCAATACCTTTGGTGAAAAGTTGTGGTGTTGTTTTTGCTGCTCCTCTGCATTCCAAAAGAAGGATCGAATTTAGTCAAAGTAAAGAAGGGCCTCCTTCCTGACATTGGGTAAATAAAAGTGTATTGGTCCATAGACGGAATTATGGACAGTAGCCATAGTACTGCTGCTCTCTTTTTGAGTTCTCAAGCATTTGCTGAAATCATGTTGATTGCTTTATGGTCCTTTTCTTAGTAATGAACTAACATATGTCGAAAGCGGTTGATTCATTTGTCAATCTGATTTATCTATGTCTATAACGATGTTGCTATTTTATCCAGTGTTCCATCAACATACCAAATAGTCTTCGGCTTTACTAATGCCATATCATTTCTTAGCTAACCGGACAAGCAGCTTTTCGCTCTTTGAAGGGAAGTCTAAACTGGATGGCTCCAAAGGCACTCTGCTTTAGTGAACGTTAATGCTACGTTCTTTTTTTGTCATGGCCGAATGATGGAATAATATATCCTGTAGCTCATACAATCCTTGATGGCAAATAATTACAGCACGGATCTTGATCGTGCTGTCGACATGTGGAGTTTGGGACGTACTATTACCGAAATGATAACTGGGAAACCTCCTTGGAGTGAGTATGAGCGGGTAAGTACGCTACATTGTTTTTTCATTTTCTCTATTTGTCCTTCCAAGGAATACACTTCTAATCAAATCCGTGTCACCATTTTCTGTTGGAAGTTTGGGACTGTGCGTATTGCCATTTGGTATGTGATCTGTGTCATGAGGTTATGTTTAAGGTTGAATCATTAATGCAGGCTCAAGCCATATTTAAGGTGATGCGAAGTTCACCAGCAATGCCTGAGACATTATCTGCCGAGGGAAAGGATTTCCTGCGGTTCTGCTTTCGAAGACAGCCTGCTAAGAGGCCTTCAGCAGCTATGCTACTTGAGCATGATTTCCTGCAAATTTGAAGTTGCAGATCACTAACTTCGAGTGCCAATACGTTGTTGCAAAAGGGATGACCTACCGTAAAGTTCCATATTTACTAAACCAGAAGGATCACAAGGTCCGTAAATGTGATGAAGTACTTGTATATCGATGAAATAAGATGCATGTTCCTCTCGCATGGTCTGACCATCGGCATACTACGAACTAGGCAATTTGACAGTGTTGCTTAATCTAAACGTTTTACAACAGAGTGCATTCTTATTATAAACATTTCGCATCAAAATTGAATGGTATTGATATGGCTCCAAATAAGCAACAGATCAGCAAAACAAAGGCAAGAAAACCCAAGGAAAAAAAAAGAAAAGAAAAAGAAAACCGAAGTGATGGTGCATTAGAATCCCTGAAATAATTTTGAAAGCAAATACTCCGTCTATTTAGTGGGAGTAACATCGGCAGGTTTGGCAAACCTGCAATGTCTTAGGATTTGGGAAGCGAGGGACAAGTATAAAAGTTATGGGCATCGGAGGCTCTTGATTCTTCCTTCAAGAATATCGTTGATCTCAAAAAATGCATGAGATTTCTCCAAAAAGAGTGGCCTCATCACTATCATCAAATTTCGGAGGCTCTTGATTCTTCCTTCAAGAATATCGTTGATCTCAAAAAATACATGAGATTTCTCCAAAAAGAGTCGCCTCATAACTATCACCAAATTCCGGTGAATCAAGAAAAACTGTCGTGGTGCGCTTGCGAATGTAAACGAGGATGAGAAGAGAGTCGACGTCGATTGTTGTGATTATGCTCTTGTCAGGGCGACTCTTGTCAGGGCGGCAGGGGAAAGTCTTTCCCCCTATGGTTTTGCTCCCAAGTGAGGCTGCAAGTTTGCCGGATTTTCCCCTTAGGGTTGTTTGTCATTTCCTAGAACGTTTTTAGAATAATTTTGCATCTTGTGCCTATAAAATACAAATAGCCAATGAAATCTATTAAAAATATGTTACAGCATTCGTTTACAAGATTTTAATGGGCCTTATATAATTTACCTTCACTTGTTCAAATTTTTAGGTCGGACTTTCTCTTATGAGCAAATAGCAATTTCTACATGAAATGTGGAGTAAACATGCTTCCTTTTTTATTTTTATTTTTTATACGATTAAAGTGATTCCTCTACCCTAATGCATACCAGAAATATATGACATGAATGACGCGAATTGTAATAGAAAAAGAAACTCCTTGAAATTTTGCAAAGTCGGAGGCGCCTCTCAAACCGAGCGATGTCTCTTGGCTGCATTGGATTCTCTCTTTGTTTTCGTTTCTTTTATTCTTTTCCTCATTTTTCAACCAACATTCTAACCAGAAGGCGCCTTTTCTCTTTCGTCCCTTAGCTCTCCACCTTTTCTTTTCGTACAACTGTCTCTTCCTTTCCTGCTATTTTTTTTTTTTTTTAATTTTTTTTTTTTGTGTTCTCTGCCCAAACCATTAATGAAGCAACTAATTGGTGTTTGGTTTTCCAAAGTGTAGCATTATTGAGCACCATCATCAACCCATCATCGACCCATCAAGTTCGCTAAACTCAGTCATCATTTAACTAACTGTTCTTATTTAAACAGGCACTGCACCAACGTGGCAAGAAAAAGATAAACAAAAACACAGACAAGAACTCGTTGGTTTTCAAGACTCGGTCATAAAAATTGAAGAAAAGAAACTATGAGTATGTGCTGGATTTTTCTCAGCTGCCGTGTCCTTTTTGACCCACTTTTGACCCAGAATTCGACCATTCCTTTTGGTGTTTTCACACTGCTAAATTCCTTCATTCACACACGAAGGAATGTCGTGTTGAAATTGGCCTCCCTTCGGCCAACCAGAAGGAGGGAACGGAAACGATTTTATTTCGGAGAGTGGACCACGTCCATAACTCTCCTAAGAATTCCCATTTAAATTCGCCCAGGGAAATTCAGAGTCGGGTTGTGTTATAGGTTGGTTCACAAGAATTGCACTCTTATTAAAAAGGGTAGTGCAACTACGAGAATGTGATATTGAAAATGGATTTCATTACGGGTCAAATTATCGGTGGATTTTATCGTTAATTTTTATGACAATGCGACTGAAATGTTTGGAATTGTAACATTATTTTAACTTAAAAGTTACTGAGTTATTACAGTCTTTAAATTATTATTGCGATGAAAGATCCAAACTACATATGAAACTGGTCTCGTGAGTGGGAAAACACTAATTTAGCATATTATACTTTGCTCCTAAATAATTTTATGTGCATGCCAAATAACATGTATAAGGTCATGCAAATAGGTTTTAGTGAATTGACAATGCAAAAATTGAGAGAGGATATGAAGTGGTTGTGTGCACCTTTGAAACTCTGTTAGTGTACATTCTAGTAGTTTTCCCTTGTCAAAATGTATTGATTTTGGACTTTCACTAAAATGTCGCACATTCAATGAGGGAAGCATATGATTAATAGTCCTAATCAGCCAAGTCACAAAACCAAACATATATTTAAATAGTTCAGAAATCTTGCTGTTCTTTCTAATTAACATTCGTATCAAAGAATTTTTTCCTAAACTTTTATATTCAGTCATAGTTATTACTTATCAGTTCGCTCTTTGAAAGATTCCCATGATCTCTTTAAATAAATTAAAATACGATTAAGGGTTAGTGGTCGTAACTTTACCTATGAGGCATATAGTTTAATGGTCATTTTGAAGGAGGGCAAAAGGTCACCCCGTTTATATTCACATGTTTGTCACATTTTGATGGGAAAATGGGAACAAAATGCAAGTTCAGAGGCGCAAGATGCAACTTTGTAAATTTCGATTTTCAAATGTGTCGGGTTAATATGAGATTTCTCTCTCTCTCTCTCTCTCTCTCTCTCTCTCTCTCTCTCTCTCTCTCTTTTCCCCAATCATCTCTTCTTAATCATCCCAGTGCAAGGACAGGACTGTCCCCGGTCGGTGATGCAAAACAAGCCATTATCATTGTACTGAAATGAGTCTGTTTCCTTTGATCATGCATGATTCTATGCTCCCGAAATCGATGGAATTTGAAGGGGAGTCTCTTCGGCTTCATATGTCCATCATCTTCAAGTGCTCCGACCTGCAGAGGGAGATGCCCCTCTACTTCCATTTACATTTTTTCCATCTTTCAGCAGTACGTTCTCATTCCTATGTAACAATATTTGCCAAACATAGTTGAAAACAAAAATATGCACAATTAGGATTTGTTTGGAAAGTTCAAACCTAGATCAAATTTGCTTCTAATTTATCAAATTCGATCAATTAGAAGGGAATCCATTGTCAAAACATCCTCATTTGGGATCTCTTTCTCAGGTTATGTGTTCTTTTATTGGTGTATATGATCACATTTTTTGGTTATCATAATATTCATGCAAAAATTGACAGCCAGATCAAATATATGCACATTTGGACAAGTGAATTTGAAGGAATTATATGTAAAACGAGTTATATCAAGTTGAATGACCTCACTGTATATGGGTGGACGTAACTATAAGATGCAATAACCTTTTATGGTAAACATATGCATGTGCTTTGATTTTCCTTTTACTAAGAATATACATGAATAGTTGTGTTGTAATATAATAAGCAGAAACAATAGGATTTTGCAATTTACGTCAACACAAAATTATCAGAGAAATAAACGAGAAATAATAAGGATACCAGAAATTTACGTGGTTCGATCCGAGTATCGATACATACGTTCACGGGGAGAGCTAGCAGCAAATAATCCACTATAATTAGATAATCAAGTTTACAATTGCTCACACGCTCGAGTGTTTCCTACACCTAAATTTAACCAAAAACCCAAAGTGTTTATAAATAAACAACTCACTTGGACATAAACTCACGGCACAAAATTACCGCGCATTCAAGCTCAAAGTAAAACGCTCTACATACGCCTAGTTCGCGTACGTATATGTGTGGCTTTGTCTTCTTCGTAGGGCTTCAGCAAGCGGCGCTCCTTTTATTTCTACGTGCAGAGGGCTTCAGTAGCGAAAAACCCTCCTGGAGACTTCCCCTTTGTATATATGTGTGCTCAAAAGTCAAAGTCTTGACTTGGGCCCACCATCTTTTTGGCTCCACGTGCAGAACTTCCTTCTTCAATTGGAGTAGGGATGCTGCACGTAAAGGTGAGGAAAACCTTCCTTTTTTCTTCATTTTTCTTTTATCTTTTATTTCCTCTTTTGTCTTGTTTTGTACATCCAAAAGAGAAAGTCCAAGAAATGAAATTATTTCTTCTTTCTGCATCCAATTTCCAAACCTTCGAAGAAAATCTTTATCAACAAATTCAGTTTAATAAATCATTATCTGAATTCAAACTCGAGACATTAATTTAACAATTCTCCACTTTGGCTCGATGTTTGAAACCAAGTTATAGTGTTCATCATCCATGCTGCTCTCCCAACGCCCTGACGGGCGCTTACTCTTCACAGACGCCAATAGAGCTCAAGCAGAGCTTGAGTTTCGCCAAAGGAACAGACTTAGTCATTATGTCTACCAGGTTATCTATGTTGGAGAAAACTCTTTTACTGTTTTGAAGTTGACAAAACGTTTCTAAAAGTCTAGTCTTAAGACTTCTAGACTCAAATGGTATAGTCTAAAAGAACTCCAGACTCTACTGTCAAAGTCTGAAGACCGCCAGACATAAGTTTCAAAGTCTGCCCTCACTGATAGTTTCTAGACTGAAGAGTGAAGACCTATCCGGATGCTAGATTATCTTCAAGGATTTGATTCGTATGGTTTTAGAAGACCTTATGGCTGGATATAACGTCTAATTGTTTAGTTTTTCTTATTGGAATTTACTCCGATACGAAGATCTTTTTTAAAGGCGAGCAAACTTGAAATGTTCTACTTATGGAAACCAAGATCCTAATTACATGAGTGAACATGATTGACGGGCTTTCATCACCAATCATTCAACAACTCGAGATCACCTTAATTGATTCTGTCCAATGGGTAGATTGGAAGAATTCCTTTGGAAAGTGCCAACGGTCGTGAAGGCATGAAGGAGTATTTAAGGATAACTCTCTAGTTGTTCGAAGTAGTGCGTGAAAGAAGAATTTCAAAGTCTGAATCTCTATAGTTCCTTGCTCTTTCATTCATTGAGCTCAAAGTTGTATACAAGAGAGAGAGACACATAGTGAGACTCTAGGAGAGATCAGTAGAAACTCTTCATTGAGAAAGTCGAGATTACGAGTTGTAAAATCTCTTTTAATTCATAGTGAATTCCAGCCAGTGAGCTGTCAACGTGGGAGAGTGGACGTAGGCTTGATCTAAGCCGAACCACTATAAACCTTGTGTTCCAATTCTCTCTCCTTAACTTCTTAGTTTTATTCATTGTCTTATATAATTGTTTAAAGTTGTTTATGTCCCTTGTTAATCATTTTCAAGAAGCAAAGTATTACTTCTAAGTCTTGCAAGAAAATTTTATTTACACCTATTCACCCCCTCTAGGTGTTGCACTAGCCCTTTACAATCTGCTGTAGCAATCTTTTTAACAATAATATTACCCTTAGCTAAGACATTTCGGATGAAGTGGTATCTGATATTGATATGCTTCGTTCGCTCGTGATAAACTGGATTATACACCAAATATATCGCACATTGGTTATCATAGTGTATATCCACACTTTTATGTTCTAACCCAAAATCCAAGAGCAAATTTTGTAACCATATCGCCTCATTTGCTACAAAGGTTAATGCTATGTACTCTGCCTTAGTCGAAGAAAATGCAATGTGATCTTATAAGGATGCTTTCCAACTAATTGCACCATCCGCTAATGTAAACACGTACCCTACTAAAGACCTGTAATCATCCAAGTCACCGGCGTGATCCAAATCCACAAAACCAGTGGTCTCACTGCTATTGTTGTCCCTTCGATACACTATACTCACGTCTGTTGTCCCCTTCAAATATTTGAGAATCCACTTCATAGCTTCCTAATGAGCTTTACCGGAACGCTTCATATAGCAACTAACCACGCTTACAGGTTGTGAAATATTAGACCTAGTGCACACCATAGCATACATAATACTATCTACAGCACTAGAATAAGAAACACGGGACATATGCTCCTCCTCCTCCTCCTCCTCAGTCTGCAGTAATAATTTATCTGAAAGTTTAAAGTGCTTCACTAAAGATGTACTTACAAATTTTATTGACTACATATTAAAACGTGCCACAATCTTCTCAATATATTTCTTCTGAGATAGACATAAAACTCTTGTAGTCCTATCACGCAAAATCTCCATACCCAATATTTTCTTTGCAGCATCTAAATCTTTCATCTCAAATTCAGCATTTAACCGCCTCTTCAGCACATCAATATCAGACATATTCTTAGCTACTATCAACATATCATCATCATATAAAAGTAGATAAATCAAAAAACCATTCTCCAATCTCCCAAAGTAAACGCAGCTATCCATTTGACTTTTTGAATAGTTTTGACTAGCCATGAAAGTATCAAAATGTTTATATTGTTTTAGCCCATACAAAGATTTCTTCAACAAGTAAACATGATCTTCCTTACCTTGAATAGCAAATCCCTCTGGTTGCCTCATGTGAATCTGTTCCTCTAACTCACCGTGAAGAAACGCATTTTTCACATCTAGCTACTCTAACTCGAGATCCTGCGAAGTAATTAAGGCAAGTAAAACACGAATAGAAGTATGTCTTACCACAAGAGAGAACACCTCATTGTAGTCAATGCCCTCATGTTGTGTATATCCCTTTGCCACAAGTCTCGCCTTATACCTCGCTGCCTCGATATTGGGAATGCCCTCTTTCCGTTTAAAGGCCTATTTATTTCCGACAATCTTTTGGCTATTGGATACTTTGATCAGCTCCCATGTTTGATTTTGATAGAGTGATTCCATCTCTTCGCTCATAGCCCCTAGCCACTGCGACGACTCCGAACTAGCCATCGCCTTAGAGTAAGACGAAGGCTCATCTGTCTCCACCTCATCACCTACAGTCAATGCATAAGCAATATCTGTATAACCATAACGTACCGGTGATTTAATTTGCCTTCTTTGTCTATCCGCGGCTATAGTGTGTTGCAGCTTTGCTGGTTGTTCACTATCATCGACTTTGGGAATTGGGGCTTCATCTGCAGTCTCAACTTTTGTTACCTTCGAGGTTTTCGGAGTCTTCACTTCACTAATGACACCATGATCTGTCTTCTCTGCTGGTTGTGTCTCAGAACTCCTCTGTTGAAGCATTGCAGTCTTGTTAAAGATCACATCTCTGCTGATTAGAAAACCGAGTGATCTGGGATCAGTGCACCACAATCGGTAGCCTTTCACCTCATGTGCATAACCGAGAAATATGCACTTCTTTGCCATTGGCTCAAGCTTACCATCATTCGTATGAGCATACACAGGACATCTGAATATACGTAATCCAGAGTAATCAACAGGTTTCCCTGACTATACTTCCTCAGGAGCCTTCCACTCGATAGCAGATAATGAAGATTGATTAACCAGGTAACATGCCATATTTACTGCTTCGGCCCAAAATTCCTTGCCAAGTCCTGCATGCGAAAGCATGCATCGAGCTCGCTCAAGCAAAATTCTGTTCTTTCGTTCTGCCACACCATTCTGTTGTGGTATCCCAAGTACTATGCGGTGTCTCACAATACATTATTTATCACAGAATTTGGTGAATGCTTTACCACATAACTCCATACCATTATCAATTTTCAGGCACTTGATTTGTTTATCTGACTGCTTTTTAATCAATGCCTTAAATTTCTTGAACCAATCAAACACATCATATTTGTGCTTCAGAAAGTATACCCATACATTCCTCGAATAGTCATCGATAAATGTCAACATATATTGGGCACCTCTTTTCGAAGGAACCCAAGATGGGCTCCAGACGTCTGAATGAATATATTCTACTGGTTGTTTGGTCGAATGAATAGCTGTATTAAACTTAACTCGGTGCTGCTTCCTAAAGATGTAGTGCTCATATAAGTCCAGCTTCTCTATCTTTTGACCCTTCAACAACCCCTTTTTACTTAGTATCGCCATACCTGCCTCACTCATGTGCCTTAAACGCATATGTCATAATTGAGTCAAGTTAGAGTCTGACTCATCTGATGAAACTGCAGTGGTTTCGGTCACGGTCTCTCCTAGTAGATGATAGAGAGTATTCACTTTCTTCCCCTTCATCACTATCATGGCATCTCGAGAGATCTTCAGTACTCCACCTTCAGCGGTGTACTTACACTTGATGTCATCGAGTGTCTCTGGAGAAATAAGATTTTTCTTGAGTTCTGGTACATGCCTCACATCTGTCAATGTGCGCATTACCTCATCATGCATCCGAATCCGAATTATCCGTATCCCCACAGCTTTACAGACTGCGTTATTCCCCAAAAAAACCTACCACCATTTACAGTCTGGTAAGTAGTAAACCAGTTCTTATGAAGCGTCATATAATAAGAACATCCCAAATTTAGCACACATTCGTCTCTTGATGAAGTAGTAGTCATACATAAAACAGTTTCTGTATCACTATTGCTCCCATCGGCAATGTTTGCCACACTACTTGTAGCATTCTGCCTATCAACTTTATTCCTCCGCTTTGGACAATCTCTCATGATATGCCCTTTCTCGTGACACTCAAAGCATTTCACTTGTCCCTTGGACTTTCTATGGCGTGATTTCAATATGCTTTTACCTCTGCTGTTATTAGGCTCTCGATATTGTTCTCTACCCCGAATCGTCATTGCTTGCGCTACTCCCTATACCAAACCGTCATCTCGCAACTTTCTCTGCCACTCCTTAGAGAATAAGGCGAACTTTACCTCTTCTGAGGTAATTGTAGTACGCTTCTGCAATAGTGAATCAATAAAGTGCTCCCATGACTCTGGTAAAGAGGCTAACAACATCATGCCATGTTCTTCATCATTAATATCTTATCGACGTTCTTCTGATCCATCATGAGTTTATTAAATTCATCTAGGTGGGTTCTGATAGATGTATTTTCAACATATCTAAATTGAAACATCCTCTTCAACATGTATAAGCGATTGTTCAAACAATTCTTCACATAGAGTGCTTGAAGTTTTGCCTATAATGCTGCGGTATCATTCTCCTCAACAATCTCTATTAAGACCTCATCCGATAAATTTAACAGGATTGTGCTCTTTGCTCTTTCCATTAGCTCTACCATCTTTGAGGCTTTCATTATAATCGGCAACTTATCTTCACCATCTAGTGCCTTGGCCAAACCTTGGGTTGTCAATAATGCCTGCATCTTGATACTCCATAACCCAAAGTTATTCCTCTCGTTAAACTTCTCAATTTCAGATTTCCTCTAAGACATAATTGTTATAACATAATTTCCAGATAATAATCAGACAAGCAAAAGCTCCAAATCACAATCAAGAAATCCAATCCAAGCTCTGATACCAATTGTTGTAATATAATGCGCAGAAACAACAGGACCTTGCAATTTACGTAAACGCAAAATCATCAGAGAAATAAACGAGAAATAATAAAGACACCAGAAATTTACGTATTTCAGTCCAAGTATCGGTACCTACGTCCACGGGGAGAGCAAGCGGCAAATAATCTACTATAATCGGAGAATGAAGTTTACAATTGCTCACATGCTCGAGTGTTTCCCACACCTAAATTTAACCAAAAACCCAAAGTGTTATAAATAAAGAACTCACTTAGACATAAACTCACGGCACAAAATTATTGTGCATTTAAGCTCAAAGTAAAACGCTCTACGTACGCCTGGTTCACATATGTATATGTGCGGCTTTGTCTTCTTCGTAGGGCTTTAGCAAGCGGCGCTCCTTTTATTTCTACGTGCAGAGGGCTTCAACAGTGAAAAACCCTCCTGGAGACTTTCCCTTTGTATATATGTGTGCCCAAAAGTCGAAGTCTTGACTTGGGCCTACCACCCTTTTCGGCTCCATGTGGAGGACTTCCTTCTTCAATGGGAGGTGGGATGCTCCACGTAAAAGTGAGGAAAACCTTCATTTTTTTTCTTCCTTTTTTTGATCTTTTATTTCCTCTTTTGTCTTGTTTTGCACATCCAAAAGAGAAAGTCCAAGAAAGGAAATTGTTTCTTCTTTCTTCATCCAATTTCCAAACCTTCAAAAAAAATCTTTATCGACAAATTCGGTTCAACAAATTGTTATTCGAATTCAAACTCGAAACATTAATTTAACAAGTTGAAACGGTGGAAGAGGGTCGAAACGTAGTATATTGTAGAAATTTGTTTAATTTCTAGAAGTACTCCGCTTGAAACCTAGGGAAGAACAAATTGAAAGAAGACGAGGGTGAGTAGGCCCAAAATTGACTTGCGTGGATAAAGTACAGTGCCATAAAATAAGCATATATGGACCCTTCAGCAGCATTGTTGATCAGGATTCAAGACTTTGACCAATTCCAAGTCTCTCTCTCACACGCATACATTTGAAAAACATAAAGAAATGATGCAGAAAAGACGGAGACATTTCTTGCGTGAGTTCTCAGAAAATGTGCTGTTGTCTCTTGTCCCTCTTGATTCTTCACCAAAAGCTGTTCATTCCCATTTCCAACAGCAGGTCGATGCCCTTGTTTCTCTAGGAATTGGGTTTCCGCCTTCAGCGAAAGGAAAACTTTTTGCCAGATTCCTAGATACCGATCAGTGCTTCGGAATCTCAAGAGCAGCTTGTTAGTTCTACTTCTTGAGGTGCATCTTTGCCACTTATATGCATCTAGATCTTCTCTTTCCATCCTAACAGGTATGTTGCTACGTCTTTGTGTTTGCGATCTTCCATTTGTAAGAATCAAATCCTTATTTAACTAGACTACTTCTTGTAAGATATTGATAGCGGCGATGCCTAGAGAAAAGGATCCATTTTGGGGGCATGTGATAATCCCGAATCCAAATAATAGAAAGTGGAGGTGTAACTACTGCGGACAGGAGACTAGTGGAACTGCTACAAGGATCAAGGCTCGCTTGGCTGGAATTGTGGGCTTTGGCATTACAGAATGTGAGAAAGTTGATGTCCATGTAAGAGTGGAAGCCAAAGTCGCATTGATGGCAAAGGGCCTGTTTGGCAAGATGCCAAACAGTGCTTGTTTCTGTTCTTTCGTTCCTAGGAGTAGATTTGGAATAGAAATGCATTTGGTAAAATTTTTGTTTTTAGGAATAAATTTCTATTTTTTTTCCCAGAAGTAAATTTGGAACATAATCGAGAAGTAGTAAAAAGTTGATTCTTTGTTCCCAAGAAGAATTCTAGAATCAAACCCCTATTTTCTCTCTTTTCTTTTCTTTTTTTTTTTGTTGTTGTTATTCTTCCCCCTTTCTTCTTCTTCAACTGCTGCCGTCGTCACCACCACCACCCGCCGCCATTTGTCATCCGCCATTCATCGACCACCACTGATCGCCAGGGACCGGTCCGATGAGCTCATCGGAGACTTGCCAGGCCAAGATAAGGTCCAACGAGCTTGCCGAAGGCTCGCCTAGCCACCGACGAGGCTTGGCCTCGCCAGGGCCTCCCTGTCACGTCCCGATCCTCGAGCGCGTGCCCATCCCTCTGTGGTCAATAAAAATTATGCGACTTCCCAAGACGAGTCGCCGACCCTTTCATATTATTGCACATGCGGAAGCGAAAATAAATCCCCTGACAGTAATCATCTCGGGATAGAAGAGCAGGATATCACATTCACAAACAAAACATGCTTTTATAAATACACATTGAGTTATGAACACAAGTCTATAACCAAAAGACTAGTTCTCAAAAAGAGGCTGTCCTATCTGACCTACTCTTCAGGTTGCCTTAGCTCGGCTCCAGACCTTCCACTCTACGATCCTGAAAAATTTAAGCTCACGATAGGGTGAGATATGAATCTTAGCGAGTTCATGCTCTAAGCCCCGATTAGGAGGGAAATACACCTAGAAGTGTCATAACCACACAATTACACAATTAGCATAAAGGACTTATCTCACCTCAATTTCCTTCCTGCACGTCAGTATAGTTCATATCGCAATGCCTATAATCAATACGCATAACAATTGGAATATCTTATCAACTCAATTAATCACAATGGTTCTAATTATAAGGCCAAATCGTTATGACACGTCCCATTCCATGTCACACAATTTTGTCTTATAATCAGGCACATCAAGCTCAAACAATCATGCGTTCCAATTGTTAATTAAGCTACTCAAGGCACAACCGACTCCCATGTTGGGCTATCTACTGGCGTAGCTAGGCATCATCTCTTCTCCACTGAGCACGGCGTCTCTTATAGACAGCATTCTCGAAGGAGCATAGGTCCAGAATCTACTGCGACCCGATACCCTAATGCATGGGCAACCCGAAAAGGGATTTAATAACATCCGGCGTAATTGCTCGAGACGAGTTCTCTTAACCAACATACGACCAATAAATCTCGGCCCAAGACACCATGTATTGCACTCAATGCCTCAATTAAAATAATGATCTTGGCCTATTTTCTTCGTATTAAAAATACACGGTAAAATAGTCGTGTGCGGGTACACGATCAGATTAGATCCAGAAAATTCATAACCTCCAATTTAAAATCCCACTGTTTTATATAGTATATAAAACCATTTCTAGTGTTAAAATCCAACACCCGGGATTTTCTGAATAATTATTAAAATTCACAAATTTTGGAATTAAATACTCAAAATTCTAATCAGCACTCAATTTGCACAAATTAACATCCAATTGCAAAAATTAAACACACCATTGCAATCAACACGAAATTCCGATCACCGGCTATCTCAATCTAATTTCCGGAAAATAATTAATAATTAAATAAATTTCCGAAAATTAAATAAATTACAAAATAAATAAATTTAAAGCATTTAATTAAATTAACCTAAACTAACTAAGCTAAATAATCTACTAACATTTAAACCTAACCATTCTATTTAACTTAATCTAAGTACACTAATTAAATAAACTAACTAATTCCTAACTAATCCACCTAACTATACTAAATAAACTAACTAAATACTAACTATATACTTGATCTAACTAAGCTATCCTAAGCCTAATTAACCTAACTAATCCACCAATTAGCTAACTAACACACCTCTAAGTGTCATTAGCCCACTAATTAAGGATTAGAACGCAACTCACCAGTTTATTGCAAAAACCGGTTCACCACGATAACGGCGTGACGGCGGCCAAAATCCGAATTTTCGGCGGCCGTTGACGGAAGCTTGGGCTGGGCCGAGAAGCCTTGCAAGCCCACAGCAAGTGCTGGGCTTGATCTTGGGCTTGGGCTGCAGCTGGGTTGGGCTTGCTCACAGGCCCAAGATGGGCCGAACTGCTGAATCCTTGGGCTGTTGTGCTGAAAACTCACGGTTGGGCTTGATGGAGATGGGCTCACGAAATTCGCTGGATGGAGCCGCACGAAGAGGAAGCAGCTTCGGTCTTTGGTGGGAAGCTGGCGGGTCAACAATCAAAGCAAGTTTAGAGAAGCTCTGACCGAAGAAGATGAAAAACGGGCAGGTGGCAGCGGCTAAACATGAGCTGATTCGGCGGTCTTCGATGGAGCTCCACGGCAAGGGGTTTGACCGAGAGAAGACGTGGCCAAATGAAGCTGGACTCCGGTGAGCTTGCAAGCGCTGGACTCTTCGATTATGGAGAAGCAGCTGACGTCAAGTTGGTGGGGTTCTTTGGGGGGTCAACCGAGTGATATTTGTTGACTGAAGATGGGCGCACGCTGGACGTGTGGCAGCTGCTGGCTGAGACTTGAATTTGAGTGGAGATGCATGAAGCTAAGGGAAACGTGGGGAAGGGTTGCTTTGGTGATGGGAAGGAAAAAAAGACAGAAGATGGTCCTTCGGTTTTGCTCGAGGGAAAGAGGAACAAATGAAAGTAAACACAGAATAGAAAAGATAGAGAGAGAAGCCGAAGGAAATGAAAGTGAAGCCACGTGAGGAAATGGGAACGACGATGGCGTGCTCGAGCTTGGGAGAAAAAAAGAAAGCAAAGTCAACAAGCCTAATCCAATTCATTGAATGCTTGGTCCCCATTTTACTTGCATAAATATCCCAATGTTTCCCCCTATTACTTTCTTGTTTAATTTCCACCAAATAATCAAATTTTGGTGCCAAAATGCAGCCTTCAAACCAAAGCTCCGAATTTCACTAATTTTTGACTTCAATTTCATCCTCAATTTCTCAAATTCGAAGTCCAATTTTGTTGAAGAAAAATCCCACACATTCCACAAATTCCCATCACCTAGTAGCTCGACTTAGAAGTCAAAATTCCCTTCAAATGAGCTAAACCGAATTTCCGTTCGTTTTCCGAATCTTCTGAATCGGTTTTTCATAAAAATCTCGGAATCTCCGAAATTTTTTCGGAAAGTGAGTTGACGTTTCTAAAATGAATTGTGACACCACAGAACTTTTCATTTCTAAAATCGAGTTCAATTTCGCGGTTAATTTCAATTTGACGTGATTTTAGTGTATCATAATCTACCGGGTAGCTTTTAGAAATTTTTAATGCAATTAACCAGTGGTTGATTATTTTCAAGTCACAACATACATCTTCGACACATTGGCGATTCTTGGTTGTCGTGAAAATCTCGAGATTTCAAATACAAACATAGGATACCAAAATGATAGAAAAATCAGTCTAGTGCCGATCAATAGAAATTTTGCAATCAAGTGGAATCACCCACACACTAATCACATATCTCTATCGAATCGACCTATCTCTGGTCTCTGATCGATTTTGACGGTGCTGTAATGATCCTTGCAGATTAGTACGGTCGAGCATTTGATTCCTGGTCGAATTCTTATGTCTATTGCGTTTAGATTCCTTAACGGCTTCACATAATAGGCTAGTTAACTTGTGAATAGCCAACTTAGAGAAAAAGGTTATAGGTATGTCGAAGCAAAGCCCATTTTATTTCATCGAAATCTGACTCGAAAATCAGAATGTCACACTCCCTCGGCCACCGACGAGGCTCGGCCCAGCCATGGTCGGGCGAAACTCGAGCTCGCCCAAATTTGGCGAGGTTGAGCTTGCCTAGCCACTGGCGAGGCTCGACCTCGTTGGGGCACCGCGAGGTTGGCGTCACCAGACCAAGGTGAGGCCAACCTCGCAGTGGCCTGGCGAGGTCGAGCTTCGTTGGCGGCTAGGCGAGCATGGCACTGCCAAATCTGGGCAAGGCCGCTCGCCCAGCCAAGACTTGGCTGACGAGGCACGGCCTTGCCGAGGGCTGGCGATGCTCCGGTGAGGTAGCTGGCCCTCGTCTGACTGGTCGCCGGTCATCCCAAGTCCAACAACTAGCCACCTCGAAGAAGAAGAAGAAGAAGAAGAAGGGGAGAAAAAGAAAGGAAAAAAGGAAAAAAATAATAAAATTATCTTAAAAAAATGATTTGAAGTAGAAATTTTGAGGACGGTGCCAAACGTAATTATTTTTATCTATTTTTTATTTCTATATTTTATTTTAATTTCTTTCTATTCTGAAATATATATTTGCTATATATAGAAAACATATTTAATTTTGTATTTTAATTTATTATTTATATTTATATTTATATTTATTACATAGTTTAGGCATATTAGTATAGTTTATACTATAGTTTATTGTTTACTATTTAATAAAAATTTGATTAGTTAATATTTTTATTACTTAGTATAAATATAATTAATCAATAGAATTTCTATGATTTGATAGAATTTTAGAATGTAATGGAATTCTAAATTCGAATTCTTTTGAAATTGAAAATATAATAAAATATAATATGATTTTTTCAATCATAAAAAGACAATCATGAGAATTCAATATCAAATTTACACTCATCTAAAAATATAATTGAAAAAGAATTGGAATATAAATTTTATACAGTTATCAAATGCATTTCTGTTCTTTTTCTATTCCAGAATCAGAAATTTTGTGCAGTTACCAAATAAGTTCTTTTGCTCAAAATTTGTTCACGGGAACAGAATAAAAAATAATAATTTCTGATCAAAAATTATTTCCGGGAACAGAATGGTTACCAAACGAGTCCTAAAAGAGAGATGGACTTGAGGGACTGAGATGCATCTGAGGAAAGGATTTGAGGAAATGTTAGAGCAGCTCCGACCAGCACGTCCCATTCGCCAAATGTGGAGGGCGGAACCAATTTACAATTTCCACAAGGTATGCTTTTCCAAATTACCGCAGAAAATGGGCAGTTTAGTACAGTAATATTTTTATCTAATCTTAATTACGGTTTTAGGTTTAGTTTTTTAATGTCTAAAGATCCATTTCACAACATGCCAAAGCAACCGGCTTTTCTGCACCCGAAACTTTAAAATGTTCCTCAGCCAGCTATATGAATCCAACTAATGCTGTCGTGTATCTCATTCAATCACCAGGTGTGCCTCCTTTGACACCACAGAGTTGTGAATTGATGAAAGCAATATTGCAGAAGGTAAGGGCTGTCGACATGGCAAACCTATCATTCGATGGTGCAACGAGTTACTATAGTGCACCTCCCCCGCCAAATTCATCCTTCCCTAATGAACTGTTCACTTCTTTTATCGAGTCTCTAGACCTTGAGACATCAAATGCACAACAGAATCCAGGTGCGCCATTGCTATCACCAAACCGTCAGCTCCTTGATAACATTTTCCAAAATGAGTTACGGGGTCCATTTTGCCTGGTCCCATTGCATCAGATACTCAACTCAGTAACATTGCCACCACCAACACTCCCCAGCATTGTAGTCAACCAATTCAAAGCGACAGCTAGTGTGGATATGATGGTTTATCTCCTCCACGGGCTTCCATGGACATCGAGCCACCTATTCCATCCCAACCTTTCAATCAACCTCAGGACCTGTTTGGTAACACTCCCGAAAATAACCGATTCTATTTTTTTGTTTCTGGAAGTAAAAAAAGAGCATAAATTTGTTTGGTAAAATTTTTGTTCCCAAGAACAAAAATCCATTTTTTTGTTCTCGTGAATAGATTTTGAACATAATCAATAAGTAAAAAAAAATTGCTTCTTGTTCACTGAAACAATTTGTAGAATCAAGTCTATTTTTTTTTTCTTTTCTCTTTCTTCTTTTTTCTTTTCTTCATCTTCCTTTTGGCCAATTGCTGACCTCGGCCATGGTCGGTGACTAGCCAGATAAGGGCCAAGGACCTTGTTGAAGCGTCACCAGCCCTCGGCGACACTGAGCCTCGCCGTGGTTAGGTGAGGCTCAGCCTCACCGATGGCTCGGTGAGGTTTGCCCAAATTTGGAGAGTGAGACTCACTATGGCTAGGCGAGCCTCCGACGAGCTCACTGAAACTTGCCTTGGCCTAGCGAGCCTCCAGTTATCTCGTCGGATCTCGCCCTACTGATCGCTAGTCACAAAGATGGAGGAAGAAGACGAGAAAAAGAAAAAAGAGAAAGAAAAGGAGAAAAATAAGAAAAATATAATAAAATATATTTAAAAATTAAAAGAAAAAAAAGAATTCTATCAAACACATATTTATCCTAGGGATAGTTATTTTTGATAGTCATAAAAAGTGTTCTTTTACTCAGAAATTGTTCTCAGGAACAGAATCAGAAAAAATCATTTATGATAAAAAAATTATTCCCAGGAACAGAATTGTTACCAAATGTGCTCTTACTGTCGAGCCACTTAGGCTCCGCATGGTAACACTTATGTTCTTTTGCTCCTTGGAATAGAAAAAGAATATAAATCCATTTGGTAATATTAATTAATTTTTATATTCTCAGGAATAGAAAAGTGGCTGGGGGATAGATTTAGAATAGAAACAAGAAATAGAAAAAAGTAATTTCTTATTCTCAGGAATAATTTCTAAAAATAAGTCTTTTTTGTTTTTGTTTTTGTTTTTTTCTTTTCTTCTTCTTCCTCGCCACTTGCCACCCCCCGTCAACCGTTGCTGTCTATCGCCGTTAGCCATCTACTGGTTGACATTGGCATTGGTGGTCGATGGCAGGCGGCGATAGCAAGGTAGAAGAAGAAAAAAAAAGGAAAAAAATCTTAAAAAATAAAAAAAATTCTATGTTACAAAAAAAGTTTGTGGATTATACCAAACGTATTCTAGTTATTTTTCTATTTTGAGAACATAAATTTTATGTAATTATCAAACGCGTTCTTTTACTCATAAATTATTCTAGAGAATAAAAATAGAAAAAGACTATTTCTAAAAAGAAATTATTCATCGGAATAGAAATATTATTAAATGCACGCTTAATTCTCCTACACAGATTCCAAAGGACATCATAAATACAATGGGCCCATCGACATTTTTTTTTTGGCCAATGGCCCATCGACATCAGAAGGTATAAAACTATCGTTTTATATTAAATGGGTCTCATTAAGTTAGTATCTATCACACTTGTTAAGTATTCTTGATAAGGAAATATTTTAATTCTCAATGCATTGGTTATACATAATACAAGAGAGACGGTGCATTAAGACTAACAACCTTTACTTAATTGGGTGTTTAAGAAGTGTCGAGGGCATTTATTAAAATAATCCACATAAATTTATCATTCGCTTGATCTCTCTCTAAACCTCATGTTGCTTTGTTACGGGGTGTAATAATGTTTTGATCAGAGTCTAGTGCACGAAGTAGTGGCTTATAAATTAGGTATGTCGAAAGGCACATCAGCACAGACATCAGCATTCCGCTATGATCGATTATTTGAAGTTGGTAATTCAAATTGCTTTGTGGATTGCAATCGGCCACGTAGATCCAGAGTAACAAGTGTAACCAACGACGAATCTGGAATTGAAACCAGTTCGTTTTCCCTGCGAAATTCGGGGGGCATATATCCCGCGACTGCATTACAGCCTGCCGGGGGGGCTCATTTTTTCAAGGCAACGCATGCCGATTCGCAAGTTCTGGAGGGTGGAGCAAATATAGCGGACCCATCATCATTACAAGGTATGTCTTGATTTACATAAATAAGTACTGTCACTCCGAATGAATCCTAGATATTCCCAGATTATCTTACTCGAGTGAGCATTGATGCTTTCATTGCAGGACTTCTTTGTCTTATTAATTCTCTCCAGTATAGCTCAAATTCATCCCTTTCCACATCCAATATTTTCCTAATTACCATGGTATCGTTGCATATTCTATATGTCCGATGCCACTTTTACTGCCTGGTTTCTTTCCTCAAAATATTTAACTTATTTGAATGTTAATTTTCATTGCAGATGTTTTCGTGATCAAGTTCTAGATGTTATTTTACCTCTAAGCATGGCTTGATTTGAAAGTCCCATTGTTGATTGATCTTACTTTTGAATATTTTAGTGCAACCAGTTTTGGCGCCCCCTCAACATCAAAGTGTTCGGCATCAATCCATTAATCATGAGACAAGGAAAGCGCAGCAAAATCCAACCATGCCATCATCATCATGGAAAAACCATTCAGTCACATGTCTCCCAACAGCTCTAATGGACATGGATCCATGTATCCTATCATCATCACAAACTCCGAATTATACTCCACCTCCTCAGATTCCACCTTGTGGCACGGATTTGATAGGTCCATCGTCGTTATGAGGTAGGTGGTTATTTACCTAAATTAATCCTTATGTATCACCATGTTACTTTATTAGGGGTAGCAAGAATGCTATCACGAGACTGTAGCAGATGGATTTAATTGCAGAATTAGATATGAACAAGGGTGCCCTGATGAAGAGTCATCCAAACACAAGAAACTACTTTGAAAATAATGTAGCTTTGAAAACTAAAATAAAACGACTCTATAGTAGAGAAGCTGACATAAGGGATGAGTTAGAATTTGCCGCATCTCTATCCCTAAAGAAGCAAAGAATTGAAGTTACGAATTGGTTGGCAAATGTGGAGAAGCTTAAAAATGATTTTCATAGTATTGAAGCAGCAAGAGAGGATTTTTTACCGCCACACCAGTAGTTGGATATACCAATGCAAGAAGAAGAAGACCTTATGTGACAAGGCATATTCTCAAAAGGACTATTTGAGGCAAGAGAGACCAAAGCTAGTAAATTATTAGAACGAAAGTTGGTGGGAGAGGCATTTCAGAGAAATAAAACAAAGATTTTGGAGTATCTAGTAGGGAATCAAATATCCCAACTAGGAATTTATCAAATGGGGGGTGTTGGTAAAATGACTCTTATGGTGCACATACATAAGAGACTCCTCGAAAATGTAAATTATGACAATGTGTTGTGGATCATTGTGTCACAAGATTTTAACACACAAAAATTGCGACAACATTTGGAAAGCACTAAGTTTAGGCATACTACGAGAAAATGATGTGAGGAAACAAGCAGCGATGTTGTCCGATTGTTTAACCAAAAGAGGGAAGTCTATAATATTCCTTGATGATGTGTGGGAACACTTTGATCTTGAGGAGATGGGAATCCCAATTAAAGCAAATAGATTTAAGTTGATTTTAACCACTCGATCCTTTGATGTATGTTGTCAGATGCGGCATCAAGAGAAATATAAAATTTGAACCTCTATCTCCAAAAGAAGCTAAGTTTTTATTTTTGGAGGAGCTTGGATGCGAAGTTGCACTTAATTTGGAAACTAAAGCAGTTTTGATGTTCATTGTTAAAGAATGTGCAGGCTTGCCACATGGAATCGTCACGTTGGCATGAGGCATGCGTGGAGTGATTGATGTATTTGAATGGAAGGATTGCTCGGTGAAATTGAAAGAATCGGATATGGGGCAAATGGATATGGAAAATGTCTTAATAAAATTGAAATTCAGTTACAATCACCATGGTAATCATGAAGTTCAACAGTGTTTCTTATCTTGTGCACGTTATGCAAAAGATCAATTGATTGATAACTCCGAGTTGATAGAAAATTCTTTATTGACCAAGGATTGGTTGTGGATTGAATACAATGGAGAAGCAATATGATAGAGGCCTCACCATATTGGACAAACGGGAAAATGTTTGCCTGTTGGAAGATTGTGATCGATAAATGACGATGCACTATTTGATTAGAGATGTGGCATTGCACATCATCAATGCGACTTCCATTGTAAAAGCAAGGATGGGGTTGGTGAGGATTCCATTTGAGGAATATTGGACGAATGCTTTGGATAAAGTTTCTCCTATGGAGAATTACATCGGAGAATTTCTGTTGGACATGTCACCAAATTGTCCTAAACTATCAATTTTTCTATTGAATAAGAGCTCGTCAAGTGATATTGTGACATCCCGAAATTTGGCCCCGTTTCGAATATATGAAAGGGTTGTTTCGTTGACGCGCTTATGGTTAATTTACTTGGAACTAATCACTTACAAGTTAACTAATCTATTAGGTGAGACCGTTAAGGGATATAAATGCGGCAAACTAGAGAATTATATATATATATTTTGGTGAGGACCACACACCCTCTCACAATGCCAGTGAGGGTGTCTTAGCCCCTGCCTATAGATGGCCATAAGTCTAGGGAAAAGAAAATAAAAGAAATGAAAGGAAAAAAAAAAGAAAAAAAATAAAAGATTAACAAATTATTTAAAATTGCCATTGTCAGCGCCACATAAGACAACTAGCATGCACATTAGCTATTTCCACCAAAATTGGCTAGATGACTAAATTGACACAAATGTAAAAAAGGTTTATGACTGAATTGACACAATTACAATAGATTTATAACTTTTTTGGTAATTCTCCCATTTGGTAAAATATTAGAGCTTTTATATATAAGTGATTTATAAGATAACTCGATAGAGTTTTATTGAGTTTCAAGCAACTCTATTGACTTAAAAAACGTTTAGAATCTACTGTATCATTTTGTATAGTACTTTATGACATCAATTTTTTTTTTTTTTGAATTTCTAGCGTTACTTGAAAATTTATTCCACCGTGCTCCCAAAATATAAATAAATATATATATTCATCCTTTTCTTTTATTTTTTTGTCGAACATTTCGTGTCATGCTAATGCAAACACTATATTGATGTTCGGTTTGTTAAGGAAGAGGACAAACGAATAAAGTGATGGAGAAAAACACAAATCCATGGAAACAAACAATATAACCACGAAATAGTTTACCTCCTACAAGATATAGATACTCTTTCAGCTATACTAACCTATATAATTTTGATTAGTAAAACTTATGTCGTGTCGAGGCGTTTCTGGATTCGTTTGGGATCGTTTAATGGGCAAATGGGCACTAAATAATAAATCCTCGATATCTAGCAAGCTTCAAGGGCTGGACAACAAGCCATGAGGTCTTATTTGGCCATTTCAAGAGTTCCGGGCGGCCCCAAGGTGGTCTTATAACATTATTGTCGTTATCCCTAAGTCGGTCTTGCATGTTTATGTCATATCGTCGGCAAATTTGCATTATCGTTGTTGGTTCATGAATGCTTTGGTGTGTTTAATTAAATACTAGTGTTAGGCTTGAAAGATTTACTTTATGATTTGCACCACCTTGAAAAATTTCTCGTGTAAATGTGTTGTGTCACACGTATATTAGTTTGAAATTTTTAATTATTGAAAAAAAATTAGTTTGAGATGAATTTATCACATATGTACTAATTTGGATTTTTTGTGGTATTAACCCTATGGATTTCTATGTTATACCATGTCACCATATGTCATCCACATCATCAAATTCAATGGTAAAATTTAAGGGTGTTACAAGTGTACCAATTTAAGGTTTTTTGCGATAAAAAATTTATTTGGGGTAAACTTCTCACTAGTAAATCATATAAGATTTTTCATGATATTAATTCATTTTTCCAATGACTTGAAAGTAATGAACTAGATCGAGTTTCTATCTACCTACTATATTTTATTTTCCTTGCCAACGGGAATGTTCAGTCATACCGTTATTTATAATGCCATGAAAGATAATAATTATCGCAAGGAGATCAGGGTATATGCTGCGGGGGTTGGGTCATGTAATCTATAGGAACTAATTCCAATATTTTGAAACATGGAATCTAACAACATTAAAGTCATCCTAGAACATGTAAAAAGAATTGTTTAATAAAAATTGCCGCAACTGAAGATCTTAATATTAAGGCCGAGCAAAATAGCCGAGTGCCCTGTGATCCCGGATCAGACCGACACGATATTTTTTGAGCTTCCTCAGGGGTCAAGGCCATTCGGGCCTGTAAAAACGAAAGAATTATATTAATGAATGCCCTAGAGAACCAGCTAATATCATTTTAAGGAAAGTTTGCGGTTTTCAATTGATCACTTTTTTCATATTATAAATAATTAATGTATGAAAGTTGGAGCACTTCCTTATCAGGCTAAAGTCTACGCTTGAGGAAGTGTCAGAACATTTTAATATTAAACTACACATTCACATAATAATTTAAACTTCTAAAATGATTGGTATTGGTCCCAAAAATCTCACTTTTTCATAAGATAAAAGAGAAATTGCATAAATTACGCTCTCAACTTCACTATAAGATGAATTATCTATAAAATGATCTCCTTTTCATATGTGGATGCTTTGTTCATCTTTTCTTTTTTTTTTTTTTTTTTTGGAATATTTGACCGTGTCAGGTAAAAAGCAAGAAAGAAGAAAAGAAAAAAAAAATTAGAATTCGATTAAAACCAACCCAAAGAAGTTGGAAAAGCAAAAGAAGAATTTAGGAGAGATCAACTTCACTATAAGATGAATAATCTATAAAATTGATCTCCTTTTCATATGTGGATGCTTTGTTCATCTTTTCTTTTTCTTTTTTTTGGAATATTTTGCCGTGTCAGGTAAAAAGCAAGAAAGAAGAAAAGGAAACAAAAATTAGAATTCGATTAAAACCAACCCAAAGAAGTTGGAAAAGCAAAAGAAGAATTTAGGAGAGATCAACTTCACTATAAGATGAATAATCTATAAAATTGATCTCCTTTTCATATGTGGATGCTTTATTCATCTTTTCTTTTTCCTTTTTTTTGGAATATTTTGCTGTGTCAGGTAAAAAGCAAGAAAGAAGACAAGGAAAAAAAAAATTAGAATTAGATTAAAACCAACCCAGAGAAGTTGGAAAAGCAAAAGAAGAATTTAGGAGAGAGGCCACATATTCCCTTTTCTGTTCAATCCCCATTTATTTTAAGTAATATCAAAAGCATCGATAGTTTCTGGAGGGGCTAAGATATGGAAGATCGCACGGATACAAGGGAGTCAAGCGAACTGTCAAATTTATACTGACCACATGCACATAGCATCATCCAATTGAGAACATACAACATAGGCAAAATGCTCTTGGTTATGTTATTCGGAAGAGCTTCTCAAATCATTGGCTTCTTTCTTGAGTTTATGGTGTCTTAACTTTATTGTCACCACAGGGATGTTTGATGTAGCGAAGTCCTGTGAAGGTGGCACGGTTAAAGTCCTAGATAGTCCAGCAAAGAATGTACTTCATTTCTGTATCTTTGGCACAATTTGAAACAGTAGTCCTTGAGTTGGTACTAGCAAGGGATCCCCAACGTAATGATCATCTGAACATAACTCCCACGAGTACAGGGTGACCAGATAATGGATTACAACAAGGGTTTCAATCCTTGCAAATTCATTTCCTGGGCATATGTGATGTGAGGCCCTCCTCCAAAAGAAATAAAGCTGTAGGGTGGTACTGACTTCTGCTTTTCAAATTTACTAGGATCAAACTTTGATGGCTTCGGGAATATGCTCTCATCCATATGTGTCATGTTCGATGCCCAGAAGACCTAAATCATGCATCAAATACCAAATTTATGCTAACGGACTGGTTTCACAGATAGAGAATATATAACAGATAGTGCAAGCAAGCATTTGAAGAGATTGGAAAAGTTATTTGCATCCTTACCTGTCAGCCTCTAGGAATGAGGTACCCACCATATTCAATATCCCTTGAAGCTAACCTGAAGCCACCAAAAACAGGCAAAACCATCCTTAAAGTTTCCATCGCTACTCTCCATGTGTACTTCATCCTGGCAAGGTCTTCCTAAGTTAAAGGTTCTCCTGAGGTCTTGCTTTTTGCTATCTCTTCTTCTTCTGCAAAAGCAAAACGAGCTTATTATTCTTTCGCAATAAGTGGGGAGTAACATGCTTCTGAGCTTTGTTATTTAAGTTGACATCTAGCCTTGGAAACTCAGACAAATTCATGTATCGAGCTTTATTACATTTGTCAAGCCATCCGGGATCCATCAGCAAGATAGAGATCGTCCATGGTCCTTATGCAGCTTGAGTCATAGTTCAAGAGTGAACTAGGTTTGAACAAGTTCTTTGTTTTGTTTCGATTTTCCTTCCTTTTTGTGCTGCAGGAATCTCTATGTAAATTCGACAAATCTAAAAAGATGCTAGGATTAGAGGATGTTTACCTTGAAAAACTGCTTTACAAACATTGGGATTCTTACATAGAAGACGCAGCATAAAAGCTATAAGTATGGATGAGGTATCATGTCCAGCAACCATGACAAGCACGATATTATGCAGAATTTCCTTGTCAGTCACAACTTGTTCATTTTCTTCATTGTGCTTACTCAACAAGCACGTGATTAAGTCTTGATGAGGGGTTGCAGTTTGCTGCTCTAGTTTCACCTTCTTCTCTTGTACAAGTTCCTTCAACATATCTTGGATCCTGGAGCTTGCATGGAGGCTCCAATCGTAGCGCATGAATGGCAGCTTTACTGGAATTGACCACATTCCCTATCATTTCTTGAAATTTTTGCAAGAATTTCCTCTTTCTGCTCTTTCCTCCATACCAAAGGGAAGAGCGCTTATGATGTTGAATGTAACAGTTTTCCATCAGGGCCAATGCCTATAGGAAGATCAAAACATTAGTGTTATTTACTCACTTTTCGTTTATCGAAGAGATTATGCTCACTCCCAGTATATGCATTCATTCTCCCAGGCAATACACACGGAGGCCATACGAGTGTGAACCAGTCTTATGTGAGTATGAGTGCATACATAATGTGTACCTTAAAGTTTAATATTTTTTCAACATATCTCGAACAGATCAAAGAAACAGAGAGTGTATAGAAGTTCAACATACCATAACTTTTTCCATGCCCTGCCAGTGCAACTCGATGGGCTTTCTGACTTCCCCATCTATTTTCCCCACGTACAGCTTCAGGGACTCTGGTATCAAGAACAACATAAGAGTCTCTCACGTGTTTTTGATCTTGGCCACTGAGTTCCACCAGATTGCGGTCTAATGGAATCGCGTGGATGGATGATGGTTGCTTGTTGGCAAGCATGCTGCTGTCTCCGTAGAATACAAACTTTTTTGTTGCTTGTCTGTGAATGAACACCGTTGGTTTACCGAAGAAAGTGAGCTTCGAGATTGGTCCATACTTCCTCACTCTTTCTTGGATCCGTTTTTCTCCTGTGTTCGTCCTCATGGCTCGGAGCATGCCGATGCTTTGGCCTATTGTGAGGATTCCCAGTGATCCCGGAGGTAACTTTATTGATGATCCTCTTCTCCTGCTTAACAGAAAGAGAACTGGTAGAAGAAAGAGAAGATCAAAATGTTCATTGTTGCGGGCATGGGTTTTTGTGTGTGCGCGCGCGTGTTTTTTTTTTTTTTGGGGGGGGGGGGGGTGATGAGGGGAAAGCGAGAGTTATATTTAGCTTTGTCAGTTCCTGAACTTTTATTTTCGGTGGTAGATTCTTTCTGGAACGAGTGGATCAATTTTGACACAAATCCTACTAAGAAAAAAGATGCTGCCCCTTTATACAGTGTCACCAGGTGCCTTACTGAAGATTGCAAATGAGATAAAACAAATAGCATTAGATTCTGCCAATTTTAACAACGGAAGTTGAGCCCGGTTGTGTATTACTTTGTACTTGTTTCAGTCACCAAATTAATTCAACAGAAGAGTAACAAAATCCAGTTTCAAAAATTGTATTTGTATTTCTTAAAAAATTCCAAGGAAAAAAACCCATCAACGAAAAATCCAGCAAAATCGCATCATCCCACACGATAAAACAAGAAAGAGGGCAAGAGAAGAAGAACAATGCAAAGAAAATGTGATGGGAGTGGAGGTGGGATTCTAGGAAAATGCACTGAAAATTATTCCAACAGAAGTCTTGATTTTTTTAACCAGAAAGGAAAGGAAAGGAAAGCTAATCCTTAGGTTAATAAGTGAAGAAATCTTATTACTGGCAAAAGCTGGAACAGTAAGTAGTTCCTATACGGTTGGGATATTCCAAATGATGCAAAATTCTTACCTTACTGCACCATAACTATAATTCCATCCTAGTGTCCGCTTCTTTACACCAAACGTGGCCTTACCTCATGTTTGGTTGCATTTGGACCTCTGTTTGGTTGCATAGTTTTTGAGTCGATGGACTGGAATGGCATTCTAACAATCGGGATAAACTTATCTTTGTCTAAATATCACCTATATTAATAGAAATGCATTTAATATCTATTCTTCAATAAACTATACATATTCCACGCACTTGCACTATCTAACAGCATACTTGGTCGTGTAAACTCCCCCACGAAGAAGGGAAGGTTGGTACTTCTATTTCGTACTCATAATGGGCTTGGCATTGATGAACTTAGAGGCGGCTGAGTTCGAAGTGATGAACATCGATTGTGCTGGGATGGAAGGTGGATGGAAGCGAAGAGAAAGTTACAGTGAGGATCCATGGGTGAAATTGTTGCCTCATTTGAAGGAAAATTTTTTAGATGAACACGGGTCTGTGAGCGCGGCTTAGATCCACCGTTAGATGAGGTGGGATCTATGTGATCTAAGGGTACATGTGAGCATGATCCCGATGCAGGCAATAATTGCTTCATTTGAAGTCGGAGTTGGGAGCAGCAACCATCTATGGAGAAGTTTGAAGTCAACCTCGACAAATAATGTTTCAGGCATTGGCAAAGTTCTGAGCATTACCTTTAACATAGCCGCACCCAGCATTAAATAATAACCCTTGGACAGAAACTAAAGACACAGCACATTACCAAAGGTAATAAGCATCGACCCACACTTCCCACAGAAAGCAATAGAATGTGTTGATTCTTAAGGAATTCAAAACCTTGATAATAGTCAACTTTACAATAAGGTAAATCAACAAGGGCTACTGAGTATGCAATTCTCCACATGTAAGCAAAGAGGTCGTGATCCAAGCTGTTCAATCAAGTAGGAGACACCTCACGAGACACGTACCTCACAAGAGACGTGCTAAAAATTTTTAATGATTAGTCTGCACTATTAGATGACCAAAAGCAAATACAAAGTGCATTATGGAAAATGAAAAGCCTTTTGAAGGGGAAATGATTGTTCGAGTCGGGTCTAAAAGTAAAAGGGGATTGTTGAAAAATACATAGCAGAGACTGTGATGACAGATGAATGGCAGAAAACAGAAGTACCTTGGACATCAGGAAGAAGTCAAGCAGAATGAGATCACAACGAAGACAAAAGAATACAACATATGCAGAGCTGCATTGTATTTGTTCCAAGAGAAGACTCAACTTCAGTATAATGTGCCTGCCGCAGAATTCAAAGTAACTAATTAGTATTACTATTGGAAAAGGAAAGGAGGGAAAAAGAAAAGATGAAGATGGAATAGCATAACGACTTAAATTATGCTGGAATTAACTGAAGAACTAAAAAACGACAAAGGGTCGAATCAAAGTAACTAATTAGTATTACTATTGGAAAAGGAAAGGAGGGAAAAAGAAAAGATGAAGATGGACTAGCATAACGACTTACATTATGCTGGAATTAACTGAAGAACTAAAAAACGACAAAGGGTCGAAGCAGAGACTTGACATGAGGAGGATCCCACTCCAGCGACTCCCAACTTGCCTCATCATCTACTACTATCTCCCTAAGAGAAGGGAAGCTGTTATTTAGTATGGGCAGATGCAAAGGAATCCTCTTCAGCTTCGGACAATCCAATAATCATTTTGGATGGAATCACAATTTATTGTCCCATCATATATGCCCTCCAGTTCTGGTAGTGTAATTAGATTCAAGAAGTTTAACTTTGGCAAGGAGGAATGGATGGTACTGATGTTTATACAGCTGACTTCATCTCCTAGTTGTCGCCGCTGTCCTTCACAGCCTATTATCTCCTCCATCCTTTTGCAGTCATGCATTAGAATGCCTTGGATATTAGGGAGGTGGAGCAGCAATTCATGAGTAAGAAGCTTCTGTATGTTGGGGCATCGCTCTATCCAAAGATACGTAAGAAGAGAAAGGGCATCGGGTGGCATAGCTTGGGGAGCCCTTCCAATTATCTCCTCCATTTTCTCACAATGTTGTACTGTAACCTCTCTCAGGTTAGGAAGGTGAGGCAGCAACTCAGATTCCACCACGCTCTTCATGTTGGCACAGCGCTCTATCACAATCTTTTCTAGGTTAGGGAAGGCAGGGAGTGGCGTTGCAAATATTGCTCATGCTGCAGTTATCCCTTGTAATTCCTCATAGTTTTTTATCACAATCTGTCATAGATGCGGAAGCGTAACTTTAGAACGATTCCCAAAGAGATACTTCAGTTTGGGACATCTCTCGACAGTCAGCATCTTTAGACTAGGGAATAGGAGAGGGAAGTCATGATTGTCGATTACTTCATCTACTCCGCCGCAAAGCATCTGTAAGTTTACCCATTCTTCCATTATTAGCACCTTGAGGCTTTCAAGTGGGCCGATGTTGGAAAAATTTGTCACGCCTCCACATTTTCTCCCCACCAATCTCTGCACGTCTGGCGCAATCAAAATAGAATCCTCATTGCTTTCCCCTCCTGCCCTGACAATAGCATAATTGCAACAATCAATGTACATTTTCCTCTCTGAAGTCCCAAATCTTGGATCATCATATACACTCACAAACCACAATGATTTTTCTTGATTCACCACAAGTTGGTAATAGTGATGAGGGCCACTCTGTTGGAGAAATCTCATGTATTTATTGAATTCAACGACGTTCTGGAAAGAAGAATCAAGAGTCTCCAATGCCCATAACTTTGTCATGTCTTCTCCCTTCACTTCCACAATCTTTAGATATTGCAAGTTTGCCAAACCTGCCAAATTCCCTTCCACTAATCTTTCTATACCTGATTTGGATAAGTCGAGGTATCTCAAGTTTGCCAACGTTTCCAAGCCCTCCACTGCTTTCAAATATCTACATCCGTGAACATCCAACTTCCTCAATGAACTCAGCTTTCCTAAATAAGGAATACGACACAATTCCCGACACTCCCTCAACAACAATGCCCTTAAGTTTACCAAATCTGAGATGGAATTGGGAAGCTCTCTGATCCCACATCCACTCAGGTTTAGAACCTTCAACCCCTCCAATCGCTTGAAGAAAGAGTTAGGGATCAGTACATTCCCCCATAAGCTACCATTTAATAGCAAAGTCGCCAGTTTAGGACAGTTTGGTGACATGTTCGATGGAATAACCCTAATGTAATTCTCCATGAAAGAAACTTTCTCTACACCATCCATCCAGCATTCCTCACTCAGAAGCCTTGTCAAACCCTTGCCCGCTTTAACCATGGAAGTCGCACTCATACATGCAAAGCCATATCTCTGATCAAATCATGCATCTTGACCATACCCCGATCATTTTCCAACAAGCAAACATTTTCAAGTTTGTTCAGTATGGTAAGACCTCTATCATAACATTTCTCCCTCTTATCCAATCCAACAATCAATCCTTCATCAATAAAAAATTCTATCAGCTCAAACTTATGAATTAGTCGGTCTTCTGGATAAAGTGCACAACATAAGAAACATTGTTGGACTTCATGATTACTCAGGCGACTATAACTTAATTTTAAATTTGCTAATACCTTCTTTTCCATATCCATTTGCCCCATGTTAGATTCTTTCAATCTCTCTAAGATATCCTTCCATTCAAACAGATCACTTACTCCTCTCATGGTTCTTGCCATCGTGATGATTCCTAGTGGTAGACCAGCACATTCTTCTACAATTAGCTTCATAACGGCTTCAATTTCCAAACTAAGAGCTTCAGGTCCAAGTTCCTTAAAAAATAGGCTTTGTGCCTCATTAGGAGACAAAGGTTTGATTTTTATCTTCTCCTGACAATGCATCTGGCGGCATACTTCAAAGGACCGAGTTGTTAACACCAACTTAAGTCCATCAGCTTCAACAGGGATACCCACCTCATCAAGATCAAAATGTTCCCATACATCATCAAGGATAAGTACAGACTTCCCTCTTTTACTTAATTGATGAAACAACATTGCCGCTCGTTTCATCGTATCCTTTTCTTTTAGACCACCTAATTTTAGCGCCTTCCAAATGTCACCTTGCAACTTATGTATGCTGAGATCTTGTGACACAGCAATCCATAATACATTAATATGATTTGCTTTTTTTAGGAGCCTATTATGTATGTGCACCATAATGGTTGTTTTCCCGACACCCCCCATACCATAAATACCTAATCGTGATATGTGATCCTCTGTTAGGCACCGCAAGATCTTCTTAGTATTTGTCTCAAATGCCTCACCTGCCTGCAACTTTCGTTCTAATAATATATTGACTTTGGCATCTCCCACCTCAAACAGTCCTTCTGGAAATTTGCTTTTTATGATAAGGTTTTCTGCTTCTTTCATCAACATATCCACCTGTTGTTGTGGTGGCAAATTTTCTGCGCTCACTGGTTCAAGACTTTGGAAATTTTTCCTCAGCTTTTCCACATTCGTCAACCGATTCACAACTTCTATTCTCCGCTTCTTCAGAGATAGAGATGCAGCAAATTCTAACTCATTCTTTATGTCAGCTTCTCTATTGTAGAGTCGTTCTACCTTTCTTTTCAAATCTCCATTATTTTCAAAGTTGCCAGTGTTTGGATGACTCGTGATTGGCATGCCTGTATAAATAGCTAATTGTGAATCAAGAATTCTATGTGTTAGATCCTAGTGTAACCATTCATCCTTCTCCCTAATTAAGTAACATCAGAATACATAAGGATCAATTTAGATGAATAAACATGTACCTTGCGATGATGATGGACTACTCACATCTGTGTCCATTGGAGCTTGTGGGATACATGTAATCAAGAACTGGTTATTCTGTGATGATGATGAGGAGACACTTGGGTGATGCTCTGTGTTCATTGTCTCAAGATTAAGAGGTTGATCTGGAAGACTTTGACATGGAGGGTGCCGGGAAGCTGGTTGCAAAAGTAAAGCAGATTAATTCATTATTAAGAATCCTGATCAATCAACCATTGAATTTTCAAAACAAGCCACGAGCCTAAGTAGAGTCAAAATCTAGACTTAATCCCACAAAACATCTACACTGAAACTAACATTTACATCCGTTTGATATTCTCATATAATAGTGATCATTAAAAAATGAGAGGAAGTACATATATGAAACATTCAAGGATATGCCTGTAATTAGGAAAACGCAGGAGATGTTAAATAAGGAGACAATTAGTAGAAAAGAGAAGAGAAGGATCACTCCAAGGCATACCTTGTAATGACAATGGGCCTTCTATGTTAGTTTCGCCCCCTGGAACTTGGGAATCTACGTCCAGTTTCTCAAAAGAGTTAGGACCAGTGGAAGGCTGTGATGCACATGGCGAAGATATGTCCATTAAAGCTTGTAAGGGAAAGGAACTAGTCTCATTTTCACATTCTTCATCACCTAGCAGAAGTGGCTGTTGACTAAAATGCTCAACGGCATTGGTTACACTTGTGGCATTGGACAGCGCAACTACTTTGGCAATAGGGATTTTATTGCAGTCTTGCAAACAATTTGAAGTGCCCACATGAAGGGATTGATCATTTTGTGATGACGATGGACCCGTTTGATTCTGCAGGTCAGTCATTTGCATTTCCTCAGCATAACGAGATGGAATGGAATACTGTGGCTGATAGGGCATATCAAGAGGATAAGATGCCCACTCTGCTGAATATATTTGCAGACATGAAGCACTTTCACCTCTCCATTGCTCATCAAAGCCAAAATGTGTTTGATTGGGATGCTGGGGAGTGCCAATTGTACTTGTGTCACTGAGATGGGGACGAGGCACGGCAACACCAGGTCTAGTTGGCTGATGCAACCCATTTGTCATGCTGTTATTAAGGGATCGATGACTTTGCAATGGTGATGGCCCTCTACTATTCTGTTGTTCATACCTTGGCTCAAGATCAATTAACTGATCAAAAAGCTCTGGTAGTTGACTCGGATCAAGAAAGATCAAAGCCGCTGGATCAGTTGAAGGTTGCTGGAGCGATGAAGTTTTTTCGTTTCCATGCTCATCATTCGAGCGTTGAATTGGCCCATTGGGTTGCGGTGGCATTTCTGTATCACCCGCAAGCATGTCAGCGAGGCACAAGGACTCTTGATACTGACAATCTACTGAAGCTGCACCAGCAACACTTCCATTCTGCCAAGGGCAAGATGGTTGCTCTGGGACGTTTTGATTCAAGTTCTGCATGTCATGGGGACTTGAAGCATGGTCACTACCAAGGACTACAATTTGGCCCATACCATCACTTCTTCGTCCCATTACCTCAATAGATGCGCCCCCCCTGTTGGTTGCATCCGCCACACTTTTACCTTTCATTGCTTTCAAAGCTTGGGATCTCACATGATCATCAACTCTCTCGCATGGTTTAATACCATAGCCCGGAATCCCCGCGAGGTGTGCCCTGATCCTTGTAACACTTCCACCAGAATCCTTGCCACAAAACTTACACTTCCACTTTTTTGCCACAACCTCCACATGCCTCCGAAATGGATCAACCTCTCTAGGCACCTCTTATTCTGAGCTACAAAAGAGGAGACAACTTCGAACTAACTAGAAAAGAATGAAGTCAGACAAGATCTACATGTAAAAAAAATAAACCTAACTAAACCCATTCCCAATACCCCCGTAAGCATCCAACCCCCCCCCCCCCCCACCCCACCAAAAAAAAAGAAATCACCCAGTACGAAGAACCACACGAGGATCCCTCAGAGGGAGTAAATAGCAGATATAGAAAAGAACCGACAAAATTGGAAATCTTAAAGTAGCAAATGCAGATGAAAAGGAAGGACCAAAGCTGCTCTGGCAATCTGAAACTCGGAAAGGGATTAGCATCAGGAATTCAAGAAGGTTATGAGTTTAAGTTTTCAGGAGTTAGGGATTCGTCAAGCTTTGGGGGTACTCGAAAAAGATCAAGAGTCGGGCATTTTATGAAATGGAAAAACAGAGTCAACAGCAATCAGCAGGAGGAAAATTCTTACATACAGTGAGGAAAGAACTTTTTGCATTATCGGACCGGACAGCATCATCAAGGAGCTAGCCGCACGAAAGATTACACGTGGAAAGTGACACTGGGAAATCATTATAAAAAAAGAAGGTTAATACCTGAAAAACTCTAAATTAATACACATGTGATAAATTTATCTCAAACTATTTTTTTTACCATAAAAAATACTAAATTGGTATAGTTTTTACAAATTTACCCTAAACTGGTATATTTGTGACAAATTTACCCTATATTAGTTTTCGTTAAATTTTGACTAAGTCAAATGACACGTGATAGTTGACTGGTATACTAATTTGCGATTTTACGCTTCATTTGTCACAGTTTACAATTTTTGTGATTTTTTTGTGGTATTAATCCAATTGAGTGGAGTGTATATTTGTCAGAAATTTACTAGTTGAGGATTTTTTACGGTTGAATAAATTAGTTTAGGGTAAATTTATCATAAATGTACAAGTTTAGGGTTTTTTATGATCAGTCGGGGTAAATTTGTCACAAGTGTATCAGTTTAGGGCTTTTCCAGGTCAAAAAAAATAGTTTGGGGTAAATTTGTCATATATATACCAGTTTGGAGTTTTTCAGGGTATTAACTCTAAAAAAATTAATATCACAAAATTTTTCTAATTAATACACATATGTTCAAAATTAATTTTTTAAACTCCAAACTAGTAATAAATTTATCATCCATTAATTTTCATTAAATTTTATTATCAAATTGCTTAGTTAGATAACAAATGATAATTAACGATTGTATCGGTTTGATAAAATGTACCAATTTATAATTTTTAATAGAAATTAACGGAAGATAAATTTGTATGGTCAAAAAATTATTTTTTGATAAATTTATTATAAATGTAATAGTCCGAGATTTTTAATAGTCAAAAAATTAATTTTTGCTAAATTTACACTAATATATTAATTTGGGATTTTTTTATATTAATAAAAAAATGAAAACCAATCTCGTTAATGCAAATCTTATTAGAATCTTAGATACAGTTTGCTTAATCATCTTGTCGTTTCAAATCCTCCAACCTTTTTCATCATGCAATCCTCCAACATATCCAGTGGGCATCTCCGTTTTAACCCCCAAAACAAAAACAAAAAAAATGTTGCATCTTCGTTCCAAAAACCAGTTTTGGATGGACTAAGCCTCATTACAAGTCCAAAACTTCCACTATTGTCCCACAATCGCAATAGAACAAACATTCAGGCCCAATACAAATATAATGTCCATAAAGCCCAGAGAACAACAGCAATCACCCAAGCTTACGAAACAAGTACACCCTAAAATGTCTAGTGGACGCTTTGGCTGCGCTGGCAACGCTCCTGAGAATAGATATTTCCGTTCTTTTATTCTTAAGAGTAGAAATAGAATAAAAATGTTTTGGGTACGTTTTTTATTCTCGGGAACAAACTTATTTTCGGTAATAGATTTGGAACAAAAATAAGAAAAAAAAATTATTTTTTGTTTTTGAAAATTACTCAAAAAAACAAGCCTTTTTTTTTTCCTTTTCTTTTTTTACTTTCTCTTCCACTTTTCTTCCCTTACCCACTTGCCAACCTCAACGCCACCCAACGACTAGCCAAACGAGGCCCGACAACCTCATCAGAGCCTCGTTGGCCCTCAGCAAGGTCGCCCCAAGCCTCGCCCAACCACAGCGAGGCTCAACCTTGTCGGTGGCCAGGTGAGGCTTGGCCTTGCTAGATCTAGGCGAGCCTCGCCTCGCCATGGGCCAATTCGAGCCTCATCAGTGGTTGGGCGAGGTCACTTTGCCTAGTCACAGCGAGGCTCTCTAGAGATTGTCAACCGGAGGAATGAGAAGAAAAAGAAAAGAAAAAAAAATGTAATAAATTATTAATAAATTAAAATAAATTATAAGTCAAAAATATATATTAGATCATACTAAACATGTTTCTTTGACAGGAAAAGACATTATGTATAGTTAGCAAATGCGTTCAAATATTCAAAAATTATTCTCAAGAATAAAAACATAAAAAGGTGTTTCTAAAAAAAAAAATTATTTCCCAATATAGAAACGTTACAAAATGCACTCTTTGATCTACATCGTTCAAAGGTGCTTTGTTTTTGCAGTGGCTTTGAATGTGGGGTCCCACCCCAAAGACTGCCATTTTAACCTCTCTAATAGACCGAGGAAGAACATGATTATGAAAAACTCCCATCCTATCCCCCAAATATGGTAGATGGCACCATTCCACGTCAGTTTCAATATGATTTTAGTCAAAGACCTTCCTCCGACAGTTCCAAGAATCAACTTTGCACCAGTCTCCATCATTCCCACAAACTCCAACCAACTCCATCAGAGATCTCCATCGGCACGAGAAAATATTGGGTGGGTCTTACCCTCCACGTAGGCTTAGGGTAAGACCATTCAGCGATCGACACGTGGCTCCACGTAAGCGAGGATGTCAGGCGTTTAAAATTTGCGCGCGCCGCTCCTGGGCCCACCACTCTAATGCTCTCTCTCCTCTGCTCTCCTCTGCGACATGTCCACTCGTCCTCTCTCTTCTCTCTCTCTCTCTCTTTCCCCGTTCTCCCCGTTCTCCGTTCCGTTTTGCGAGAGAACAAAATCGCAGGGCTTCTCTCCGAATGCTCCTCTGCTCTCTCTCCTCCGCTGGTTGCCCGCGACGCCCTTTCCACCTCCGCTGACGCCTCTGCTCTCCTCCGCTGGTTGCCTGCGACGCCGACGCCGACGCCCTTTCCACCTCTGCCGACGCCTCTGCTCTCTCTCCTCTGTTGGTTGCTCGCGACGCCGACGCCGACGCTCTCTCTCCTCCGCTGGTTGCCCGTGACGCCGACGCCGACGCCTCTGCTCTCTCTCCTCCGCTGGTTGCCTGCGACGCCGACGCCCTTTCCACCTCCGCTGACGCCTCTGCTCTCCTCCTTTGGTTACCCACGACGCCGACGCCCCTCCGCCAGTTGCCTCCGTCGCCCCCAACTCCGATGTCGATGCCAACGCAGCCTCCGCCTCCGCCCCTGAACCCGACTCCGACGCCGACGCCCCTCAAGCAGGTTGCCTCCGTCGCCCCCGACTCCGACGCCGACGCCGACGCCCCTCCACCTCCGCCTCCGCCCCCGACGCCGTCATCGACGCCCTTTCACCTCCCTCTCGCGACCTCTGCTCCACTCTCTCCCTCTTTCCTCTGGGGAGCGCCCTTGGTGGCCAACCCCGATGCCGACGAACCCCTGATCGCGTTTTGGCCTCCCTCTCCGCGAACGAAGGTCGCTCTCTCTCTCTCTCTTTCCTCCGCGAATCGCCCCCTGCTCCTGAACGCGGATGCCGCCGACGCCGATGCCGTCGCCTCCCGCCGTCACCTTCCCAAGCCCCACCGATAGGCACCCCATTGGCGACTCCCGTACGTCCGGAGGTTCGTTTTTTCTTTTTCTTTTGGATTCCACTCAATAGAATTCGCAGGAAGATTCGAAGGAAGCGAGATCTTGTTTTTATTCAATAAGCAAATCTGTTGGTTTTCTGGACAAAGAACTTGTTGCTAGTGGGTTTACTAGAAAAGAGCAAGATGATATGGACAAGGTATAGTGATTCACGATGATTTGCAAATCGTTAACATTGTGTTGTCCAACTGCTTAATTTGGTGTTAGACCTAGTGGCTGACCATAATTGATTATTCTGGTTCATGCTTGGACCACTTAGGAGTGTGCCTATTTAGTCTTATTCCTTCCATGGATTTTACTCTTTGTCATTCTTGGCTTCTATCAGCTCCTTTTCTCACGATCATCTTCATTCTCTTGCATCTGAAAGCCAAAATAATATCTGGCCAATTGCCTGCATTGTGGTTCCTGGCTTTGCATGTTTGGTCCTTGATTGGAAGTGGAAGTGGAAGTACTTTGGTAGTATTTTAAATTTTGTTTTATGTTTTCTTGGAAACGTGTGAATGAAAATCAAAATTCTCTAACGGGATGAAAAATGGGAGTATATGCTTGTATTCCATCAAAGCTGTAAAATAGAATTTTTCTTTTTCCTTCCAAAGATCTGTGCTTTTGTTAGAATGAATAAATACTGGATACACCAAAATGTCATTTTCAACTTTGAACTCTTTTTTCATTCATAACATGCTTTCCATTGTCGAAGATGGAGAAACTGGAACTTTTTTCTAGGTTGCTTAGTGTTGCTGGTTAACCATGTACTATGTGAGCTCAAGAACGTGTCAAGTGGAATTCAGGGAAAATGAACCTTTTTGTGCCGTTTCTCTACATCAACAAGGCTATCAGTTAATTCTGTCATGCAACATGGCACTTTGGATAAGAAAAACTCTAGAATGGGTTGTCGGGGGACTCTTCTATGCAAATGATGCTTATATTGCAGACTTGTACAGAAATCTGTAGATTGCATTGTGGGGTGAAATTTTGAAGGAGCTAATTGGAGCCTTCGAAAATGCGAGTGTTTTTATTTATGAGGTGAGAAAGAAGCGGGAAATGCGATATTTTTTGGTGAGAACTGTGATGGGGGGCTATTTTAGTATTCTCTCGGAGCGTTCTCGTCATGCTTCGATGAATTTCTTGGTGGTAGTTTTAGGTGAGTCAGGGAATGGCATCTGTTGCTGGTAGGGTTAGAAATGACACTTTTGATGTTTAAGTTTATAGATACATCTGCAGTAGGTATTGCTTTATCTCTTGTACTTGTGTCTGCAGCAAGCATCTTGGGCCATTTGTAGGCCATCTTGCCTTCAAATGGTGCTGTTTTTCTCAATTTTTTCTGGCTGTTGAGCATCTGCAGATATTGTAGGTCCGCCCTGTGGTGATTTTGTCACAATATAGAAGTGAATAAATAATTGCGTCGGTCAATGCAAGATGATATATTTCATTTGTTGTTGAAGCTTTTTTTATATGGACTTCTATGAAGAATTTGCAATGCATGCTTACAATTAATATGTTGAAGCTTTTTTTATATGGACTTCTATGAAGAATTTGCAGTGCATGCTTACAATTAATATGTCTTCAGGCTTGGGTTTGGTAAAAGGAATTGAACTTTTTTAGCGCTTTACTTTGGACATTGCTTCTTATCTACCTAGGCAGGTATGACTTAAATTCTCTCGACGGGATTTTGGCTTCTTCTTTTGTAGTTGCAAGTGGCTAGTGGCACAAAAGCCACTTTAAGTTGTTTTAACAGGAAAAATGCTTTCGATTGATTTCTCAGCTGACATTTATGTGCATTATGATGTGATTCTTATCTCAGTGTCGCAACGTGCTTCTACATTCTTTTGCAATTTCTCAAGCTCTCACCTCAAGAGTCTTCACAAGATCCCATCTACCATGTTCTGCTGCAGCATTCTAGCAAGTATGTTTGCACTCCATTTTATTGTATCATGATGCTATGTGCTCACAAGTTCTTGAAAGGCCAAGCAGTGCGTTTGCCATTATAGTTGGCTTAACTGTATCCTGTGAACTTATCAGTGGAAATTAATCTGCATACTCTGATTTACTTTTGTTACTTGCTAGGTTCATTTAACCAAGTTTAGATATATTTGCAATATTCATCATGATAGAATGCATGAAGATAATTATTACTTGAGTTATTGTTCTTTTAAAGAAATCCCTACAGTTCTCATAAAGTTGAGGTATATGTATTATCCTATGTTCAGTTTACGAGAGCACACTTAACATGAGTGGTTTAGTATTCTGTCTAATGCTTCCATGATTGTTGAACAAGGAAATCCTAAGATTGTTGCATATGTTTTACATGAGTCAACCTGTAGATATGTTATGTTTCTGATAGTTTCAACCATACAAGTTTAGGAACCCATCATGGATAAGGTCATAGGTTTGGTGAGTAGAGTTTTTTACGAATGCGAGTTGAGATATAACTTCAGTCAGTATATTTACATTTGCTTTTCTGTTGGATACAGAGGAGGTGAAGTCCAAATGTTCGAGGATTACACATGCAAATCTATACCAGGTGAAAAGACTTTGTAAAGGATTGGTTCTTCTGTCTTACATATCACGAGTTGGCTCCCCAAATAGGCGGACAAAATCATTGTTGATATAACAAGCTTAGTTTGAAAAAGACTTACTATTTTTGCCATGTAACTTTGATGTTTTCTGCCCTCCAGCATGCAACATCTTCAAAACTAATATGCATGCACGTAGTGAAGCCCTTAATTGGCATAACCCACAAATTCTCTATTTTCATATGCTTTAGGAGCAAATCTTTATCTATCTTATTTTTAGTTCTCTGGGAATTTAGTTCTCAGTTGCTTATAGGAAATCTCCTTTGTCTAGTTCAACTGGTATTTTTCTTGGTTGTGGCCTATTAGTTTTGAAATGTATGTCCATCTCATCTGAATATCAATTAGTAAGTTTCCAGAGGAATGATTTGAATGAGATAAGAAGCGCAGTGGAAAAAGAGGTATCGGAGCTAACTGACATCCCATCTAAATGTCAGTAAGTTTTCAGATTAAGAACTGCACAAGCAAAATGGGCACGGTGCCTATTTCGCATGAGTCAGCTGTTGTGAACTCACTACAAAGAATGACTTGAGAGAGAAGTGCTGGGATTTGAACTCTTGATCTGTCATATGAAACAGTGGTAGAATATCCAGCCTAAAAGTTTAAGCTGTGATGTGGACAGAGACAACATGTATATAAGAAAACGGAGCCATTAGGTGAGAGAGACTATATGTGTATGAGACTCATTATGACCATGTTTTCAGGGGATGTTTGATTATATTAAAAACAATCTTACTACTCATGCTTTCACATGATATTTTACATCTGCAACTTACTGTAGCTGATCGAAAGGAGGCTCAAATGAAAGGAGGCCTTCAACCACAGCTTGGTTAAGCTTATCGATTTGTGATATTCATGTTTAACAATCCACTGCCTATCCATAACTTACCATAGCTCTAAATCCCTAGGAGATCTTTCATGCGTTATAATTCTCTTATTGGTGAAATACACATACATTTTGCCTAAAGGGTATTTGAAATTTTTTCTAAACTTGTCATTGCTGGATGTAGGTCCTCCACATCTAAGGGACATCTTTTATAGGATGGGTCTCTCAGACAAGGACATAGTGGCCTTATCAGGGGCTCATACACTGGTAATTTCTATTTCTGCTTGGATTTACATTCAAGGTCAGCTGGGGATGCGTAACCACACTTGTTATTTTTTTATTCTTGTGTCTAGGGAAGGGCACACCAGGAAAGATCTGGATTTGATGGTCCTTGGACTCAGGAACCCCTTAAGTTTGATCATTCCTATTTTATCAGGAACCCCAGCTGGCCTTATCAGGGGCTCATACACTGGTAATTTATATTTCTGCTTGGATTTACATTCAAGGTCAGCTGGGGATGTGTAACCACACTTGTTATTTTTTTATTCTTGTGTCTAGGGAAGGGCACACCAGGAAAGATCTGGATTTAATGGTCCTTGGACTTAGGAACCCCTTAAGTTTGATAATTCCTATTTTGTGTAAGATTTCATCTTTTCACTGGATGCATTTTCTAAGTTTCGGCTGGAGCATTATAGAGCCAGATACTAATTGATCATTTTTGACACAGCGAGTTGTTGAAAGGGGAAGCAGAGGGGCTGCTGAAACTGCCAACTGACAAGGCATTGCTGGAAAATCATGCATTTCGCCCTTATGTTGAGTTGTATGCAAAGGTAAATAAGCTTTTGGCGTGGTCTGGTGACTCCATCGATAAATCTATAAAATTGAATTGCAGTTACATGGTTTCCTATTGTAAATTTGTTTTTGATGAAACTACCCCGCCCACACCACTATTTCATTTCCTTATGCTCATGGTCTATAACCCTTTGATGCTACTGTCCTTGGTTTTGCCGAGAATGAAAAGAGATGGAAAGTGTTTTTCATGGAATTTATGCTGTGTAGGCTTGTGATGCTTAAAAGTAAGCATTCAGTCTGTTCCATCACTATCTTCTATGTAGAGACCAGGAAATATTCATGATGAGATCGCACATCAAATGTTGGGTATATACATACTGTTGGGATGGATATATTATGTGGTTCCCTAAAACCTCTAGGCTGGAGCATCATCTTTGTGCTATTGGGAACACCTGATTTGATATTTGAATTGGTTGTTGTTCCCGCAACTCTCTCATGGTGGTTGGCACGACCTTGAAAAGAGACAAACGGACAATTTGATACCGTGCTTCTTTTCCTCCTCGTTTTCTTTTGCTATATGCTCTTCTTTCCCTAATGTTGTCAAGCATGTGGTAGGATGAGGATGCAATTTTCAAAGATTATGCAATCTCGCATAAGAAGCTCTCTAAACTGGGGTTCACGCCAAGTTCTTCAAGCAGCAAGACAGTAGCGAATGGTGCCATATTGGCATAAGGTGCTGTTGGAGTGGCAGTGGCTGCGGTTGTGGTGATCTTGAGCTAGCGCAAGAAAATGAAGCGAATGCTGTTCTCTGATTTCCCTTTGTACGTAGCATATATTTTAGCGCTTAGTGCTGCCCACCCCATATATCTTCATCCACAATAGTGGTCAAAGCATTGCCGGTGCTTGGATGGAACAAGCCAGCAAACTCTTTGAAAGTCACAGGAAAAATCTATGCGCATTTTCAACACATCTTTTGTTGCGTGATACTACCTTCTCCAGTTGGTTAGTAGTTAAACATGCTGCTTTGAGTGAGTTGCAATATGCGTATGACGCCTGGTAATATGCATTTATGCGATGCTTGCCCAACTTCCAATCCTTCAAGCAAATTTCTCCAACCTTAGAAAAATGTTTAGCTGGATCGAGATTTCTTCCCATGTGCAAGAGATGATTATTAAGAATCTGGGACGTGTGATGCACCTTTTCCGTCATTGAACAGCGAACATTTTCACCACTTGGAATCTTTCATTGGTGGATTTGTTCTTCAACACACGTTAGTGTTTCAACTTTGGTTGAAGAACCACTCTAGCCCTTTCTCCATCTTTTTTTAATTCTCCTCTCAGCTTGTGGATGGCTGTATTGTTTCGTCTGCTTCAACGGGGAATCAAGTCAGAGACGTGGTTTCGACCTCTCGTGAAGAAGTATGGGACGTGCGAACCTCTTAATTGACACAATGGCTCTGGTAATTTGGACATCGCTTCTGATTTGAAAACAAATAATTCTATCAGTGAATTAAGGAGATTAACATGAAAAAAGAATAATGAACTTTCAAATTAAAATGAAAAGCATACACTATCCGATTCAACACATCTGGGGAAGAAGGAGCGCGCTAGGATTCCTCTGGGTTAAAAGCCAGTCTTCGGGCAAGAGGAGCCTCCTCATTGCACGCTGGGGTCCTAACTTTGGTTGAAGATCCAGTCTCACCATTTCATCTTTCTCTCCTCTCAGCTTGTAGATGGCTGCATTGTTTCGTCTGCTTAACGGGAAATCAAGTCAGAGGCGAGGTTTCGACCTCTCGTGATGTCGTATGGGACGTGTGCGCCTCTCATTGACACAATGGCTCTGGTAATTTGGACATTGCTTCTGATTTGAAAACTAATTATTCTGCAAGTGAACTGTGGAGATTAACATGAAAAAGGGATAATGAATTGGCAAACCAAAATGAAAAGCACGCACTATCTGGTTCAACACATCTGGGAAAAAGAAGGAGCGCCCTAGTTTGGCTTTAGTCTAAGGTAATTGTTGAATGGGAATAAAAGGGGATGCTGAAACTGCCGACTGACGAGGCATTGTCGGAAGATCCTGCACTTCGCTCTTATGTAGAGTTGTATGCCAAGGTAATATAAGGCTTTTCGCGCGGTCTAGAAATGAAATGAAAGCGTGCACGCATACACATGGAGGCATGCGCCTGCTTATGTACATACGCATGTATACTCAATTACCAGAATAGCACCGTACAACAAACCAGAAACTCTTTTTTTTTTTTTTTCCATGTAACTACAGAAACAAGAAATAGTAACAGGAGATACATATCTATGCATCTACTGGCTATCACTTCAAGATGTCAAAATCAGCTCCTTTACTACAAAATGACAGCATGAAGCAAATTCAAGTGCAAGGAAATATAAACCAGATCCTCACTTCTAAACGTTTCAGATTAACAATTGAAGGCAACCCCTTGCTTGCAGCGGCCAATTCCATCAGCTCCAGCTGTTCATCCTCCATAAGCTCCATGGATTCCTTGGCAATTCTGCGAGCAGTGGCCTTCTTCACTACAAGTTTTCGTTTCTCTACTTCTTTTTCTCGACGAAGCTCTTCTTTTTGTCTCTTTTTCTCTGCCTTCCAAACAAAAAACCAGAGAAGTTGGTAAAGAAAAGAGAAAAGAAGAGATGTTGCTTAACCAATCAAATAAAGCAAAAGAAACTAACTAGTTAAAATGCAATATCAAGCTCAAATACTTACCTTAATAGATTCTTTCTGTAAATACTTCTCCTGTCGCTCTGATTCTCGCCTTTGCTCACGTAGCAATCTCTCCTCCTCTCTCTGCTGTTCACGCATCAACCTTTCTTCTTCCTTCCTTCTTTCACGATCAAATCTTTCCATCTCTTTCCTCATTCGTTCCTCATACTGCAATAGAAAAATACAGGATATCAGTACATGCCAAAGTTTTCTCCATAAAGCTTACATATCCTTAACAGTCAGCACAACTCTTCAAAAAGATTGAAACCTTTGGAAGATGACTACATCAAGGAAATAGCAGCAAATAACAAATTAATTGCACACAATCTCCATATGACAAGTAATGACCAACATATTAGAAGGGGTTCCTCTTTCTGTACAAAATTGCATGTGTGGCTTTTCTTTTGATACGGTAACTGACTATTACATAAACATCATTACAGTAACTGACTATTACACATATTCTGCAGCAAAGTAGCCACCTATCTATACTTCCAATACACAAAAATCTCCTTTATCTTCCCTAGCGAAATATGCTATAATACGAAGTCTTAAACTCACACCTTCCTCCAGCCCCTACATGCTGCTGAATTCTTCCAAGTGCACTACCGGGAGCTTAATTGTTTTTGAATTTTGGAATTGTGAGATGACCTTCCACCTTTGTCCTTGTAAGAATTTCTAGAAGCAATGGTCTTCCCTCCTCTATGAACAGCAGCAATTGCTCACTGTCTCTGCTTGTTCAGGCGCTTTACCAACTCAGCATCATTCGCATTCTCTTCACTTTCATCCTGCACCAGGTGGAAAAGAAACTCTCATTACTGAAGCTAACAAGAAAGAGCAATAAACAACGATAAGTGATGACTATGGAAAAACTTCTTTAAAAAACTTAAGTCACTTTTCGTTTTCAATAAACTACAGATGACTCACTGATAAACACATGTGAAAAAGCACCAAACACAACAATTAGTAAACACTATACTAGTCCATTATCCCCTCGAAAAAAAACAGTTGACGGCAACACAATTACTCAAGCTAAAATCGCATGTATTTATCAGTAAAAATTTCGAGAAGCAAATTTACGAATAGCTCATTTTTGTAAGTTCAAACAAGACCAAATTCTGAGCTGCTAAATTCAAACGACCTCAAGCCAGAAACTTACTTGAATTAGCCATTCCATCAGGCGCCATTAAATGGGATTTTAAAGGAGAACATAGAGAGATAAGTTCATTTCACAGATAGCTGGCATCTCTCAAAGCTTATTCATCATCGTTGTTTATGAAATTTGTCACAAGTACAGAGACTAAACACTTGAGTATAATCAGAGGTTCTCAAACAAGGAACCCAAGCCCAAAACTATCAAAATGGGCCTCAGCATCATAGAACACAACAAAGGTAGATCGAACTTCAAGATATCTGCAAGCCAGAATGTCTTCAATGTGATTCATATTACTCAACCTTCGTGCTTATGTTGATAATCGAAAGTGCTGCCACGCGCTATCCAAGACTACATAGCTAGTGGGCGAAAGCCAGACCTAATGCCTAAAAAATTTCACCATATATACTTACCTCATTGAAGTATCCCTCACAACAAGGTTTGCTAAGTTGTCCTTCACATCTTTGTCTATTTTCTTTGATTTCCTCCTCATTTCCTTCTACAATGTGCCCTGGCTGGTCATACAAATAGCAAGATTAGGATATAATACTGAGTGAGTCAGCACATTAGACTTTAAAATATATTTTAAGGTGGATCTCAGCTGACTGCCAGAAAATTAATGCTGCATCCTCCAGTTAACCATCCAGGAACCAGGAAATTCTCATAAACGAATATATAAAATATGACTTCATCTTATTCGGTGAAAAGTCACTCAAGTGCTCCAATAGTCTTAAAAGATCTGCTCAGTTTTTGAAAATAAAGCACAGCGAACAACATAGCTTCCAGTAAAAAGAGGAAATCTCATGCCCTGATGTTATAGGTTTCACAAAGTTTCAGCAATGTTGATTTTCAGGCCTATCAGAGCATTCGCTCTGATACTAGTACCTGATCCAACAGATGCAAAGAGTCAACATCACTCATGATTGTTTCATCCCTTCCAGCACTATCTTCTTCATCATCATAACATATATCCTGGTCCTTTTCTTCTTCGACGAACTATATCAAAGGAATCCAACAAGAGAAGGTTAATATCGCATCATGGACAATGCACACTTACAATACTCAATCAATGACATGCTAGGGATGAACTTTCGATTAATGTGTCAACTAGTTGCACAAACTTCTCCAGGGCAACATGTAATTGGTTCCAGAAAATTTGTATATGCTGTTTTCATTTACATTTCAGAATGCGGTAGCTTCAAAAACATGTTTGGAAAGACACTGGAAATTATTTTACAACTTCGACAATGGAAAGCATGTTATGAATGAAAAAAGAGTTCAAAGCTGAAAATGACATTTTGGTGTATCCAGTATTTATTCATTCTAACAAAAGCACAGATCTTTGGAAGGAAAAAGAAAAATTCTATTTTACAGCTTTGATGGAATACAAGCATATACTCCCATTTTTCATCCCGTTAGAGAATTTTGATTTTCATTCACACGTTTCCAAGAAAACATAAAACAAAAATTAAAATACTACCAAAGTACTTCCACTTCCACTTCCAATCAAGGACCAAACATGCAAAGCCAGGAACCACAATGCAGGCAATTGGCCAGATATTATTTTGGCTTTCAGATGCAAGAGAATGAAGATGATCGTGAGAAAAGGAGCTGACAGAAGCCAAGAATGACAAAGAGTAAAATCCATGGAAGGAATAAGACTAAATAGGCACACTCCTAAGTGGTCCAAGCATGAACCAGAATAATCAATTATGGTCAGCCACTAGGTCTAACACCAAATTAAGTAGTTGGACAACACAATGTTAACAATTTGCAAATCATCGTGAATCACTATACCTTGTCCATATCATCTTGCTCTTTTCTAGTAAACCCACTAGCAGCAAGTTCTTTGTCCAGAAAACCAACAGATTTGCTTATTGAATAAAAACAAGATCTATTGCTTCTTCCTTCTGAATTTTCCCATCCTTATCGACCGTAAACCTTAACATGAATTCTACTGAGTGGAATCCTAATGCAAATGTTCTCCATCCTTATCCGACTATAAACCTTAACATGAATTCTACTGAGTGGAATCCAAAAGAAAAAGAAAAAACGAACCTCCGGACGTACGGGAGTCGCCAATGGGGTGCCTATCGGTGGGGCTTGGGAAGGCGACGGTGGGAGGCGACGGCGTCGGCGTCGGCGGCGTCCGCGTTCAGGAGCAGGGGGCGATTCGTGGAGGAAAGAGAGAGAGAGAGCGACCTTCGTTCGCGGAGAGGGAGGCCAAAACGCGATCAGGGGTTCGTCGGCGTCGGGGTTGGCTAGCAAGGGCGCTCCGCAGAGGAAAGAGGGAGAGAGCGGAGCAGAGGTCGTGAGAGGGAGGCGAAAGGGCGTTGGCGACGGCGTTGGGGGCTGAGGCGGAGGTGGAGGGGCGTCGGCGTCGGCGTCGGAGTCAGGGGCGACGGAGGCAACCCGCTTGAGGGGCGTCGGCGTCGGCATCGGAGTTGGGGGCGACGGAGGCAACCGGCGGAGGGGCGTCGGCGTCGTAGGTAACCAGCGGAGGAGAGCAGAGGCGTTAGCGGAGGTGGAAAGGGCGTCGGCGTTGGCGTCGCAGGCAACCAGAGGAGGAGAGAGAGCAGAGGCGTCGGCATCGGCGTTGCGGTCAACCAGCGGAGGAGAGAGAGCGTCGGCGTCGGCGTCGTGGGCAACCAGCAGAGGAGAGAGAGCAGAGGCGTTGGCAGAGGTGGAAAGGGCGTCGGCGTCAGCGTTGCGGGCAACCAGCGGAGGAGAGCAGAGGCGTCAGCGGAGGTGGAAAGGGCGTTGCGGGCAACCGGCGGAGGAGAGAGAGCAGAGGAGGGGAAGAGCATTCGGAGAGAAGCCCTGCGATTTTGTTCTCTCGTAAAACGGAACGGAGAACTGGGAGAACGGGGAAAGAGAGAGAGACAGAGAGAAGAGAGAGAGGACGAGTGGACATGTCACAGAGGAGAGCAGAGGAGAGAGAGCGTCAGAGTGGTGGGCCCAGGAGCGACACGCGCAAATTTTAAATGCCTGACATCCTCGCCTACGTGGAGCCACGTGTCGATCGCTGAATGGTCTTACCCTAAGCCTATGTGGAGGGTAAGACTCACCCAATATTTTCTCGAGAAGGCACCCTCAGAAAGCAAAGGTTTCCTAGACTCAGGAAGAAGAGCATAAGACACATATGTCATCAATGGAGGACCCCTTTTTATCCTGTCGAAGGTTTCCAGCCCATTCAAGATAGCAAGCCAAGCTATAAAGCTGAATTTAGGCAAATTTGGATTAAACAAGATGACTCGATGCCAAGAGATCTTGTGCTTTCTTTCCCTTATCTACTTCTCCAAGCATCAGCCTAAGTGAAGCATCCAGAGGAATTTCCTTTGAAAATTGTTCTACCCTCAAGAGCAGAACATGGAAAAGATCGTTCCACATATGGCTGCTTGAATATGCACCAACAAATCCGATCTTGCTGGAGGTCAAACCCACTCATCTCCATAAATGACACCGACAACTAGAGAGTTCAGGGCCAGTGCAGCATTATAAATCGGTTTTTTAGGATAAACATCTGAACAACACCCCATGAGGATGCCAAGGATCATTCCATAAGAAACTATGATGTTCATTACCATTTACCAATAATTTATCTGACACGTAGCTTATGGACGGAACGCGCCTTGAGAAGCCTCCTCCGAATACAGGTGCTGTCATTCTTGGGGGTAAACAGACCCAAAAAGAAATATGTCCTTCAGCTTTTCTCCGTTAATGAAATCAAGTTCTTACATAATTCATGGCTAGTGACAGTATCAACTTGCTGACGTGGCATGAATCGGATACAAGACCCGCCCCTTCTCTTTCTCTCTACCTTCAACGTTTCTTTCATTTCTTTTGACATAGGCACTATAAATTCTTAAACTTATCATGAAAATAAAATCGAGCTATAAACTATTTTTACTAGGACGATCAAGTTATTAGAGGCATTCAATTTAAGTGAAGGAAAATGCAGATTTGACCTTTAAAAAAAAAATTGAGAATGCATGGCACTGACGTGACATCTCAAATAAAAGACAACTTTAAAAAAAAAGGCAAAGACCACCCAAAAAGAAAACAAAATAATAGGAAAATGGAACCAAAGAGAGAAGGAGTTGTGGCCCCTCTCTCTTCAGGGGAGTGTCGAAGTGGCTGCTCAAGGGTTGTCGGTGCTCATCAAGACCTCAGCGTTGGCCCTCTCTCTCTCTATGGTAAAATAATAATTGAAGAAAAGGAATATAAGGTAATCAGGCTATTAGGCTGAAAAGTCAGTTTCAAGACATTGTGCGAAGTACAGGCTGACCCAGTAGGAACCCTTACGAGTTCCACCGTCTTACCCAAGTGCGGGAGGCTATTATACCTGCCTACCCAACAATAGTGTAACATTTGGAATTTCCGTATTTATAATTGTATAATATTCGGAAATTCATGTTATGATAATGATACTTAGATTTTGATCTAAGTATTATTTGTCTTAATATTCGGACAAGCACACTGAGACTTTAATCGAATTTGTAACTTTTGTGGGATGCGATCAGTAATTTTCGTGAACGTAAATCATTTCGGGTTCGATGTGTGAATTGAATTATGTGTGTGCTAATAATAGAACGGTATTAATTAAATTACTATAGTTTTACTAATTAATTAATCATGTAAGTTTTAGTTAGTTGATAATAATATTGTTGAATAATTTGTGTTAATAATGCTAGAAGAAGGAGTACGTTATGCTTGCTACATTTTTCATTGAAAAAAATTTATTAGTTAAAATTAGAAGTGCCACATGTTCTTGAACAAAACTTTGCATGGCCATGTGTCTTACAAAGTAAGATTTTGTGGCTAAATTCCTCCTACATCTAAATTAAGTGATAATTATTCAAAAATGACTTTTTTTTTTCATGCATTCCTCTTGGCCACGTGCAAGGACCTTGCTTTGCATCATTACTGCATCAATCTGAAGATTTACATGCAAATTTACATCTAGCATTGCAAGAAATCAAATTATCTTTATCAATTTTGACATAACTCATTTTACTTAGCCAATGACCCATTTTTCGTCCCTTTCAAAACTCAAACAGAAGCTGCATGTGTTAGTTTTGCTTTGCAATCCAAGAATTTAGAGAGCAAAGTTTCGTACTCAAGTGCAATTAAGGTGATAAAAACACTCGGTGATTCATGATTTGCGTTCATTTGAAGTAAGTGAAATTTCTAGTGTTAAGTTAGCTTAAATCTACTTAGTTACTTCTATCTTGGTTGGTTGGGTGAGAGGTGAATTATTGATGTGGGTATGGTGGTTATTAAGTGGTTTGATAATTTCTTGCAAGTTCGTTTTGCTTTGTTTTGGTTTGCTTTGGTTCGATCGGTGTGATTCTGGGTAATCAAAACACGTTCATTTTACTATATTTGTCTTAATAATTCATTGCATATTCGTTCTACTTCTTTTTGCCTCATTCTGGGTAGTTAGAATCTGGTCATTATACTGTATTTGCCATGATAATCCATTGCATATCCGTTTTGCCTCATGCTAGGTAGTTAGACTTTGGCAATTCTACCATCTGTCTTTATGATTTATTTCATGCTCATTCTACTTCTTTCTGCCTCATTCTGAGTAGTTAGAATCTGATCATTCTACCATTTTTGTCTTGATGACTTATTGCACATTCGTTATGCTTCTTTCTACCTTATTCTAGGTAATTAGAATTTGGTCATTTTGCCATTTTTGCCTTGATAACCCATTACATGCTCATTCTACTTCTTTTTGCCTCATTCTAAGTAGTTAGAATATGTTGATTTTGCCATCTTTGTCTTGATGATTTATTTCATGTTTGTTCTGCTTCTTTCTGCTTCATTTTGAGTAACTAGAATTTAGTTGTTCTGCTGTAACTATCTCGATGACCCATTGCAATTTATTCTGCTTTGTTCGGTTGGAATTCTACTACTCAGAATCTGTTTGTTTCACTTGTTTCTGCTAAAATTTCCTAAGACATAATCTGTCCATTTGTGAGTCTGCTCGAATTTGTTTATTGGTGAATCTATTCACTTGCTGAATCTGCTAACTTGTGAATTTGTTTGTTGAATAGTTTGTTTATTGGTTCAGACAGACTTTGTTGAATATGAATATACTCCTTATTGGATCCGTTCATTGCTAAATCTGTCCATTTGTGAGTCTGTTCATTAGAGTTGCTCTTTTGTTCTATAAGCTTTTATCAAGCCAAAACTTACCGTTTTAATTGTCTAGACTTTACGATAAGAGTGTACTCGTTTATCGAGACTCAGAACATATCAATTTGATTTACTAGATTTTGATATCCAAAACCTACTCAATGTTTAGAATCAGAATATATCCATTTGATTCACTAGTTTTTAATGTCCAAAACCTACTCAATGTTCAGACTCAAAAGATATCCATTTGATTTACCAGATTTTGATGTCCAAAACTTACTCGATGTCCAAACTTAGAATGTACTCATTTGAATGTCAAGACTTTAATAAACAGAATATGTTTGTGTGTTATTTCACATGTGGTTATTTGACAAATGCATTAAATTGAGTTGAGATATGTGTGCTATACTTGAGAGTATGCATATATCATGGCTTGAATGAGATTAATGTAATTCCGTCACCCGTATAGCGGTGAGTGATGATGTCTCGTGTATCGGGATGCCCCATGGAGTGTTTCAAGATGCCCCATGGGTCGGGATGCCTTGTGGTGGAATTTTGTAGGATGCCTTGGAATTGAGATGTCACATGTGTCCAAATGCCCCGAGATTGTTCAGGAGGATGAAGCATCAATGAATAATATATCTCGTTATGTATAGAGCTAAATCATTGTGTGAAACATCGTGTGCACATGCATAAGTCTAGATGGACGGTCTGTTGGTTAACAATTTATGTGGTAGATGAACATGAAAGGTAAAGTCTGTTTATGTTTGTATCATACTTATCAAATAATTATGCCTTCATTTTGTATATACCAGGTAAAGTGATAAGATGATTTTTCTAACTTAAAACTAGATGTTTCATTTAATGGGTTTCGGCTCATCCCTTTTATTTTTCAAACGTGTAGGATGGACACCCCTTAACCCTTGCACTACGGAGTCCCTATATATTATAAAACTTTTTTATGAAGTGCTTGATCCAGAGTCTAGAATAATATATACCAAGTGTAGTTCTACGATATGAGTTGATATAGGAGGCTTCACGGAGTGGGTTCCTCTTTAATTTGTTGCTTGGTATCGAAATCTTGATGGAGAGTTAATCTATCTATTGAGTAGCTTTGATCTGGACGTTGGAGACGCAGTAAAAGGAGAAGTTATCAATCCGTGACTCTGTTTGAAACGTTTATATAGGTAGACTTTTGAAAGTATAGTAGAGTCTGGAGATAGGTCTCCCTATCCCTACTCAGACTTCTGTTTTTTGCTCGAAATGTAATGAAGTTGTGAACTCAATGTGATATAAATAAATGAAGTAGAAGTATGTTTGTTATATTTATGAGGCTCTAATCATTAAAAGAATATTCGAAAATGTTTGTTTTCGTTTCCATACATTAAAAGAAAGCAACAATATAATAACACGTGTCGGGTGACGTCTCGAGATGTCACAAGTAGCCCCCTCCGAATAAGAGACAGCCCTCTATTCTTGGGCAAACATTTTTCTTCCTCGCCAGGAGAGAATACTCCTGAATTTTACATCTTAAAGTTCAAACAAAGTGGTTTAAGGACATACTCAAGTTCGTGCCTGATCCAGAGTCTAGAATAATATATACCAAGTGTAGTTCTACAATATGAGTTGATATAGGAGGCTTCGCGGAGTGGGTTCCTCTCTAATTCGTTGCTTGGTACCGGAATCTTGATGGAGAGTTAATCTATCTATTAAGTAGCTTTGATCTGGACGTTGGAGACACAATAGAAGAAGAAGTTATCAATCCATGACTCAATTTGAAACGTTAATATAGGCAGACTTTTGAAAGTATAGTATAGTCTGGAGATTCTCCCTATCCCCACTCAGATTTATGTTTTTTGCTCGAAATGTAATGAAGTTGTGAACTGAATGTGATATAAATAAATGAAGTAGAAGTATGTTTATTATAATTGTGAGGCTCTAATCATTAAAAGAATATTCATAAATGTTTGTTTTCGCTTCTATACATTAAAAGAAAGCAATAATATAATAACACGTGTTGGGTGACATCTCGAGATGTCACAAGTAGCCCCCTTCGAATAAGAGACAGCCCTCTATTCTTGGGCAAACATTTTTCTTCCTCACTAGGAGAGAGTACTCCTGAATTTTACATCTTAAAGTTCAAACAAAGTGGTTTAAGGACATACTCAAGTCCGTGCCTCCCCCTCCCCCCCCCCTCCTATTTGGTAAAATAATAATTAAAGAAAAGGGAAATAAGAGATAAATGAAGGGTAAAGTTGAAAAAATAAATTAGAAGCATCACTTGCATAATGCATTAGGTTGACAAAAGCCGGCTTTTATTTGCTTTATTATCCAATTCTTTGGTCACGTATATTGCTATCCCGTTGGCGTCTCCTCTAATTATTGAATTAACATACATTCAAGATTTTAAATTACAGCTAATGCCGCTATCTAAATTAGTTCCACTCTAAAGATACGTGTTTTTAATAAATAGACTATTCCTAACTAAAGCATACTCATTTTATCCGAGTAACCCCATTGAGTGCATTAAAAAAGTTTCATTGAACAAATGAATTTGCTTTGTTTGAGAATATAGACAAATTTTAAGAGATTATAGCATAGTTATTGCACAATATATTGAATTTATTTCTGTTAAGTATGAGTAAATTGAATCGAATAAAAATTATTACTTTATTATTACGGAAAATAATACTTGAACTTGAAATGAAATATTTAAAATAAAAGATACAAAGATTTTACAAGATTGAAACTTTTTACAAAAAAGAGCATTTATATTTTTTAAGTTTTATTAACTGTTTCATCTATGAAATTACTTTTAGATGTATCTTCCATAATTGCTTGCTAAAATATCCTTTTTCTATGTATGTTTAAATTGCTTAAGAAACATAGTATGGGAACGTCTTTTCCGTCTCATATCAATCTTAGGTCCCCTTAAATTATGATATTCTTCTAAAAAGCTATAGATATAATTAGCAGAAAAGACTCATCTCTTCTCTTGCAATTACATCTCATCCTAGTAACGTCACTAACTATTCAAACATAGATGTAGTCACGCGGGCTAAGTCATTTGTTTTAATTACTCACTCTTTGAGAATCACTCAAGCCGCTTGCCTAAGTGGTACAAGGAGGGGGACAGCGTCGAGCTTCCATTCGGTCACCCATCATTCAAGGCCATTCAGAGACCTACTTTGTCTTGTTTGTTTTGTAGAAATGGGCTATTTTCCCTCACAATGTAAAGAAGTAATGACAAGGACGCCTAATTTGAAGTGGCAAGGACAAGAGACTTTTAGGTAACTTCTTGTTGCCATAATGTGAAGAAATGGCAAGGACAAGAGTAATTTTCTCTATGTTTATATTTAAAATAGCTAGTAGTGATTTCATAAAATCTCACATGATATTAAAATGAAAGGTCATAAGTTCAAATCTTTAGAGTTAGGCCAAAGTCCAGCCTACGCGTGAGGAGAATGTTATAATATTTAAGTATTAAACTATATTTTCATCCAATATTTCAAAATTTTAAAATAGTTAGTATACCAAAAATCTCACAATTTCATATAATTAAAGAGAAATTGCATAGATTGTTTTCTCAACTTCACTATAAGATGAATTATCTATAAAATCGAATCTCCTTTTTGTGTTGATGCTCACTTCATTTTTTTTTGTTGTTGGAATATTATTAGGTAAAACTAAAAAACGAGAAAGAAGGAAAGGAAAAAAAATTAGAATTAGATTCAAACCAACCCAAAGAAGTTCAAAAAGCAAAAGAAGAATTTAGGAGAGAGGCCACGTAGTCCCTTTTTCTGTTCAATCCCCATTTATCTTAAGTAATGTGGAAAGCATTGATAGTTTCTAGAAGGGTTAAGATAAGGAAGATTGCATGGACACAGGAGATTCGAGCGAACTATCAAATTTGTACCGATGACATGCAGATAGCATCCTGCAAGTTGAAAACATACATCATTGGCAGAATGCTCTTGGCTATGCTATTCAGAAAAGCTTCTCAAACCATTGGCTTCTTTCTTGCGTTTATGGTGTCTTAACTTTATTGTCACCGCGGGGATATTTGATTTAGCTAAGTCCTGTAAAGATGGCACCCTGAAAGTCCTAGATAGTTGAGGAAAGAATTCTCCTTCATTCCTGTATCTTTGGCACAATCCGGAGTAGTAATCCTTGAGTTGGTATTGGCAAGGGGTCCCTAATGAAATGATCATCAGAACATAACTCTCACGAGTACTGAGTGACCAGATAATGGATTGCAACAAGGGTTTCGATCCTCACAAAGTCGTTTCCTAGGCATAAACAAGGCCCTCCTCCAAAAGGAATAAAGCTGTAGGACGGTACTGAATTTTGGTCTTCAAATCTAGCAGGATCAAACTTTGATGGCTCCGGGAATATGCTCTCATCCAAGGTGTCATGTTTGATGCCCAGAAGACCTAAATAACACATCAGATACCAAATGTATGTTAACGAACTGGTTTCACAGATGGAGAGAATAAATAGCAGATAGTGCAAGCAAGCATTTGAAGAGATTGGAATAGTTATTTGCAGCCTTACCTGCCAGCCTTTAGGAATGAGGTACCCACCATAGTCATTATCCCTTAAAGCTAACCTGAAGCCACCAAAAACAAGCGGAACTATCCTTAGAGTTTCCATCGCTTCTCTCCATGTGTACTTCATCCTGGCAAGGTCTTCCCAAGTTAAAGGTTCTCCTGAAGTCTTGCTTCTTGCTATCTCTTCTTGTTCTGCAATAGCAAACAAGCTTATTATTTGTCTCAATGAGGGGGAAGGAACATGCTTCTGAGCTTTGTTATTAAAGGTGACATCTGGCTTTGGAAACTTAGACAAATTTATGTATTGATTTTTCTTACATTTATCAAGCCATCAATTATCCATCAAAATATAGAGATCATTCATTATCCTTACGCAACTTGGGTCATAGTTCAAGAGTGAACTAGGTTTGCACAAGTTCTTCGTTTTGTTTCAATTTTCTGTTCTTTTTGGGCTATAGGAATCCCTATGCAGATTTGACAAATCTAAAAAGATGCTGGGACTAGAGGATTTTTACCTAGAAAAACTGCTTTATAAACAGCAGGATTCTTATATAGAAGACGCAGCACAAAAGTTATAAGTATGGATGAGGTATCATGTCCAACAATCATGACAAGCGTGATATAGTGCAGAATTTCCTTGTCAGTGACAACTCGTTCATTTTCTTCATTGTGCTTACTTAACAAGTACGTGATTAAGTCTTGATGAGGGGTTGCAGTGTGCTGCTCTAGTTTCACTTTCTTCTCTCGTACAAGTTCCTTCAACATATCTTGGACCCTGCAGCATGCACGGAGGCTCCGACTGGAGTGTGTGAACGGCAGGTCCACTGGTATGGGCCACATTCCCTCTACCATTTCTTGAAAGTTTTCCTAGAATCTCTCTCTTTTAGCTCCTTCCTCCTACCAAAGAGGAGAGCATATGATGTTGAATTTAAGAATTTTCATAAGGGGCAATGCCTATAGGAAGATCAAAACATTATTGTTATTCACTCTTGTTTCGATTATTGAAGAGATTATGCACACTCTAAGTATATGCATTCATTCTCATAGTCGTACATGCAGAGGCAATACAAGTGTGAACCCCATCATATGAGACTATGGTGTGCATGCACCATGTTATCTTAAAATCTAATATGTCTAGATGTATTTCAAACAGATCAAAGCAACGGTGAGAATCTACAGAATGTCAACATACCTTAACTTTTTCCTTTTCTTGCCATTGCAACTCGATGTGCTTCCTGATTTCTTCATCTATTTTTCCCATGTACTACTTCAGCGATTCTGGTCTCAAGAACGACATGAGAGAGTCTCTCACAGGTCCGTGATCTTGGCCACTGAGTTCAAACAGACTATGGTCTCCGAGAATTGCGTAGATGGACGATGGTTGTTTGTTGGCAAGCATGTTGCTGTCTCCATAAAATATAAACTTGTTTGTCGCTGGTCTGTGACACCGTCGGTTTGCCAAAGAGAGTGAGCTTCGAGATTGGTCCATACTTCCTCACCCTTTCTTGGAGCCATTCTTCTCCTGTGTTTGTCTTCATGGCTTGGAGCATGCCGATGCTTTGGCCTATTATGGGGATTCCCAATGATCTCGGAGGTAGCTTTCTTGATGATCCTCTTCTTCTCCAGCTTAACAGAAAGAGAACTGGCAAAAGAAGAGAAGAAAAGTGACCAAAATGTTCATTGCCGTGGGTGTAAGTACGCGTGTGGGTGTGGGTGTGGGTGTGGGTGTGTGTGATGGGGGGAAAGCAAGAGAGTTATATAGCTCTCAGGTTTTTTGTCAGTTTCTAATCTAGTATTTTAGGTGGTTGATTCCTTCAAGAACGTCGGATGAAGATTACCATGTAGAAAACGCATCAACTTTGATACAAGTCCAATTAAATAATAAGATTCTGCCGATTTGTACAGTGTACCAGATGCTGTATCAAAAAATTGCGATTGAGATAAAGCAAATAGCATAAGACTACCTACAGAGGAACATGTTTTATCCCAAGTCTATTCGGCAGAAGGCAATAATTTGGGAACAACAGAGATGGAGATAAAATGGATGTGACTTCATGGTTGGCTTCAACAACAGAGTTGAGCCCGGATGTGTACTACTTTGTATTTGTTTTAGTCATCATCATATCTCTGCCGAAGGGTAACAAAATATAGTTTTGAAAAATGTGAATCCAGCAAATTGGAATCATCCATCGGGAGCAAAACCAACTGTTAATATGTAGCGCAAGATCCAATAAAACTTGTAGCATGGTATGAAGATCAGGTTTTGGATCATGACCCTAATAATTTTCAGCAAAAAGTGGAACAGTATAGTTCCTGCACAATTGTGATATTGGCGGTGATGTAAAGATATTGCATCTTTGCACGACAACTCTCTGCAGCATATTTAGATCATATGAGAGGACAGATTGGATCCCAGAGCATTAAAAAAAAAAAAAAAAAAAAAAACCTACTTGAACTGCCTCATGCACTCAGCTGAATTTGGATCAATAGGCAATGGCTCAAACTCCTTCAATGCACACGGAGCTCCAGCTTATCTGTCATGGAACATGTCAAAGTTCAGCTAACTGGATGTCTTAAAAAATGCAACATGTCGAAGTTTCCCCAAGCTAACTTACTGGTTGCTTCCAATGTAGACACATCTGAAAATGCCACGTCCAATAAGTTGGCCTTTTCACCATTGACTTGCTAGTGTTAACTGCCCTTTCTTTCAGCAACTTGAGCTGAAGCTGCAGGGTTCTCCACCTATCCACGACTTTGAGGCGTCAAAACCGGGGTGATAGCTGTGCAATTCTTTCTTCTTCTTCTTTCGACAACAAAGGGCGGAAAGAAAACTTCCCAGCCTATGTTTCCAGATATAATAAAATCACTAAGAAGATCAAATATTCTAAATAGTTTAATGTCAAAACAGTTCAATTTGGGTCAAGTTGCTCTGATCCAAAAGAGCGACTAGCAGCATACGTGGCACAACATTTCCGATGGACAGGTTTATGCAATATCATGTTTGAAATCACTTCTAAACACAAATAGATTAAAGGCGGTGTCGCCCAAAATTCTCTCTTTTATTTATTTATTTATTTATTTAGGAGGTATCATTCTGGAAAGATCAATCATAATAATAAATTTTCCTCACCAGATTGAAATTGGACAATACTCATGCAAATTCCAAGAAGGCAATTTCATGTGAAGCTCTGCAGCATCATTAGTAGCTGGAATATGAAGCTTAGGACGTCTGAGTGATACATACCTATAACACTTTGAAAGGAGGAATCCCGAGATTGCTATTAGGGCACGCATGACAAAATTTATGGAATAGAAATTGATTTTTGGCCAGAAATTAATTTTTCAATTTCTATTCCCCAGACAAGTTTTTGAACAAAGAAACATATTTGATAACGACTCAAAATTTCTATTTCTGGAATAGAAATCTGCTTGATAACATAATAAAATTTATATTTCTAGGAATAGATATTGATTAGATAACAACATAAGAAATCCTCAAATACAAAATAATAGTCAAAATAATACTAATAGAAAAGCAAAGAAGCTTTGATTTGGGGCACCTCATGTTTCTGCATCAGATCAAATCATCATTCATCTGCCTTACCAAGACTGCGACCTTAAAGAACTGGAGAAAAACGCTTCACACATTCCACTGATGCATTCAAGCAAAGAGAATGCTATTGGACACCACCAGAAAAGAACTTGACATTTATGTCGCCATTGTCTTTTTTCTATTAGTTAAATGAAACAAGAAAGAAGCATGGGCAAAAGGAAATCAATTATTCTAATTGAAGGAAGTTGGATCTTAACAGAATGGACTCCTGAGTGGAAACAACTGAATACAATTGAAGCAAAGGAAGATAGGTGGTTAATGGAAGCACGATGACAAACGAGCAGAGGAGCAAATGGATCAGAAGAAAGATGACCTAATTACATGAATGTGACAGTAAGTTATAGTATGATCTTTTGGTCATCGATCAATAAAATAATGAGAACTCATAATATATAAAAAAATAACTTATTATTATTGTTATTTGCTTTAGTTTGTCTTTCTTTTCTCTTTGTCCTCCGAGAATTGTTATGTAACAGATTCTTTTTGAATCCATTATTTATAAAAAAATTTCCTGTGACTTTTGAAACCCACAATTTCAACCAAACATTTTTACTTGAAAATAAAAACAACAATTTATTATCCAGAGAGAAAGCAATGAATAAAGTTTACATAACAACAACTCGAATTTGATCAACTGCCACACTCGGACATTTTTTCCTTGCATCAAACTTGAGTTGTATACCACATGGTTTATAAAAGTCTATATAATTAAATCCATAACACCAACAGAGCAGTAAAGAGCAGCAATCAGTAAGTGAAGGAAAAGCGACAACTTTGACATATGAACGACCTGCAACCATAGAGGGTTTCTCTACACCTAAACAATTACGCTATGTGCATCTTGAACACCACAAGCTAGAAAATAAACCCGGACATGCTCAGCTCAGATGACGATTCAGCAACATATTTGAAGGGGTATCTAATTCGATGAGAGCAGAGCAAACCGACGCACTAAAGGAACGAGGGCTCTTGGCCATCAAAGGATGAATCAGGAGCTACGTTGCCAGCTCAACATACCAAGCAGTATCGTACATGTAACACTACACAATTCTCAAATCAATGCTAATGTCTCTAAGGCAAATTGTCGAACAACTGCGAGAGGTTCGGTAGTTCAGTAGACAGATACATTCAATGAACCGGCATCGGCGTGGCGTGGCGCAATCAATGAGCGCCTAGGGTTGAGGACGGAGTTGGAGTCGACGGTAGCGAGCAGACGGAGTGGATGCTGCCAAGAGGAGTCGTCGACTGCAAGGAGGACGAAGTCAGAGTCGACAGCGAGGTGAGCGACGATGTGATTGACGAGAGGATGGAGTTGGAGTTGACAGCAAGATGAGCGACGATCTGACTGGCAAGAGGACGGCGACGGCAGGGAGGGCCGCGGTTCCGATCTCGGAGACGAACCCGAGATGGGTTCGACGCGATCGGATCCGGCGGAGTCGTCGACTGCAGGGAGGACGAAGTCAGAGTCGACGGCGAGGTGAGCGACGATGTCACCGGCGAGAGGATGGAGTTGGAGTCGACGGCGAGGATAGACAGCTTCGAAGTCGACCGCGCTAGGTTTTTGGTTGAAGCGTTGAGGAGAAGGAACGTTCCCGTCTGGTGAACGAACGGCTGCGTTTGGTTGTGTTTCTTTTTTGTGTTTTTAAACACTTTTTTCTGTTTTTTTGTTTCTGGGAACAAAAAAGGAACAGAAACGCGTTTGGGTGCATTTCTGTTCCTTTTTTGTTCTTTTGTTCCCAAGAACAAAAAAGAAACAGAAACAAGAAACACAAATTTTGTGTTTCTTGTTTCTGGAACACAAATGAGAAACACTTTTTTTTTTATTTTTTCTCTTATTTTCTTGTTCTTCTTTCTTTTGGCCGGTCGCCGGCCTCGGCCATGGCCGGCGACCGGCCGACGAGGGCCGGCGGCCTCGCCCAGCCACGGCGAGGCCGACGCTCGCCGGCCGCTGGGCGAGGTCGGCTCGCGCCGGCCTGGGTGAGCTCGATCTCGCCCAGATCGGGCGAGGCCGAGCTCGCCCGGCGGCCGGCGGCCTCGGCCTCGCCGCTCGGCGGTGGCCGGCGAGGCCGCGCCTCGCCGCCGCCGGGGCGAGCTCGGCCTCGCTGGATCAAGGCGAGGCCGACCTCGCGCCGGCCTAGGCGAGCTCGATCTCGCCCAGATCCGGCCTCGAGCTCGCCCAAGCCGGCGAGGCCCAGCTCGCCCGGCGGCCGGCCGGCCGAGCCTCGGCCTCGCCTGGCGGTGGCCCGGCGAGGCCGAGGCTCGCTGGCCGCTGGGCGAGCTCGGCCCTCGCCGGCCGGTCGCTGGCCAAGGCCTTGGCCGGCGACCGGCCAAAAGAAGAAAAAAAAAATGAAAAAGAAAAAAGAAAAAAAGGAAAAATAAGAAAAAAATAGAAAAAATAAAAAAAAATAAAAAAATTATTCAAATTTACCGAACATGTTTCTGTTTATTTTTTATTCCCGGAACAAGTTTACCAAACGCGTATTTTTGTTCAAAAATTGTTCCCCGGAACAGAAACACTTTTTTCTATTTCTGTTCCCTGGAACAATTTTTAAACAGAAACACAAACAAATGCGCCCTAAATAGGATCTGCTCCAGCTCAACATGAAGCTGAAGCAGCATGTCATCATTTACTTACTCATCCTCTCTTACAATCAAAAGTTTCTATGGGAGCACAAAAAAGGAAAGACCTGTCTTATTAGAGAACATAAGATGAGCGAGGAGATTTAAGGACATAGGGGCATGACTAAAGCACACTTAATATGCAAAATGGAACAGTCTCAATGGGAACCATATTTGTGAGAGAAGAAGTCCATGATTCGACAAAAGTTACATTTATAAAGTAATCGCACAGGAATACAATGCTCCAAAAACCTAAGAGTTCACAAAATGTTACAGAAACACTGCAGGGAGCCTACTTGTCCTTCTCAATATGTACAAGACCACCCTTTGATAATCAGAAGACATTAAAGCAGTGTTGTATGAGTGTCTTTAATAATGAATGACAGAAAAGCACGGGGAATTAAGGAGGAGGTGGAGAAATAATAACTCAAACAACTGGTGGGGGTGTTTGAGATGTTTGAATGTTTGTCTGTTGGATATCCCCACATAGGAACAATGGGGACAGTTATTGTGAAAAACTGGCATACTTACAGCCATATTAATACTGTGTCTATGCAATTGGTTCAAAACTTTACTTCACAATTACAATTGCAGAGACAGCAGCAAGCAGAAAGATTGGGTGAAATTTCGAACATCGAAAGCAATCCGTCAATGTATAAAAAGGAAAGAACAAAGAGGAATAGATAAAATGCTTAAAAACAATCGCAAAGTAATCCTTTTCCTCAAAAGGCTTTTTCTCCACTAGTCAATATAAAAATTAGCCCTTCAAATTGAAAAAGAAATACACTTATATGCATAACCAACCCATATCTGTTTCCAAATTACCTGATCATTATCATGTCCAGATTCACCAACCCAAAGCTTTCCTTCAGAATCCTTTAAACACACAGCTGTGTGACCAGCATATGCGCCACTGACCCATTTCTCTAGAGTCTCAAAACCACCCCACCTCCCACGAATTTTGGATATTGCAAGAAAGTCTCCAGAGTGGATATCATCAATGCTGATGTTTGTAACCCAAGGCTGGGGACGTTGCTCAAATGAAGCTCCCATATGCTTGTTGAGAAAACTAATGTTAGATTTCTCCCCCCACCCCGTATTTGAAAACAAGGGAAACACATCCCACAGTGCTTGAAGGGTCCCTAGCATCCCAGCTTGCATCAGAAAGATTGACACTCCTCTGCTTTTCACCTGTAACTGAAATAATGGAAAATCCAAGTGTAACAACTCACCAATATGCACATGCAAGAGCAGAAGAGAAAAAAAGATAATTGCAGCTTACATATTCAAACTCAGCTTTTCCTTCCCACTCTTTGAACTCGAATGTGTGCTCACGAGATAAAAAATAGTAGTCCCATGTCACGCGGTATGGGATTGCAAAGACATAAATATCCATACATGTCCAGCTATGGGCTTTGCTGACCTGGATGAGCAATCCAAACTTATGGTTACAAGCCGGATACCTAGAGCTAGTTGTTAGTTTCCATTTTTAGCAGAAGCATATGCAAAAACAAGAACTATCAACATGAGGCAGTACCCACCTAGACTGGAATTGCCTCCATAAGATAAATTGATTTTACATCAAACAAAACAACCTAACTTGTATGAGCAACCAAATCACTAAGTCCTTCTTCCAACACTTAAAACCTAGACACAAAAAACTCAAATGACCAACCATGGTACCACCAATTCGTGGGGCTTAATCAAGTACAAACAAGCAGATGAAAGGAGAAGAAAAGAAACCGCAGCAAGAGGCGAAATCCACTAGAAACATATTGAAGCAAGGCACTTCAGTTGATAAGAAATGGACCATAAGTAGATAGAAACTTAATACAGTTCGGTACTTTGAATCCATTAGAAAAAATCAACCTCAAGCTCAAACTAAGTACCAAAGTTACCAAGAATTAATCAGAAACTGCCAAAAGTTGGCAAACGATGGCCATTAGACCCCATCAACAAAACGCTACAACCTCACCTCTCCCCTAATTATCACAAAACCGAACAGCAGCGAATTGAGTTAAGCAACGACAGTAGACCAGAAAATCTCAAAAGCTCGTGAACAGTGACCATCTCTCCCCATTACCAAACCGCCACAAGCTCAAACCTCCCAAAATCTTCCAGAATCGCACTCAAACACAAGGATTTCCATTCCGTCCTCCACAATCACTGAACAAAAACCAAGACTTGGAATCATCATTCCATTCCATTGCTTTCCCCATCATTTCCCGATTCCATTCCATTCCACCGTACAAAACCCGACATAATAGTCCAACAGAAAACCTCTCCGCATCAGTGACCACAAGCTCAAACCACCCAAAAAAAAAAAATCCAGAATGGCACTCAAAACCAAACAGAGACCAAGCCAAAGCGACGCAATGAAATTAAAGGACGGACCTTGATGTGAAGCGTGCCTCCCCCAAACTCGCTCCCGGTCTCGTTGTGGAACTCCAACCAAGCAGTGTTCTCGTAGAAGCAAGCTCCTTTCCACGCCAGAGAGCCGTTGGAGGGAGAAGCGGCGCCGACGAAGGCGGGCAACAGGTCCACGGGACGGCGAAGGGCGTTGAGGATTGGCCAAGACAGCTGCCTCGGCAGCAGGGGGAGTACATCCTCCGGGTGGAACGGTAGATTCGCGGCTCGAGAGCGCGGGATGAGCAGAGAGAAGAGCGCGAAGAGGAAGAGGAAGAGGAGAAGCAGCAGAAATGGCGGACGAGAAGCCATTGAAATGGGAGAGAGAGGGAGAGAGAGGGAGAGAGGGAGAGTCAGCCTCCCAGTGAAGTCCCCCTTGGACAGTTGGACTGCGTAACGAGCTATCAAAAGGTGATATGTAGGCACAGGCAAGAGGAGTAAATAAATTTGATTGCTCTTGGACGCATAGTAATTACCAAGTAATGTGATCAGCCAAGTAAATGAATCCATATAATCGGAATAAAGCATCATTGGAGCTGAAGAGATTCTGTATTTTCATATTATAAATTAATACCATAAAAATAATAAATTATGGGAACAATGACCCTAATATCTCGAATTATTTCAAGTTGCAAGAATTCCTAAATTATACTGGCTATACAAAGAATAGGAAATGTATAAAGTTGGGAATTTTCTAGTGGTGGATGGAAGGTATAAGTTTAGGTATTGATTTTCATGCAAAGTGCAGGATTTTTGGTGGTGGCTTTGGTGGGCGGAGAGTATTTTTCTTTTATATATAAATTTGAGTGTTTTGAGTCTTTAAACATAACCCACCTAAGATAAATTCAAGCCAAACTTGACAAAAACGGGGGCAGTAGTTTGCACGTAAGTGTGGTATTAACTATTTTAAGTAAACGAGGTAAATTACAACATAACGTTCAATAAGGGTTGTAGTTTGCGCTCAAGGGAGGATTTGTTGGACTACATAATGATTAAGTTAGCCATGAGTTGGTTGGTAATCTCCGAAGTGATCAAGAAACTTACAAGATGAGTGATCTCTAGGTAGATAGTGATACAATGTTTGTGAAATACAAGTAATTTCGGAGAGGGAAAACTTTCGGGAAAACAAGAGAGCAAAAGAGCTTTTCAAGTTGTGGGGGAAAAGCCTGCCTTCGCCAAAGCTTGTGTCCTTTTATAGGACCAAATGCACGAGCTACTTCAGCAAAAAGTGGTGCTGCGGTAAATTAATATGATACTACTGTAAATCCTTTTTTTTTTCAACAATGCTATGACAGATGAGTTGCTTCATGGTGTTGTTCTATTGTTCAGATAGGTAATCTATTTTTCAGTGATTTTATGCTTCATGATTTTCATCTTCTTCTCATTGGTTGATTCTATAGTTGTTATTTTCGTTGGTGTTGCCACCATGATGTGATTCACTAGAATTGCATTTTGATTTGATTTTCGATGTGGTTTTTTCCAAGACAGCAACATATTTATTTGGTGATTGTGTTGCCACAAGATGGGTTGCAACAAAATCTTTTGTTGCAAAAATAAGGTTTTTTTTTTAGTGTGGTGGTAATTTGGGTGCTTCGGAGATTTAGCCAGTTTAAGATTGACATTTTATATTTTTTTCTGTAAAATTGAAATTATCTCATCATTTAGAATTGTATCTTTTGAGGAGATGTGAGACATAGGAGTCATGGGTTGATGATTGTGATCAAATTCCCAAAGTAAAACCGAGTGACTCTGGAATTGATAAAGAAATGCATAAGATTAGAAAACTTTTATTCACGAGATGTTGGGACAAAATGGGTGTGGAAAAGTTCATGCTTTTGATCGGAGAAGGTAGTATTTTAATTACTGGACCAAAGTGTTCCCACCAATTGGGAATTAGTAGGGTAATCATTCTGCGGGGAAATTTGATTTAAAGTAGAAAAGCTGGGTGTAAAGGTTATTTTTGGCAATAAAAAAGTATTCCACCATAATTGTTGGTAATAGTAATACCAATGAGTAAAGGTAGGGAGATGTGGTAATCCAGTGATTAACCTAGCTTGGAATCTTATAGGGGTGTGAGGGGTTAGCCGGAGGAATGACTTGGGGTACCGTTGTTGGGAAATGAGTGATTTTATTGAGGCTATCAGGTGCTGAAAAGTGTTTAAATCCAATTTATTTGGTTTCGGATAGAATATGTTTGTAATGAATTAATGGGTTTCCCAAATCTTGTGATTTGTAATGCTAATTTTTTGGAAAAGTATTTCTTGCAAAAACTTCAGTATTTTCATGGTAAAGTCTTTCTTCTACTGTCATTAAGGTTTGGTATTAGCTTTTCATGCAAAACGGTGATTTTTTATCTCGGGGGGTCGCCAGAGGTCTAGTAATCACCTCAGTGGAGAATCGTTGACGTTGTTGACGCTTAAAAATGGCCACGTGGACGTTCAACACGTGAGATTTCAACGTTCGCTACGTTGACGTTGAAAAAATTGGTCACCATGTCGACCTGGACCCTCATTGGTCACCATGTCGACCTGGACCCTCAATGGTCCCTCAATAGTCAACCGGGGGAAGAATACGACGTTCACTACGTTGAAGAAACACAAAGGTGGGCAGCGTTCCTTTCGCTAGGTTCGTCTCAGTCGATCTCTCTCAAAAACACGGCACGGAGAGAGACGGAGGAATAGAGAGAGAAGGGGGCGAGGAGAGAGAGAGAGAGAGGGGAAGAGCGACGACGGTGGATTGCAGGTGGTCGAAAGAAAGGGTCGAGCGACGCCTGAAATCTCCATTTCCGAGCACCAGGCAAGATTTTCGTTTTTTTTAAAGTTTAATGTCCGGAGCGATGTAGGGTTTTGCTTCACCGGCAACGCTTCGGCCGCCAAAAATCCAACCATATTTTGATTCCCCACATCTCCTTGAGTCTACAGGGGTTCCACAAAGTTCTAGTTGGAGTCAGATTCTAGAGAAACGAACTCTCGAAGTCCGCTCTGCGTTGCAGGTGAACAGTGGGCGCCGCCTGACTTATTGGTAAGCCACCTTTCGGGGGCGGCGACCTGTCAAATCTCGTAATTCTAGAATTAATTATTTTCTTGAGAAGGTAGTCCGCAATTTCCAGGTTGTCTTTGAGTTAGATCGGGTGCTTCTCTTCTCAAAGAAAGCAAATTATTCTTGGGTCTGTTGAGTATTGGTCTGCAGTTTGGCTTGCCTGCTTTAGTCCTTGTGGATGTTATTATTTGCTTGAGAATAATGCTGTGCGAGCTAGGAAAATATACACAAGATTGGTATGCTATATAATAGGGTGCGTTCTGTTTGCCCACAGGTTAATAATCAAGACGACAAGATGCCGCGAGCTGAAGATATTGCCTGGAAATTCGTGATTAGACAGGGCAAGAAATGGCGTTGTCCTTACTGCAAAAATGAATACTCTGGATCAGTGGCAAGAGTGAAAAGTCACTTTCTTAAACAACCAAAACAAGGGATCGTCTCTTGCACAAAAGCGCCAGAGCACATAAGCACGCTGATGGAATTGTTACACAATCAGGTGGCTTTGGTACTCGTGGTAGCTACATTATCTGCTTGAGAAAAATGCTTTGCGTGCTAGAAGGTATATAAAAAATGGGGATAATATATGATGCGGGTGCGCTCTATTTGCTTGCAGGTTGATAACAAAGATGATATAGCCTGGAAATTCGTCTATAGACTGGGGGAAAACAAATGGCGTTGTCATCATTGTAGGGAAGAATTCCTTGGAGACCTTGCAGGAGTGAAAGGTCACTTGCTTGGAGTCCCAACTGAACGGATTTCGATTTGCACAGAAGTGCCGGACCACATAAGAACTCTAATGCGGTCATTACTCGATGAGGTGGCTGAAGAAGAGAGCAGAGAGGTGGCTGAAGGACAGATCAGAGAAGCCAACCGTCAATCCTCCACGGAACCACAATCACGTGACATGCCCACTCAAGCTGAGATGGAGGCTGAAGAAGAGAGCAGGGAAGCCAACGGTCAATTTTCCACGGGACCTTTATTCTCGCCAGGATTCCTCGAATATATGGAACAGTTAAACTTCAGCCAACAGGATGTCATTCGGTTAAACTCTGCCCAACAATCACAAACAGAGCGTCAGTTTCATCAAAGTTCAACAATGCCATCACAGGTGCAAAATAACCATGGTATGTCCATGTAAAGTTTCTATACATTCATCCAGGCGTGGAGAAAAGAAAAATCATTATTCGTATCAGTAACTCTCTCTATAATAACTCAAATTCATCTGCTTCCATATCGTATCGATTCCAAATTACAGTTGCATCATCACATATTCTATATGTCCGATATCATTATCTTTTTACCGCACGGTTTATTTCATCAAAATATTTACTTATGAGCATATGTTGATTTTCACTGTAAATATTTTTTTTCAATCAAGTTCTAGACATTCATTTTACCTGTACCCATGGCTTGATTTAAAAGTCCCATTGTTGATTTATTTTACGCTTGACTTTTTTAGTGCAACCAGTTTTGGTGCCCCCTCAACATCAAAATGCTCCACATCAATCCGAGACAAGGAATGTGCTGCAGAATCCAACTGCACCATCATCAACATCTCTAAGGGATATGGATTTACGTATCCTACCATCTTCACAAGTTTCAAATGCTGCTCCACAGTGGCCGATCGACGTTTCAAACTTCAACCAACAGGATATCAATGGGCTAAACTCTGGCCAACAATCACAAGCAGAGCGTCAGTTTCCTCAGAGTTCAACAATGCCGTCACTGGCACAACATTGCCATGGTATGTTCATGTGAAGTTTCTATACATTCATCTAGGCGGGGAGAAAAACATCTATTATATTTTTCAACGCAAACACGTCGGATTTTTTAACCAAAGTGGTGACTTTTAAATATCTCCGATAAACATGCTTTTTCCTCACAACTGTTCAAATATGAAGAGAGTCAATAACCTATTCCTTAATAACCATACATCCAATGCATTGCACGTGGCCAGTGGATCCACTGGATCCAGTAAAGTAACTACAATAAGCATTCTCCCGTGTTCCAATCAACCATATCCTAACTTTGATGAACAAAACACAGGTGAAAGTTCCATGATGGCTTTAGCGGAAGCGGAATTGTATCTTCATGATTTGCCAGATCAGTCACAGTGTTACATTCAATCTCAAATGCAAATGAATGCCCGGGAGACTCCAGCAGGGGCGTCATCATTCCAGGATGATCAATTACCTGCTGTAGATGATTTAGATTGCTTGCAGGATTGCAATCAGCACTCTCAATTGCAAACTTCAATGGACATAGATCCCTCCATCGCACCACAGCATACAAGTGACACTTACATTATTGAGGCAACAACGGTTGATTTGCAAGTTCTAGAGGTGGCAACAAATACAACAGACCCATCGTCATCACAAGGTGTGTCTGGATTAATCTTCATTGTTATTATGGTTCCACTAGATTCTTAAATGTCCCCGAATTATTTTATCTAATTCTAACATATATTTTTTTATAAATTAGATATGAACAGGGGTTCTCCAGTCATGGACGTACCGAGCATCTATGCCAACGATGAAGAGATAAGAAACCTGAAAAGAAAAGTGGAAGAACTCGACGACAAAGAGGCTATCATAAAGGAGCAGATGCATGTAGAGTATGCTGCTTCCTCAGTTCGGAAGAAGCCGAAAATATTGGTTGAGAGATGGCTGAAAGAGACAGAAAGGGCAAGAAACAATTTTCAAATAATTGGCCCAGCCAATGCGGAAACTTTGCCACTAAAGGAACAGGTGGAGACATTGACGAGAGAAGTGGAAGAACTCATGGGAAAAACGCTTCCACAAACACTGCTCATAGAAGAGAGAGATGCCAAAGGAGTCAAACTTTTGGAACGAAAGTTAACAGGTGAAGCGATTCATAGGAACATTGAGTTGATTTGGGACCATCTTACGAAGAATCATGAATGCAAATTGGGTATTTATGGAATGGGTGGTGTTGGGAAGACAACTATTATGATGCACATACATAATAGACTTCTCGAAGATGCAACTTTCGATGGAGTGGTTTTTATCACTGTGTCCAAAGATTTCAGCATTTATAAGTTGCAGAGCGATATTGGGAAGGCATTAAAATGTGGCGTTATGGAGGATGAGGATGAGAAGAAACGAGCAGCGATCTTGTCGAATCATTTAGAAAGAAAGAAGAATTGTGTATTGATTCTTGATGATGTGTGGGAACATCTTGATCTTGAAGAGGTGGGAATCCCTGTTAGAGCAGATGGACTTACGTTGGTCTTAACTACTCGATCCCTTGATGTATGCCACCGGATGCAATGTAAAAAGACGATAAAAATCAATCCTCTATCTCGACAAGAAGCTGAGAGTTTATTTTTGGAGGAGCTTGGATCTGAAGTAGCATTTAATTCGGAAATTGAAGCAGTTGTGGAGTCCATTGTTAGAGAATGTGCAGGCTTGCCGATTGGAGTCATCACAATGGCAAGAAGCATGCGAGGAGTGACTGATGTGTTTGAATGGAGGGATTCCCTGGTTAAATTGGAAGAATCAAGTAAGGGGCAAACAGATATGGAGAAGAAGGTCTTAATGAATCTAAAATTCAGTTATGATCGCCTTGGTAATTCTGATGTGCAACAATGCTTCTTATCTTGTGCACTTTATCCAGAAGATAAATTGATTGATAAGTTCGAGTTGGTAGAATTCTTTATTGACCAAGGATTGATTGGTGGATTGAATACGAGGAGGGAACAATATGATAGAGGCCTCACCATATTGAACAAACTACGAAATGTTTGCCTATTGGAAGATCATGGGAGCGAGATGAAGATGCATGATTTGATTAGAGACATGGCATTGCACATCATGAGTGCGACTTCCATTGTAAAAGCAGGAAAGAGGTTGGAAAGTATTCCATCTGAGGAATATTGGACGGATGCTTTGGAGAAAGTTTCTCTGATGAAAAGTGACATTAGAGCATTTCCATTGAACATGTCACCAAATTGTCCTAAACTATCAACTTTACTACTGAATGGAAGCTTGTCAGAGGATGTGGTCCTCCCAGATTCTTTGTTCAAACGGTTATGTGGGCTAAAGGTTCTAAACTTGAGTGGATGTGAACTAACAGAACTTCCAAATTCCATCTCAGACTTGGTGAACTTGAGGGCACTATTGCTTGTAGGGTGTTCGGAATTGCACCGTATTCCTTATTTAGGGAAGCTCACATCTTTAAGAAAATTGAACGTTGGTGGCTGTTATGAGCTTGAAGAAGTGCCCGAGGGTCTACAAACATTGGTGAACTTGAGATACCTTGACCTACGTCTTACATCGATCATTAAATTACCTGAAAGAGTACTGGGCGGTTTGCTAAACTTGCAGCATCTTAAAGTTAATTTTCTAGACGGACAAGACATGACAAAATTGAGGGCACTGGAGACACTCGAATGCTCTTTTGAAGATGCGAATGATTTCAACAAGTGTGTGAAGGTTATTGAACAAAGTAACCCTCGCTACTATTATTATCTCCACATGGTTCAAAAAGATATTTTTTATGAGGAGGAAGAAAGTTATATTACTCAATCTGAGAATCCGGAGAGGAAAGTCGACACTTTGGGGTGGGATCATGCTATTGTGAGTGTGGGAGGGAAATGCACCGGCATTTTTATTTTGATTCCCCAAGACGTGCAGAAAATGACAATGAGCAAATGCGACGGTATAACAAATTTGTCTAGCGTGGGTCCGCTTGAATACCTTGAGGAGCTAGATATAGTAGAATGTGAAAACTTAGGGGCGCTATGTGGAGAACAAGATGAAGAAGTAGTCGATATCCACGACTCCCTTGCCCCAAGCCCTACCCCCCTCCTCTTCCCCAACCTTAGGGTTTTAAAATTATATAAATGTCCGAAACTGAAGTATCTCTTTGGGCATGGGTCTAAATCCAACCTTCCGCATCTACGAAAGATTGGAATATACGAATGTGAGGAAATGGTGGGGATAATAGCAGCAGTTACATCCCCACCACCACATCCGCTCCCATTTTTCCCTAGTCTGGAACAGATTTGCATTAGAAGCTGTAGCAAGATGAAGAGAGCGGTGGAATCCGAGTGGATGCCCCACTTCCCTACTCTGAGAAGTATTGAAGTAGTCGAATGTGAGAAGATGGAGGAGATAATCGGAGGTCCTCCCCTATACTCGCCAGTTGAAGAGATTTCTCTCGAATCTCTTAACGCAATAAGTTGCGACAACATGAGAAAGCTGCTTCCGCATGAGTGGCTGCTCCATCTTCGAAATCTTCAAAGTATCTCTGTCACTCACTGCAAAGGAATGGTGGAGATAATAAGCGGAGCTGGACAAGGCCAAGAAGGAAGCACGATGACTCCTGTAAACAACACCCCTTCATCCTTCCAGCCTCCTATTTCTCTCCCAAAGCTGGATTTGTTGCTGCTATACGATCTACCCCAGCTGAAGAGCATATGTGAAGTCCCAATAAGCTGCGATTCCATGAAAATATTGACAGTGTCCACATGCCCAGAACTGAAGAGGATTCCTTTGCAACTGCGATTGCGTGAAATTGAGGAGCTTCCGCATAGTAGGGTGAAAGATGAGGAAAAGTGGAAGACGCTAATGTGGGATCATCCTGATGCTCAGGCTATTCTTCGACCTTATCTCCGAAAAGAGGAACACGATATAGGTTAATGAGTTCAATGAGTTTAATTGATATACGATTGCTTCACTTCTTAAGAGTCCTTATAAAGATGTAGCTTTTCTGTCTATGTAGTCATGTAGCTCTAACAGTGGCCTTTTGCAGTATTGGACGCCAGGAGAAAGATCTCCCAGGACTCTGCTCTTGAAGAAAGCCCTACTGCTTGAACATGCTTTCCTGCAAACTTGACTCAAGTTGCCATATGAATTGACTTTCTTCGTGTGGCCATGCTTTGTGTATTTTGAATGCAGTCGCATGTTTTATTGATGACTGGAAATGAGTCAATCCGGTCGATATTTCAGGTTAGTCAAAAAACAACAGATCTGAAGATTTGGGAAGCCAAGGGACTAGCAGAGTCTGTTTCCTATCTTGTCTTATAACCGAAAAAACAATTTATTATTATGGATTGATCTTACTGGAATATTAGCCTTCTAAGAAAAGAGAGAATTTTGGGCAGCACCAACTTTAATTTTTTTGTGTTTAGAAAGGATTTCAAATATGTTATTGCTCTAACCTGTTGATAGAAAATGTTGTGCCACATACGCCGCTTCACTCTTTTGGATTATAGTAACATGACCCTGATTAAACTTGATTTGACATTAACCTATTGGGTATAGAATACTTGATCTGCTTAGTAGTTGTATCATATCTGGAAACATAGGCTGGGAAGTTTTCTCTTCACCCTTTGCTGTATAAATTCACCTCAGCCCCACTTTGAATTAAGATGTAAGAAGATGAAGAAGAAAGAATTGCACAGCTATCATCCCTCCTCTAATGCCTCGAAGTCAGGGATAGATGGAGAGCCCTACAGCTTCAGCTCAAGTTGCTGAAAGATTAGAGCAGTTACCACTAGCAAGTCAATGGCAAAAAGGCCAGCTTATTGGACGTGACACTTTCGGAAGTGTTTACATTGCAAGCAACTAGTAAGTTAGCTCTGGGAAGCTTCAACATGTTCCAATTTTTTTAGATATCCAGTCAGCTAAACTTTGACATATGACATGACAGAAAAACCATATCTCTATGTGCATGGAAGGAGTTTGAGCTATTGCCTAATGATCCAAATTTAGTGGAGTGCATGAGGCAATTAAAGCAGGTAATGTTTTTGTTATGCTCTGGGATCCAATATATCCTCTCATCTGATCTAAATATGCTGGGAGGAAACTTTCTTTTATCATTTCGAGGTAATTGATTGCTTTGCTACTACATCCGAACATTCTGCAGTATTAAGGTAGTGAAACTGTGCGTTGCCTTTCCATCGCATCTACACGTCCCAGCTCAATGGTCATTCATTACTTGACTCAAAATTTCAACATTTCAACATTTCATACATACTCAGGTTGAGGGTTGGCTCAGCATATATCTAGAATATGCACATCACGGTTCAATAGACAAGTATATCCAGGAGCATCTTGGGACCCTAACAGAATCTAAACCATTGATCAAGCATCATGAGATGACTTGCATATTGGATTAGGACGATTGGACCTTCTTCTTTGTGCCTACAGACCTGTTAAAACTCTTTGGCTTGCGCAGGGATTTAAAGGGAGCTAATTTATTTGTGGATGCATCTGGGATAGTTAAACTTGCTGACTTTGGGATTGCTAAATATGTGAGTTTCCACCTCTTCACTACAAGACTACTGAGTGCATGTAGAAATTCCTTGCTGATCTGTGGTGCATTCAAATGTGAAGTCAGGGACCCAGGGTGACTGCACACTTATCATTATTGGTTCGTGGCATTTCATATATGCAAGAATCCATTATAGATGGATGAAATGTTATTGAGTAATTTTCTTCACTTTTTTTCCTATTGTTTCGGGTAAAGTTACTATGTTGCATAAACTTAGAAAGATTTCTTGCTGTAAATAGATGCCAAAACCTAATGAGAGTTCTTTCCTTTTCTATTGATTTCTAAAATGTTCCTAAGAGCGGTAGTGAATAAAATGCAATACCTTTGGCGAAAGGTTGTGGTGTTGTTTTTGCTGCTTCTCTGCATTCCAAAAGAAGGATAGAATTTAGTTAGAGTAAAGAAGGGCCTCCTTCCTAACATGGGGTAAATAAAAGTGTATTGGTCCATAGAACGGAATTCTAGACAGTAGCCACGGTATTGTTGCTCTCTTTTTGTGTTCTCAAGCTTTTGCTGAGATCATGTTGTTGATTGCTTCATGTCCTTTTTCTCAGTGTTGAGCTAACATAAGTTGAAAGTGGTTGATTCAGTTATCGATATGATGTATCTATATCTATAAAGATGTTGCTATTTTATCCAGTGTTCCATGAACACACCAAGTAGTCTTTGGCTTTATTAATGTCGTACCATTTCTTAGCTGACCTGACAAGCAGCTTACTGCTCTTTGAAGGGAAGTCTAAACTGGATGGCTCCAGAGGTACCCTGCTTTTGTGAACGTTAATGCTGCATTCTTTTTTATCATGTCAAAATGATGAAATAATATATCCTATAGCTCATACAAATCCTTGATGGCAAATAATTACAGCACGGATCTCAATCTTACTGTCGACATGTGGAGTTTAGGATGTACTATGACCGAAATTATAACTGGGAAATCTCCTTGGAGTATGAGCAGGTAAGGATGCTGCATTGCTTTTTCATTTTCTCTGTTTGTCCTTCCAAGCAATACACTTCCAGCCAAATCTGCATCATCGTTTTCTGTTGGAAGTTCTGGTCCATGCGCATTACCATTTGGTATGTGATCTGTGTCATGAGTTCTGTAGGTTGAATCATTAATGCAAGCTCAAGCCATATTTGAGGTGATGCGAAGTCTCCAGCAATACCTGAGACGTTATCTGCCGAGGGAAAGGATTTCTTGCAGTGCTGCTTTGGAAGACAGCCTGCCGAGAGGCCTTCAGCTGCTATGCTACTTGAGCATGCTTTTCTGCAAATTTGAAGTTGCAGATGACTAACTTATTTCACGTGCCGTACATTGTCGCAAAAGGGGTGTTGTCCTGTAAAGTTCCATATTTACTAAACCAAAAGGATCACATGATCCATAGATGTGATGAAGTACTTGTATATCAACAAAATAAGACGTGTGTTCCTCTTGCATGGTCTGACTGGCAGCAGACTGATCTAGGCAATTTGACAATGTTGCTTAATCTAAACCTTTTAATGTAGAGTGTATTCGTATCATAAACATTTTGTGCAAAGTACATTTATTCATCAAAATTGAATAGTATTGATTTGTCTCAAATAAGCAACAGATCAGCGAAACACAAGCAAGAAAACCCAGAAAAGAGAAAAGAAAAAGAAAATCGAAGCGATAGTGCATCAGAATTCCTAAACTTATTTTGAAAGCATATACTCCGTCGATTTGGTGGCAGGAAAATTGGCAGGTTTGGGAAACCTGCAATGTCTTAGGATTGGGGAAGTGAAGGGAGAAGTATCAAAGTTATATGCATTGAAGGCTCTTGATTCTTCCCTTCAAGAATGTCGCTGATCTCAACAAATACATGAGATTTCTCAGACTAGAGTGGCCCTCATCACCGTCACCAAATTCTGGTGAATCGAGAAAAGCCATTGTGGTCTGCTTGTGATATTAAATGATGATGAGGATCCAAGATTTGCAACTTCCGAGAGGAGAATTAACGTTGATTGTTGCGATTATGCTCTTTCAGGGCAGCAAGGAAAGTCTTTCCCCCGATGGTTTTGCTACCAAGTGATGCTACAAGTTTACCGTATTTTCCCCTTATGGTTGTTTGTCATTTCGTGAAACGTTTTTAGAATAGTTTTGCATCTTGTGTCTATAAAATGCAAATAACTAATGAAATCTATTAAAAATATCTCACACCGTTCGTTTATAAGATTTTAATGGGCCTTATATTTTTATAATTTACCTTCACTTGTTCAAATTTTTAGGTCGGACTTTCTCTCATGTGCAAATAGCAATTTCTACATGAAATGCAGAGTAAACATGCTTCCCCTTTTTTTATTATTTTTTCTACGATTAAAGTGATTCCTCTACCCTAATGTATACCGGAAATATATAAAGTGTAACGGAAAAAGAAACTCCTTGAAATTTTGCAAAGTCGGAGGTGCAACTCAAACCGAGCCATGAGTCTCGGCTGCATTGGATTCTCTCTTCGTTTTCGTTTTCTTTTGTTCTTTTCCTCATTTTTCAGCCAACATCCTAACCATAAGGCGCCTTTTCTCTTTTGTCCCTTATCTCTTCCCCTCTTCTTCGTACAACTGGTTCTTCTTTTCCTGCCTCCTTTTTTTTTTCCTCTGCCCAAACCCTTAATGAAGACAACTAATAAGTGGTATTTAGTTTTCCAAAGCGTAGCATTATTGAGCACCATCATGGACCATCAAGTTCGCTAAACTCAGTCATCAATTAACTAACTAATATTGTTTGACAGGAGCTGCACCAACGTGGCAAGAAAAAGATAAACAAAAACTCAGGCAAGAACTCATTGATTTTCATGACTCCGTCGTAAAAATTGAAGAAAAGAAACTATGAGTATGTGCTGCATTTTTCTCTGCCGCTGTGTCCTTTTTGAACCACTTTTGATCCAGAATTCTACCATTCTCAGCTCTCCCTTTTGTTCCTTTTGTGTGTTTTCACACTGCTAATTTCCTTCTCTCACACATACACACACATGAAGGAATGTCGTGTTGAAAGTGGCCTCCTTTCGGCCAACCAGGAGGAGGGAACGGAAACGACTTTACTTCGAAAAGTGGGCGCGTCCATAACTCTCATAAGAATTCCAATTTAAATTCGCCTAGAGAAATTCAGAGGCAGGTTGTGTAATAGAGTGGTTCGCAAGAACTGCACTCTTATTAGAAAGGGTAGTACAATCACAAGAATGTGAGATTACAAATGGATTTTATTATGGGTCAAATTATCAGTGTTTTTTATCGTTAATTTTTATGAAGATGCAATTGAAACCTTTGAGCTCGTAACAGTAATTTAACTTATAACTTACTGAATTATTATAGTCTTTAAATCATTCTTAGGGCAATTATTTTTCTTTTTGATCTAAAGATCCAAACTACATATGAAACAAGTCTCGTGATTGGGAAAACACGAATTTAGCATATTATGCATTGCTCCTACATATTTTATATGGATGCCAAATAACTTGTATAAGTTCATGCAAATAGGATTTAGTGAATTGACAATGCAAAAGTTGAGAGAGAATATTAAGTTGATTATGTGCACTTTCGAAACTCTGTTAGTGTACATTTTTGTGGTTTTTCCTCATTCAAATATACTGATTTTCAACTTTCACTAAAATGTCGCACATTCAATTAGGGAAGCACGTGATTAATAGTCCTAATAAGCCAAGTCACAAAACCATTCATATGAGATCCAATGCGGTTGTCACCGAGTCTCGATTTGGTTGGATGCTTATTGCCATGGCAAGAGCGGCTCACATTGCAAACTCCATCCTCTAGGGATAAAGTTAAAATATTGCGTTTAGCACTACGGTGTTTTTATACTTTATAATAAATGTGTTACTTATTTTATCAATTGATCTACCCCGAACAATATGCTACTATTAGTTTAATAATTTGTCAATTTGGCTATAACCTAGAATAAGAGACAATAACAATATAAATTCAATATTGAAAACTTTTTGTTTGATTTTTTTGTCACTTATTTAGTTATTCTTTTAGCAATTACCAAATAACACCGTGTAATACCATATCTATTTATTTATTTTTTCAATTTATTTACGCCTAAAATGTGCGAATCAACATACATGATTTCACCACAAAACAAATGGACTTTTTTTTAATAAATTAAAAAAAGGATAGAAAAAGGGCTCATATTAGTAACATTTACCAGGTAATGCAAATTAAAACCAATTCTTATTATTATTACTATTACTATTATTATTACTATTACTATTACTATTACTATTACTATTACTATTATTATTTTTATTTTTGTATGTGTATTAAAAATTTCCAATACCATATCATTTCATTTTACAAGTAAAATGCATAGAATAAATATTTAGAGAAGAAGTAAGATAAGAGAACCCTTAAACAAAAGAGCATCTCTGTTCGTCGCAAGATAGAAGGTAAACATAAAATAGATAATCGCATCTTTGTCCGTTGTAAGATAGAAGGTAAACATCAAATTTAGATAATCTTACTTTAAATACTTATGTAGCAAGAACATTCATAAAAATACAACATAATGTAAGACTAAACAGTAATAAAAAGATTGATTTATATAAAGTGTCAATATAACATTATGCAAAAATCTTATACATATAATACAGGTTCATATCAATAAATGGAATATGAAGAAGTAAATTTCTGAATTTGTCAACCCACACGTCTTTGTTTACTACTCATTCTACAAAAATATGCTGTCATAAGCTACAATCTGATGGAAAAACCTACCAATATACAAAGTTCTGTTCACATCACAGGAAATGCTTTCTAGCAATCGGATCACCTCCAATATTTTGGGGGCAAAGATGGACACATTTCATTCATATGAGGGTACGAGTCCATTGTGTTGTATCTTGGCAGCTCCTTTTGATACATACCTCGTATGTGACAAAACGGAAGCTTGATGTCATCCCCATCATTGCACCACTAAGGCAAGCCGCGTTAGCTGGGTTCACTCCTATGTAGAGAAAGCCCAATGAGAAGGGCTTAAGCCCATATAATAAGTTATATGGAGCAATAAGATTTCTCACGTGGTAGCTGCAAAAAAACATAGCAACAAAAGAAAAAGAGAAAGTAGAAAATTTGGGAGTTGGGGCAATATCTGATTTACATCAAGCTTGCATCGGAAGTTGATTCATGGTCCAATTGAGCTGAAATTTTGTCAGCATGCTCGTGGCGCAATCTTCTCGAATCTAAACGGTTTGATTTTTGTTTGAAGCTCCTTACATCAGGTTTTTTGTGAATTGATCCAAACCTACGCTTTTGGTCAGATTTATCCTTAATCTCTTGTGAAATTCATGTATATTGCCAAGAATTATATTCTTGAGGTCTTTGTTGCTATGTACCTCTAGTATTTGCTAGAGAAGAACATTGTTCTCCCAATTTTTTTGATAGTGAAGATTATTGGATGGACTCCGGTACCGTGGTTTTTGATCTCCTCACATCAAGGAGCTTTTCCACATAAAAAAATCGTCTTGTGTTCGCGTGCTTGGTATTTATTTTACTCTACTATATCGATTCCTATTAAGTTTACACAAGAGGGGAGATTATTTTATTCCGCTACGTTAATTCGATATTGTTCAAATTGTTACCATTCTCCCGACTTGCTTGAATTATTCTCGAAGAACTTTAAGCATCTTTTATCTGCATTAAAAAAAAAAATGCTCTTCACAAAAAGCCAAATGGGATTCCTCATGACAAAAAGTCATGCTTCGAAAGGCCAACTAGATTATAGTTTTCTCAATCTTTGAAGAAAGTGACATCCATCTCTAGATAGAAAGTTCAAGCAACTAGGGTCGGAAAGATAACCTCACTAGGGTCAATCAGATCGCACTTACAGTGAACTCTGTAACTTGAATGGAACTAGAAATTGGATCAAAGAGTCTTGCGGCTTTGTATATTTCAAGAACAAAAGCTACACATGAGGCGGACTTCCCGTCACTGTATACCCAATCGTCTTGCTCTGGAATTGTCAGCAGTTCGGCAAAAGATGACCCCCCATTTCAGTTTCCACTATTAGATCCAGAAGATCCAAGGCCTGTATGCAACACAATCGTAAGGTAGCCATAATGTAAAGTATGTTTAATTACAACCATATAACATTTGTTAATTGAATGTCATTCAAGAGACATTAGATTCCAATTGCACCTCAGTGTGCAAAACAAGATGCATGGCGTCACATAGACAATTGCAAATTGAATGGGTTGGTACCTCTGTTGCTAGTCGCTTGTTGAGTGCTTCATTCCACATGTTCGCAGCATAGGCTGGTTGCATCTGGTTCCATACTGTCATAACAGAAGCAACCTACAATAATATAATGCTTTCTATCGAACGAGTGAACCACACTCCCATCACGCGAATAAAGCACCCCACATGGCGAGCATATTACATGCATTGTCAGTCAGGCTGATAGCAACTCTTACGAAAAAATGAACAAAGTCTACCATTTTGCTGTCTTAGTATCATATAGGAGGCCATAAAAAATGAATATTTGTCAAAACAAGTCAGATTCTTTTCCATAATGTTAGCACTCAAATAGAGTCACATGCTAACCTGCTATTTGGCAAGATCACTATTCATTTTTTAGCCTTTTGTTTTGTTCAATTGAATTCATTCGAAATCATGGCATGATTGTCTAATTTCAACTAGACCGTGTTGTTAGGATCTAACACACAGCATCATTATATTTCAGGGTCTATCAAAGTAAGGGTAAATTGCTGTTTAGCAGTCATGTTGAGAAGCAAAAACTATTTCGTATCCAGCATCTAACAATCTGAAGGCATCTACAGATATACCTTATATATATATAAACACATATGCACGTGTACAATCTCTGTACCACCTGAGCATCCAATGGCAGTGGATAATTTGCATTGATGGTGTCTATCCAGCTAAAAAGCATGTTGTGATAACCACGGTTTCCCAGTCATACTTTGTGCATACCCCCATGCAGCAGTCTCATTAAATTTGGCTCGCATATCAGGATGCAATGGAAACAATGTGATGTGGGGATTTGAATCATCTTTGTTAAGCTCAAACTCCCACCATTCATCCCATGGTAGCACAGCAATGACATCGTCTCCCTGCAATGATAAGAACAAAACAAAAATTGCATGATCTCCATTACCATGTTGGACTTCTGTAGCACCTGACCCCCCAACACAAAGGAACAGAGCATGTAGCAATAATCCAAATGTGACCTTAAATTTGTTAATCAAGGTCTGCCTCAAGTAAAGGACGTCATTTCATCAAATTCTAACCATAATCATCATTAGTAAGTTGTCATCTCGTGTGTAGAGATGGTCTTGAAGTTTAGTAGAAACAATTTAGTTACACTGTATTTGCTATTTTACAAATATGATGATGCTACAATAGAGCTAATAGGATCTGCTCCAGTTCAACATGAACCTAAAGCAGCATGTCATCATTTACTTACTCATCCTCTCTTACAATCAAAAGTTTCTACGGAAGCACAAAAAGGAAAGACCTGTCTTATTAGAGAACATAAGATGGGCATGGAGATTTTAGGACATAGGGGCGTGACTAAAGCATACTTAATATGGAAAATGGAACGATCTCAATGGGAACCATATTTGTGAGAGAAGAAGTCCATGATTCGACAAAAGTTACATTTGTAAAGTAATTGCATAGGAATACAATGCCCCAAAAACTTAAGGGTTCACAAAATGTTATAGAAACACCACAGGGAGCCTGGTTGTCCTTCTCAATATGTACGAGACCACCCTTTGATAATCAGAGGAAATTAAACATTGTTGTATGAGTATCTTTAATAATGAATGCCAGATAAGCATAGGGAATTAAGGAGGAGGTGGAGAAATAATCACTCAAACAACTGGTGGGCGTGTTTGAGACATTTGAACGTTTGTCTGTTGGATAGCCCCATATAGGAACAATGTGGACTATTGTGAAAGACTGGCATACTTACAGCCATGTTAATATTTTGTCTATGCAATTGGTTTAAAACTTTACTTCAACGATTACAATTGCAGAGACAACAACAGGCAAAAAGATTGGATGAAATGTTAAACATCAAAAGCAATCCGTCAATGTATGAAAAAAAATAACCAGGAGGAATATAGATAAAATGCTTAAAAACAATCGCAAAGTAATCCTTTTCCTCAAAAGGCTTTTTCTCCACCAATCAATATAAAAATTAGCCCTTCAAACTGAAAAAGAAATACACTTACTGGCATAACCAACCCATATCTGTTTCCAAACTACCTGTTCATTATAATGTCCGGATTCACCAACCCAAAGCTTTCCTTAGTGTGACCAGCATATGCGCCACTGGCCCATTTCTCTAGTCTCAAAACCACCCCACCTCCCATGAATTTTGGAAATTGCAAGGAAGTCTCCAGAGTGGATGTCATCAATGCTGATGTTTGTAACCCAGGGCTGGGGACGTTGCTCAAATGAAGCTCCCATATGCTTCTTGAAAAGACCAACGTTAGATTTCTCCCCCCACCCGGTATTTGAAAACAAGGGAAACGCATCCCACAATGCTTGAAGGGTCCCTAGCATCCCGGCTTGCATCAGAAAGATTGACACTCCTCTACTTTTCACCTGTAATCAAAATAATGGAAAATCCAAGTGTGACAACTCACCAATATGCACATGCAAGAGCAGAAGAGAAAAAAGATAATTGCAGCTCACATATTCAAACTCAGCTTTTCCTTCCCGCTCTTTGAACTCGAATATGTGCTAAAGAGATAAAAAATAATAGTCCCATGTCACACATTATGGGGTTGCAAAGACATAAATATCCATACATGTCCAGCTATGGGCTTTGCTGACCTGGATGAGCAATCGAAACTCATGGTTACAAGCTGGATACCTACGACTAGTTGTTAGTTTCCATATTCAGCAGAACCAGGTGCAAAAACAAGGACCATCAAGCATTAACATGAGAAAGTACCCATCCAGACTGGAATGGCCTCCATAAGATAATTTGATTTTACATCAAATGAAACAACTGTACTTGTATGAGCAACCATATCACTAAATCCTTCTTCAACCACTTAAAACCTAGACACAAAAAACTCAAGTGACCAACCATGGTACTGCCAATTCGTGGAGCTTAATCAACGTACAAACAAGCAGGTGAAAACAAAAGAAAGAAAAACCTCAGCAAGTGACAAAATCCACTAGAAACATATTGAAGTAAGAAGTGAAAAATTCCATGACTCACATTCCGACATAAATAAGCAGAATGAGAAAAGAGGAACAGTAGGGATCAAGTGCAAGGCCCAAACATCGAAGGATATTCTCTAACATCCTTTAAATAAGTAATTATCTTTCACAACTCTACAGATAATGGTATGACTGCACACTTCAGTTGGTAAGAAAAATACCTTAAGTAGATAGAAACTCTATCCAGTTCAGAGCTTTGAATCCAATAGAATAATTCAACCTCAAATTAAGCAAGATAGAAAGCCCAAACTAAGTACCAAGAGTTAATTGGAAACTGTGAAAAGCTGGCAAACGATGGCCATCAGACCCCATCAAACAAACCCCTACAACCTCACATCTCTCAGAATTATCACACAATCGAACTGCATTGAATTGAATTAAGCACTAACATTCGACCAGAGAACCTCAAAAGCCCATTAACAGTGACTATCTCGCCACATTACCAAACCACAAGCTCAAACCTCCCAGAATCTTCCAGAATCACTCTCAAACACAAGGATTTCCATTCCGTTCCGTTTCCCACTATCCACCAAACAAAAAAGAAGACTTGGAATCATCACTCCAGTCCATTCCTTTCCCCATCATTTCCCGATTCCATTCCATTCCACCGTACCAAACCCGACGTAATAGTCAACAAGAAAACCTCATCTTCCAAAATGGCACTCAAATCCAAACAGAGACCAAGCAAAAGCGACGCGATAAAACTAAAGAACGGACCTTGATGTGAGGCGTGCCTCCGCCGAACTTGCTCCCGGTGTTGTTGTGGAACTCCCACCAAGCGGTCGGAGGAAAAAACGGCGCCGACGAAGGCGGGCAACAGGTCCAGGGGACGGCGAAGGGCGTTGAGGATGGGCCAGGACAGCTGCTTCGGCAACAGAGGGAGTATGTTCTCCGGGGTGGAACGGTGGTTTCGCGGCTCGAGAGCGCGGGTTGAGCAGAGAGAAGAACATGAAGAGGAAGAGAAGCAGCAGAAATTGGCTGACGAGAAGCCATTGAAATTGCGAGAGAGAGAGAGTCACCTCTCCAGTGACGGTCCACCTCTTTTATTGTCTCACACTATAAAAGGTATAGGGGCAAGAGGAGCCACTCGTTTTGATTATATCCTTGGACGCTTGGGGCTGGGCAAGGCCCGACTGGCCACCGGCGGGGCTAGGCGAGCCTCGTCGGGGCTAGGCGGGCCTCGCCCAGCTCTGGCAAGGCTCGCCTGGCCACCAATGAGCTCGCCGGACCTCACCCTGGCCTGGCAAGTCTCCGGCGAGCTCGCTGGACTAGCGGCGGCGGACGGCAGCTGGCGGTGGTGGACGGTGGACGTGGGATGACGGAAGGGAAGAAGAAGACCTTGATTCTTTTTTTGATTCTCAGATCTAGAATCACATTTTTTTTTTATTTTCAATTCTTGTCCAAAACTGTTTCCGGGAACAAATTTGTTCCCGGGAACAAAAATTTTACCAAATGCAATTTTGTTCCCAAACTGCTCCCAGGAACAAAAAATCAGAATCAGATATTGTTTGGATGATTACCAAATAGTGCCTTGGTAATTTAGGGTGCTTAACCAGTTAAATGAAACATTAAAGCATAGTCGGGGCTGAAAATATTATGTATTAATATTGGCGAAAATCTTAAATTATATCCATCGTGACATGAATGTCTCAAATTAGTATTAATTTCGTGGCGAACAAAAGTTAAGATTTTTAGAGACAAGCAAGAGGTATTTCCACTTCAAATATAAGTTTAAGTGTAGAGATGGGCGATTAGAAGTCTCCACAAAAGATCTAACCCTATGAGAAGATATATTGCCTTCCCACCCTCTTATGGCTTACCGTTAAACTGCGGCCATTGATAGCTTCAAATCGGCTTATATTGCCTACCCCCACCCTCTTATATTGCCGCGACAACTTTCGCTACCACCTTTTCAGGACTTAGTTAACACCAAGAGTATTCTATGAATGGTGTATGTTTTCATTCTGTATGAAGCTATATGCATGTTGTTAGTACGAATTTGACGTTTAGCTCGATTTCATGGTAACCATGCAGTCTCCCTTGTTGTTGTATTGTATCTTGAGTTTGAGCCCGTGTGCGAGCCCACAACTGAAGAATCTATTGCTCAAAGTCACGCACAAAATGCAGTGTTCTTTTATTAATTAATCTGCACGCAAGTCATTGGACTTTTTTCTCCACTTCATTAATGCAATGTGTTGGAGAAAACTTCCTTATTTGTTTTGGAGTTGACAAAACATTTCCATCAGTCTAGTCTTCAGACTCTTAGACTCTATCGTCAAAGTCTGAAGATCTCCCGACTCAAGATTCAAAGTCTACCCTCACTGATAGTTTCCAGACTGACGAAGAAAAGACTTATCCAAATGCAAATATATTCTTCAGGATTTAGTTTGTACGGTTGAAGAAGATCTCATAGCTGGAGATAGCACCTCGTGATCAATTATTCTCATTAATATCAATTTGGATAATTAGATATGTTGATTGGCGAAGTATACTTGGAAGGTTCTACTAATGGAAACCTAAATCTTGTTTGTATGGGTGAGCAGGATTGGTGGGCTATCGTCACATTCCTTTAATAAACTCGAGATCTCCCTAATTGATTCTGTCCAACGGTAGATTGGAAGAACTCTTTTGGAAAGTGCCAACGAATATGAAGGCATGGAAGAGTATATAATGAAGACGCTCAAGTTATTCGAGAGTGTGCGTGATAGAAGAATTCTAAAGTCTGAAACTCCTAGTGGTTTGTTATTTCATTCGTTGAGCTTATACTGTATTTGAAAGAGAGATAAAAACTTGTGAGACTTTGAGGAAGTGTAGTAGAGTCTCTACACTGTGGAATTAAGAACGTGAGATTGTAATATTTCTTTTGGTTCTTAGTAAAATCCAGCCAGTAGGCTGTCAGTGCGGGAGAGTGGACGTAGGCTTGGTCTAAGCCGAACTACTATAAACTCTGTATTTCAATTCTCTTTCCCTAAACTCTTTACTTTAACTTATATTCTTATATATTTGTTTACTGTCTTTTATATCTTTAGTCTATCATTATCAAAAGTCGAATTAAGCTGTTGAGTTTTTATAAAAAAAAAAAAAACTCTTTAACACCTATTCACCCCCATTCTAGGTGTCGTTACTAGCCCTATCAATTCATATCAGAGCCCATGTACTCATTTAATTGAAGTGTTTTTACTTCTGAGTTCAATATCTATGGTTAGTATGTTGGCTTTAGGTTTGGTTGAAGGCCAAAGTAACACCAGACCACCTTACTTTGATGAAAAAGAATATGTAAAAACAAGATGAAAGCATTCCTAAGATCGAAAGATCCTCTGGAATGGGATGTGGTAGAAAAATGAATCATTTCTAAAGCTGCATCAAGTTCAGAAAGAGGAAAAGAAGCTGCAGTAGCAAGCGAGATGACTCAAGAAGAAATAACCAAGAGACAAGCTCTTGATGCTAAATCAATTTATTCCTTATATTGTGCTTTATCCCCTACTGCGTATAACAGAATATCTTCTTGTGAAATAGTTAAAGAAGTCTGGGATAGGCTGCACATAATTTATGAAGGAACTGATCGAGTAAAAGAAACAATGATTAATAATCTACTCGGATATTATGAAGCCTTCAAGATGAAATCAGGAGAACTTATCACTGATATGTTTAGTCGTTTTACTAAAATAGTAAATGGTCTAAAATATCAGGGACAACCAATCTCAGAACCAATGAAGGGCAACAAATTGCTACGTGGACTCTCCAAAGACTGGAATCACATAAAGACTTCAATAAGGGAAACACAAAGGATCATGCCGCTTTTTGTAGATGAACTAGTTGGCACACTTCAATCCTATGAAGTGGAGAAAATCAATGAGGAGGAAGATCTTAAAAGTAAGAAATCAATTGCTTTGAAATCTAACGATGATTCTGATGTTACAGATTCTGAAGATGATATGGACGATGAAGAGTTAGCTCTTATGATAAAAAGATTCAGGAAACTGAACAAAAAGGGAAGAATGTTCGATTGAAAGAAACAAAGCACTCGAAAGTTTCAAAACAAATCTACTGAGAATGATGAAGCCAATAAAGACGTGATCTATTTTGAATGCAAGAAAAATAAACACATTAGACCCAACTATCCTATATTGAAAAAAAGAAGAAGGGAAAAGCTGAGAAATACAGGAAGGCTCTCAAAGCAGAGACATGGAGTGATACTGAATGCGAAGAAAGTGACGAAGATTATGCCAACATCTGTTTAATGGCAAAATCAGAATCAGACTCAAACTCTGAGATAGATACAGACTCAGACTCAGATAGTGAAATCGAGGTAAGTAATTTAAAGGTTCCTATTAAAGTCTCAAAATACATTGATGAGCTCTGTCTTAATCTCAAAACCTCTCTTAAGAGGATTTATGAGCTAAAAATGGAGAATTCTACACTGAAGCAACAGGAAAACTCTTGGAAAGGAAAGTTTGAAAATTTAGATAAAAGCTTTATTGTTTTAAAAGAAAATGCAGACTTTCTTTTAAAAGAAAATAATCTTTTAAAAATTGACATTTCAAGTATTTCGAAAAGATTTTCAATAGGATTTGAAAAGTTGGAAAAGATTCTTTCAGTACAAAGACCTTACTTCAACAAGTCAGGCTTGGGAATGACTTCAGAAATTGTTCCTCTAACCGATTTTCCAAAAGTAAAGGAATGAATCAAATAAAGACCAACAAAGACTTTTTAAAGGAATCATTTTCAAAAAGTTTTTCTAAAACCTGTTAGCCGAAGTGCTCTCAAATGTTCAAAGTGTAACAGCTTATAACATTTTGAGAAATAATGTCCTATGGTTTGGAGGCTTGTTAAAAAGGAATGAGCAAAGACTGCGTATTGCACTAACTCCTTTGGACCCAAGAAAATATCGATACCAAAGATTTGCTCAAGACATATGACTGAAGATTCAAGTTGTTTTATTAAACTTGTTCAAAAGAATGGTGGAAAAATCTCTTTTGGTGGAAATATCAAATGAAGAATTGTTGGATGTGGAACTGTAAAGATTGGAAGTTTCACAATCAATAATGTCTTCTTGGTGGAAGGATTAAACTACAATCTACTCAGTATTAGCCAACTGTGCGACATTGGATTCAAAATCAATTTTCAAGAAGAAGTATGTTCAGGAATTAGTAAAGATTTTTCTCAATCTTTTACTGGACGAAGAAATGGGAACATCTATCTTCTGGATATAAAACCAAAAAGATCTCAGTGTCTGATTTCAATACAAGATAAAGCAAATCTTTGGTATCGAAAGCTTGACCATGTTAACATGAAGCAAATTGCCAAGATCTCTTCTAAAAATCTTGTTCGTGGACTACCCAACCTGAAGTATCAAAATTCTGACTTATGCACACCATGTGTGTTGGGAAAACAGCTTAGAAGTTATTTTAAACCAGTAAATCAAGTTTCTACTAATCGTGTTTTGCAGCTTCTGCATTTGGATCTCTTTGGACCAACCAGAACTCAAAGCATTAGTGGAAAGAGATATTGCCTAGTAATTGTAGATGATTATTCTCGATTTACTTGGATCTACTTTCTGGCAAGTAAGTCTGAAACTTTCTCTCACTTTTCAAAGTTTGCCAAGAAAGTTCAGAATGAGAAATGGCATATTATTTCAAGCATACAGACAGATCATGGAGGTGAGTTCGAAAATCAAGACTTTGCAGGATTTTGTGATTATTCAGGTTTTCGGCGTGTTTTTTCTTCTCCATATACTCCAAAGCAGAATGGAGTTGTGGAAAGAAATAATAGATCTCTGCAAGAGATGACAAGAACTCTTTTAATAGAAGGTAATATTTCTTCTCGTTTTTGGGCTGAAGCAGTTTCTACAGCCTGCTATATTATTAACAGAGTATTCTTAAGGCCTATTATAGAGAAAACTCCCTATGAGTTATTCAAAGAAAAAAAGTCAATCGTTTCTTACTTTCATGTGTTTAGTTGCAAATGTTTTGTTTTGAAAAATGCAAATGATCGATTTGGTAAGTTTGAAGAAAAATTAGACGAAGGAATTTTCCTTGGCTACTCAACCTCAAGCAAAGCTTATAAAGTATTCAACAAGAAGACTTAGACCGTGGAAGAATCTATGAAAGTTAAATTTCAAGACACTCTGCAAAATGAACTGATTCAGACTCAACCTGAAGAATCTGAATCTACTTTACAACTTACAAAGTCTACTTCCCCTGAAGTAGATCAGACCTCTAAAGATCAGCAAGTTATCAGACCAACTAGCAACTAGAAGTACAATTCTAGTCATCCCAAAGAACTTATCATTGGTGATGTTAATGAAGGGATTCGCACTAGATCCAAAAAGCAAAAAGAGTCTAGTGCCATGGCACTTATTTCTGAAATAGAACCTAGAAGCATAGAAGAAGCCTTAGCTGATGAAAGCTGGATTGAAACAATGCATGAAGAACTTAGACAGTTCAGCATTAACGATGTTTGGGAATTAACTTCTAAACCAAAAGGCAAATCCATTATTGGAGCTAAATGGGTTTTCAAGAACAAGATGAACGAAAAAGGAAAAGTGGTAAAGAACAAAGCAAGACTCGTGGCCAAAGGACATACACAAGAAGAAGGGATAGATTATGATGAAACTTACGCACCAGTAGCCAAGTTAGAAGTAATTAGATTATTACTTATTTTTGCCTGTTATAAAAATTTCAAGTTATTCCAAATGGACGTCAAAAGTGTATTCTTAAATGAATTTATCCAAGAAGAAGTCTATGTAAAACAATCTCCTAGATTTGAAGATCCAAAGAAACGGGACTCAATATTCAGACTGAAAAAGGCCTTATATGGATTAAAGCAAGCACCTCGAGTATGGTATGACAGGTTAAGTAAGTTTCTAATTCAAAATGGTTTTAGCAAAGAGAAAGTAGATACTACCTTGTTCATTAAAAGGGAAGGTAAAAGCTTTTTACTTGTCCAAATCTATGTCGATGATATTATATTTGGATCTCCTAACGAAAGCTTATGTAAGATATTTTCTAAGACTATGCATGATGAATTTGAGATGATCATGATGGGTGAACTCTCTTTCTTTCTCAGATTACAAGTGAAACAATTGAAGGAATGAATTTTCATTCACCAAGAAAAATATGCAAAGGAACTCGTCAAAAAGTTCGGTTTGGAGAATTGCAAAAAGATTGAGATACCAATGTCAAGTTCTTCGAAGCTGGACAAAGATGAAGGGAGGAAAGAAAGTTGACCAGAAGCTCTACAGGAGTATTATTGATTCCTTCTTTATCTTACTGCTTCTAGACCTGACATTTTGTTTAATGCTTGCATCTATGTTAGGTTTTAATCTGATCCTAAGGAATCTCATCTAAGTGTTGCGAAATACATCATCAAATACGTTGCAACTACCTCAAAGATAGGTCTGTGGTATCCCAAAGAATGAGACTTTACTCTCATTGGATATTCAGACGCAGATCTAGCAGGTTGCAGAGTTGATAAAAAGAGTACATCAGGTATTTGTCAATTGCTGGGAAATAGGACAGTATCTTTGTTCTCAAGGAAGCAAAGTACCGTGGCTCTTTCAACAGCAGAAGCGGAGTATGTGGCCCATGGAAATTGTTGTTATCAAATCTTATGGATAAAACAATAATTGAGAGACTTTGGAATTGAAGATTCATGCACCGAGATCAAATGCGACAACACCAGTGCAATTAATCTTACAAAGAATCCAATTCTTCATTCAAGAGCAAAGTATATAGAAATTTGACATCATTCTATTAGAGATCATGTTCAAAATGGAGAAGTTATAATCCAGTTCATTGATTCAAAGAATCAACTGGCGGATATATTTACAAAAACATTGGAGAAAAGCCTTTTCGAGTCTATACGCACCAGACTGAACATCACATCCTTAATCCTTTAAAGTTTGAAGATGCTCAGACTCAGAGGTAAAGTCTGAAGATGCTTAGACTCAGAAGGTCTAGAGTTACGACTATAAGTTATTTTTTGGTTATAGCAATTTAATTTCTTGAAAATGTACGGTTACTTATCGCTAATTGATTGAAATTATTTTTCCAAGTTTTGTTTTTAAATTAATAGCACTTATTCATTTTCAAAAAGGCAGCTATTCAAAAAGACAGTTATCTATTTTCAAAAAGGCAGTTATTAATTTTCGAAAAATGAAGTTATTATTTCTTTCAAAAAGGCATTTCTACTTTTTCCTTTTTGTGACGTTTTGTTTACCTCACCTCACTTGCTTTATATACTGTAGAAATCCTTCTTCTTCATTTTTCACTCACAAACCCTAACTTACTCCCACTTGCTCTCACTTTCTCTGTTGTTTAATCCAAAAAAAAGTTTTCACCTTTTCGAGCAAAGTTATGAATTTCTCCCTGGAATCGACAATGTCTTCAAGAAAATCTTTGAGAATCGCAAGTAGGGGACCACGCCATATGCCTGAGGGTCATACCCATTTCGACTTGACCGAGGAAGAAGAATCTTCTCCTCTTCAGCAACCAGGTCAACAACAACATTCTTAACAGCGTCAAACTCCTCCACCAACTCAACCAGAAGAAGAAATTGTGGAAGATGTTGAACCTGTAGGGACTCTTACTCCTAAGGTTGCTTTCAAGCTTTACTCTTGCTTGAAAAAGGGAGGTACTACTATGACATTGATTGATGAATTTCTAAGAGAGAGAGGGTATAGAAATGAAATCATGTTCTTGCGTGACATGGAAAAGATGGGAATTGTTAAAAAAGGGTCGGCTGAAAAAGCCTTTGCTCACTTTCCTAGTGACCCACATTTCGGTACGGCTAATCAACCCGAAGGGCAGGATGATGATGAAAGAATGTTTACACATTTCCAGCCTAGATCAGGTGTGGCTTCAAAGGTTGCAAGTGACAGTTCAAGTCTTTTCAGATCGAAGAATCACAAAAGGGCTTATTTGGACCTAATGAAAAGAGGGATCATAAACCCTAGGAGTGTTGACTTTGATTTTCTTGATTCGGTGAAAGTAAATCTGCGAGAGAAGTTTGCTCTTTTGCAATTGGAGCAATTTTGTTATGAATCTACTGCTGCCTATCCAGAACTCACAGCCTACTTCTATTCGAACTTATCCTTTATGGATGCTAATAGTTTCTCTCTTACTGTGAGAGATAAGGAGTTCGTGGTGGACATGGATACTTTGGCTGACCTAATTGGGGTGGAAAGAGGGTGTTTCCAACCAATTGGTGTATCTGTTGCTTATGCTACTCTATCTTTGGTACAAGACAGAACTCCAGAAGACAAAATATCCTACTCTAGGATGAATGCCACCAATATCTTGCTGCATAAGATCGTGATCAACTACATCAGGCCAAAATCGACATCCAAGACAGACGTGTCTCAGTCCAAAGCAAAATTAATGCATGCCATCAATGTTGGTTACAAATTCTCTCTTAGTCACACCATCTTGTTTCACATGTACAGGACAGTGGTGAAAGATAAGGAGCAACTCCCTTATTCTGCTCTTATCACGCACCTTTTTAGGCATTTCCACATTCATATTCCCACACCTTTGTGTCTGACCAGCATTACTTCGATGGTGATTAGATTCAAAATGATCACTAAGATGCGATTGAAAGAGCTTAACAAAGTGTTGGAGCGCATGAAGGAGAAGTCTCCAACTAAGGCGAAACCAGTTTCTACAGGGATTAAAAGGAAAGGCAAGGAGCCCATGGGTGCTTCAGCAAAGAAGAAGAGACTTCTCATCTTGCAGGATGAAGATGATGAGGATGGGATGACTCTTTCTGCCTTGAGGAACTTGAAAAGTTTCATCAGTTTTCGCGAGACTAGAGAAGAGACGGAGAAAAGAGATGTAGATAGAAGAGAAGGAGAAGAAGCAGAAGAAAGAAGAGAAGCAGAAGAGGAAGAGGAAAGAAGAGAAGAAGCAGAAGAGGAAGAAGAAAGAAGAGAAGGAGAAGAGGAATGAAGAGAGGAAGAAGTGGCTCGAGAAGAATCTTTTGAGCCCACTTGGAGCCCACTTTGGCTGTATCCTTGTCAAGCAATTCTGGAAAGACGAAGAGTGGAATTGCTAGTGAGCAAGCTCAAGAAAAGCATCACACCCTTGCTGACACAGAACAAGAAGAAAAATCCATCTCTCCTCCCAAAGGCACTCATTCAGGGGGAGATGCGGTTAGACAAGGTGGATCAACACCTGGACTTGATTCAGTTGGACCTAGTTCTACCACAGCACATCCAGCAGAGTTTTCATGACTGCTAGAAATTCTACTGGACATTAGGAAAGAGTAGTATGCTGTGAGCTATGAATTGCAGGTTTTCAAGGATGCCTTCATGTCCACCTCAGTGTCTCTACACGATCAGCTAAATGCCCTGAAGACGCAAGTGCAAGACTCTGTGAAGGGTGCAAATTTACAATCGCTGAAGGAGTCTATCGCACAACTTGAGAAGACAGTGCATTCAATGGAAGAATTCCAGCTTGTTCGCCTACCCAAACAGCTTTGACTCTCTTAATTTTTAATCAACTCTTTTTATTTATTCTCCACTTTTTGCTGTTGACAAAAAGGGGGAGAAGGTTTGTAGATTTGATATTTGTTTGCTTTTGACTTTGAATTTCTTGTTTTGTTTGGTTGTGGACTGTTTCGATTTGATCCATGCCTGCAGTTACTTAGGCCTCGTTAATGATTATGGAAGAATAGTTGATTTGCAGGACTAACATGTTATCTGTGGTTGCAGAATCATTACTATTCATATCCTAATCCACTTATCTGTTATGAGATATCTTGTTTTGCTTAAGTGTTGTTTTGCAGGACAAAAGTGTTCAAATCTGCAGGAAAGTTTTGTCACCCTAAAAAAGGGGGAGATTATTGGAGAAAACTTAATTATTTGTTTTGAAGTTGACAAAAAGTTTCCATCAATCTAGTCTAAAGACTCATAGACTCTATCGTCAAAGTCTGAAGACCTCCAAACTCAAGATTCAAAGTCTATCCTCACTGATAGTTTCCAGACCAATGAAGAGAAGACTTATCCAGATGCAAGTATATCCTTAAGAATTTGGTTCGTACGGTTGAAGAAGATCTCACAGCTGGAGATAGCACCTCGTGATCAATTATTCTCATTAATATCAATTTGGATAATTAGATCTGTTGATTTGCGAAGTATACTTGTAAAGTTCTATTTATGGAAACCTAGATCCTATTTGTATGGGCGAGCAGGATTGGTGGGCTATCGTCACATTCCTTTAATAAACTCGAGATCTCCCTAATTGATTCTGTCCAACGGTAGATTGAAAGAACTCTTTTGGAAGGTGCCAACGGATATGAAGGCATGGAGGAGTATATAAGGAAGACGCTCAAATTATTTGAGAGTGTGTGTGATAGAAGAATTCTAAAGTCTGAAACTCCTAGTTTTTTTGTTATTTCATTCGCTGAGCTTATACTGTATTCGAAAGAGAGATAAAAACTTGTGAAACCTTGAGGAAGTGTAGTAGAGTTTTTACACTGTAGAATCAAGGACGTGAGACTATAATATCTCTTTTGGTTCTTAGTGAAATCCAGCCAATGGGCTGTCAGTGCGGGAGAGTAGACGTAGGCTTGGTCTAAGCCGAACCACTATATAAAATCTGTGTTTCAATTCTCTTTCCCTAAACTCTTTACTTTAACTTATATTCTTATATATTTGTTTACTGTCTTTTATATCTTCAGTCTATCATTATCAAAAGTCGAATTAAGCTATTGAGTTTTATAAAAACCTTTTTAACACCTATTCACCCCCTCTAGGTGTTCTTACTAGCCCTATCACAATGCATGCACGAATCTCCTCCTGTCTCCTTTTCTCTTTTTTGGTTCGAATCCCCTTTTGTCATTGAAGGAGCTGAATGTCCATTTTTCGCCTTCACTCCACAGCGCTCCCTATTTCGGATTCTCGCTCGATCAGCGAATTGGGATAACTTGGCGCCGAAGTGGACTTCGGAAATGGCATCACCATCGACGTTCTTGAGGCCTAGCTTCAATATTCGAGTGGAATTGAGAGGGTGCTTCCATTCCAGACAGTCGTGGAGAATTGTGACGCTCACGGGGTGATCGAGACCCCGGAGATTGGATCCGAGCACAGAGGCACGTGAGTCGTTTTCGCCATTTTCATGGAACAGGGTGGACGTTGGTGATCTGGTTGGGGAAAGGATGGAGCTTGAGAAGAATGGTCAGGGACGCGTTTTGAAACGGACTCGACTTGGGGTTCGAACGGGTTTACAAATCGGATTCAGGTTGCGAAATGGACTCGCATCTTTCCAGGATGGAGAAGTTTTTTCAGAAATTGTGAGATGATTTTGGGAATTTAAAAGAAATGAGAAGGGGCAAGAGAACAGGGCAATTTTATTTTAATTTGGCCAAACGATTTGAGCAATAATTTCGAATTACTGAGGAGTATATATAAATTCCAAGACGGTGACCTCTTTGGTTCAGATCGGAGAAGTAGTTTGCGGTGGCCAATCGATAATGGTCTCACCGCCCTCTAGCAATACCCAAGGACCTGGCAGTGCAACGTTGTGGGCTTAGTAGGGCTTTTAGGGCTTATTTGCCGGATATCCATCGATTTCTAGCCAAGTACATGGCAACGACCAATTGGCGGAGGTTGTTCTCATGGGACGGCCACGGCCATGGTCGCCGTCCCCTGGGATGATTAAGTTAAACAATTCGTCGAATTGCTTAATTCAACAATTTTGCACTCAACAGTGTCGACTAACTCACTTTCTCTGATGACAAATGACCAATATCATGCTTTTAGACCACAGTAAGCATCGGCTAAGATCAAAACGTTTAGAGTCACCGGTAACAAGTCAACGATGAGGCCCTTGAAAGACTTCTATCCTTCCAAAGTCTTTGTTGACTTAGGCAATTCCATTTGTTTCTTCACATACTTGTTCAAGTTTTTGGGTGAGACTTTGTCATGTGCTGATGACTTAATGATTGCATGATTATATTATTAAACTAAATAATTTGATAGACTATGATTGATCTTATTAAGCCAACCACATTTGATATTTTCACGTTATTTGGCATACAAAATGTCGATATAAATAGTATAATTCTAGGGGCTGAAATTGTAATTGGCTCAAAGGCGAACGTGTCTTCGTGAGTAATACCGTCAAACTCCTTTTGAGATTCTCCTTGGCATGTTCTCCTACTTAGATAACTCAATCAATTTCCTCTTTTTTCCAATAATATAACTTAATTTCCCTTTATTAATCTCCTCTATTTAGATCTTAGTGTATTTCTCTACTAGTGCTTCCGCTCCTGGTGAAATAAGGGGATTAAATTTATCTAGTCGGTTAACTATCAACATCAATTAAGATTTAATTTCTTTCTATCTCTTTTTGTAAATATTTATACACAAAATTCTTATTGTGTATTTTTATCAATAAATTATTATCGTGATTTAATAATTCATATATTTTACCAAAAAAATTATTTGAATTACTTTTTTAAATACCAGTTGTTCCCACACACATAATGCATAGCAGGTGATAAATAAAAAGCGGAAGATCCTCATTGAAGAAAAGGAGCCCACGTATAGCACGATTTCATTCTCTAGAATCAATTATTTTCTTAAGAAGGTATTTCGCAATTTCCAAGTTGTCTTTGAATTAATCGAGTCTTTTTTAAATATCAATCTACAGATTGGCTTTCTCGTTGTTGAATGGGTTTAGTACCCATGTATGTTATTATTTGCATTGGAGTAATGCTATAAAGCCCTTAGAAGACAAAAAAGGATTTACACCCTATATGATGTTGTGCGCTCTCATTGCTCTAAGAACATATGTTAGCTTATCATACTATCTAATGGGCTAATGCAAAAGTGACAATATAGCCATATGTAGTATGGCCATTAAAAATGCAGAATAAACATGGTTTCTTTTTATTATTATTTTTTCTACGAATAAAGTGATTCATCTATCCGAATGCATATTGAAAATATATTACATCATTAACAGAACAAGAAATTTCTCGAAATTTTGCAAACTCGGAGGTGCTGCTCAAATCGAGCAGTGCGGGTGGTCCCAGCGAAAGAGACGTTAATGTACACGAAACAAAAGGTAGGAAAAGCAATAAGAGCAACGTGCAGAAACGACGACGGCTGGGGGTGGAACGAGCATGGCTTTAAGCAAACACAGAAACAGCACATCTCGCGATATTTTGATGTCGCGGTAGCCATCAGTAAGTTTTCTTCTTCTTCTTCGTTTTTGAACTCCTAAGGCTGCTCCTTAGCCTCTCTTCATTTTCGTTTGTTTTTTCCTCCTCGTTTTTCCAACCACATCCTCACCATAACACGCCTTCTCTCTTTTGTCCTCTAGCTCTCCCCACCTTCTTTCGCCCGACTCTCTCTTCTTGTCTTGCTTTCTTTTTTGGGTTCCCCGCCCAAAGTCTAGCATTATCGGGCCCTATCATGGACCCATCAAGTTCGCTAAACTCAGTCATCAATGGACTGACTATTCTTGTTTGAACACAAGCTGCACCAACATGGCAAGAAAAATAAAAATAAAAACTCAGGCGAAAACTCATTGATTTCTAACACTTGGTCATAAACAATTTTGAAAAGAAATTTTAAAATTACTGCTTTGAGAATGGACGCACTCTCAACAAGTGAACCCGAGTGATCGAATTCAGTAATACGACAGAATCATCACAAAGATTTTTTAATAGTTATTTTATACGACGATCACGATAGGAACGCGGCAATTTTGAGTGCCAGCGATGTGATGTCTTGATGTATCATAGGAATGTTATCTAGATATGCAGACGGCAAAGGAGCAACAACATATTGACAATGACTTGGGTAGTAATGATGCATCAATGAGGCCTATCCCTTATTCGATTTTTTTTCTATTTGTTTTTGTTCATGTTTTCTTTCTCAAACCGCTCTAATATGAATTAAATAGTAGATATCTTAATATAAATTCAACAATAGAATTATCCATTTCGTTTTCGAATTCATCAAATGAGACTTTTTCACTAATTTTTTTTACTAATTCATTTATATTACATTTTATATTATCACTAAAATTTTATTATGTAATTTAACTTATTGTTATATCATCCATATAAAAATCAAAATATAATCTAACTAAATAGAATAAATAAAATCAAACAAAATCGAAATGCTCATTAGACCATAGAATAATCATATTATCGACATTGTAGAAAACAGAAATTTTAAAAAAATTTAACTACTAACTAAATTATGTAATGTGTTTCTAGCAGTATCTCGTTCTGTTTTCTTATCACCCACTAGCTCTATCCGCAATGATCGAGCCGTGACCATGTGAAAGATTTGACTAAAGCCTCCCTTCAGCCGCGTTTTTTCCTGCTTTTTATGTCCTTACTTTTTTCACTAGATCTTTGCCGAAGATATGGTCCATTATGAGGGGGTGCTGGTTTTTCTACGTTGTGTCCACTTCTGAACCACCTTTTTGACCCAGAATTCCACGATTTCTGCCCCCCGCCGCCCCTTTCCCTGTTTCTGTTCCTTTGTGGGTTTTCACGCTGCTAATTTCCTCCATTCACACCCGCGGGAATGCCGTGTGGAAAGTGGCCTCGAGTCGGACCATTTCGGTCGGCCAGAAGGAGGGAGCGGAGAGGACTTTTATTTGGAGAGCGGGCTGCGTCCAAAACTTTCATAAGTATTATCATTAACTTCACTGTGGAAAATTTAGGGTTAGATCGTGTAAGGTTGGTTCATAAAAATTCACAACCAAGAATGCAATCGAGAGAGAGAGATTGTGGGATCATGGATATATTTTTATTAGGGGTCAAATTATTGGTGAATTTGATTGTTAAATTTCATGAAAATGCGAATGATACCTTTAAACGAAAATTTATGTATCGACAGTAATTAATCTTACAAATTAGTAAGTAATTATTTCTCTTTAAAGCATCCCTTAGTTCTATATATATATTTTTTTGGTCTAAAGATCTAGACCGCATACAAAATTGGTCCTGTGAATTAATTAGTATAGGTAAAATTCTAAATTTGAGTCAAGATTTATGCAAAGTAAATAAGTAGCAGTACTCACGAAGATTTTCCTAATTAATACAATGCAACTAATTTCTAGAGACAAAAAAGAGCAATGCTATACATAAGAGAACTGGACATTTATATATATTAAGATGACAGAGAATGATAAGGAAAATAGTGTGGTAGCCTTCTTAGGAAAATTTTGTTTTTAATTTTTCATTTTCCTTGGAAAGTCTAGAGAATTCGGTAATTAAGTAAACTTTAATTTAATGTTCCATAATAATTTTCCATGTCATTCGGTGCACTAGTTTTTTAATATATTTCCATACTTAGTACCATTTCGGGCAAGACAAAGAAAGATAAATGGGCTCAAAAGTTTCTCGGGTGCACATTCGCATAAGTTTCCTCGTGGTTAAAGCTGAAATTGGCTCAAAGGCGAACGCGTTGTCTTGAGTAACACTGTCCACTCCTTTTGATGACAATGACATCAGAGACCACTCCTATTGAAAAAAAAAAAAAAACAAAACAAAAAGAGAGCGGGAAGAGGTCTTATTGTGGCTTCCAAAAAAGGCCACTTGAAATCTCTAAAAAAAAGTGAAAGTTATGCGAGGTGGAGTGACATCCATATAAATAGACAAATTGCTCATTATTTTGGTAATAGGTTATTGTTTACAAATGAAAAAGAACAAAAGATATAAATAGTGAAGCAATGAGGCGGCAATAGAATAGGCCACTTGTCAACCCCCCATGCATTATATTAAATTAAAATATTATTACGTCCATTGTCGATCTAGAAAATAGTTTGCACATTCCCAATTAAGAGTTGACATGTGGAATAATTCACTCGCAAAAATAACTCCAGACACACACGCCATTCATTCACAGTAAATGTGTATTGAGGTTTTAACATTGACTATGCTTCCAACAATAATCCATTAAATTACTAGGTTTTTTGGCTAACAATTTTTCTATATTTAGTTTAATTTATTGAAATAATAAGACCAGATAGATAACATATTCGGATGTTCAAAATTTTTACCCATGGGTTAATTAGGAATTTCAACTATTTAATAAAATATTGAAAATATTATTATTATCTAGAGAATGAAAATAAATACAAAAAGTCAAAGTCATACGAGGGTGGAGTAAAAGCAATCAAATCATTAAAGAGAGAAAAATCATTTTTATTTATTATAGTAATAAAATATAGTGCAGAATGAAAACGAAAAAAAATATAAATAAATAAAAAAGAGTAAAAGTATGCGACGACACCTATCTAATGTGCAATTGCTCCAGGAGGCCTCCACGTAGCACCCGAGTTGTCTATTCCACCGTCCATCTCACCGATACGACGGATGGGAAAAACTCCCCACCCCCGAAACGGCACATGTTGGTGTCAGCGGGAGCGTAGGACCGGGCGGGGTTCACGAGGATCGCCACCGATGACGTGGACATGTCGAGAAGGGGGGCAGGGTCAAAGCAACGGACGGCCTGGATTCAGCGGGGCTTGGTCGTACGGCTTGTCGTACGCCTGGCCATGTGATCACATGAATTGGGCGTACCACGGTCAGGGGAAACATGGGAGAGGGTGGGGCCCGTTGGGCCGAGGAATGTAGTTAGGCCATAACGATGGATGGCTAGATGGACGGATGAACATTTTGGTTGATGAAAAGGAGGAAGCGCCATAAATCGGGGATTTCTTGGGGTCCTGATTTAACGCAATTGACACACAGTATGAATGTGAAAATTGATCCACAATGAACACAATCAACGCCCCCTGACCCAGCATCCAGGGGGGGAGAAGGCTGTCATTGATGGTTAGGCCTTGTAAATTGGTATTTTCATTGTTAGAATATATTTGATAAATTTACCTATACAAAAGTGCTACAATAGTCGAAGCGGAGACCAACCGTAGTCCAACAGAGACCAATATTAGTTTGACATGATATTGCTACGGTTGTTACGTTTGTTGTCCGACGATGATATAACGTGCAATTATGTCTACGACTACGGACTTCTGTATTAAGTCGTGATTAACGTGCTTTTTCTAGCGGTAAAATATAACATATCTGTAACTTTCAACAGCTTTTTCTAGCGGTAAAATATAACATATCTGTAACTTTTTTATTAGAATGCAAGACTTTGACTAAGTCCAAGTCTCTTCCTTTCTTCACCAAAACCGATTCATTCCCATTTCCAACAGCAGGCGAATGCCCTTGTTTCTGTAGGAATTGGGTTACTGCCTTCAACCAGAGGAAGAGTCTTTGCTCCATCCCTGGATGCTGACTGGTGCTTCAGATTCTCAAGAGCAGCTTCTTAGCTCTACTTCTTGATGTGCATCTTTGCCACTTGCATGCATCTGAATCTTCTAAAAATAAATTATAATATCACTACTTTGAGAATGGACGCACTCTCAACAAGTGAACTCAAGTGATCAAATTCAGTAATACAACAGTATCATATCAAAGATGTAAGTTTGATAATCACGATAGTGAGCACTAGTAATGTGGTGTCTCATTGTATCATGGGAATGTTATTTAGACATGCAAACTACAAAGGAGCATACCAGCAATGACTTGGGTAGTGATGACGCATCTATGAGGCCTATCCCCTATTCAATTTTTTTTTATTTGTTTTTGTTTATGTTTTCTTTCTCACACCACTCTAATATGAATTAAATAGTAGATTTCTTAATATAAATTCAACAGTAGAATTCTCCATTTCGTTTTGGAACTCATCGAATGAGACTTTTTCTCTAATTTTTTTTACTAATTCATTTAGATTACATTTTTATATTATCATTAAAATTTTATTACGTAATTTAACTTATTTTTATATCATCTATATAAAAATCAAAAATATAATCTAACTAAATAGAATGAATAAAATCAAACAAAAACGAAATGCTCATTAGAACATAAAATAATCATATTATCGACATTGCAGAAAACAGACATTTTAGTAATTTTTAACTACTAACTAAAATATGTAATGTGTTTCTAGCTAGTACCTCGTTCTGTTTTCTTTTCTCACCCACTTGCTCTATCCGCAATAATCGAGCCCTGACCGTGTGAATGCTTGACTTAAAGCCTCCTCCCTCCAGCCTGGGTATTTTCCTGCTTTTTATGTCCTTACATTTAACACTAAATCTTTGCTGAAGATATGGTCCATTATAAGTGGGTGCTGGTTTTTCCATGCTGTGTCCACTTCTGAACAACTTTTTTGACCGAGAATTCCACGACTTCGCGCCCCCTTTCCCCGTTTCTGTTCTTTTGTGTGTTTTCACGCTGCTAATTTCCTTCATTCACACCCGCAGGAATGCCGTGTGGAAAGTGGCCTCGAGTCGACCGTTTCGGTCAGCCATAAGGAGGAGGGAGCGGAAGGGACTTTTATTCAGAGAGCGGGCCACGTCCAAAACTTTCATAAGAATTCCCGTTTAAATTCGCCGCGTGAAAATTTAGGATTGGATCATGTAACGGATGGTTCACAGGAATTCACCATCAGGTTCATAATTTTAAATATGAAAGAATGCAATAGAGATAGATAATGTGGGATTACGAATCTATTTTTATTAAGGGTCAAATTATTGGTGAATTTGATCAGGAAATTTCATGAAAATACAAATAAGACATTTGGGCAAAATTTTTTGTGTCAATAGTAATTAAACTTAAAGGTTAGTAAGTAGTTGTTTCTCTTTAAATCATCCCTATGTTGAATATTTTTTTCTTTTTGGTCTAAAGATCCAAACTACATACGAAATTGGTCTCGTGAATTAATTAGTTTCGACTAAAAAAAATTAATTAGTATAGGTAAAATTATAAATGTGTGTCTAGATTTACGCGAAGTAAATAAGCTGAAGTACTCACGAAGATTTTCCTAATTAATACAATGCAACTCATTTCTAAAGGCAAAAAAGAGCAATGTTATACATAAGAAAACTGGACATTTATATATTATTAAAATGGATAGAGTATGATGAGGAAAATAGTGCGGTAGCCTTCTTAGGTAAATTTTGTTTTCAATTTTTCATTTTCCTTGGAAAGTCTAGAGAATTAGGCAATTAAGTGAACCGTAGTTTAATGTACTATAATAAATTTCCACCTCACTCGATGCACTGATTTTTAAAAATATTTATGTACTTAGTACTATTTCACGTAGGACCAAAAATGACAAAAGGGCTCAAAAGTTTCTTGGGTGCACATTCATTGAAGTTTCCTAGATGTTCAAGCTGAAATTGGCTCCAAGGCGAACGCGTTTTCTTTAGTAATACCGTCCACTCCTTTTGATGACAACAACATCGGAGACGATGACCCAACAATACTGAAAAAAATAAATAAATAAAGGAGAGGGGAAAGGGTTTCTAATCGTGGCTTCCAAAAGAGGCCACTTGAAATCTCTGAAAAAAAGTGAAAGTCATGCAAGGTGGAGTGACATCCATATAATTAGACAAATTATTCTTTATTTTGGCACTAGATTATTGTTTAGAAATGAAAAAAGAAAAGAATATATAAATGGTGAAAGCAAGATGCAGCATGATAATAGACCACCTGTCAACTCCCCATGCATTATATCAAATTAAATTTTTGTTAGGTCCATAGTTTGCACATTCACAATTAAGAGTTGATATGTGATACACATCGCCTATTCACGATAAATGTATATTAAGGTTTTAACGTCGATTATACATCCAGCAACAATTCATTAAATTATTAGGTTATTTGGCTAAGAATTTTTCTATATTTAGTTTAGTATATCAAAATAATAAGACCAAACAGATAGTATACTCGGACGTTCCTAATTTTCGTCCATGGGGATAATTAGGAATGCCAATTATTTAATGAAATATTGAAAATATTACTATTTCGTAGTATCTAAGGAGTAAAAATAAATAGAAAAATCAAAGTCATGCCGGGTGGAGAAAAAGCAATCAAATCATCAAAGAGAGAAAAAATCATTTTTATTTATTTTAGTAATAGGCTATAGTGTAGAATGGAAACAAAAAAAATATGTTAAAAAAGAAGAAGAAGAGTGAAAGCATGCGACGATACCCATATGATGTGTCATTGCTCCAGGAGGCCTCCACGTAGCCCCCCAGTTGTCTATTCATGTTCCTAGACATGCTACGCGACTTCCTTTGAAATAGCTTTCTGGGGCAGCAAGGAGAAGTCCCTACATCTCCACCGTCCATACCGTTGCCGTACGCCTTGCCACGTGATCACATTAAGTGGGGGTATGACACTACGACGGCCGGGGGGTCAGGTGGAGAAAATATTGGGTGGGTTTAACCCAACACGTAGGCATATGGGTAAAACAATCAGCGATCGACACGTGGCTCCACGTAGGCGAGGGCGTCAGGCGTTCAAAATTCGCGCGGGCCGCGTGTGGGGCCCACCACTCTGACGCTTCCTGCTCTGCTCTCCTCTGCGACGCCTGAGCCCCCTGTCGAATCGTCCTCTCTCTCCTCTCTCTCTCTCCCCCTTCTCCATTCCGTTCCGTTGCGGAGGAGAACAAAAGTCGCACAGCTGCTTCTCTTCCCCCTCCTCTGCTCTCTCTCTCCATTCTCGCGCACAGCTGCTTCTCTTCCCCTCCTCTGCTCTCTCTCTCCATTCTCGACTCCGACGCCCCTCAAGCCGGTTGCCTCCGTCGCCCCCGACTCCGACGCCGACGACGCCGCCTCCGCCCCCGACGCCCTCTCGCGACTCCGACGCCCCCGACTCCGACGCTGACGCCTCCGCCTTCGCCCCTGACGCCGACGTCGACGCCGACGCCCCTCCGCCTCCGCCTCTGCCTCCACAGGTTGCCTCCGTCGCCCCGACTCCGACGCGGACGCCTCCACCTCCGCCTCCACGAGGGACGTCGACGACCTGCCGAAGAACGCGGCCAACTATCCTGTCGGTCCTTTCGTCACGAAGGTTAGCCTCATAGAGTGGATTGCGAATCCAAGATCTGCATTTTATCTCTTCGACATGTATTCTTACCATGAGATGTGATGGTTTGTGTCTATAGACTGATCTGTTTACACTTGGAGTGCATTATTGGTCTCATGCTGCTTTTGATAGTTGTATTTTACTTATTATCTAATCATTGTTCGTTTGATGCGCTACAGTAACGTCTCGCATTTGATGTTTATATATGGATCTTCGCGCTGATGAGTTCCTTTCCATATTGTCGAGACGTTCAAGTCAGAAGACTGCGGTTATAGGCACTTCTAAATGTTTGAATGGGAGAGTTTTTTGGTTTTTCCGACAATGTTGGATTAGTTAATCGCTATATGTTCAAATGGTGCGGATGTTTTGTCTTTTCAGTTTCTGAACGAGCGCTTGCTGTGAACTCATGCTGTCACTTTGCATTCAATTTTGTCGATCCAGTGAAACAAAGTGATAAATACAATTGACTATTTTTTTTCCCTATTTGCTAAGTGCTTATCACAAAATGAAATCATTGGCTCAATAGGACCGGTAAAGCTACATTGACCAATAATTTTCATTAGAACAGTATAGAATTTTTGGTCAATTATGCATTGTGAAAGTGCGATTTGGAGGCTTTACGTGCATTGTTATGATATTGGTCAGTAAACAGAAAATGCAACTCAGTACTGGGAGTTTATAAAGTTGTAGAGGCATGTCGCTTGGTGGCTGATTGTTCATTTGCGAGTCCAAGTTTGACAACCAATGAAAGCTATTTACCATTGATTATTAAGTTAAGGTAGGAGCCTGGATTTCTTGGAGAAAATGGTTCCTCAATTACTACGTACATCAGCATAAATCCTCGCCAATCATTTGCTCCATCATGCAAGAAACCGGCCCTATAATTGCCCTCGACCCGGTCTTTCTCTGCCGTGTCCGAATAATTGGACAAGAACAGGACGGGTTTGAGTTTCTCCAAGAACATTTCCTTCTTGCTTATTCGTCAGTTGTAATACAGACAGAGGGAGAGAGAGGCAGGAAGAATGGGGAAAGAGAAAGCGGGTTTGGTCGCGTTGCTGATAATTGTGTCGAGCTGGTGTGTATCGTTGTCCTCCTGCTCCTCTTCTTCTTCTTTCAGAGGTGATCTGAGCATAGGCAAAAGGCGCCTTTGACTTTTGGGTCAGCATCATCGTCACCGGTTCTCAATCGGGTTGGGTCATCCGTTGTCTTTCCACTCCATGGCAATGTTTTCCCAACTGGGTACCCTTCTTGACCTCGTCTTCGCCCAGTCCGGCGTTTCATTCATTAGTCACAGAGAGGGAGGGAGGGAGGGAGGGAGAGAGAGAGGTGATGCACCTGCATTTTTGCTCCTTCAATGAATTCTCGAATGCCTGGGTGACTCTCTGCTGTGCCGTTCACGTTTAGAAAGTATGGGTCATCTGTCACATTTAACTGTCTTTGGTGATATGAAAAGGTCTTTTTTCCTCCAAAAGTTCAAAAAGTTCTTACAGTTTGGCTTGTTACTACGTTGGATTGCTGTTTGATGACCTGAAGATTCATCCAATCCAATGTCATAGTGACTTATGTCTCCCTAAGTGGTGACCATAGATACTATTATCACCCCACTTAGGAATTCCTGAAGTTTTAGTATGTTGATCATCAGATTAAATCTTTTACGCCAAGGGAAAATTGCTTGGAAGATTCTATATGGTTTTCATCACATTAAAGCGTCTATTTCTCAAGGGGAAGTTGTGTTTTATCAGTTTCCATACATTTTTATTCTATATGTCATAACGATGCAGTGCTTTTCTTCTCTTTCTTGATCGCTTGGTGTTTCTCAATTGTTAACTTCATTCTCACTTTGCTTGTCATTCATTTTGTGTCCCTTTGTCTGTCACACTTCGCTAATTGATTGTTCAATCTTTTGAAGCATAATGCTCCTCTCTTCATGTGATAATCAGATCTGAATATTATAAAAGCTTGTGTATTTGCCAAGACTGATGATCAAGTGAACTACCTATTTTAGGTCGTATAGCACAATTTTCTTCATTGGGCAGCCACTAAAGCCTTACTTTCTTGATCCTGACACTGGCAGTGACCTCACATCACTCCAATGTGATGCCCCTTGTGTACGATGCACCCAGGTAGATTTTATTAGTTTTCAGATGTCATAGAATTTGTTTCTCAAATCTATGAATTTTTGTTGATAATCCTAAAACTTTGCTCGTGTGTTTGTTTCAAATGGTCTCATGATGTTATGCAGGGTGATAAGTGCTAATAACTTCTCATCATTTTCTTATTGCAGACGCCACATCTGCTTTATCGACCCAACAAGGACCTAGTAATCTGCAGGGACCCAATTTGCGTGTCCCTGCATTCAGGCGACTACAGATTTGACCACCCAGAGCAATGTGACTAGGAGGTGGAGTATGCAGATGGTGGCTCTTCTCTTGGTGTACTTTTAAAGGACGTCGTTCATCCAAAGGATATAAACTCCTTTCTCTTTTGCAGGTCCGTAAAGGTTCTAAAATTCCACCAATGGAAAAGTCTCAAAATGCTTTAACTGTTGGTCCATCATTACGATTTCAAGGATTGTTAGTACCCTTCTTCTCTTTCAAACGACCATCCCTTGGTCAAGAGAATCAAGTTACCTCCATACCTTCACTGAGATATCTCACACATTTTATGCTTTTTAAATTGCTTATCAAAAAAGAAAACATTCAGATTTTTGGCCACTGTATGTGGTATTACTGATTTCCAGGTTTTTTTTTTAATGTGTTGCAGCTCTTTTAATTTTGTAGTTTTCTTTGTGGATTTTATTTAAATTTGTTTGTAAAGATTTTTCAGTAGAACATTCGACATAATGTTGCTCATGTTCATTCATCTTCTTCAGAAACAATGTTGGTCTACATGGAAAAGGCGCTGCTATTGTCTCTGCTTCTGGATCATCAAACAGGTAAATATGTTGTATTGCATTCGATTTTAATGTCTGTTGGAGTGTCTTTCTGCTTCTTCTTTTTTCCCTTTAAGGCGATCGGTCGCATAATTTGACTTTTCTTCAATAGGAAAGACCTAAATCTAAAAGAACATTTTTTATATTTATATTTTTTTGGTTTAAACACACAAAAACCTTGAACAGAAGAGGCTAAGGTCTACATGTGTTGGCAATTCTTCCTTTTGGTAGTTAAGAGATCACATTTGTGTAATTTAGCAAGTTTTTGATTTTTAAATGGTTTGGTTCTATGAATTACTATCTGTCGAGCCTAAAGAAATTTACTCTTCATGGGGTTGCTGGTCATTGTAATTGCGCTCTCGAAACTAATCTGCATCTAGACTAGTTGTTCTACATCACCTATCGTTGGACACATGCATCAGTTGCTCATGCTTTGTAATTATTCAAAGGCATCGACAAACTAGGGCAAATACCTATGTATCCTATATTTTTGGTCAAAATAGGACTTTTATATTACTGTTACTTTTTTAATATGTTGACATGCATCTATTTGCACAATCCACTGAAGTAACATTAGAACATTTCTTAATGGTTTCTGAAAAGCTGTTTCATGGATTCTCATAATTCGACTCATGCATTCAAGGATCACTGAGTCATCTTCAGTTCTGCTCTAAGGTACTTAATCTGCTTTGGCCTCATGCTTTCACTCTGTTTTTAGGAATTTGTCTACCTCAGCCATTATGGAAAGAATTCCAAGCAGGTGGCCACGTCCTGTGTGGCATCCTCCATGGAAGAACTACAGGGTGAGAATTGTGGCCTAATTTTTCTGGTAGCTAGAAGAAAGTTCTTGTTTTGTTTCAGTAATAGTTATGGTGTCATGTGGCCTAATTTTTCTGGCAGCTAGAAGAAAGTTCTTGTTTTTTTTCAGTAATAGTTATGGTGTCATGTGATAATTATACATTTGAATTTATCATACAGCTGTCTTGTCCATGTTATTGTATCTGTAGTTATTTGCTCGCTTACTTGGATTGTTATGTGTTTTGTTTTCTCCTTTTTGTATTTGCAAGGTCTCAAGTGGGCATTTGGGATGGGTGAGATCTATCGCATTTGATCCTTGCAATTAATGATTCTGCACCGGCCTCGTATCGGACAATTAAGGTATTAAGCTTTTACAATTGTGCTTTTTGATGATTCCTGGTCTTCTTTTGTTTGTAAAATTTCCTGATAATAGATGCTCACTTTTTAGTTCTTTGGTTGCTAACATTTGCTAATTTAAATTTCTATGTATAGTTCTTTTGGTTAGTTGAACGAGATGATTTGGTTAGTTGAATGAGATGATTGTTAGAATCATTGAGTCGCCAGAAAGTTGATCACTCTTTTCTATGGCAGCATTTTGTTGTAAAACTTTTTTGAAGTGATATCCTTAATTCTAATGTTATTCCCAGTCAAGATGGAAGGACTTGCGGACTGATTTGATGCTGGCCCCTACTGGGTAATGTGAAAAATCAATTAATTCACTAGATAGTCTTCTCTCAACATATATGCCATTACAAGTATTTTACTATTTTGCCTGTTAGTTGGTCATGTAGGAGCAGATCATCATCTCTATCTTAGCCTTAACAAGTACAAAATCAAAATTTGCAACCTTCTTTAGTTTCTCACTAGGAAAAACGAATTGTAGCTTGAAGATTGTCCCGTCGATATGATGTTAGTCTTTTGTCTCATAATTTGCAGTGCTAAGCAATAATTTAGAATGTATGATTAGGCTTGAAACCAGTTCTGTTACATTGAGCAGGGCTTATAGTTAATGATCCTATGATACTTGGGAATTGGTGAGTGATATATGCCAATTGACATCCGTGTTTGCAGAAGGTTTCGAGGTTTTTTTGGTGTCTTCTTTTCTATGTGAAAAGATGTCCATGCTTGTTGCTTGTTTGAATTGTTCAAATCCACTAATTCTTTTGGTTGTTGCTTCTCGGTCTTTGATTATCTTTGCTTGTTGTTATTCGGGCAAATCTGTTCCGGCGACTCAAGCGTGAGCTGACGCGCTTCTTCGACCTTGTGGACTTCTTCGCAGTGTCATCTGCTGCGTTGCTGGGGTTCTGGCTCTGCTTTGATGCCGATTCTCACCAAGAACACCTACATTCCAGGTGAGCGCCGCTTCCGATTCCTTTCTCCGCTCACTCGCTCGTGACCGACCGGCCTGAAAGTGAATGTGCTTTCCCGGGAGATTCGAACTCTCTATCGAGTGAACGTACCTCGAGGTGTCGGCAGAGGTTTGTGCTGCTCGGTGCACAATATTTGAAAGAGCGGTGGCGGCTTTAGGTTCAGACTTGATCGGTCAACCTTATTTTGCATGCATCCAACCAGGTCGACAAAGAAGTCTGCATGATCATAAAGGCTCATATGTATTAGCAAAGTGTTTTGTTCAGAGTTTAGATGTGGTTAAACCTGTAGGTTGACTGCAAAATTTGAAATCACAGACTTATCAAGGCTAATTTTTTTTTTGGCCAAAAATAGAAGCCCAGTTTGAATAGTAAGTGTATTCTTCATTTTGATGAGAATCTGAACTTTCTATTAGAATTAATATACCAAGAGATAGGCCTGTATCTTCAATTGCCCTTTTCTTCAAAAGGAGTGGGGGTGTCAGAGGATGTTCTACAATTACAAATTCTTATGTTAGCTTGTTGACATGGCTTCTCCACCTTCTCAAAATCTGCAAATTATGTTTTCGCAGGAAGCATGGAAAAATTTTGAAACTGAAGAACTCCGATAGTTTATTGAGGTTGAAATGGTAAATTGCACGTCAGCAATTTGTGGCATTCACTTTTGCAAGCTGAGTTGCACCTGCCATATCTGTACTGCTTGAACTGAAGATCTTCATGCCGCAGGTTCTATATGGAAGGTACAGTAGACGATGGTGTAAATTTGTTCGTTTGTTGACATGGATCTTACGAGGTTCTGTTGTACTTGCCTCTCAAATGTACTTGACCTCATACCATTCTTGTGGATAATTAGCCTTCTCAATTCCTTCTCCGTGATATATTTATTTTGGTGTATCAGCCATAGCTCTTTTGCTTATGGCACATTATGTCAAAACATGAGCTTACAGAGTAGTGTTTTGTATTTTGTCTTTGGCATGTGTGACTTGCTGATTTGGGCCCGACACCTTGTTTCTTGGTTTGACCTTTTGGTTCATTTTATCAATGGTTTATACAAGAAAACGTTGTTGCCTCCTCAACCTTGGGAGAGGTAAAAATTACTTTGAGCTGCAACTCTACCTCGTGGAAGAGCGTACTTTCATATGCCTAGTATAGATGCGCTTCTAAAGTCAATGGATGATAAATATCTCCAATCTCAAAAAATCATTGACCCCAGTTTTTCTGTCTCGAAACCGATGAGAGATATGTGCCAATGCTTTCCGGAGTTAGGAGGCGGCTCTACGTATGCATCAAGAGAACTATCAATCAATATGGACCCTACGGTTGATACCTTACGGATATCCGTTATGCAGACACTCTCAATGTTGGAAGCCGTAAAACAAACTCCTTTGTACCCAATAATGCTTCCAATGGATCTCCCGATGTTCAAGGATCAATTGGGGCAGCCGCACCACGAATTCCAAGATTTCCGGGTCTTTAGATGGTAGTAATAATCACTTGAAAATGAACAAAAACAAGACCACAATTGATTGTGCTTTGAAGTCAAAGGAAGCTGTCGAAGAACATGAAGATGCCGATTCGCGTAGTCCGGTGGTTTTCTCGAAGAGTCGGTCAACTCCTACCGATCCGAGGTCTGTCCATGATGTTAATGACATAGCCAAAGGAGAAGAAAGAGTAAAAATACCATGGGTTAACAAGATTGATGAGCAAGTGTCCACCATCCTTTCACTACATACCTCATAGCCTCGCTTTCTCTAGTGCTTCTATCAATTTCTCCCTTTCGAGATCGGAAATGAGAATTGCTGTTCAAATTGTTATGGTGACTGCCTGCCTTCTCCAAGCACTCGTGCTTGTGCATGTGCAAATGGGGGTGAGTTTATATACACCGTGAAAGGTCTTGTAAAGGAAGCTTTTTTGTTGAAGTGTATTTCGTCAATCGTGACCCTAAAAAGAGCCACCACTTGTATTGTCGGGAATGCCCTCTAGAAAAGTCAAAAGATAACAACATTTTAGAACCGTGTAAGGGCCACCTGAAGAGAAAATTTATCAAAGAGTGCTGGAGAAAGTGTGGTTGTGGTAAACATTGTGGCAATCGAGTGGTGCAAATGGGCATAAGTTATAATATGCAGGTAAAGAATTATTTTCGTGTTATTTTAAAGCTTTTGCCTATTGTAGCTCTACTGTCATATTTGGACCTTGTGGTGGTTATCATTCTTAAAAGTGTTCCAGTTACTACTGCAGTGAGTGACTTTGTTTGGGAACCCTTAAGCTTAAGCCTCGTACTCTTTTGTGACCGATTTTGTCCTTTAGGTGTTTATGACGCCCGAGGGAAAAGGGTGGGGTCTGCAAGCACCGGATGAACTACCTAAAGGTGCATTTGTATGTGAGTACATAGGTGAAATATTAACCATCAAGGAAATGCATGAGCGAAATTTGAAGAAGGGTGATGCTGCGAAACGTACTTATCAGGTGCTCCTTGATTCTGATTGGAGCTCCATGTGTGTGAAGGATGATGAAGCTCTTTGTTTGGATTCAAAGACCTTTGGAAACATTGCTAGGTTTATCAACCATAGGTATTTGTTTGTTTTGAGAAGTAGCATTCTTATGTTTATTTGGTTTTTGAGCTCTTAGATTGTTATTGCATCTGCCTTTAAGATGGAAATTCCTCAATATTGGATGGTTTAATTCGTAAACGTAGCTCCCGCGAAAGTTCACTTTTTAAGCATAAGTCCTTTGGTCTAAAGCTTTGAGAATCCAACTTTCAGCTGGGCATTGCAAGCTTATCTCCTAAAACAGCATAAAAATTCAAGACACCTGGAAAGGATTTCCCCTATTCATTCATTGTAGAACTCATGTATTAAACCTGGTGAAACTGAGTTATTTGCTTTGTCATGGTACTGCTATTGTTTCCTGAGTGACTGTAGAAAGCAGACCTTGACTCTGCTTGGCTTTTTCTGATTTCTCATGTTCTCCCCTTCTTCAAGCTTGCGAGAAAAGGCATCAATGCCTACTTAATGGAAGGCTAATTGAACTGAACGATGTAACATATTTAAAGCACTAAACTAGCTAAATTTTCCTTGCACAAGGAGCATTGAAATCTTTAAATCATGAAAATGTTTCTCAAATCACGGGCATCGGCAAGAGAAATTGATTAGTACTTATATGAATACACCCTAAGTTGAACCAAAGCATAATTTGGTTCCACTTGTTACAGAATTTCCAATTGCTTATTGACACCTAGAGATGACAATGACCCAAAAAACACTAAATATCTTCATCCAATGTCCAAGCTCTTCTTGGCCATAGCTTGGAGGAACTGAAATCTCAATGAAGATATGATGCTTTCTCAAAGTTTATAGCAGTTGGCTGTCAAGCATTGGCTAAAAAGAAAACTATGATGGTTCTGGTTGAGACCTCTCTTAGATATCTTCATGTGTGGTAGAAAAGGAAAGCTTTCAAGGTGGGAAGGGAAAAGGAAATTCTGCCTAGGCAATTTTCTGGGTACAGAGGACTAGACCGAACCTATTCCAATCCTTTAGAGTTGGGCAGCCCATTCCTAAATTCAGCTGAAAGCTGGTCGTGGTCATTCCTCTATTGGTACCATAGGGTTTTGGACTCCTTGATTTAACTTGATTGCAATTAACGTTTTCCATTTCTAGATTGCCCTCGTCTTCCTTAACAACTAGTTCACACTGGTAAAATCGAAAATTGCAGCTGTGCTTGCTGTTGCAATATTACTACGGTCCTGTTACTTGAGGATCTCCACTTCCGAGGGCTCTTATAAAAAAAGGCATAGGTGTACTAAATTGGAAAATCAGCATTTCTTCCTACAATGTTCTCTTGTTAAGTCGATTTCACATTCTTCTCATAGTTGACTACTAATATTGTGATAGTGAGGGAAGAGGTAGGGATTCTTATGCAACAACTGCCTACTTTATCTGATTTATTAATTTCATATCATAAAATTGAGGTGCTTGGTGGTGTAAACAAGTTGCTACTGATTATAAAGCAGCTAGCTTCGATCCAGATATTATGGAGTGCCGAAGGATGCAGTCAGAGACACTTTCTGCCGTATTTGAGATATATTTTCGTATTCTGAAGCATACTATGCAGTCAATTGTGCCCAGGTGATTTCATGTGTCATTTTGTATGGTTTTGACTCTATAGTGAAATATTCGAACATGGTAGGGCATATTGGTCTTGGTGCGTAGTACCGTGTCAAAGCAAATGTTTTATCAGACACTGAAACTGGGGTTTCAATATTGGTCAGGTCTTCAGATTGACATGAAAAAATTCATAGGACCAATTTAAGGTGTGGTTCTTAATTATAAGTGATGCTGTCCATTTGCTGTGTTGATTTAATCTTTCTCTATAATCAACCTAAAATATGTGCATAAAGTTGAGTTAGAAATTGTCTTTGTGAATGGTATCTAACGGGATACTGTGATCACTTCATTCTTTCTGTTTGTTTTACAGACCTAATGGAGATTCTGGTACAACTCATGTGACTGAGGCTCACCCACTCCTTGGACCATGTTTGGATGGTCTAGGAAAATTTTCTCACCAGATTGACTTGGATTATATTGGAGATCTCATGAATTACCTTAAAAAGCTTGCATGTTCTTGGGGAAAATTGGACAGTTCAGGAAAATGCGTACCGTCTCGGAAAGACTTGCTGTTGCATCATTTCTTTTAAAGTAATGAGAAACAATCTCGATGCTTTGAACGTTGATTTGCAAGATTTTTTTGTTTAGCTATACAACCTCATACTTGAATACAACCCTGGAAGGTTAGCACTTCTATGTTGGGTGCTCAGTACCTTGCTGTCAAGTTTGTTTTTTGAGGTCATGTGCTCATGCACTTTCAGTTACCAGATTTTATTATAAACCATAGCTCTAAATGCAGATGACTTTGTTCGGAGATGAAATAGTGATCTATTTCTCATGACGACAACACTTTTAACTGTAATTAATATCTGATGTCCGGCGAGATCATTTCCTTGCTGTCAAGCTGGTTTTCTAGACTCATCTGCTCATGCACTTTTGTTCACATGATTTTCTCTATAACTGCAGTCCTAGATGTTTGTCTTTCTCCCTTTGTATGGTTACTCATTGATATCTGATGGCTCAAGCAGAGATCAAGGTGAGGTGCTAGCTGAAGCTCTAAAGATGATGTTGTGCAATGATAGGCACTCACTTGACATGCAGAAGGCTGCAGCGTTCATAAAGCGTTTAGCCACATTCTTGTTATGCTTTGACTCTGCAAAGTCCATGGCTGGTACCCTCTTGGTATCCCATGCCAATTATTTATTTCCTTGATACTAAGATTATCATTCTAATTGGTTGCCCTTACTCGCAGCCTTGGTCACTTTAAAGCATCTCCTATTAAATGCCGGGTTTTGTTGGAAAATGATGCTGGAGGTGGCTCAGTATCAGGTTCTGTTGCAGTAAGCAATTTACTGCTTCCATGCAGAACCCTTAATTGATGCATGATATGTTGGATTTAAAATGGGGATGAAGGAAGTAAGGCTTAAAAGAGAAGTGTCTCCTTTCTCCGTGATGCAATTTTGGGTGCATAAGAGAGATGAACGCATGCTGTCAAGGTTCAAGAAATCTCGTCAGCCAAAGATGCCATGGCTAAATTAGAAAGTTCCTTCGCCTAGTGCTCAAGCTGGCCGGTATTACATTAGCGTCACTGAGCTACTGAATTTAAGGCCGCTCAAGGGATTCTGGTGAATAATTTATTCAGAAGTATATTTACAGAATACCATTGAAAGAAAGATTATGAGCCCATGGTGGCAAAAAAAGAAACAAAATGATATGAGACTTTTCTATTTAGGGGATTGGAGAAATCTCATGAAGTTAAATTATAGTGAATTTGATTGTGTGGCACAGAAGACCTTGTAATACTTCAAATTACACAATGAAAGATCTCCCTTCGTATCTTTATCTGTAATTTTTCACTTTGGGTTGTCAAAATCTGGTTTACTTCCTATATTCGAATGCAAGGCTGTTATTTCACTCATAGTTCCTATGCCATGCTTATGAACAACATCAGTTTCAGGTTATATATATATGAAGTCGGCACGAAACAAGCGAATGCCATGCATACTTTCAAGCATAGATCTACAGGGCATGAGAAATGACCTGAATAGCCGGAGTAGTTTCTTACTAGACTAATAGTTTTTTGTCTTTGCTACAGTCTCAATGACCACTAGTATCAAATCCCGGGGAATTTTGGTCTTAGAACGAGATTGCGGTCAGCAAATACTTTTCATATTCAATGCTAACTTGTGATTATGTTACCGAACATTACAAGTTTTGAGAGGTACAGAATTTACACTAAATCAACATATATAAACACACTAAAGACAAGGCGATGAACTGAATCAAGATATCTCATTCACAAACGGTGAAAAGAAGTTCGCCAAAAAATCTCAATCTAGATGTCCAAAAGAAGGGGGAAAAGGGAAACAAGAAAAAAAAGGATAAACAAAAAGATTGACTTGTCATTTCGTCCCCACTCAATCATGCTAATGACGCCAAACTACCGGACATTTGTCCAGGAAAATCTCAGCCCGCAAGAGATTTTGGTCAATTCATCAGGACATCCAATATGAGTCTTCATCATTACAAACATTAGAGCGTGGGATGTATTTGGGAAACATTACAACATTTAAGCACAGAAAATGCACATTCCATGTAAAGAACAATGATCAAGAGATACGCGCAATCAAAATTAATTGAACATTATAAAAACGAGAAAAACTAGTTACATCACAACTTCAAACATCCCTTCGACAATTCTGTAGTCGAAGAAAGTTTCTTATTTATCAGAAAATCTCTGTAGCATACATGGAACATAAGTAAAAACTAAAGTAAACATAACCATCAACTAGTATTTCGAGTGCCTGTGACCAAAACCATCTGAAAAATGAACATCCTCAGAATCAGAGATCAACGCACTGATTATACGTATTGTACAGAGGTAGACACCAAAGCCGACTTTAATTGCCAGTATAATGTGCCGAAAAATACTTGTACCGAAGTGCTGTGCATCATTGGCTCATGACACTTGAACAAACTTGTCTAAAGCGGATGTATCCAAAGCTGCAAACTCCTTAACAGCCCCAAGCACGGCAAGTCCAAGTTTTACAGCGTCATCATGAGTTGGTGCCTACAGCAGGTAAATTTTGAATTGAATTCTTAATCCAATAAAATCATTTTTATGGTAGCTTGTGTAAGAGATTCCTCTACCTCAATGTTAAGAGGAAGAACAGTATCATAAAGCGAGAGCCTCGAAGGAATCATCCTCCAAACCCGCATACCTCCGGACTCGTTTAAGCAAAGAATCGACTAGAGATCAGCATCACATGCAAAATGCAAAGCTCACCCAGTGTCTTGCGCCATTCAGGGAGAAAAGAAGAGAGTAATTAACTAGATAGCATGATGAACCTGCATTTACTTTTTAGTAAAATACTCCTCTGAGGTCACTAGTTCAGATATTATTTTGGTAAGCACAGAGCATTTTGCTCAACTCATTGTGGACTATAATTTTGACTCTTCTTGTAGATACAAATCAAGAACCAACATGGACTCCATTGCGACGTTTAACTCTCCTTGCTCCCATCCCCAGGAGCATATCAACACGATAATACACAATATAAATAGCTGCTGAAATGATGAGGTCCAATCTATTAAGAATAACTTCATCGATTGAAAACTTACTCCTTCATAATTTACTGGAGCTTTCTGAAGCTTTGGGTCTAAATCAATAGAGTTCTCCAAGTGCTTTAACACTGCCTCTCCAATGTCTCGGAAAGATCTGTAACCTCTACACTATTAGGATCTTAGAGAAGGAAAAAGAAAACGACATTGCTAGAAACCAAGAAACAACGTACCCTCCCTTTGAGTCCGGATGACTCTGGTTGATCTTCAACCTCAATTCTACAGCAACGGCTGCTTCTTCTAGACCCTCTACCAAATCTGTCAAGACTCTGCTGCCGCTACCTGCTCCTGAAGCTCGAGCTGAAGCAAGTTTGTTGAGAACTTTGACCTATAACAAAATGCTTAATAATTATGACTCAAAGCTTTAAGCTCATGCATTGCAGTTGGGGGCATTTAGAATTCATCTCTGCAACGTCAACGCTCATCTATTTCAAAAATTTTAATAGCAATTTCCATCTCAAATTGTACTTTATACAATTAAATCACCGAGATCATGCAATTCGAAATAACATTAGAATTAAGGATATCACTTCAAAAAAGTTTTACAACAAAATGCTGCCATAGAAAAGAGTGATCAACTTTCTGGCGACTCAATGATTCTAACAATCATCTCATTCAACTAACCAAATCATCTCGTTCAACTAACCAAAAGAACTATACATAGAAATTTAAATTAGCAAATGTTAGCAACCAAAGAACTAAAAAGTGAGCATCTATTATCAGGAAATTTTACAAACAAAAGAAGACCAGGAATCATCAAAAAGCACAATTGTAAAAGCTTAATACCTTAATTGTCCGATCTGCAGAGCCAGTGCAGAATCATTAATTGCAAGGATCAAATGCGATAGATCTCACCCATCCCAAATGCCCACTTGAGACCTTGCAAATACAAAAAGGAGAAAACAAAACACATAACAATCCAAGTAAGCGAGCAAATAACTACAGATACAATAACATGGACAAGACAGCTGTATGATAAATTCAAATGTATAATTATCACATGACACCATAACTATTACTGAAAAAAAACAAGAACTTTCTTCTAGCTGCCAGAAAAATTAGGCCACATGACACCATAACTATTACTGAAACAAAACAAGAACTTTCTTCTAGCTACCAGAAAAATTAGGCCACAATTCTCACCCTGTAGTTCTTCCATGGAGGATGCCACACAGGACGTGGCCACCTACTTGGAATTCTTTCCATAATGGCTGAGGTAGACAAATTCCTAAAAACAGAGTGAAAGCATGAGGCCAAAGCAGATTAAGTACCTTAGAGCAGAACTGAAGATGACTCAGTGATCCTTGAATGCATGAGTCGAATTATGAGAATCCATGAAACAGCTTTTCAGAAACCATTCAGAAATGTTCTAATGTTACTTCAGTGGATTGTGCAAATAGATGCATGTCAACATATTAAAAAAGTAACAGTAATATAAAAGTCCTATTTTGACCAAAAATATAGGATACATAGGTATTTGCCCTAGTTTGTCGATGCCTTTGAATAATTACAAAGCATGAGCAACTGATGCATGTGTCCAACGATAGGTGATGTAGAACAACTAGTCTAGATGCAGATTAGTTTCAGAGCGCAATTACAATGACCAGCAACCCCATGAAGAGTAAATTTCTTTAGGCTCGACAGATAGTAATTCATAGAACCAAACCATTTAAAAATCAAAAACTTGCTAAATTACACAAATGTGATCTCTTAACTACCAAAAGGAAGAATTGCCAACACATGTAGACCTTAGCCTCTTCGTTCAAGGTTTTTGTGTGTTTAAACCAAAAAATATAAATATAAAAAATGTTCTTTTAGATTTAGGTCTTTCCTATTGAAGAAAAGTCAAATTATGCGACCGATCGCCTTAAAGGGAAAAAAGAAGAAGCAGAAAGACACTCCAACAGACATTAAAATCGAATGCAATACAACATATTTACCTGTTTGATGATCCAGAAGCAGAGACAATAGCAGCGCCTTTTCCATGTAGACCAACATTGTTTCTGAAGAAGATGAATGAACATGAGCAACATTATGTCGAATGTTCTACTGAAAAATCTTTACAAACAAATTTAAATAAAATCCACAAAGAAAACTACAAAATTAAAAGAGCTGCAACACATTAAAAAAAAAACCTGGAAATCAGTAATACCACATACAGTGGCCAAAAATCTGAATGTTTTCTTTTTTGATAAGCAATTTAAAAAGCATAAAATGTGTGAGATATCTCAGTGAAGGTATGGAGGTAACTTGATTCTCTTGACCAAGGGATGGTCGTTTGAAAGAGAAGAAGGGTACTAACAATCCTTGAAATCGTAATGATGGACCAACAGTTAAAGCATTTTGAGACTTTTCCATTGGTGGAATTTTAGAACCTTCTGGACCTGCAAAAGAGAAAGGAGTTTATATCCTTTGGATGAACGACGTCCTTTAAAAGTACACCAAGAGAAGAGCCACCATCTGCATACTCCACCTCCTAGTCACATTGCTCTGGGTGGTCAAATCTGTAGTCGCCTGAATGCAGGGACACGCAAATTGGGTCCCTGCAGATTACTAGGTCCTTGTTGGGTCGATAAAGCAGATGTGGCGTCTGCAATAAGAAAATGATGAGAAGTTATTAGCACTTATCACCCTGCATAACATCATGAGACCATTTGAAACAAACACCTGAGCAAAGTTTTAGAATTATCAACAAAAATTCATAGATTTGAGAAACAAATCATATGACATCTGAAAACTAATAAAATCTACCTGGGTGCATCGTACACAAGGAGCATCACATTGGAGTGATGTGAGGTCACTACCAGTGTCAGGATCAAGAAAGTAAGGCTTTGGTGGCTGCCCAATGAAGACAGTTGTGTTATATGACCTGAAATAGGCAGTTCACTTGATCATCAGTCTTGGCAAATACACAAGCTTTTATAATATTCAGATCTGATTATCACATGAAGAGAGGAGCATTATGCTTCAAAAGATTGAACAATCAATTAGCGAAGTGTGACAGACAAAGGGACACAAAATGAATGACAAGCAAAGTGAGAATGAAGTTAACAATTGAGAAACACCAAGCGATCAAGAAAGAGAAGAAAAGCACTGCATCGTTATGACATATAGAATAAAAATGTATGGAAACTGATAAAACACAACTTCCCCTCAAGAAAGAGACGCTTTAATGTGATGAAAACCATGTAGAATCTTCCAAGCAATTTTCCCTTGGCGTGAAAGATTTAATCTGATGATCAACATACTGAAACTTCAGGAATTCCTAAGTGGGGTGATAATAATATCTATGGTCACCACTTAGGGAGACATAAGTCACTATGACATTGGATTGGATGAATCTTCAGGTCATCAAACAACAATCCAACGTAGTAACAAGCCAAACTGTAAGAACTTTTTGAACTTTTGGAGGAAAAAAGACCTTTTCATATCACCAAAGACAGTTAAATGTGACGATGACCCATACTTTCTAAACGTGAACGGCACAGCAGAGAGTCACCCAGGCATTCGAGAATTCATTGAAGGAGCAAAAATGCAGGTGCATCACCTCTCTCTCTCCCTCCCTCCCTCCCTCCCTCTCTGTGACTAATGAATGAAACGCCGGACTGAACTGAAGACAGGTCAAGAAGGGTACCCAGTTGGGAAAACATTGCCATGGAGTGGAAAGACAACGGATGACCCAACCCGATTGAGAACCAGTGACGATGATGCTGACCCAAAAGTCAAAGGTGCCTTTTGCCTCTGCTCAGATCACCTCTGAAAGAAGAATAAGAGGAGTAGGAGGACGACAATACACACCAGCTCGACACAATTATCAGCAACGCGACCAAACCCGCTTTCTCTTTCCCCATTCTTCCTGCCTCTCTCTCCCTCTGTCTGTATTACAACTGACGAATAAGCAAGAAGGAAATGTTCTTGGAGAAACTCAAACCCGTCCCTGTTCTTGTCCAATTATTCAGACACAGCAGCAGAAAGACCAGGTCGAGGGCAATTATAGGGCCGGTTTCTTGCATGATGGAGCAAATGATTGGCGAGGATTTATGCTGATGTCTGTAGTAATTGAGGAACCATTTTCTCCAAGAAATCCAGGCTCCTACCTTAACTTAATAATCAATGGTAAATAGCTTTCATTGGTTGTCAAACTTGGACTCGCAAATGAACAATCAGCCACCAAGCGACATGCCTCTACAACTTTATAAACTCCCAGCACTGAGTTGCATTTTCTGTTTACTGATCAATATCATAACAATGCACGTAAAGCCTCCAAATCGCACTTTCACAATGCATAATTGACCAAAAATTCTATAATGTTCTAATCAAAATTATTGGTCAATGTAGCTTTACTGGTCTTGTTGAGCCAATGATTTCATTTTGTGATAAGCACTTAGCAAATAGGGAAAAACAATAGTCAATTGTATTTATCACTTTGTTTCACTGGATCGACAAAATTGAATGCAAAGTGACAGCGTGAGTTCACAGCAAGCGCTCGTTCAGAAACAGAAAAGACAAAACATCCGCACCATTTGAACATATAGCGATTAACTAATCCAACATTCTCAGAAAAACCAAAAAACTCTCCCATTCAAATATTTAGAAGTGCCTATAACCGCAGTCTTCTGACTTGAATGTCTTGACAAAATGGAAAGGAACTCATCAGCGCAAAGATCCATATATAAACATCAAACGCGAGACGTTACTGTAGCGCATCAAACGAACGATGATTAGATAATAAGTAAAATACAACTATCAAAAGCAGCATGAGACCAATAATGCACTCCAAGTGTAAACAGATCAGTCCATAGACACAAACTATCACATCTCATAGTAAGAACACATGTCGAAGAGATAAAATGCACATCTCGGATTCGCAATCCACTCTATGAGACTAACCTTCGTGCATAAAGGACCGACAGGATAGTTGGCCGCGTTCTTCGGCAGGTCGTCGATGTCCCTCGCAGAGGCGGAGGCGGAGGGGCGTCGACGTCGGAGTCGAGGGCAACGGAGGCAACTTGTGGAGGCAGAGGCGAAGGTGGAGGGGCGTCGGCATCGGCGTCAGGGGCGAAGGCGGAGGCGTCAGCGTCGGAGTCGGGGGCGTCGGAGTCGCGAAAGGGCGTCGGGGGCGGAGGCGGAGGCGGAGGCGGAGGTGGTGTCGGAGGCGTCGGAGGCAACCGGCTTGAGGGGCCTCGAAGTTGAGAATGGAGAGAGAGAGCAGAGGAGGGGGAAGAGAAGCAGCCGTGCGCGAGAATGGAGAGAGAGAGCGAGAGAGGGGGAAGAGAAGCAAACCGTGCGACTTTTGTTCTCCTCCGCAACGGAACGGAATGGAGAAGGGGGAGAGAGAGAGAGAGAGAGAGAGGACGATTCGACGGGGGCTCGGGCGTCGCGAGAGGAGAGCGAGCAGAAGCGTCAGAGTGGTGGGCCCCACACGCGGCCCGCGCGAATTTTGAACGCCTGACGCCCTCGCCTACGTGGAGCCACGTGTCGATCGCTGATTGTTTTACCCATATGCCTACGTGTTGGGTTAAACCCACCCAATATTTTCTCGGGTCAGGTGGCCCCGGGGGGTTTTGGGGCGGGGGTGGGGCCCTTTGGGCTGAGGAATCTAGTTAGGCCATGATGGCTGGATGGACGGATGAGTTTTTGGTCGGTGAAAAGGAGGAAGCGCCGTGAACTGGGGATTTCTCGAGGCGTCGATTTAATGCATTTGACAATGCGAAAGTGAGAATTGATCCACAGCGAACCCGATTAACGCCTCAGGACAGAGCATCTAGGGGGGAGAAGGTTGTCATTGATGATTCGGCCTTGTAAATCGGCAAATTCATGGGTTGAATATATGCGATAAATTTACCTATGCATGAGTGTCATGATAGTCAAAGCGGTGACCAACTATAGTCCAATAGAGATCATTAGTAGTTCAACATCGTATTGCTATTGTTGTGACAATTATTATCGGATGAGGATATGGCATGCAATTATGTTTATAATTATGGATTTCTGTATTGAGCCATGAATTACATACTTTTCTTAGCGGTACAATAAAGCATATCTGTAACTTTCAACGGTGTCGTTGATTAGAATTCAAGACTTTGAGTAAGTCCAAGTCTCTCCCTTCCTCTCACACATAGAAAAACATGATGAAATGATAAAAGACGAAGACGTTTCCTGCGTGCGTTCTTTAGCAACTATGCTGCTTTCTCTTCTGGCAGAGTCCCCCTCGATTCTTCACCAAAACCTGTTCATTCCCATTTCCAACAGCAGGCGATTGCCCTTGTTTCTCTAGGAATTGGGTTTCCGCCTTCAGCGAGAGGAAGAGTCTTTGCTCGATCCCTGGATGCTTACTGGTGCTTCTCTGGATGACAATGACGATGACCCAGGACTGAATGCTCCTCTGGATCCATGCTTAATGTGTAAGGGCTGTTTGAGATTCTCCTTCATTGCACGGTCTCCTATCTATTTGGACAACCCAACAATTTTTTTTTTCTTTTCTGATAAGGTTCCTTTTATTTCGTAAAAAAATGAATAATTCGAAAAATATTTTTCTAAAAGTGATTATTTATATCGCTTGAAATAATTATTCAATGAAAAATATTTTCATAATTAACAATAACTATGTCTAATTATTGTCGTAAATAATGAAAATAGTTTTTGTATTTTCATTTTTGTAAGTGATATAAACAAAGTAGAATGTATTTAATTTCTAGGCTATATGGTTAACTATTTTTCTTTATTTGGTTTAATATGTTAAATAATAAGGCCAAATAGAGAATGTATTTGGACGTTCCAAAATGCATAGGGTTAATTTGGATAATGTTAACTATTTATCAAAACATTGAAAAATATATTATTTCATGTGATCTAAGGAGGAAAAATAAATGTTCGCCTCAGTGGCCACCCTTTTAACATGGAAAGGGGAGGTGAGGGGTTCAAATCCCCACCTCCTCAGGGTGGGATGGGGGTAGGGACACGTAAATTTCGAGAGTGGGTTGCGACTCCCACGCCTTGCAAGCGGCAGGGCACAAGTCTGCGAGTGAGTGTAGAGTAGGAATAGAGTAGGACTGACTAAAAAAAGAGGAGGAAAAATAAATAGAAAAGTCAAAGTTACGTGGCAGAGTAAAATAGATCAAATCCTTAAAGAGGGAAAAAAGTCATTTTCATTTATTTTGGTAATAGGTTATAGTGTAGGATGAAAAAGAAAAATATATAAAAAGTTTCACAGGCAACTATCTAATGGGCCACATGAGAATTCTCCACGAGGCCTCCATGTGATTAAAGATGCTGAAAAACTCTACTAGTTTAACTAGCTTTTGGGTTGCGATAATAATAATAATAATAATAAAAGCTTTTGGACAACAAGGAATCCACTGAACTTTGACAAATTAGAAGTTTAGGCGCTAGCGAGTAGAGATGGGAATTAAAGGTGGAGATGCCAACGCGGGCAAGGGTTCATGAATGGAGTACAGTGAATTAAAATAGAGCATATCCGTATCTTTCAACAGTGTTTTGATCATTATGTAAGACTTTGACCAATGCCAAGTCTATCTCTCTGCCTCTCTCACATAGAAAAGCAAAATGAAATAATTAAAAGAAGACAGACATTTCCTGGGCATTCTTAGCAACTGTTCTGTTGTCACTCTGGCAGAGTTCCCCTTGATTCTTCACCAGAAGGTATTCATACCTGTCTCTAACAGCAGGCCAATGCCCTTGTTACTCTAGGAATTGGATCTCCACCTGCAGCGAATGGAAGACTCGTTTGCTTGATTCCTGGATTCTGACCAGTGCTTCCGAATCTCGAGAACAGCTGCTTAATTCTACTTCTTGATGTGCATCTTTGCCACTTGCATGCATCTGAATCTGCTTTTTCTTTCCTAACCGGTACGTTCCTTCGTCCTTATCTTGCTATTTTCCATTTGTAAGAACCAATAAAGACTCCAACTGAACATCCTTATTTAACTGGATCAAATATACGCGCCCTAGACAAGAAAATCTGATGGATTCTATGCGAAATGAAGGGTTAAATGACCTGAATGGAGGTGGGTGGACGTAACTGCGAGATGCAATAAACTTCTTGAAGAGAGGCTGAGGAATATAAAAAGAAGGGGCGAGAAGAGAGACAGGAAGAGCGACAACAGTCGAGCTACGCCAGAAATCTCCATTTGCAAACACCAGGCAAGATATTTTAGCTCTATTTCTCACGAATTTGCGATTTTTGTTTTTAAAATTTAAAATCTAGACTATGTAGGGTTGCTTCACCAGCAAGGGTTCGGTGGCCAAAATCCAACCATATTTTGATTCTTCACATCCCCTTGGGTCTATAGGATTTCACAGAGTTCTAGCTGGAGTCAGATTCGAGAGAAACGAACTCTAAAGTCCGTTCTGCGCCGCAGGTGGACAGCGTGTACCGCCTGACTTCTTGGCTAAGCCACTTTTCGGGGCGGCCGCCTGTCAAATCTCGTAATTCTAGAATTAAGTATTTTCTTGATAAGGTAGTCCGCAATTTCCAAGTTGTCTTTGAGTTGGTCGAGTGTTTCTTGTCTCAAGAGAGCAAATTATTCTTAAGTCTGTTAAATATTAATCTGCAGTTTGGCTTTCCCCCTTTAATACATGTGGATGCTATTATTTGCTTGAGAATTATGCAATGCACACTAGGAAAATATACACAAGATTGGTACGTTATATAAGCGGGTGCGCTCTCTTTGCCTGCAGGTTGATAATCAAGACGACAAGATGCCACGACCTGAAGATATAGCCTGGAAATTTGTGATTAGACGGGGCAAGAAATGGCGCTGTCCGTACTGCAAGATTGAGTACTCTGGATCAGTCACAAGAGTGAAAAGTCACTTTCTTAAACAGCCAAAAGAAGGGATTGCCTCTTGCACAGAAGTGCCAAAGCACATAAGCACGCTAATGGAATTGTTACACAATCAGGTGGCTTTAGTACTTGTGGTAGCTACATTATATGCTTAGTAATATTGCTATGCGTGCTAAGAAGATATATAAAAAATGGGGACAATAAATGATGGGGTGCGCTCTGTTTGCTTGCAGGTTCGTAACAGAGAGGATAGCTTGGAAATTCGTCGATAGACTGGGGGACAACAAATGGCGTTGTCATCACTGCAGGGAAGAATTCTTTGGGGACCTTACAGGGGTGAAAGGTCACTTGCTCGGAGTCCCAAATGAAAGGATTTCCATTTGCATCGAAGTGCCGGACCACGTAAGAACGCTAATGCGGTCGTTACTCGATGAGGTGGCTGAAGAAGAGAGCAGAGGAGCCAACGGTCAATCCTCCACGGAACCACAAACACGTCACATGCCCGCTCAAGCTGAGGTGGCTGAAGAAGAGAGCAGAGAGGCCAACGGTGAATTTTCCACGGGGCCACAATCACGTGGAAGGCCCACTCAAGCTGAAGTGGCTGAAGAAGAGAGCGGAGATGCAAACAGTCAATTTTTCACTGAACCACAGGGGCCTTTATTCTTACCAGAATTCTTCTCACCAAATTTCCTCGAGCATATGGAACAGTTAACCGACATTGGATTAAACTCTGACCAACAATCACAACCAGAGCGTCAGTTTCAGCAGAGTTCAACAATGCCGTTTTTGGCGCAAAGTAGCCATGGTATGTCCATGTGAAGTTTCTATACATTCATCGAGGTGGGGAGAAAAAACATCTATTGTATTTTTCAACGCAAACATGTTGGGTTTTTTAACCAAAATGGTGACTTTAAATATCTCTGATAAACATGCTTTTCCCACACAACTTTTCAAATGTGAAGAGAGTTAATACCTATTCCTTAATAACAGTACGTCCAATGTGTTGCACATGTCCATTGGATCCACTGGATCCTAAACTAACTACAATAAGCATTATCCCGTGTTCCAATCAACCATATCCTAATTTTGATGAACAACACAGGTGAAAGTTCCACGATGGCTTCAACAGAAGAAGGATCAAATCCTCTTAATTTGCTATATCAACCACAATGTTCCATTCAATCTCAAATGCAAATGAATGACCAGCAGACTCTAGCAGGGCCATCATCATGCCAGTATGATCAATCACCTGCTGTAGGTAAATCAAATAGCTTGCAGGATTGCAATCAGCCGCGTATATCTAGTCAAACAAGTCCAACCAACAGTATCCCGCATTCTTACGGACCACTTCCAATCTGCCATGAAGCATCTGGAACTGTAACCAGTTCGATTCCCCCGCAAGATCCATCATCATCACAATGTATGTCTTGATTTATCTAAATAGATATTGTCGTACTGAATGAATCACAGGCATTGCCAGATTATCTTACTCGAGTGAGCATTGATGCTTTCATTACAGAAGTGATACTTATTCATATTATTAAACTCTCTAGAATAACTCAAATTCATCTCTTTCCATATCGCATCAGTTCCCAAATACAGTGGTATCATTGTATATTTTATATGTCCAATATCATTATCTTCTTACTGCACAGTTTCTTTCATCAAAATATTTAACTTACGAGCATGTTGATTTTTCTTATACATATTTTTTTTGTGATCAAGTTATAGAAGTTGTTTAACTGTACCCATGACTTGATTTGAAATTTCCATTGTTGACCAATCTTACGCTCAAATATTTTAGTGCAACCACTTCGTCAACCTCAAAGTGTTCGACATCAATCCATTGATCATAAGACAAGGAATGCGCAGCAGAATCCAACCATGTCTCTGGATGTTGCTTATGACGAAATGACTTCATCTGTCCCGCAACTGGCTTCATTATCTCTTGATCCAAGCGAGCCACAAGTGCATCTCGACCAGCCAACTCATGAAATGGGGAATGAACAATACGATCAGGTCCTTGACAACAGTACGTCAAATGTACCGTGGAAGTTCACTGCAGGTGATGTTTTACCTGGTCCTCGACTCAGTAACATAACTACAACCAGCATTCCACAATATACAAATGAACAGTATCTAAGAGCTGACGACCTATTTGCAGGTGGAATCACTTCGCATCCACCTTCACCGGGCAGGTCAACTCTTTTTAACTCTCTGCCGGAATCTCGCGATGTAAATGTAGACACTTCTGAGGAAATACAAATGAATGAACTGCATAATCCAACAGCAGGATTACAGAATGATTCATCTCTTGATGTGGACAGTACGAATTGTCCGCAGAATAGTCAACTGTGTGTAGTGGAAGTGGGTCCTGTACTCAGCAGAGTCAGCAATACAAGTCCGCCCAACACTGTCCAGCATCCTAATCAGCGTCACCCAAGGTGTGATAAGGAAGATGGGAATGATACCCGTTTGTTTCCCTTGCCAACTCCAATGGACATAGAACCCTCAATTGAATTACCGCATTCAAGCAACTCTCACTATTTGCAAGTTCTAGAGGCGGCAACAAATACAGCAGGCCCATCATCATCACAAGGTGTGTCTTGATTAATCTACATTGTTACTATGGTTCCATTAGATCCTTAAATATCCCCAGATTATTTCATTGAAATCTAACATATGTTTTCTATAAAATAGATATGAACAGGTGTTCTGCAACCATGGACTTACGGAGTATCTATGCCAACGATGAAATGATAAGAAACCTGAAAAGAAAAGTGGAAGAACTTGACGACAAAGAAGCTTTCATAAAGGAGCAGGTGGAGATAGAGTCTGATGCTTCCTCAGTTCGGAAGAAGCCGAGGAGATGTGTTCAGAAATGGCTGAAAGAAACAGAAAGAGCAAGAGATAATTTCCAAATAATTGGCCAAGCCCATGCGGAAACTTTGCCACCAAAGGAACAGGTGGAGACATTGACGAGAGAAGTGGAAGAACTCATAGGAAAAACGCTTCCACAAACACTACTCATAGAAGAGAGAGATGCCAAAGGAGTCAAACTTTTGGAGCGAAAGTTAACAGGTGAAGCGATTCATAGGAACATTGAGTTGATTTGGGACCATCTTACGAAGAATCATGGATGCAAATTGGGTATTTATGGAATGGGTGGTGTTGGGAAGACAACTATTATGATGCACATACATAATAGACTTCTCGAAGATGCAACCTTCGATGGTGTGGTATTTATCACCGTGTCCAAAGATTTCAGCATTTATAAGTTGCGGAGTGATATTGGGAAGGCATTAAAATGTGGCATTATGGAGGATGAGGATGAGAAGAAACGAGCAGCAATGTTGTCGGAGCATTTAGAAAGAAAGAAGAATTGTGTATTGATTCTTGATGATGTGTGGGAATATCTTGATCTTGAAGAGGTGGGAATCCATGTTAGAGCACATGGATTTAAGTTCGTCTTAACCACTCGATCCTTTGATGTGTGCCGCCAAATGCAATGTCAAGAAAAGATAAAAATCGAGCCTCTATCTCAAAAAGAGGCCGAGAGTTTGTTTTTTGAGGAGCTTGGACTTGAAATGCCACTTAATTTGGAAATTGAAGCAATTGTGAAGTCCATTGTTAAAGAATGTGCTGGCTTGCCAATTGGAGTCATCACGATGGCAAGAACCATGCGAGGAGTGACTGATGTGTTTGAATGGAGGGATTCCTTGGTGAAATTGAAAGAATCGAGTATGGGACAAACAAATATGGAGAAGAAGGTGTTAATGAATCTGAAATTTAGTTATGATCGTCTTGGTAATCCCAATGTCCAACAATGTTTCTTATCTTGTGTACTTTATCCAGAAGATGAATTGATCAATAAATTCGAGTTGGTAGAATTCTTTATTGACCAAGGATTGATTGGTGAATTAAATACAAGGAAGGAACAATATGATAGAGGCCTCACCATACTGAATCAACTGGTAAATGCTTGCCTATTGGAAGATCATGGGCGCAACATGAAAATGCATGATTTGATCAGAGACATGGCATTGCATATCATGAGTACAACTTCCATTGTAAAAGCACAAAAGCAACTGAGGAACATTCTACCTGAGGAATATTGGACGGATGCTTTAGAGAAAGTTTCTCTGATGAAGAATTGCTTTAAAGAATTTCCGTCGAACATGTCACCAAATTGTCCTAAACTATCAACTTTACTATTGAATGGATGCTTGTTGAGGAATTTGGCCATCCCCGATTCTTTCTTCAAAAATTTATTGGGGCTAAAGGTTCTAAATCTGAGTGAAAATCATATGACGGAACTTCCAAATTCCATCTCAGACTTGGTAAACTTGAGAGCACTATTGCTCAGAAAGTGTCGGGAATTGCGCCGTATTTCTTATCTAGGGAAGCTCACATCTTTAAGAAAGTTGGACGCTAGTAACTATGGGAGTCTTGAAGCACTCGAGGGTCTAGAAAAGTTGGTGAACTTGAGATACCTTGACCTTAGCCAAACACGTATTGAGCGATTGTCCAAGGGAATGCCGGACCGTTTACTAAACTTGCAATGGCTTAAAGTTGGGGCAATAAATAAAGAAGACATTACAAAATTGGGGGCATTGGAAGCATTTGGATGCAACTTTGAAAATGTGGATGATTTCAATATGTGTGTGAGGGTCATTGAGCAGAGTAATAACCCTCACTATTACGACCTCAGCGTGGGTCAAAAAGAATCAAAGTTTATTGTGGACGTAAGTGATGATGTTCGATCTGGTCATCTGGCTCATTTATGGTATTCAGCTCCATTTGGGCATTTGGGGAGGTGTGTCCACTTTTGGGAGTGCTGTCATGCTAGTGTGAGCGTGGAAGGGGAGTGCACCGGCACTTTTATTTTGATTCCCCACAATGTGCAAGGAATGAAAGTGATAGAATGCAATGGTTTAACAAATTTGCTTGGCATGGGTCAGCTTGAATACCTTGAGGTGCTAGAAATAAAAGAATGGGAAAACTTAGGGGTGCTCTGTGGAGGACAAGACGAAGAAGTAATCGATGTCCCTGCCCCAACCCTTACCCCTCAGCTCTTCCCGAGCCTTAGGGTTTTGAAAATATGGAATTGTTCAAAACTGAAGCATCTCTTTGGGCATGGGTCTAAATCCAACCTTCCGCATCTACAAGAGATTGAAATATTTCGTTGTGAGGAAATGGTGGGGATAATAGCAGCAGTTACATCCCCACCACCACATCCACTCCCATTTTTCCCTAGTCTTGAAGAGATTGATGTTCGTTTCTTGTAATAAAATGAAGAGAGCGGTGGAATATGAGTGGATGCCCCACTTCCCTAATCTGAGATGTATCGAAGTACACTATTGTGAGAAGATGGAGGAGACAATCAGAGGTCTGCCCCCATACTTGCCAGTTGAAGAGATTTCTCTCGAATCTCTTGAGTTATATAATCGTGATAACTTAGGGGTGCTCTGTGGAGGACATGATGAAGAAGCAATCGACATCCCTACCCCAACCCCTACCCCTCACCTCTTCTCGAGCCTTAGGATTTTGAAAATATGGATGTGTCCAAAAGTGAAGTATCTCTTTGGGCATGGGTCTAAATCCAACCTTCCGCATCTACGAGAGATTCAAATAGTTTATTGTGAGGAAATGGTGGGGATAATAGCAGTAGTCACATTCCCACCATCACATCCGCTCCCATTTTTCCCTAGTCTGGAAAAGATTTCTATTAAGTATTGTGCTAAAATGAAGAGAGCGGTGGAATCTATTACCCACTTCCCTAATCTGAGAACGATCGAAGTAACGGATTGTGAGAAGATGGAGGAGATAATCGGAGGTCCTCCCTCATATGTGCCAGTTGAAGAGATTTCTCTTGAATCTCTTTACATATGTTACTGTGATAACATGAGAAAGCTGTTTCCGCATGAGTGGCTGCTCCATCTTCAAAATCTTCGAAGTATCCACGTTGAGGGCTGCGACAGAATGGTGGAGATTATAAGCAAAGCAGGACAAGGCCAAGAAGGAAGCACGATGACTCCCATAAACAACACCCCTTCATCCTTCCAGCCCCCAATTTCTCTCCCAAAGCTGGAGCAGTTGACCCTACATGGTCTATCCCAGCTGAAGAGCTTATGCGAAGTCCCAATAAGCTGCGATTCCATGAAAGAATTGATGGTGTACGGATGCCTAGAACTGAAGAGGATTCCTTGCAATTGCAATTGCGTGAAATTGAGCTTCCGTATATTTGGGTGGAAGATGAGGAAAAGTGGAAGACGCTGATGTGGGATCATCCCGATACTCAGGCTATTCTTCAACCTTATCTCCGAAAAGGGGAGCAATTGAGTAATCCAAATGCTATAGGTTAATGAGTTTAATTGATATTGATTTTCTCTTTTTCATTATGACTTTATAAATTTTATAATTTCTTTACTAATCCAAGTCCATTCCTTTTTATATCATCAGTAAAATTTAATTACATAAATTAACTTACCATTATATCATTTGCATGATTTGACTAAATAGAATCGAATTAAATCGAAATGCTAAATGGAATATAAGATAACCGGATTAGGATATTACTCTACATTCTAGAAAACAGAAATTATATTCGTTACAAAAGTAAATTTCAACTACTAACTTAAAATATGTGATGTGTTTCCAACTAATACCTCGTCCTGTTTTCTTTTCTCGCACGCTAGCTCTATACGTGATGCCTGCGTTGCGACCGTGGGAACGCTTTGCCGAGAGTCTTGACTAAATCCTCCCTTCAGCCAGCGCTGAAGCAACTTGGACGGAATCTGCGAAGCCCGCTATCAGAGCTCCCGTTGAGTTGCGAGACGCTCCTGCCACTGAACCGGTCGACTCTCCATCCACCCGCTAGCCATCAGTGCTGATTTTGAGGGATCCGCTCGCCGGCGGCTTCCAATGCTCGGGTAAGTTAAATCTGGACTTGCTCTGTTTACCTAAGCGTGGATTCCATATAACGTAGTACTTGTGCTGGACAGGGGCTTGTCTCTACAGTTGCCGTCGGGTCAAGTTTCCGGCCTTGGAAGATTAGAGCATTCCTAGCTTTCCATATCATCCAGATCACTTCGGCAACTAAGTTCTCCCGATGGTGAGTTTTGATTTGAGCTCAGTACTTCCATTAACCATTTGTCCATCCTGGTGATTCCCAAAGGGCTGCTTTGTAGGTTTAAGCTTTGGGTTGGACCAAACTGGTTTTGTGCATCCATGGAGAAGAAATATATGCTCGACTGATTCAGGGGCCTGTGAGCACAGTTAAATCAGGTACGAACTTCCTCTTGAATAGATTTTCGCTGGTGGGAACCATGTTTTGGCAGGCACTCCAAAGGAAAATGCGGGCTTCAGGTGGGGAGCATAGATTCCATACGTTGGTCCAAAAGGATTTGGGTGGCTGAAATGATGTCGATTGTTGAGGGTTGGTTTGTGTTGGGATGTTGGAGTGTATTCCTCAAGCTGTTGTTCTTTCCACCTTCCTGATTCTCTGTCAGTAAGGGCTGCATGGGATTCTCCTTCCAGGGCACATTCTCCTACTTAAATAATCTAATTATTTTCCTCTTTTTCCTATAAGTTTCGTTTAACTTCCATTTATTAATTTCCTAAATGTAGATCTAGTACATCTCTCTACTTGTGCTTTTGTTCCTGGTGGAATAAGGGGATTAAATCTCTCTACTTCTGCTTCTTCATTTTTTCACCCTATCCATAAATACATGTACACATTATTCGTCGTATCGTTTATTTTTTCCGTAACTTCATTTCATTATTTACAATTCAAATATTTTGTAAAAAATGATTTAGTTTAATCTTTTGAATATCAAATTTCTGCACGTACGTGATGCTTATGCGGATGATAAATGAAAAGTCATAGATCTTTATTGGAGGAAAAAAAAAAAAACCCACCTACCGCACCACCTCAGTCTCTAGAATTAATTATTTTCTTGAGAAGGTCCTCCGCAATTTCCAAGCCTCTTTTGGGTTGACCGGGTCTTTCTTCTCTCCAAAAAATCAAAGTCTCATATCATTTCGTGGACTCCGTGCCCTTTTCTAGATCTCTTTTGAAAATTTCATAAAATCGTCTATTTCTTAGATTCTTGAATATCAATATGCAGATTGGCATTCTCATTGTTGAACAGGTTAATTGCTTGTGGATGTTATTATTTGCTACTGATGGATTTTTCCTTTTGATAGGCCTAAGTTGGCCCGTCTGCCCATGTTGGGCACAAAGGCATGGCCCATGAGTTGAGGGCCATGGAGGAAGTTATTATAGATAAGGGAAAATCAAAGAGGCAGTTATAGGGGTGAAGTTACGTACTTTGAAAAAGAGAGATTATGTCCTCTCTGTAAGTTACGTCTTCCAACACCGCTTTCTCCCGAAGAACAGACTAGGATTATCCTCTGAAGAACATTGTGTGGATTCTTCCTCTTTTCGCAACATCAGTGTTTAGTCTATGGAAATAAGGTACATTCGATTATGTGACGTGCTTTCTAATCGGTGATACATGAGTTTTTCTTAGGCTTGCTTCCACTATGTTCTTTCTCTTAGGGCTCGATTATGTGTCGAATCACTGTTTTGGGAATTCTGTTTTCCAAATCTCCCAACATTGGTATCAGAGCTGCTTGATCATGTTTCCCGATTACTATTTATGTTTATAAACAAATTTTTGATTAATTTTTCGTTAAACGTCACTGTTGATTGATTAAAGGACGGAAAAAATCCCAACATCGTACAATTCCCCCTAGTTTTTTTTTTGTTTCTCAGTAGATCGAAGTGCGTTTCTGATTACTTAGGGTTGAAGTGCTCATCGATACGAAAATTTCGAGTGTTGGCTCGCCGCCGGACGCCGTTGGACGCGCCGCCACGTGCGGCCGAAGTGTTCGGCTTTGTTGGCACGTGCAACGCAGGCGCCGAGGCAGTTCCCAGACGCGTGCAATGCACGCGTGAGCGGAGGAAACTGCAGGTGCGTGCAACGCATGCGCACGGTAACCACACACGCGTGCGGCAACTGCTTGCACATGCAAGGTAGGCGCCAGCTTACGTCATCGTGACGTTGGCCGATGGTTGCCCACGCACGCGCAGGGCACGTGCCGGTCGATTCGGCCAACCGGGCTCACCGGACCGACCTGACTCGACTCGTTCGACCCAGCGGACCCGTTGACCAGACCCATTGACCTTCGACCGTTGACTTTTTTTTAAAAAAAGAAAAGAAAAGGAATGTGTTTCTTTTTCAATTATGTCTATCTGGATTATATGTAATCTCTTTTTGTTCTGCATTTGTTGCAGGAATAATGCCTCCCCGTAATGCGTGCGCATCTATTTGCACAATTCATGATGAACAAAATGAAAGGCTTTCAAGGATGATAGCCAATTTAAATAATTATCGATAGGAGAGTAACAATATAATTAATCATATTCTTGAGGTCAACGATAAGTTACAAGAAGTCATTTGGAACGGTTATCCTATGCCAGATTCTCAGATAGTGCGATTCTTCATGAACACTTTTTCACTAGAATGGTAAGGAGTGTTGATTCACCTATGGGTGGTCAAAGGATTTACTAAGTATAAGGAACTAGTAATGGCCTTTGTTGACGAATATCATCAGGTTGGAGCCACAAAGACCGCAACTCTAGGAATGACTTCGATTAGGCGAGGGATAAATGTGTAAAGGAGAAATCCTACGGGATATCCATCAATCTTTCCATGGCTGTCAAGAATGCTCGAAAATTTTACATAAGAAAAGAAGAAAAAATTGAACCAAGAAGAAGCTTTCCCTGTTCGTATAATGACTTGGTTTTAGATGTTTCGAGTTGTCTTTCTTTTAGTAGGCATTATGGATATATTATGTGAATATTTTTCTATCTTGTTGAAGTCAATGTAACAACTGATGCGTTTAGTTACATAATATGGAGATTTTCTTTCTTAAATCATTAATGGATGTTCAATATCGTTTGCTTCCGTTATATATTGTTGTAAATTAGTATGTTAATTTACAATTTGTTGTGGAAAGTTCAAAAAAGTTTTAGTGACATTGCTGAACTTATTTTGCATAGAAAATTGTATTAATGATAATTTTAAGTTAGGATTTTAGATGATGATTGGAAACTCAGTGACCTCTTGATTCTGAAACCTAATTTGAAATTATTCATTAATATGATGGTTTTATGCAAAATACATGCATAAATGATAGGCATTAATAAATTGTGCAAATATGTCTAACATATTTAGATTAATGGTTTCAACCACAAAAAGCATAGTCGCTGAGCTAAACAAAGGTGAGAAGCTCAATGGCGATAACTATGAGATATGGCAGATGAAAATCCAATATATGCTGGAAGAGCAAGAGGCACTAGAAGCTCTTAACTTGACCATGGTAGAACCTGAAGAAGGAAACACTGCGTAGCATAAGAGAGATAAGGATGCATTTACTGCATGGAAAATGAAGAATTCCCTTGCTCGCATTACGTTGCTGAGTAGCATGGAAAATGACGTCATGAGTGAGTTCAGGCGTTTTGAGAATGCCAAGGAAATGTGGGAAGTGTTGGCAGCAAGATTTGGTCATATTTCGGTGACCAAACTAAAACAACTCACTATTAGGTTTGACTCTTACAAGAAGCCACATGGTTAGACCATGAAACTACACTTAAGAAAGATGTGAAACATGATTAATGAGCTTAAGGATGCTGGCCACGTTCTAACTGACGAGCAGCAAGTGTAGGTAGTGATTCGTTCATTGCCTCATAGTTTGGAGCATATGAAGGTGCACTTGACCCATAATAAGAACATTATAACCTTTAAGGATGCAATGCGCCATCTTGAGCTGTAAGAGGACCGTCTCTTGGCGGCTAAGCCAGAAACTGAAATTTATCATGCTGGTTCCAGCTCACATGGAGCTTCGAGCTCCAAGCACAAACGTCCTAATTGGTTCGATAATAGGAAAGGTAAGAGAGCAAGTTCTTCAGGGAAGAAACCTAAACTTAACTAACATGAAAGAGGAAAACGTCCTCGAATGAAGAAAATTTCAAGGGTGAAGTGTTTCAACTGTAACCAAAATGGTCACTATGCTTGTGACTGTCGTGAGCGAAAGAAGGTGAACACCCCTTGTTTTTTTGAGAACTTTGCTTATATGTCAAGTTCTGTATTCTTGATTGAATATAATCTTTTGTGGACTGTAGATTTGGGAGCAACAAACCATGTAGCGAAGGATAGAGAATCCTTCGTAGAATTTCGACGAGTTCCGACTAGAACTAAGTGGATTTATGTAGGAAATAACTCCAGAGCTGAAGTTAAAGGGATTGGCACCTACCAATTGAACATGCGTGGTAGACGCACCTTGTTCCTACATGATGTATTATATGCTCCGAAGATTCGTCGAAATTTAGTGTCTGTTTTGGTGTTAGTTAAACTTGGTTTTAGTATGAACTTCCATAATAGCTGTGTAGATTTGTATTTGGATACAAACTATTATGGTTGTGGTTATTTCCTGAATGGTTTTATTGTATAAAATGTTGACTGTGGTAATGTCAATGTTTATTATTCCATTTTCACGTCTTCTACTTCATATGATAATGATGTGAAAGTGTGGCATGCTAGACTTGGTCATATTGGCCAACAACATATGAATAGGCTAGCCAAATAGGGCTTAATAGACAACATTGAAAATGTCGATTTGCCCATATGTGAGCATTGCCTAGTAGGGAAAACAACAAGAAAACCATTTAGAAAAGGGAAAAGAGCTTAATTTTCTTTGAATTTAATCTATTCTGACATTTGTGATCCAATGAATGTGAGAGGAATGCATGGGGTTATTTATTTCATCACATTTATAGATTATACTCAATTCGGATATGTCTATTTGATTTCTCATAAATCTGAAGCATTGAGTTGTTTCAAAAAATTTATGAACTTGGTAGAAAATCAATTAGACAAGAAAATAAAAATATTGAGATACGATCGAGGTTGTGAATATTTATTTGATGAGTTCAAAAAGTTATGTGATGAAAAAGGAATAGAAAGACAGTTGTCTATTCCTTATATTCCTCAACAAAATGGTGTTGCAAAAAGAAGAAACAAAACCCTTCTAGAGATGGTTAGGTCCATGATGGCGCATGCTAACTTACTTATCATTTTTTGGAGTGATGCTTTATTAACTATTGCCTATATACTTAACTGTGTGTTTTCCAAATCAGTTACTTCCACTCCATATGAGTTATGGATAAATAGAAAACCAAATTTAAGTTTTCTTAAGCCTTGGGGTTGTGTTGCCTATACTCATGAGCCCTCTCACAAGTTTGGGAAATTAGGTCATAGGGGAAAGAAGAGTATTTTCATAAGATACTCTGAATACTCGACATACTCAGGTGAGCAGGAAAGTGAGAGTATAACTGAGTTTGAATCAACTACGAAAAGCTACACCAGCATAATAAGCCTTTCCAGTCCACGGACTCAGAGTTTGTAAGGAAAAAAGATGGAACTGTTTCCATCAAATTTGGCAAAGAGAAGGAAGAAAGTCCTTCTATCTTCCAGACCATCCTCATGATCGAGCCATGTGTTCCAGAATTCATTTCTGAACCAGATTCAAAAAAGCAAGCTCTCTCTCCATTCTACAAACCAATCCTCAAATGGGCTAAGAAACACTCTTACCCCCTCGAAGTCCCAGCAGAAACACCACCCACTTCTTCCATTGCCATGTTCCAAGATACTGACTTTCCTCCTCTTGTCAAGGAAAGTTCCAAACTCTCATTCCCTGCTACAGAAGAGTTTATTGATCCACATGGCAGGTACCGCCATGTTCCCAAAATACCTACCCCCACCGATGTGGACGAACATGGAAGACAGAAGAAAACCCCTGCTGCTGAAGCTATTCTAAACTGGCAATCAGAGACTCTATTGGCACAAAACAATGCCTTCAAGGCTATTGATTCCAAGATTGGAAATGTGCAACAAGATCTCCGAAGATATGATGAGGGTACCAAGAAGATACTTTCTGAGTTCCAGAAAAGGCTTCAGGCCTTGGAATCAGGACAACAACTTGGGTACCACTATCTTGAAAGTCCAAAGCCAGAAATAGACAAACTCAAGAAGCGAATTCAACTTCTTGAAGAAGGAAGGTTCAGACCTTTTGATCCATTGGCACCTCCTGTTCAAACTGGGTATGTATCCCCAGCACCACAAGTGTCTGTTTTTGCCAATATCCCAGAAGACCCCTCCAGAAGAGAATCAGATTTAAGAAATCGTCTCAAAGCCTTGAAGAAAGAAAAAGGGAAAGAGAAGACACCACCTACAGAATCAAGCTCAATTGTTATAAGAGAAAGGCCAGACCAGATGATGTTATCAAATCCATTAGAATCCTTTTTGAAGGATTTGGGTAAGCAAGAAATTGATCCTATTACCCAACAGCCTGAGCCTGATCCTGCTATCCCGGAAAAACAGATTCTGTTCACTGAACAAACCTCTGATACTACATCAGATTCAGTATCTTTTTCTTCTTCTTCATCCTTCTCAAACCAAATAGTCGATTCTCCCCCTACCGTTCCACCAACTTCACAAATATTCATGGCTGACTCTCCTCCAGACTATGAAATGGAATCAAACTATTCTGATCCAGAATTTGGGCAGACTAGTAATCCAACCAGAAACAATCCTGCCAGGCATGTGTCCATGGCATCTAAACAATTCTTCTCCATTGATGATATTCCTTATCCAAAATGGCCAGAAAGACTTGAAGAGTTTCATACTTGGTTGAGTACACAGTCCATCACCAACCATGATATGAATGATGTCCTTTACAATTTTGTGACAAGGTTCACAGGGAGCCTTAAATTTTGGTGGCAATCACTCACAAAACAAGACCAGCTTACGTTTCTGTTGTCACCTAATTTCAGCCATGCTCTTACCTACCTATACCATGTTTTTGTGGGAACTCCCGGAGATCTCAAAGAGCTAAAAAGAAGAGAATTCTTCGAAAGAAGATGCTGCTCCCTTCAGAAAAAGCATCTTGATAAGCATTATCGATTAATGCTTCAGCTCTTTTACCAAATTGGCGCAGATCCAAATCTAAAGCATGTCTTCCTCACTTCTATCCCTAAGGAGCTAAACCAGATGGTTGAAAGATCTTTCTTTGGAAAGCAAAGAAGGATACAAGACGTTCCCTTGGGAGAAATCCAACAAGAAGTCCATCTATGCCTTGAAGAGTTATGCTTAAAGCGCCGAATGGTCCGAACATACATTACAGATGACAAGCGTCTTGAATCAGCTTGTTCCCACCAGAAGTTAAAGATTAAATGCTCCAAACAGGATTGTGATGGTACTTGTGGCCATTATTCCCGGAAGAATAAGCACTACAAGAAGTACTCAATTAAAAAATCCAAGCATGGCTCCAAGCATTTCCGGAAAAAGAAGAAATGGCGATATCTACGCAAAAGAAAAAATCACACATGCCATAAGAAGTCAAGTCGTTGCTACATTTGCAACAAGAAAGGACATTTTGCCAAAAATTGTCCTCAGGCGAAAAAAGGTCAGAATCATCTGATCGAAAGTGAAACAGGTATTTCTCTTGAAAATGATGATATTGAGTCCTTATTTTCTGCTGATGAAGAACCAACAGAACAGACTCTTTGTGTTATTCCCTTCTATCAAACCTCCAGTGAAAGTGAGTCTGATGAATCAGAATCTGAGGACATCTTTCACATATCTCCCACATCCTCAGAACCAAATCCTGACATATTCTCAAGTCAAACTCACTGTCCCCATTTTCCTGTAAAAATCTTCACCTCAAAATTCGCCAAGCCTATCAATGTCATTGCTCTCATTGATACCAGAGCAAGTTGCTCTATTCTGGACACTAAAGTTCTGCCTGAAGAATATTGGACTCCTCATATCCGATACTTCAACTCCGCTTCTGGAGATACTTTCTCCACAAATGTCAGAATTACTCCAGTTACTGTCCAATTCTTCCCCCAGTGTTCCATAAAAGCAAAAATCTTTGGATCAAATCTCCCCAATAAAGATTTGCTAATTGGGTGGGACATCATGACTCAAATCTCTCAACTCCGCATCATTCCTGGAAAGGGTCTTAGATATAAAAATCAATTCTCTGAGTTCGTTGATATTCAGAGACTCTTTTCCATTCAAATGAGTTTGTTAGATCCAATCATGCAAAAGCTACTAGAATCTTGTTCGGAATCCCACTCAGAATTCGCTCAAAAATGTTCTCATCCTTTATGGGAAAATCCAGAATTCTTTGTTCGTCTCCCCTTCAAAAAAAAATGAAGACATCAATCCAACAAAGGCGAGTCATGCGGGAATGAAGCCAGAACACTTGGCTTTAGCTCAAAGGGAATGCTCAGAATTATTGCAACAAGGCCTTATTGAAGTTTCTGATTCTCAATGGGCTTGTGAAGCCTTTTATGTCAATAAGCGCGCCGAGCAGAACAGAGGAAAAATGAGACTGGTAATCAACTATCAACCTCTTAATCTTTTCCTCCAAGATGATAAGTTCCCTTTACCATCCAGAGATTCTCTCTTTAGTGGTTTAACCAAGGCCCATATCTATTCCAAATTCGACCTCAAAGCCGGATTTTGGCAATTGGGCATCCATCCTGAAGACAGATCCAAAACAGGATTCTGTATCCCAAACCAGCACTTCCAGTGGAAAGTTCTTCCTTTTGGCTTAAAGGTTGCCCCATCCCTTTTCCAAAAGGTCATGTGTCGCATTTTCCAACCAATTTTGTCAAGTGCAGCAGTATATATCGACGATATTCTGCTTTACAATCCTGATGAACAGAGCCATTGCCAACTCCTTGAGACATTTGCAGAAATAGTGAAAAAGCATGGCATTATGCTTTCTCAAAGGAAAATGAATATTGCCCAAACAGAAATTGAATTTCTTGGTATGCACCTCAACAAGGGTACATACTATCCAGGGCCACATATTGCTCAAGAACTCTTGAAGTTTCCCGAAGATAACTTCACAACAAAACAAGTTCAGCAATTTCTTAGGATAATTAATTATCTCAGGGTTTTTGTCCCAAACATTGCAAAGCTTCTGATTCCTTTGCAATCCATGCTGAAAAAGAACTCCCCGCCTTGGGGAAAGATCCAGACTAAAGCAGTTGCTGAGCTTAAGGAGATTATGCAGAATCTCCCACCATTACAAATACCATCCACAGGCAAAAGAATTCTTCAAACTGACGCCAGTGATGAATAATGGGCAGCCGTCCTATTCGAAGAAATTGATGTTAAGAAACACATTTGTGCCCACAAGAGTGGAAAGTTTTCCCCGGCTGAAATGCATTATCATTCCACTTTTAAAGAAATCCTAGCAGTCAAAAATGAAATCAAAAAGTTTGAATTTCATCTCATCGGCCATCATTTCCTGGTCGAACTAGACATGGCATCTTTCCCTCAGATGACCAAGTTTAAACAAAAACAGATTCCAAACCCTCAACTGCTTCGATGGGCTGAATGGTTTTCCAAATACTCTTTTGAAACCAAACATATTCCTGGGAAAAAGAATGTTCTTGCTGACTTTTTGTCAAGACCCAAAGTACCAGCTGAAATCAACATGTACATCAAAAGACCTGCTTTCCATATGCTTAATCATGGAGTCAAATACAAGATTGAAAAGATCAAAGATTTGCTAAGCCAGAAATATCCCTAGGAGATTATTCAGCAAATCCAGAACGATAGTCTCACTGAGAACATGGAGAACCTCATGTGACAATGCCACACAGACCTTTTCAGATTCAATGGAGGTTCGATTCTTTATCCTTTCGGGTTACATTTGAATTATCCTTTTATTCATCCTCTCATCTGGAAGGAAGATGATTTCCCTGACCAGCTCAAAACGTTGTTATGGTACTTAACCAATAAGTACTTAATAGCCATTGAAATTCCCACCAGAAGATTCATTGCCAACCTCACCAGAATATTCATGCTCGGGAGAAACATCGAAAAGGAAAGTGATAAGAATCTCTTAGATTTTCTTAATTGGTTTTATCATCCTACATGCTGAAAGCAAGACCTAGAAAGGGAGCTGAGAACTATGACACCAAATCCTGAAGTCCACACCATTCTGTTCTTTAAACGACCATGGAATTTTTGTAGAAATAATGGTTGTATTATTGATGCACCGCTTGAAATAGGAACCACATCCTATAAACCTCACCTGAACAGCCGAGAAGCCCGGATTCACAAATCTTATCCAAGATCCGTCCGATTTTGTGAAAACCAGTATCGAGAACTCCAGCAAATTCTATGCCAAGAAAACAAGACCATTCCTGCAGATATTTGGAATAATGTACCCACTACGTGGGATCATTATGACCTAGCACCAGGAGCTAAGGAAACACTCAGGCAGTACAGACAAGCTGCATCGTCCCAAGAGCATGAAATGACAAGTGAAGATGACATTGTCCAGTCCACTCAAGACCCCTATGCACGCTTTGGAGGTCCTTTGTCCCAGAGTCCCCTGAAGTAAATAGTGTGCTTTGTGAAAATCTCCTATGGCTTTCTAAATCCCTCTTCTTCTCCAGCCTGGTAGGATCCTTCGAGAAATGCAGCTTGGGTAGATTGGAAACGTTTCCATCCTAGCATCCTCTGAGTGTCTCTAGGCTCTGGATTAAAGGGCTGAGTGGTTTTCTGCTAAAAGGCTGTCCCTGAAGGGCTTGAACGAGAGTTGTTCGCCCAATGTGGGATGCATACCTGCAGGAAATTTACTCTCCTTCCCTGATCCTAAGTCTAGGTCCATTTATGGTATCAGAGCCATGGTTTCGTTTTTGATATTATCCATTCCATGCGCTTGATAGGTGAATCCAATGCTGAGAAGATCTTTCTACATCATGGCAGGTCCAGAAATTCTCGAAGCACCCATTTCTCTTGCTCCTTCTTCTTCGTCCTCGGCCCTCTCAGAATTTCGTGTTTCCAATGCTTCTAAGATAGATTATCTTTATGAAGTCTCTCTTAGCGATGAAACCAAGATCTCAGAAACTCAGCTTCCTCTTATGAACCCCTATTCAGCTTTTGCTAAACCTACTTCATCATTCTCTCCTATCCGCTCCATTCGTCAACTGATTCACCAAACCTCGAAGCAAGTAAAGGAGTACGTTCAGTCCTCCAAATTCGACCAGCATCCCATCCCTGCTACTGAAAAAGAGTACTTTGTTACTCTTCAGATCCCTCCAGAATTCCCCAGACAATGGGTACAACAGGGATATTCTCATGTTCACTATGGAGCTGTTCATCTTGCTCTCACTTTTCATGGTCGAAAAGGTTTGCCAGTAGTGGCAAAAATTGCTTTGTTAGATACCAGGTTTTTACAATACCAGCATGCCTGCATCGGTACTGTTCAAACCACTCTGAATGCCGGAACAGTCTTTGTGACACTGTATCCAAACTTCAACATCGCTCTTTCAGATCCCCAACTTCTCTCTTTTCTGAAAGTCCAAGTCCAGCTCACTGGAGCACCCCAAACTGCTGACTCTGTAGCTGCAACCCTACATTACCAGATGGTCTATCGAGTGCAGAACCATGCTCTTGACCTCAATTTCAACAATGGTAATGAAGATGCGTTGTTCATCTCCATGCAGAATGACCAGGCGTCCTGCATTCATGTTCCCAGACAAATCCCAAAGGATACGTTGGCCAAGCTCCTTCCAGATACTTGGATCACCAACTACGAAAAGCTACACCAGCATAACAAGCCTTTCTAGTCTGTGTTTTCGTCGGTAGTGTTGTCAGGAAGACTTGGCTGAGGCCAGTTGGAGGGCTGTGCATAGTAGGATGTGTTCATCTGTTAGGATGAGGACGAAGGTCCCTGTTCATAGGGATTCTAATGGATTTGATAACATCATCTGGTCTGGCCTTTCTCTTATAACAATTGAGCTTGATTCTGTAGGTGGTGTCGCATTCTTAGAGAATGATTTTCCTAAGAAGGACGAAATATGTGAGGATTACTCACTATTTGAAACATTGGATCCAGATAATGAATTTAGTGGAGTTCGTCCAAGTGGGAGTAACATGAGAAGTGATGAATTTAATTCAACTCACTCTCAATTACAACCACATGATGAGACGATATCATCATTATCTAATCCGAGTGGGAGCATAATGGGGAATGATGTGCAAAGTGTACCATCTCCCGTACGGCAAATAAGTCACAAAAGCATTCCCCGTCGACGTTTTGACATTTAAGGGGAAACTTTTATGGTTGCTCCGCAAGATGAAGATGAGCCAAGGAATGTAAATGAGGCTCTAAGTTGCCCTAATAAGGAAAAATGGATGCATGCAATGAAAGAGGAAATTTAGTTAATGAAGTCAAACCATGTTTGGGAACTGATTGATCTTTCAAAAAGACGTAAAGCCATTGGGAACAAATAGGTTCTCAAAATAAAGCGTAAAGCTGATGGTTCGATAGAAATGCATAAGGCTCGCCTTGTGGCGAAACATTTTTTCCTATCGTGAGATTTATCTCGATTTGCATTATTCTGGCAATAATGGCAAGTATGGATCTTGAGTTACATCAAATGGACGTAAAGACTGTTTTTCTCAATGGAGAATTATAGGAAGATATTTATATGGAACAACCTGTTGGTTTCATTATGAAAGGCCAAGAAAAAAATGTATGTCGACTTTTGAGATCGATATATAGCTTTAAGCAGTTGTCGAAACAATAGTATATACGTTTTCATAATGCCATAATGGCATATGATTTTTCAATGATTGATGAGAATCATTGTGTATATATCAAAAGGTCCAAAGATCAATTTGTGATCATATCATTATATGTTGATGATATATTGATTGCCGGAAGCAATAAGGAGTTTGTTAATATTGTCAAAGGTTGGCTATCTTCCAACTTTGAGATGAAAGACATGGGTGAGGCTGCATATATTCTTGAAGTTAAGATTTCAAGAAATCGTTCGAAGAGATCATTGTCTCTTTCGCAAGAAACATACATAAATAAGGTTCTTGAACGATTTCATATGTAAGATTGTAAACCCATAAATACTTCTATTGCAAAAGGCGAATGATTGAGTCACAGATTGTGTCCAATGACTCCACAAGAAAAGGAACAAATGCAACATGTTCTTTATTCTAGTGCTGTTGTAAGCTTGATGTACGCTATGATGTGTACAAGACCTGACATATGTTTTGCGGTTGGAATGGTGAGTAGATACCAATCCAATCTAGGTTAAGCACATTAGAAAGCCGTTAAGAGAATATTGAGGTATCTAAATGGAACTGCTGATTATACGCCGAGTTATCAAGGAAATGATTTGCGACTCGAAGGCTATTCAGATGCTGATTGGGGAAGAGATTTAGATGAAAGGAAATCTATATCTGGATTTGTTTTCTTACTGAAAAATGGTGCCATAAGTTGGAGCAGTAAGAAACAAACATGTATAGCCTTGTTCACGATGGAAGTTGAGTTCGTGGCATTATCAGCAGTAATTCAAGAATGTGTTTGGCTTAAGAGATTTTTAGATCATTTAGGTGTTATTGGGTATGCTGCAGACTCATTATTGGTTAACTGTGATAGCCAAGCAATAATAGCGTACATCAAAGATCCAAAATATCATGGCAAGACCAAACATATAGATACAAAGTATAATTTTGTCAAAGATATGGTTGCACGAAAAGATGTGAACTTACAGTACATATCTACGCATAAAATGGTAGCAGATCCAATAATAAAGCCAATGCCTAGAGATGTGTTTTTGTGGCAATCTCTAGGATTGCGTAGAGGCTGATGTACTAAATATTGTAATTTCCCTTAAGTGTTCACATTTGATGAATTTGTGTTTTCATCATTAATGCCTATGAATCTTTGTTTGACGTTTATGCATCTTAATGCTCAGTGCATTATATTAAGTTGAGAAAGTATGTCGGACAGATAAGAGATTAGCCCACTCACACGGGTAATCGCCTCTATTTACTGTGTGTTAAATAGAGATAAGACGGTTTTTAAGCTTACTATGCTGTGTGAGACTCTTGAGGAAAAGAGTTCCTCAATTTAGTGCCCTCGTGATTCTTACTTATTCTCAAGATTTCTATTCAGTGTTTGCTATCTTAGAATGTTGCCAATGATCATGAATTGATTCGATCTAATGGGACATTTCTAGAAAAGCAAGTTGAACTGAAATTGAGAGTTTCAAGGAAAGAGGAAGACTGAATTTGGAGAATCACATTATAGTTTTGTATTCACTGGTCGACCAATTATGATTGTTTTATGGGATAATCATAATTGTGAATACAATATATCATTGTTTAAAAAGAGATCAGAAGAGAGATATAAATGTGATCGATCGATCTAGGGTACTGCATACTAAATCTACTCAAAATATGATGCCAATTATGAGCAGTTATATATTTCTAACAGATGTATGGCAATAAGTTCTCAAAGTATGCTGGTCGCACGGACTATCCACCAGTATAAATGTTGTAGTGAGGAAAAGATGATTCTGTTTGGTCCACCATGTGTGAGTGTGAGATGATTGATTTTTTCTTTGATGGGCCTAAGTTGGCCCGTCCGCCCATGATGGACCCAAAGACCCGGCCCGTGAGTTGAGGGCCCATGGAGGAAGTTATTATAGATAGGGGAAAATTAGAGAGGCGGTTATCAGGGGTGAAGTTACATATTTTGAGAAGTTCTCTCTGTAAGTTACATCTTCCAACATCGCTTTCTCCAGAAGAACAGAAAAGGATTATCGTCTTAAGAATAGTGTGGATTCTTCCTTGTTTCGCAACATCAGTGTTTAATCCGTGCAAAGTAAGGTACGTTCCTTTCTGTGACGTGCTTTCAGATCGGTGATACATGAGTTTTTCCTGGGCTTGCTTCCACTACGTTGTTTTTCTTAGGGTTTGATTTTGTGTCGAATCCCTGTTTTGGGAATCCTGTTTTCTAAATCTCCCAACAGCTACTAATGCTATACGCCTTGAGAAGATATACGGAAATTGTTGTAGTATATGATGTGTTGTGCTCTCTTTGGTTCTAGGTTGATAAACAAGACCGGCTGAACAGGTGGAATTATTGGCTGAACATAGAACTTTCCTCTTCGAGTGGACAAGATGCCGCGAGATGAAGATATAGCCTGGAAGTACGTGGAGAAACTTGAGCGAAAGAAATGGCGTTGTTATTACTGCGGGAAAGTATACAATGGACAGGTTACAAGAGTGAAAAGTCATTTGGGTGGAGTCAAAGGAAAAGGGATTGGCATCTGCACCATCATCCTTGGTGATATAAGAGATCTAATGCTGTCCTTACTGAAGAAGGAGGCTGAAGAAGGGAGCAGACAAGCCAACCATCAATCCTCCACGGAACAACTGTTACATGACATGCCAATGCCAATGCAAGCTCAAAATGTCCATCAAGACGTTTCTTTGTCACAAACAAGCCTCAAATTGGTGGGACCAAGGTTGCCGATGCCAGGAGGGGCGGCCGACATGGCAAACTTCACCCACCAGTTAAGCTCTAACCAACAATCGCGAGTATCCATTTCATCGGAGTTCAACCATGCTGTCATTGGCGCAAAATAAGCAGGTAGCTTCTTGTGCCAGCCAAATTATATTCCAAAGTGACTGTGCGTTGAATCCTAATGACACGCAGAAAACAAATCAACCTGGGTGCACGCCGGCAGATCATCTTGCTATTGGCAACCGGAATTGGTACGCTTCAAAGCATGCCCTCGGATCAAGTGTCTTTGCATTCTGGTAATATGCCTCTGGATAATCTAGGTACCACCCGAACCCGATTTACCGAATCATAGGTTGGATGTGGCCCATGGAAACGAAATTGCTTCATCTCTCTCATTTACTCTTGATCCAAGTGAGCTACAAGAGCTTCTCCACCGACCAACTCCTTGTGAAACAGGGCATGATGAACAAAATTCTAGAGGGCTTTCGTCATTCCCAAATGATCAGGTCCTCGGCAACACTTCGTCAAATGGGCTGCAGGGGTTCATTGGAGGTGATTCACCGCTGTATTCACAAAACTGGTCAGATCTTCACCACTCTCCGCCAGAGAATCTTGTCGAATCTCATGATGTAATCGTAAACACTCCTCAGGAAATACAAATGGATGAACGTCATAATTTAACAGTGGGATCATCGTTACATAATGATTCATCCATTGATGTAAACAGCACGAATCGTTTGCAGGATTGTAGTCAACCGTGTCCAGCGGAAGTGGTTCCTGTACACGGCAATACAAGCCCAACCGACACTGTCCAGCATGCTGATCAACTTCACCCAAGGTTTGATAAGGAATATGAGAATGATTCCCGTTCATTTGCTTTGCAAACTCCAGTGGACATAGATCCCTCAATTGCATCACAGCATGCAAGTGACTCACATTATTGAGGCAACAACAGTTGATTCGCAAGTTCCAGAGGCGGCAACAAATGCAACAGGTCCATCGTCATCACAAGGTGCGTTTGGATTAATCTTCATTGTTACTATATGGTTCCACTAGATTCTTAAATATCCCCAAATTATTTTATCGAAATCTAACATATGTTTTTTTATAAATTAGATATGAACAGGGGTTCTCCAGTCATGGACGTATGGAGCATCTATGCCAACGATGAAGAGATAAGAAACCTGAAAAGAAAAGTGGAAGAACTCGACGACAAAGAAGCTGTCATAAAGGAGCAGATGGAGATAAAGTCTGCTGCTTCCTCAGTTTGGAAGAAGCCGAGGATATTGGTTGATAGATGGCTGAAAGAGACAGAAAGAGCAAGAAATAATTTCCAAATAATTGGCCAAGCCAATGCGGAAACTTTGCCACCAAAGAAACAGGAGGAGAAATTGACGAGAGAAGTGGAAGAACTCATAGGAAAAACGCTTCCTCAACCACTGCTCATAGAAGAGAGAGATGCCAAAGGAGTCAAACTTTTGGAACAAAAGTTAACAAGTGAAGTGATTCATAGGAACATTGAGTTGTTTTGGGACTGTCTGAAGGATAATCATGCATGCAAATTGGGTATTTATGGAATGGGTGGTGTTGGGAAGACAACTATTATGATGCACATACATAATAGACTTCTTGAAGATGCAACCTTCGATGGTGTGGTTTTTATCATCGTGTCTCAAGATTTCAGCATTTAGAAGTTGCAGAATGATATTTGGAAGGCACTAAAACTTGATGTTATGAAGGATGAGCATGAGAAGAAACGAGCAGCAATGTTGTTGGAGCAATTAGAAAGAAAGAAGAATTGTGTATTGATTCTTGATGATGTGTGGGAACGTCTTGATCTTGAAGAGGTGGGAATCCCTGTTAGAGCTGATGGATGTAAGTTGGTCTTAACTAGTCAATCCTTTGATGTATGCTGCTAGATGCATTGTCAAGAAAAAAGAAAAATTGAACCTCTATCTCAAATAGAAGCTGAGAGTCTATTTTTGGAGGAGCTTGGATCCGAAGTTCCACTTAATTCGAAAACTGAAGCAATTGTGAAGTCCATTGTTTAAGAATGTGCAGGATTGCCAATTGGAGTCATCACGATGGCAAGAAGCATGCGAGGAGCGACATATGTGTTTGAATGGAGGGATTCCTTGGTTAAATCGGAAGAATCAAGTAAGGGGAAAACAGATATGGAGAAGAATGTCTTAATGAATCTAAAATTCAGTTATGATCGCCTTGGTAATCCTGATGTGCAACAATGCTTCTTATCTTGTGCACTTTATCCAGAAGATAAATTGATTGATAAGTTCGAGTTGGTAGAATTCTTTATTGACCAAGGATTGATTGGTGGATTAAATATGAGGAGGGAACAATATGATGAGGCCTCACCATATTGAACAAACTACGAAATGTTTGCCTATTGGAAGATCATGGGAGCAAGATGAAGATGCACGATTTGATTAGAGACATGGCATTGCACATCATGAGTGCGACTTCCATTGTAAAAGCAGGAAAGTGGTTGGAAAGTATTCCATCTGAGGAATATTGGATGGATGCTTTGGAGAAAGTTTCTCTGATGGGAAGCGAAATAAGTGAAATTCCATTGAACATGTCACCAAATTGTCTTAAACTGTCAACTTTACTACTGAATGGAAGCTTGTCAGAGGATGTGGTCCTCCCTGATTCTTTCTTCAAACAGTTTTGTGAGCTAAAGGTTCTAAACTTGAGTGGATGTGGACTAACATAACTTCCAAATTCCATCTCAGACTTGGTAAACTTGAGGGCACTATTGCTTAGAGAGTGTCGGGGATTGTGCGATATTCCTTATTTAGGGAAGCTCACATCTTTAAGAAAGTTGGACGTTTGTGGCTGTTTTGAGCTTGAAGAAGTGCTCGAGGGTCTGGAAATGTTGGTGAACTTGACATACCTTGACCTACGTTTTTCATTGACCGTTGAATTACCTGAAAGAGTACTGGGGGGTTTGCTAAACTTGGAGCATCTTAAAGTTTATTTTCTAGATGAACAAGACGTGATAAAATTGAGGGCACTGGAGACACTCGAATGCTCTTTTATAGATGCGAATAATTTCAACAAGTGTGTGAGGGTTATTGAACAGAGTAACGCTCGCTACTATTATGATCTCAATTATTATCTCAACAAGGATAAAAAAAGATATTGATTTTGATGGGGAAGAAAATTATTTTGATCGGGAAGAAAATTATTTTACTCAATTTAAGAATCCAGAGAGGAAAGTTAACATTTGGGAGTGGGATCATGCTATTATGAGTGTGGGAGGGGAATGCACCGGCATTTTTATTTTGATTCCCCGAGATGTGCAGGAAATGATGATTCATTGCAACAATACAAATTTGTCTAGCATGGGTCCACTCAAATACCTTGTGACGCTACATATAGGTGAATAAAAAAACTTAAGGGTGCTCTATGAAGGACAAGACGAAGAAGTAATCGACATCCTTGCTCCAGCCCTTGCGCCTCTCCTCTTCTCGAGCCTTAGGTTTTTAATAATATTTGATTGTTTGAAACTGAAGTATCTCTTTGGGCGTGGGTTTAAATACAACCTTCTGCATCTATGAAGGATTATAATATTTGGATGTAAGAAAATGGTGGGGATAATAGCAGCAGTTACATCCCCACCACCAAATCTGCTCCCATTTTTCCCTAGTCTAAAAAAGATTAATGTTCAAATCTGTCATAAAATGAAGAGAGCGGTGGAATCTGAGTGGATGCCCCACTTCCCTACTCTGAGAAAAATCACAATATTTGGAATGTGAGAAGATGGAGGAGATAATCGGAGGTCCTCTCTCATACGTGCCAGTTGAAGAGATTTCTCTAAAATCTCTTCGTGTAGCAAGATGCATTAACATGAGAAAGCTGTTTCCGCATGAGTGGCTGCTCCATCTTCGAAATCTTCAAGATATCAAGGTCTATAACTACGAAGGAATGGTGGAGATGATAAGCGGAGCGGGAAATGCCAAGAAGGAAGCATAACGACTCCTGTAAACAACACCCCTTCATCCTTCCAGCCTCCAATTTCTCTCCCAAAGCTGGAGCGGTTGAAGCTACGCAATCTACCCCAGCTGAAGAGCATATGCGAAGTCCCAATAAGCTGCGATTCCATGAAAATATTGATTGTGGAGGAATGCCCAAAATTGAAGAGGATTCCTTTGCAACTACAATTGCGTGAAATTGAGGAGCTTCCGTATATTAGGGTGGAAGATGAGGAAAAGTGGAAGACACTGATGTGGGATCATCCCAATGCTCAGGCTATTCTTCAACCTTATCTTCGAAAAGGGGGACGCGGTAATATAGAAAGTCCTTCACCGTGGAAGAGACAAAGTTCTCCAAATGCTATAGGTTAATGAGTTTAATTGATATGCAATTGCGTCACTTCTTACAAGTCCTTATAAAGATGTAGCTTTTCTATCTATAAAGTCATGTAGCTCTAACAGTGGCCTTTTGCATAATTGCCTGGCAGGAGAAAGGCTCTCGACCGACACTACTTTTGAAGAAAGCCCTGCTGCTCCACCATGCTTTCCTGCAAACTCGACTCAGGTTGCCATATGAATTGACTTTTTTCATGTGGCCATGCTTTGTGTATTTTGAACGCGGTTGCATGTTTTATTGACTACTGAAAATGATTCAATCTGGTAAATATTCCAGGTTAGTCAAAAAACAACGGATCTAAATATTTGGGAAGCTGAGGGACTAGTAGAGTTTGTTTCCCATCTTCTCTTATAACCGAAAGGACAATTTATTATTATGGATTGATCTTCTTGGAATATTAGCCTTCTAAGAAAATAAGAATTTTGGGCAGCACTACCTTTAATCTGTTGGTGTTCCGAAAGGATTTTAGATATGACATTGCTCTAACTTGTCAATCGAAAATGTTGTGCCACATGTGACGCTTCGCTCTTTTGGATCAAAGCAACATGACCCCTATTTAACTTGTTTGGACATTAAACTAGTGGGTATAGAATACTTGATCTGCTTAGTAGTTGTATCATATCTGGAAATGTAGGTGGGGAAGTTTTCTTTTCACCCCTTTTTTTGTAAAAAATTCACCTCAGCCCCACTTTGAGTCAAAATGTAAGAAGACGAAGCAAGAAACGATTGCACGGCTATCACCCCTCTTTTAATGCCTTGAAGTCGTGGATAGATGGGGAACCCTACAGCTTCAGCTCAAGTTGTTGAAAGATTAGAGCAATTACCACTAGCAAGTCAATGGCAAAGATGCCAGCTTATTGGCCATGGCACTTTCAGAAGTGTTTATATTGCAAGCAACCAGTAAGTTAGCTCTAGGAAACTTCAACATGTTCCATTTTTTTAGATATCCAGTCAGCTAAATTTTGACATATTAAGTGATAGAGAAACCAGATTTCTATGTGCATGGAAGGAGTTTGAACTATTACTTAATGATCCAAATTTAGCTGGGTGCATCATGTAGTTAAAGCAGGTAATGTTTTTGTTATGCTTCGTGATCCAATCTATCCTCTCATCTGATCTGAATATGCTTGGAGTTCATCATTTCCAGGTAATTGATTACTTTGCTACTATGGGAAATCCAGGTACTTAGCCAGCTTAGACATCCGAACATTCTGCAGTATTATGGCAGTGAAATTGTGAGTCACCTTTCTAGGGCATCTACATGTCCTAGCTCAATGGGCATTCATTATTTGACTCACCAAAATTTCAACATATTCATAAATACTCAGGTTGAGGATCGGCTTTACATATATCTAGAATATGCACATCATGGTTCGATAGACAAGTATATCAAGGAGCATCTTGGGACCCTAACAGAATCGGTTGTCCGCACTTTTACCCGCCATATTGTGGCTAGATTGGCTCCCCTGCATGTTAACAACTCCATACATGGGTAATTCTAAACCATTGATGAAGAAGCATCATGAGATGACTTGCATATTGGATTAGGATGATTGGACCTTCTTCTTTGTGCGCATGGATTGAAAGGGAGCTAATTTATTTGTGGATGCATTTGGGATGGTCGAACTTGCTGACTTTGGGATTGCTAAACATGTGAGTTTCCACCTCTTCACTGCAAGACTACTGAGTGCATGTAGAAATTCCTTGCTGATCTATGGTGCATTCGAATGTGAAGTCAGGGACCTAGGGTGACTGCGTACTTCTCATTATTGGTTTGTGGTTTTTTATATGTGCAAAAATCTACTATAGATGGATGAAATGTTATTGAGTAATTTTCTTCACTTTTTTTCCCATTGTTTTAGGTAAAGTTACCATGTTGCATAAACAGGAAAAGATTTCTTGCTGTAAATAGATGCTGAAAGTTAATGAGTTCTTTCCTTTTCTACTGGTTCCTAAAAAGTTCCTAAGAGCGGTAGTGAATAGAATGCGAATGCAATACCTTTGGCGAAAGGTTGTGGTGCTGTTTTTGCTGCTCCTTTGCATTCCAAAAGAAGGATAGAATTTAGTCAGAGTAAAGAAGGGCCTCCTTCCTAACATGGGGTAGATAAAAGTGTATTGGTCCATAGAACGGGATTTTGGATAGTGGCCAAGGTATTGTTGCTCTCTTTTTGAGTTCTCAAGCATTTGCTGAAATCATGTTGTTGGTTGCTTCATGGTCCTTTTTCTCAATAATGAGCTAGCTAACATAAGTTGAGAGTGGTTGAGTCAGTTATCGATCTGATGTACCTATGTCTATAAAGATGTTGCTATTTTATCCATTGTTCCGTGAATGCACCGAATAGTCTTCGGCTTACCATTTCTTAGCTTACCGGCTAAGCAGCTTACCACTCTTTGAGGGAAAGTCTAAACTGGATGGCTCCAGAGGTACTCTGCTTTTGTGAACGTCCATGCTACATTCTTTTTTTGTCGTGGAAGAATGATCGAATAATATATCTTGCAGCTCATGCAATCATTGATGGCAAATAACTATAGCATGGATCTCGATTGTACTGCGGACATGTGGAGTTTGGGACATGCTATTACCGAAATGATAACTGGGAAACCTTCTTGGAGCGAGTATGAGCAAGTAAATACGCTGCATTGCTTTTTCATTTTCTCCGTTTGTCCTTCCAAGGAATACGCTTCCAACCAGATCCTTGTCACCATTTTCTATTGGAAGTTTGGGACTGTGCTTATTACCATTTGGTATGTGATCTGTGTCATGAGTTTCTGCTTTAGGTTGGATCATTTATGCAGGCTCAAGTTATATTTAAGGCGAAGCGAAGTTCTCCAGCAATACCTGAGACATTATCTGCCAAGGGAAAGGATTTCCTGCAGTGTTGCTTTCGAAGATAGCCTGCTGAGAGGCCTTCAGCAGCTATGCTACTTGAGCATGCTTTCCTGCAAATTTGAAGTTGCAGATGACTGACTTAGTTCAAGTGCCATACGTCGTTGCAAATGGATGTTGTATTATAAAGTTCCATATTTACTAAACCAAAAGGATCACAAGGTCCATAGATGTGACGAAGTACTTGTATATTGATGAAATAAGATGCAAGTTCCTATCGGATGGTCTGACCGGTGGCGTTCTTCGATCTAGGCAATTTGACAGTGTCACCGAATCTAAACCTTTTACTATGGAGTGCATTCTTATCATAAGCATTTTGTACGGAGTATATTTATTCATCAAAATTAATTGATATGGCTCCAAATAAGCAACGGATCAGCAAAACACAAGCAAGAAAACCCAGGGGAAAATGATAGAAGTGATGGTGCCTCAAAATTCCTAAACTTATTTTGAAAGCAAATCCCTTCACTTATTTATTTAATTTACCTTCACTTATTTGTTCAAAATTTTAGGTCAGACTTTCTCTTATGTGCAAATAGCAATTTCTACGTGAAATGCTTAGTAAACATGCTTCCTTTTTATTATTATTTTTTCTACGATTAAAGTGATTCCTCTACCCCAATGTATATTGGAAATATATGACATGAATGATATAAAGTGTAACAGAAAAAGAAACTCGTCGAAATTTTGCAAAGTCGGAGGTGTCCCCCAGACTGAGTGATGTCTCTTTGCTGCATTGGATTCTCTCTTCATTTTCGATTTCTTTTGTTCTTTTCCTCATTATTCAACCAACATCCTTACCATAATGCGCCTTTTCTCTTTTGTCCCTTGTCTCTCCCCCTTTTCTTTCGTACAACTCGCTCTTCTTTTCCTTTTTTTTTTTTTTTGTGTTCTCTGCCCAAACCCTTAATGAAGACAACCAATCGGTGTTTAGTTTTCCAAAGTGTAGCATTATTGAGCACCATTATCGACCATCGAGTTCGCTAAACTCAGCCATCAATTAACTAACTATTCTTGTATAAACAGGAGCTGCACCAAAAAAAAAAAAAAAAAACAGGAGCTGCACCAACGTGGCAAGAAAAAGGTAAACAAAAACTCGGGCAAGAACTCATTAATTTTCAACACTCCATCATGAAAATTGAAGAAAAGAAACTATAAGTATGTGCTGGATTTTTCTCTGCTGCCGTGTCCTTTTTGACCCACTTTTGACCCAGAATTCTACCATTTCCAGCTCTCCCTTTCTGTTCCTTTTGTGTATTTTCACACTGCTAATTTCCTTATTCGCACACGAGGGAACGTCGTGTTGAGTGGCCTCCTTTTGGCCAACCAGGAGGAGGGAACGGAAAGGACTTTACTTCGGAGAGGGGGGCGCATCCAAAACTCTCTTAAGAATTCCCATATATATTCACCCAAGAAAATTCAGAGTCAAGTTGTGTAATAGGATGGTTCACAAGAATTGCACTTTTATTAAAAAGGGTAGTGCAATCACGAGAATGTGAGATTACCAATGGATTTTATCATTGGTCTAATTATCGGTGGATTTTATCTTTAAATTTTATGAAAATGCGACTGAAACCTTTGAGCTCGTAATATTGATTTAACTTAAAAGTTATTGAGTTATTACAGTCTTTAAATCATTATTGCAGTAATTTTTTTCTTTTTGATCTAAAGATCCAAACTAAATATGAAACGTGTCTCGTGATTGGGAAAACACGAATGTAGCATATTATGTATTGCTCCTAAATATTTTTATGTGGATGCTGAGTAACAAGCACATGTATAAGTTCATGCAAATAGGATTTAGCGAATCGACGATGCAAAATTGAGAGAATATGAAGTGATTTTGTGCACTTTTGAAACTCTGTTAGTGTACATATAGTTTTTCCTCATCAAAATATACTGATTTTCAACTTTCATTAAAATGTCACACATTCAATTAGGAGATCACTGGGATTTGCCTTAGTGACAATCCTTCCAACATGGAAGGGGAAGGTGGGGGTTCAAATCCCCACCTTCTCAGGGGAGATTGGGGTGTGAACGATTTAGTTTCAAGTGTGATTTTCGATTCCCACGTCCTGCAAGAAGGCAAGACAAAAGACTGAGAGTGAAAGTTAGAATATGAGTAGAGTGAAACTGGCAAAAAAAAAAAAAATTAGGAAAGCATATGATTAATAGTCCTAATTAGCCAAGTCCTAAAACCAATCATAAGAGATCTAATGCCGATTCTCGAATCGGTGGGATGGTTATTCCCATGGCAAGAGTGGCTAACATCGCAAACTTCATCGGATTAAATTAAAATATTATGTTTGGCACTTACAGTGTTTTTATACTACATAATAAATATGTAACTTATTTTATCAATTAATCTACCCTGAACAATATGCGAATATTAGTTTAAATAATTTGTCAATTGGGCTAAAACTTGGACTAAGAGACGATAACACTATAAATTCAATATTGAAAACTTTTTGTTTGATTTTTTTCACTTATTAGTTATTCTTTTAACAATTACCAAATAACATCATTCAAACCGTGTAATGCCATATCTATTTTTTTAAAAATTATTTTATGACTAAAAGGTGCAAATCAACATACATGATTTCACCACAAAACAAATGGACTTTTTTTTAATAAATTAAAAAAAAAAAAAAGATAGACAAATGGCTCATATTAGTACCATTTACCAGGGAATGCAAATTAAAACCAAGTCTTAATTTTTTTTGTGTATTAAAAATTTCCAATACCATATCATTTCATTTGACACATGAAATGCATAGAATAAACATTCAGAGAAGAAGGAAGATAAGAGAACCCTTAAAAAAAAGAGCATCTCTGTCCGTCGTAAGATAGAAAGTAAACATCAAATTTAGATAATCTTACTTTAAATACCTATGTAGCAAGAACATTCATAAAAGTAGAACATAGTGAAAGACTAAATAGTTATATAACAACTGATCTATATAAATTGTCAATATAACCTTATGCAGAAATTTTATACATGTAATATGGGTTCATATCAATAAATGGAATTTGAAGAAGTAAATTTCTGAATCTATGCAACCCACGGGTCTTTGTTTACTACACATTCTACAAAAATATGCAGTTATAAGCTACAAGTATGATGGAATCACCTACCAATATACAAAGTTCTATTCACATCATAGGATATGTTTTCTAGCAATCGGATGGCCTGGAATATTTTGGAGGGGACACCTCTCATTCATATGAGGGTATGGGTCCATTGTATTGTATCCTGGCAGCTCCAGTCGATACCTACCTCGTATTTGACAGAATGGAAGCTCGACATCGTCCCCATCGTTGCACCACTTAGGCAAGCGGCTTGAATTATTCTTGAAGAACTTTAGTGAGTAAGCATCTTTTATCTGCAAAAAAAAAAAAAAACAATGCCATTCTCAAAATGCCCAATGGGACTCCTCATGACAAAAAGTCACACTTTGAAGGGCAAACTGGATTATAGTTCTCTCAATCTTTGAAGAAAGCGACATCCATCTCTAGATAATAAGTTCAAGCAATTAATGTCAGAAAGATAACCCAACTAGGTTCAATCAGATTACACTTACAGTAAACTCTGTAACTTGAATGGGGCTAGAAATTGGATCAAAGAGTCCTACCGCTTTGTACATTTCAAGAACAAATGCTACACACGAGGCGGACTTCCCATCGCTGTATACCCAGTCGTCTTGCTCTGGAATTGTCGATAGTTCAGCAAAAGATGACCCCCTCATTTCAGTCTCCACTAAAAGATTAGGAAGATCCAAGCCCTGTATGCAACCCAATTGTAAGGTAGCCGTAACGTAAAGTAAGTGTAATTATAACTACATAATATGTGTTAACTGAATGTCATTCGGCAGAAATACAGCCCAAGTGCCATAACTTGGCACCGAGGGACACTTAAGTGCCATAACTTTAAAATGGTACACTTGAGTGCCAGTTTTGAAGTTATATGGGACACTTAAGTGCCACTCCGGCGAAGATCTTACGTGGCGACTTTTCGGTGAGCTTGGTCCAAAACGGCGTCGTTTTGCATGCTGACGTGGCAGAAAAAATGCAAAAACGACGCCGTTTCGTGTCTACGTATAAATAATAATATAAAAATTAATTAAATTAAATCTAAAATATTCAAAAATTTTAAACAAATAAGAAAATTTTAAAAATTTTAAAAAATTAAGAAAAATTTAAAAAAATAAGAAAAATTTTAAATTTTTTTAAAAATTAAGAAAATTTTTAAAAATTAAGAAAAATTAAAAACTTTTAAAAATTAAAAAAAGGGGGGGAGGTTGAACGGGGCGGCGGCGGCGAGGGAGCCGCCCCATTCGACCTCCCCCCCCCCGTTTTTTTTAATTTTTTAATTTTTAATTTTAATAAATTTTAAAAAATTTTTTAATTTTTAATTTTTTTTAAATTTTCTTTTTTTATAAATTTTTTAAATATTTTAAATCTAATTTAATTAATTTATATATTATTATTTACACGTAGACACGAAACGGCGTCGTTTTTGCGTTTTCTCCGCCACGTCAGCGTGCAAAACGACGCCGTTTTGGACAAAATTCACCGGAAAATTGCCACGTCAGCCATTTGGCCGGATTTTCGCCGGAGTGGTACTTAAGTGTCCCATTTTACTCCGATATTGGCACTTAAGTATATCATTTTAAAGTTATGACACTTAAGTGTCTTTCTGTGCCAAGTTATGGTACTCCAGATGTCCCAACCTCCATTCCAGAGACATTACCTTCTAGTTGCACCTCAGTGTGCAAAACAAATGCATAACATCACACGAACGATTGCAAATTGAATGGGATGGCACCTCTGTTCCTAGTCGATTGTTGAGTGCTTCATTCCACATGTTCCCAGCTTAGGCTGGTTGCATTTAGTTCCATACTCTCATAACAAAAACAACCTCCAATAATGCAATGCTTTCTATAAAACAAGTGAACCATACTCCCATCACGCAAATAAAGCACCCCACATGACAAGCATATTATATGCATCGTCAGTCGGGCTGATAGCAACTCTTAAGGAAAGATGAACAAAGTCTACTATTTTGCTGCCTTAGTATCATATAGGAGGCTATAAAAAATGAATATTTGTCAAACCAAGTCAGATTTTTTTTCATAATGTTAGCACTCAATAGAGTCACATGCTAATATGCTATTCGGCGAGATCACTATCAGGTTTTAGCCTTTTGTTTTGCCTAGTTGAATTAATTTGAAATCATGGCATGATTGTCTTATTCCAACTAGACTCTGTTGCTAGGATCTGACACATGGCATCGTTATATTTCAGGGCCTATCAAAGTACGAGTAAATTGCTGATTAGCAATCAGGTTAAGAAGTAGAAACCATTTTATGTCCAGCATCTAAGAATCTCAAGACATCTACAAATATACCTTGGAAGTAACACAAGGCCTTAGTGTTAGAAAAATTGTCTAAGACAAAATGAATGCACCCACCAAAAAAATAAATAAATTATAAACACATATGCACGTGTACAATCTCTGTACCACATGAGCATCCAATGGTGGTGGATAACATCAATAGTGTTTATCCAGCTAAAAGGCATGTTGTGATAACCATATGGTTTCCCATTCATTTTAACTTTTTTTTAAAGGTCGCACATCAATCCTTCTTCCAGGTACTATGAAAACTGTGGACGTGAATTCGGAAAATGCATACCCCACCAAAAATCGAGAACTTTCTTATGGAATTTATGCCAGAACGCCCTTTCAACAAAAAATTATTTTGGAGGCCGATCTTGCTTGATCCCATGTGCCCGATCTGTCAGAAGCATGTAGAGAACATAGAACACTTATTCACTCTCTGTTCCTAGACGCAATTGGTGTGGGCCGACCCTGCACCACATTTCGAATCTCAACCCAAGGTTTCTCTAGACTGGAAGAATGGCTTTCAGAATTTCATGCAAAACAAAACAAAATCACCTTATTTTGAGCTCGTCGCAGCCGTCCTCTAGTATGTTCAGAAAGCTCCAAGTGAGCAATGTCTTCTGAGCCCTCACTCCAGATCTGACGAAAATATTGGAATCAGCTCGGAGTATGTTGCGCAACTACAGAAATTGGAACCCCAAGGTAAAAAATACTATTTTTTAAAATAGCATCTCAGAGCAGATTTCTCCTAGCTAGATCCCACTGGAACAGGGCACTTCGAAAAATAACATAGATGGGGCTTTCTTACCGGGCTCGAACGAAGGATTCATAGCCTGTGCCTACATGAACTCCTCCGGGATTCTCTTTGATGGCTTCGTAGGATCGGTTCGTGCCTCCTCTGCAGAGCAAGTTGAAACCTTAGCAATGGTCGAGTACTTCACTTTCTTATGAACAACTCTTTGGAGTCTGGCTGCTTGAACGTGACAAGCTCCCTTCGGATCACTTTAGGTGGGGAGGAGCGCACTCTTATCTCTCGGGCCCATGCACTCCTATTGCAATTATCCCATTTGAGACTAGCCCATTGTAATAGAGATCTAAATAGAGCCGCCGATTGGATCGCCACAATCCATAGAGATATAATTTTAGCTCAAATACTAGTTAGCCCCCCAACCCCCACAGGTCCTATGGGTTCTGCGCTGTCTTGGGAACCCTTTTGTGGACTCAGATGTGCACCGTTGATGAATAAAGAAAGTTTGTTTCCACGAAAAAAGAAGAAGAAGGGAAGTATGTGATTAATAGTCCTAATTAGACAAGTTATAAAACAAATCACATTTTAAGTAGTTCAGAAATCTTGCTGCTTTTTCTTCTCTTTTTTTTTTTTAATTAACAATCGCACTAAATTATTACTATACTTTTATATCCAGCTATAATTACTATTGTGCAATTTCCTCTTTTAAAGATTCTCATGATCTCTTTAAATAAATTAAAATAAAATTGAGGGTTAGTGGTTGTAATTTTACGTACTATGTAGATAGTGTATTATTCTTTAGAATTGAGAGCAAAAGGTCACACTGTCGATGATGATATCCATGTGCATGTCACACTGTTATGGAAAAATGGGGAAAATGCAATAATGACACAGAAAATGTAACGTTTTAAATTTTGATTTTCAAATGCATCGAGTTAAAATGAAATTTCGCTTTTTCTCTCAATCGTCTATTCTTAATCATCCTGGTGCAAGGACATGTTTTGTTGCTTCCCCCATTAGTTTAGCACAACGAGCCCATTATTATCATAATGAATCTATTTATTTGGATCATGCACGCACGAGTCTACACTCCTGAAATTGATGGAATTCGAAGGAAATTCTCTTCGGTTTCATATATTTATCTTCTTCAGAGGGAGATGCCCCTAGTCGATTTACTCGTTTTCATCTTTCAATCATACATTCTCATTCCTATGTAACATCATTTACCTCGCTTGGAAGAAAACAAAAGATCCACGATTAAGATGTGTTTGGAAAGTTCACGCCTAAATCAAATTCACTTCTAATTGATCATATTTGTCGATCAATTGGAATTGAATCCATTGCAAAAAAAAGTCCTCATCCGGAATCTCTTTCAGATTATCTATTTTTTTAACATTGTATTATTGTATATGCATATTTTCTGATTGTCATAATATTTTTAGAAAAAGTAACAGTCAAATCAAAATATATACATCTAGACAATTAAATTTGAAGGAATATATGACAAATGAATTCTGTTGAGTTGAAGTCTATGGGTGGATGTATCTGTAAGATGTAATAACCTTATACGAATTCTCTAATGGTAAATATATGCATGTGCTTTAATTTTTTTTACTGAGAATAAACATTAATTGTGGATACGGTGATTGGGCTTCGAAGTGTAGCATCTTGTCAAATTTGGTTGGTTTCTAGAAGTCCTCAGTCTGAAACCGAGTGATGGACAAATAAAAAGAAGACGAGGGAAGTTGGTAGAAAATTGACTTGTGAAGTGGGCGATACCTCGTGTAGACCTACTGTTATTTTAGCATTCTTTTGTTCATTTAGGGACCCTTCGCTGTATGACTGCTACCCAATTACATTATTTTTTTCTCAATAAGGGCCTATTTTTGGGATTTCTGTAAGTGCCATAGCGTATTAATAGACCAAAGTGTACCGACATTTCGTAATACTATTAAGTGTATTTGCCAATAGAAATGACCTTTTCTCTTTTAAGTCGAGATTTTCTTTTTTCCTTAAGAATTGCGCGAGATATAAATTATGCTTCACCATATTTCATGATCTACACATGCAAACTGCTACTCGTGCGGATCATTTGCCTAAATTAAAAATCTAGGCTTGATTAGTTTATGAGAGGTTGCAAGATGTTCTATGGTCCTCTAAATAACTGAGCCTTTGTACTTGTGTTTTTGGGTCATTAAAAAAAAAATCTTTCTTTAGCAACTTCTCAAATTGGTAAATTGTTGAAGGGATGATATTAAGGAGCAAATCATTAAAATTTGGGGGCCATAATACATATGCCTAATGTGGCGCTACGCGTAAACTTGCCTTATCTATTTGGAGAATAAATTCAATTTTTGACGATAAATTTTTTCCTCAAGTTGAGCATGCATGTCCAGGAAAAAAATGGGAGAAAAGAGAGATACATCGTCCAACTAATGCTAGAAATAAGAAAGGATTGATGTGGTAAGTGACTTTACAAAACAATATGGTAAATTCTAAGTATTTATTTGAGTAAATATATATTTGAAAACTCAATAGTATCTCGTCACTTCATGTTATATATCATTTTAATATGTCAAATCTCGAATATTGCACTAAATAAAACACTCTAAAACTCAATTAGACCAACTCCAAGTGAGCACCTCAAAGGATAAATAAGAACTTGAGTTCACTTATGATTATCAAGGCCCATTGGTAATAAACAAAAAGGAAAGGGGTAAGAAAAAGAAATTAGAGAGAGAGAGAGAGAGAGAGAGAGAGAGAGAGAGAGAGAGGGGGACAAAGGGGTCTAATCGTGGCATTCAAAATAGGCCACTTGAAATCTTATTTGATTTCGTCTCTAAAAGAAGTGAAAGTTATGTGAGGTGGAGTGGCATCCATATAAATCATATAAATAGACAAATTGTTCATTATTTTGGTAAGAGGTTATTGTTCAGAAATGTTATATTAAATTGAGATTTTAGTAGGTTAATTGTCGATATAAAAAATAATTTGCACATTCACATTTAGGAGTTGACATGTGGAAGAATTTAATTACAAAAATAATTTCAAATACACATGTCACTTGTTCATAGTAAGTGTGTAATGAGGCTTTAAACACTGACTATGCATCTAATAATACCATTAGCTTACTAGGTTATTTGGTTAACTATTTTTCTTTATTTAGTTTTACATAATATTTCACTATTAAATAATTAGACCAAATAGATCATATATTCGGGAATTCAGAATTTTAATGCATGGGGGTTAATTTGGATTATCTTAACTATTTATTAAAATATTGGAAATTTATTGTTTCGCAGAAGCTAAGCAGAAAAATAAATAGAAAGTTAAAGACCTGAGGTGTAGCGAAAACAATCGGATCTTTAAATAGGGATATATCATTTTTGTTATTTTAGTAATAGGTTAATTTGAAGAATGGAAAAGAAAGGATGAAAAAAAAAAAGGAAAGCATGCGAGGACAACTATCTAGTGGGCAAGATGCCAATTCTCGATAAGGTCTCCACGTGCTACCGGATTTTCCGAATCATGTGGCTAAAGATGCGACAAAAGCTTTAGTTAAAATAATTTTTGGGATTACGGAAAAAAAAAAAAGTTTTTGGGACAACAAGAAATCCACCTAACGCGGCATCAGAAATTCAACAAATTAATAATCTAAGCCGCAGCGGTGGAAATTAGCTCAGTTTACGGGGCATCTTTGGCGGTTCTCTTTTGTAGGGGACTGTTGTTCGAGATGCTAACGTGGGCAAGGGTTCTTGATTGGAGTACAGTGCAATAAAATAAAGCATACATCGACCCTTCAACGGTATTGTTGATCGGGATTCAAGACTTTCAACAATTCCAACTCTCTCTCTCTCTCTCTCTCTCTCTCTCTCTCTCTTATTAAAAAAATAAAGAAATGACGAAGAAAAGACGGAGACGTTTCCTGCGCGCGTTATTGGCAACTGTTGTGTCGTCTCTTATGGCAAAATTCCTTATGATTCTTCACCAAAAGCTGTTCATTCCCACGTGCAGCAGCAGGCCTGTGCCTTTGTTTCTCTAAGAATTGGATCTCCGACTTCATCAAAGAAAGGCTACTTGCTGGAGTCCTGGATGCTGACCAGTGCTTCAGAATCTCAAAAACAGCTTAGTTCTACTTCTTGATGTGCATCTTTGCCGGTTACATGCATCCGAATCTTCTTTATCGGCTCTAACTGGTATGTTGCTTCGTCATCTTTGCCATTTTCCATTTGTAAGAATCAAATAAATACTCTCCAACTGTCCTTATTTAACCATATCAAATATCTGAGCACCAAACAAGTAAATCTGATGGATTCTGTGTGAAAAGAATTATATCGGGTTGAATGAGCTGAATGTAGTTGGGTGAACGTAGCTGTGAGATGCAGTAACCTTCTATGAATTCTTTGATGGTAAACATATGCACGTGCTTTGCTTTTCTTTTTAAAGTCGAGATTATGCTTCATCGTATTTTACAAATCATCTTTCTATGCATGCAAATTGCTCTGTGTGTGGGTCATTTACATAAATTAAAGCTCTAGACTTGATCGGTTTATGGGAACTTATAGGATGTTCCATGATCTTCCAAGTAATCGGGTTTCTGCACTTATGTCTTTGGGTAAAAAAAAAAGTCATTTTTCTGCAACTTCTCAAATTGGTAAATTGGTAAAGGGATGAAATTAAGGAGAATAGCTTTTAAGTGTGGAGGAATTTGGCGCTATGCGTCAACTCGCTCTATCTATTTGAAGAATAAATTCAGCTTTTGACTAAAATTTTTTTCCCTGAGTTGCACATATATGTCTAGGAATATATGGGAGAAAAAGGAATTATACCGTCAATGTTATTGACATCATAATCTTTAACAATCAAAACTATTTAGGGTATGTAACTGAAACGATATCTATACCTTGCAAAGGGTAATTACATGCCCTTTCGTAGTTATATTGTTTGTTTCCAGGTGTTTGTGTTTTTCTCCATGACATTATTCATTTGTTCTCTTCCTTAACAAACAGAACATCACAGTAGTGGATACATTAGCATGACACAAAATTTTGGATAGAAGATGGAGGGGAAAATGAGTACATTTTTTTTATCGGAATATTTTTAAAACAATGCGATAAATTCTAACTGATTCTTTTAATTAATCGATGTATTTCAATGTTCAATGAGATTCTGTCACATAATTTTACAAATCAGTTTAGTGTATCAAATCTCTAATGTTATACTAAATAAAGCACTCTAAATTCAACTACACCAACTATAAGGGAGCACTCATTGAATTAACAAGAACTCGAATTCACTCATGACTAGTGAGGCATATTGGTGAAAAGGAAAAGAAAAAGGCAAAGAAAGGGAAAGGGGGGAAAAAAGAGGGTTGGGGGAAGGGGTCTAATCGTCTCATTATATTTCTCTGAAAAAAAAAACAGTACGGAGAGAGACCGAGAAATACAGAGAGAGGGGAAGAGCGAAAACCGTGGATTGCGGCCTGTCCAAAGGGTCAAGCTATGCGAGAAATCTCCATTTTCGAACCCTAGACAACAGATTTTAGCTCTATTTCTCACGAATTCGGGAGTTTTGTTTTAAAGTTGACATCTGAATCTCTTTTGGATTTTGCTTCACCAGCAACGATTCGGTCAAAATCAAACGATATTTTGTTTTAAAAATTAATTCTGACATTGATTATTTTCTTGAGAAGGTAGTCTACAATTTCCTAGTTTTGTTAGAGTAGATTGGGTCTTTCTTATGTCAAAAACAGCAAATTATACCTGGGTCTGCTGAATATTAATCTGCAGTTTGGCTTTCCCGCTTTAGCACTTGTAGATTGGGTATTTCTTATTCGCTTGAGAATAATGCTATGTGCACTAAGGGTGTAAGGAATCGAACTAAAAATCGAATCGAATTAAATTGAAAATTTTGATTTTTTCAGTTCAATTCGATTCTCATTAAAAATTAATATTTTTTTATTGATTCGATTTTTATCGATTAATCGAACCACAAATCGATAAAATCTGTCCATTCCCGTTTCGACTCCGCTACACCCAAAAAAAAGAGATGAACTTGGTGACGGGCATGGAAGCTTTCGAAGACAAAAGCGCTGAAACGCGCAGATCGCATCGCCAGGTACTTGTCCAGACTCCAGGCAGTCCGTCACGTCGGCCAGCAGGTTCACCTCCATCCCCCGCGACCCTTTCTCGCCGTACGCCTGCTTCTTCTCCCCTCCGTCTCCCTCCAACCTGCCCGGTCCCCTCTTCTCCCGCGATCTCTCCCTGTGAACCAAGAGCCCGATCCCCAGAATCAAGAACGCCCCGAGGATTGAGGAGTCCGACCCCGATGGCCAACCCCACAATGACCCCCGTCCTCTCCTCCTTCGTGGCCGGAGGGGCGGCGGCGGCGGCGGAGACGTCGGGTTGGGTCAGATTCGGGAGCTTGGAGACGGGCACGAAGAGGGTCTCGTTGGGTTTGGTGTTGTTGCCGTTGATGTCCACGATGCTCTGTTCTGCGACCCCGAATCTCGACGCGACGCTCGAGAGGTTGTCGCTGGGCTGGAGCACGTACGAGACCAGGTAATTGACCCCGCCCGCCACTTGGGTCGTGTTCGGGCACTTGCAGAAGATGGGGAACACCGCGTCGTCCCCGATGGTCAGGTTCGTGGGGACCAGGGAGGGGTTCACGACCTCGACCGACTGGTACGAGGTGAGGTTCTCGAAGGGCTGGGTGGAGACGAGGTAGAAGGTGTCGCCGGAGCGGATGGTGTAGTTGGTGTTGGCGCTGGAGATGTTGTTGGTGCCGTTGGTGGGGTTGCAGGAGCAGGTCAGGGGGACGAACAGGGGCTGGTCGGCGGCGAGGGGGGCGGACAGGGCGGAGGCGGAGGCGGAGGTGGAGATGTTGCTGGGTTCGGCGATCATGAGGCGGCTGACGCCGAAGAGGTCGCCGATGGAGGCGAGGTCGGTGTAGTTCGGGGCGAGGGCGCCCCGGTAGAAGGCGTAGGTCCGGCAGGGGTAGCCGGTCTGGCTCGCCAGGAATCCCACTACCATGCAAAGACGGGTCGAGATCGAGAGGGAGATGGAAAGGAGAGAGAGGAAGGTTCGGGAGAGCTGCAATGGAGATGGAAAAGAAAATAAAACCGAAAACCAAAAACCAAAAACCGAAAGACCCAATCGAACCAAATCGAAAATGTGGTTCGGTTTGTATTTGGTTCGAGTCTCATTCGGTTCGATTTGGAAGATTTTTCTAAAAGTTCGGTTTGGTTCGATTTTTAAAAAAAAATCAAACCGAACCGAACCGTTGACAACCCAACTATCTACCTCTCTTGCCGAAGCCAAATTCGCTCCTATGTTTCACACACCTACTGACGAAATCGGTTGCACAATTTCTAGATTCCACATAATTTTGTATCTTCTGAAATGCAAATAGCCTATGAATTCAGTTAAAATATCTTGCATCTTTTTCTAGTTGGATTCTCTCTCGTGTCTGTTCACGCGTGCGAGGCCTAGTGCCTCACATGAATATTATATTAGCATATTGTTATACTAAATAATATAACAAACTTCGATTGACTTTAATAAGTGAATCATATTCAATATTTTACACATTATTTTGTATATAAATTTCATGATATACTTTTATGGGGTAAAAGAAAAGATAAGTGCGCACAAAAATTTTTTGGGTGCACATTCGCATGAATTTCTCAACTTGTAATTGACTCGAAGGCAAACATGTTTTCGTGAGTAATACCGTCAAGTCCTTTTGATTACGATGACATGGGAAACAATTTCCTCATACTCTTTGATGCCCCTATGGATCCATACTCAAACGAGAAAGGGCAGCTCGAGATTCTTCATCCAATGCTTCTTCTCCTTACTTGGATATCCGGATAATTTTCCTCTTTTTTTTCCAGAAAGTCTTGTTTAAGTCTCCTCTTTGTAGATGTAGCGTATCTCTAATTGTGCGTTTTTTCCTTGGTTGAATAAGAGGATTAAATCTATCTGGCCAGTCATCATAAGTTGAAGCTCTTCTTTTTCCTCTTCCATGAATATTCATACACATCGTTCTTTTCGTGTATTTTAATCAATAATATCTTTTCATTATTTAATGATTCAAATATTTTGTAACAAAATGATTTAAATAATTTTTATTTTAAAATTTCAATTGTTGCACACATGCATATGTGTACACGAATGATAAATAAAAAGTCATAGATCTTATTTGAAGAAAAGAGATTCACCAATGTGGCTTCATCATCTAGAATTAATTATTTTCTCGAGAAGGTATTTCACAATTTTCAAGATGCTTTTGAGTTGACTGGGTCATCATTTTCTTTTTCATCACTGCTCTTTTGCGATTCTATTATATGAATTAGATAATAGACATTTTAATACTAAATATATAATAAGAAATTAAAATATTCTCTTTTTCATTTTTGAATTATTCAAATGACTATATAAAATTTTAATTTTTCTTTACTAATCCAAGTCCATTCCTTTTTATATCATCACTAAAATTTTATTACATTAATTTAACTTACCGTTATACCATTTGCATGATTCAACTAAATAGAATTGAATTAAATTAAAATGCTAAATGGAATATAAGATAATCGGATTAGGATCTTACTTTACGCTCTAGAAAACAGAAATTATATTCGTTACAAAAGTAAATTTTAACTACTAACTAAAAACATGTGATGTGTTTCCAAGTAATATCTAGTTCTGTTTTCTTTTCTTGCACGCTAGCTCTGTACGTGATGCCGGAGTTGTGACCGTGGGAACGCTTCGCCGAGAGTCTTGACTAAAGCCTCCCTTCGGCCAGCGCTGAAGCAACTTGGACGGAATCTGCGAAGCCCGCTATCAGAGCTCCCGTTGAGTTTTGACACGCTCCGGCCACTGCACCAGTCGACTCTCCATCCACCCACGAGCCATCAGTGTTGGTTTTGAGGGATCCACTCGCCGGCGGCTTCCAACGCTCGGGTAAGTTAAATCTGGACTTGCTCTGTTTACCTAAGCGCGGATTTCATATAACATAGTACTTGTGCTAGACAGGGGCTTGTCTCTACAGTTGCCGTCGGGTTAAGTTTCCAGCCTTGGAAGATTCGAGCGTTCCTAGCTTTCCGTATCATCCAGATCACTTCGGCAACTAAGTTCTCCCGATGGTGAGTTTTGATTTGAGCTCAGTACTTCCATTAGCCATTTGTCCATCCTGGTGATTCCCAAAGGGCTGCTTTGTAGGTTTAAGCTTTGGGTTGGACCAAACTGGTTCTGTCCATCCACGGAGAAGAAATATATGCTCGACTGATTCAGGGGCCTGTGAGCACAGGTTACACATTAAATCAGGTACGAACTTCCTCTTGAATAGATTTTCGCTGGTGGGAACCACGTTTTGGCAGGCACTCCAAAGGAAAATGCGGGCTTCGGGTGGGGAGCATAGATTCCATAGGTTGGTCCAAAAGGATCTGGGTCGCTGGAATGATGTTGATTGTTGAGGGTTGGTTTGTGTTGGGATGCTGGATTGTATTCCTCAAGCTGTTATACCCACTTTTTAACGGTATAGGACCCCGATTTATTTCCGTCCCAGATCAGTTTATCGGCTTTCAGAGTCAAACTGAGGGGTTGAGAGGATCTCTTGCACAAAGTGCACTTCAAACAGGTTTTCCAGCTGTTGTTCTTTCCACCTTCCTGATTCTCTGTCAGTAAGTTCTGCCACCGACTGAGGATCGTTTCTATTAGCCGGTCCTCCAGTCACACCCGTGGATAACCAGTAGTCTTCGTGAATTCGGATTGTTCCCCATCACCCACCGCCCATTTCACTTTTGGTTTAATCGCATCTCTTTTCATGATAGGGCTTTGCCAGCCCCATAAGGGTGGAGATCCTTTTCTTGCACTCCAAATATATACCCCCTAGGGAAATAGATGCTCTTCAGGACTCTACTCCATAAGGTTGAGTGTGACTGTGCTAGCCTCCAGGCCTGTTTCCCAGCATAGCTTTATTGAAGATAACAAGGCCTTTAAAGCCCAGCCCTCCCCAATCTTTCCTATATTTAAGCGCTTCCCATCTCTTCCGGTGCATACCTGTTCAAGCCTCATTGTGCTTCCACCAAAACGAGGCTATTCTATGCTCTTATGTCTTACCAACCAAAATGGGAATCTTGAAAATCAACATCGCATATGTAGGGAGAGCCTGCACCCCCGTTTTAATGAGAATTAATTTCCTACATTCACACATGCAGGAATTTCGTGTTGAAAGTGGCCTCAAGTCGACCCTTTCGGTCAACCAGAAGGAGGAAGCGGTAAGGACTTTAATTCGGAGAGTGGACCGCGTCCAAAACTTTCATAAAAATTCCTGTTTAAATTCACTACGAAAAAATTCAGTATCAAATCGTGTAACAATTAAAAGGGGTCACAAATTTAAATGCGAAAGAATGCCATTGAGATTGAGAATGCTGGATCACAAATTTATTTTCAGTCGGGGTCAAATTATCGATGGATTTCATTGCTAATTTTCATGAAAATGCGAATGAGACATTTGGATGAAAAATTTAGGTGTTGACTTTAATTTCTCTTAAAAGCTAGTAAGTTACAATTTCTTTTTAAAATTATCCCTGGTTGAAATTTTTTTTCACTTTGGTCTAAAGATCCAGGCTGCATACGAAATTGGTCTCATGAATTTATTAGTGCTGGTAGAATTCTAAGTTTGAGTCAAGATTCACGCAAAGTAAATAGGCAGCAGTACAGAGGTTTTCCGAATTAATACAATGCGACTCATTTCTAGTGGAAATAAGGAGCAATGCTACGTAAGAAAATCGGACATTTATATATATTAAGATGGAGTACGAAGGGGAAAATAGTGCAGCAGCCTTCTTCGGTAAATTTTTTTTTTCATTTTTCATTTTCTTTGCAAAGTCCAGAGAGTTGGTAATTAAGTAAATCATTTTCTAAAATTCAATATTTGTTTTCCACCTCGTACGATACACTGATTTTTTAAAATCTTTGTATAATTGGTAACTATTTTGGGCGAAAGAAAAAAGATAAGTGAGCTCAAAAGTTTCTTGGGTGCAAATTCATATGAGTTTCCTTACCGTTGAAATTGAAATTGGCTGAAAGGCTAACGTTTTCGTGAGAAATACGGTCTAACTCCTTTTGATGACAATGACATGGGAAGCAATTGCCCTCCCCTCTTGATGCACCTCTGGATCCCATGCTTAATATGCAAGGGCCGCATGGGATTCTTCTTCCAGAGTACATTCTCCTACTTAAATAATCCAATTATTTTCCTCTTTTTTCCTATAAGTTTTGTTTAACTTCCATTTATTAATTGCCTATATGTAGATCTAGTACATCTCTCTACTTGTGCTTTTGTTCCTGGTGGAATAAGGGGATTAAATCTCTCTACTGCTTCTTCTTTTTTTCTCCCTATCCATAAATACATGTACACATTGTTCGTTGTATTGTTTATTTTTTTCCGCAACTTCATTTCATTATTTACAATTCAAATATTTTGTAAAAAAATGATTTAGTTTAATCTTTTGAATATCAAATTTCTGCACATACGTAATGCTTATGCGGATGATAACCGAAAAGTCAGAGATCTTTATTAGAGGAAAAAAAAAAACCCACCTACTGCACCACCTCAGTCTCTAGAATTAATTATTTTCTTGAGAAGGTCCTCCGCAATTTCCAAGCCTCTTTTGGGTTGACCGGGTCTTTCTTCTCTCCAAAAAATCAAACTCTCATATCATTTCGTGGACTCCGTACCTTTTTCTAGATCTCTTTCGAAAATTTCATGAAGTCATCTATTTCTTAGATTCTTGAATATCAATCTGCAGATTGGCTTTCTCATTGTTGAAGAGGTTTATTGCTCGTGGATGTTATTATTTGCTAGTAATGCTATACGCCGTGAGAAGATGTACAAAAATTCTCATGCTATATGACGTACTGTGCTCTCTTTGGTTGTAGGTTGACAAACAAGACCGGCGGACAGGTGGAATTCTTGGCTGAACATAGAGCTTTCCTCTTCGAGTCGACAAGATGCCGCGAGATGAAGATATAGCCTGGAAGTACGTGGAGAGACTTGACGGCAGGAAATGGCGTTGTTATCACTGCGGGAAAGTATACAATGGGCAGGTTACAAGAGTGAAAAGTCATTTGGGTGAAGTCAAAGGAAAAGGGATTGGCATCTGCACCAGCGTCCCTGGTGATATAAGAGATCTAATGCTGTCCTTACTCAAGAAGGAGACTGAAGAAGGGGGCAGACAAGCCAACCATCAATCCTCCACGGAACGACTGTTACATGACATGCCAATGCAAGCTCAAAATGTTCATCAAGACGTTTCTTTGTCACAAACAAGCCTCGAATTGGTGGGACCAAGGTTGCCGATGCCAGGAGGGGTGGCCGACATGGCAAACTTCACCCACCAGTTAAGCTCTAACCAACAATCGCAAGCAGAGTATCCGTTTCATCGGAGTTCAACCATGCCGTCATTGGTGCAAAATAAGCAGGTAGCTTCTGGCGCCAGCCAAATTATATGCCAAAGTGACTGTGCGTTGAATCCTAATGACACGGAGAAAACGAATCAACCTGGGTGCACGCCAGAGCGGTCATCTTGCTATTGGCAGACTGGAATTGGTACTGCTTCAGCATGCCCTCAGGATCAAATGTCTTTGCATTCTGGTAATATGCCTCTGGATAATCTAGGTACCACCCAGCAACCCGATTTACCGAACCATAGGTTGGATGTGGCCCATGGAAACGAAATTGCTTCATCTCTCTCATTTACTCTTGATCGAAGTGATGAGCTACAAGAGCTTCTCGACCGACCAACTCCTTGTGAAACAGGGCGTGATGAACAAAATTCTAGAGGGCTTTCGTCATTCCCAAATGATCAGGTTCTCGGCAACACTTCGTCAAATGGGCTGCAGGGGTTCATTGGAGGTGATTCACCGCTGTATTCATATTCACTAAACTGGTCAGATCTTCCCCACTCTCCGCCAGAGAATCTTGTCGAATCTCATGATGTAATCGTAAACACTCCTCAGGAAATACAAATGGATGAACTGCATAATTTAACAGCGGGATCATCGTTACATAATGATTCATCCCTTGATGTAAACAGCACGAATCGTTTGCAGGATTGTAGTCAACCGTGTCCAGCGGAAGTGGTTCCTGTACACGGCAATACAAGCCCAACCGACACTGTCCAGCATGCTGATCAGCTTCACCCAAGGTTTGATAAGGAATATGGGAATGATTCCCGTTCATTTGCTTTGCAAACTCCAGTGGACATAGATCCCTCAATTGCATCACGGCATACAAGTGACTCTCACATTATTGAGGCAACGACGGTTGATTCGCAAGTTCCAGAGGCGGCAACAAATGCAACAGGCCCATTGTCATCACAAGGTGCGTTTGGATTAATCTTCATTGTTACTATATGGTTCCACTAGATTCTTAAATATCCCCAAATTATTTTATCGAAATCTAACATATGTTTTTTATAAATTAGATATGAACAGGGGTTCTCCAGTCATGGACGTACGGAGCATCTATGCCAACGATGAAGAGATAAGAAACCTGAAAAGAAAAGTGGAAGAACTCGATGACAAAGAAGCTGTCATAAAGGAGCAGATGGAGATAGAGTATGCTACTTGCTCAGTTCGGAAGAAGCCGAGGATATTGGTTGATAGATGGCTAAAAGAGACAGAAAGAGCAAGAAATAATTTCCAAATAATTGGCCAAGCCAATGCGGAAACTTTGCCACCAAAGGAACAGGTGGAGAAATTGACGAGAGAAGTGGAAGAACTCATAGGAAAAACGCTTCCACAACCACTGCTCATAGAAGAGAGAGATGCCAAAGGAGTCAAACTTTTGGAACGAAAGTTAACAGGTGAAGGGATTCATAGGAACATTGAGTTGATTTGGGACCATCTGAAGGAGAATCATGCATACAAATTGGGTATTTATGGAATGGGTGGTGTTGGAAAGACAACTATTATGATGCACATACATAATAGACTTCTCGAAGATGCAACCTTCGATGGTGTGGCTTTTATCACTGTGTCCCAAGATTGCAGCATTTATAAGTTGCAGAGTGATATTTGGAAGGCACTTGAATTCGGTGTTATGAAGGATGAGCATGAGAAGAAACGAGCAGCAATGTTGTCGGAGCAATTAGAAAGAAAGAAGAATTGTGTATTGATTCTTGATGATGTGTGGGAACGTCTTGATCTTGAAGAGGTAGGAATCCCTGTTAGAGCAGATGGATGTAAGTTGGTCTTAACCACTCGATCCTTTGATGTATGCTGCCAGATGCATTGTCAAGAGAAAATAAAAATCGAACCTCTATCTCAAATAGAAGCCGAGAGTCTATTTTTGGAGGAGCTTGGATCCGAAGTTCCACTTAATTCGGAAACTAAAGCAATTGTGAAGTCCATTGTTGAAGAATGTGCAGGATTGCCAATTGGAGTCATCACGATGGCAAGAAGCATGCGAGGAGTGACTGATGTGTTTGAATGGAGGGATTCCTTGGTTAAATTGGAAGAATCAAGTAAGGGGCAAACAGATATGGAGAAGAAGGTCTTAATGAATCTAAAATTTAGTTATGATCGCCTTGGTAATCCTGCTGTGCAACAGTGCTTCTTATCTTGTGCACTTTATCCAGAAGATGAATTGATTAATAAGTTCGAGTTGGTAGAATTCTTTATTGACCAAGGATTGATTGGTGGATTGAATACGAGGACAGAACAATATGATAGAGGCCTCACCATATTGAACAAACTACGAAATGTTTGCCTATTGGAAGATCATGGGAGCGAGACGAAGATGCACGATTTGATTAGAGACATGGCATTGCACATCATGAGTGCAACTTCCATTGTAAAGGCAGGAAAGTGGTTGGAAAGTATTCCATCTGAGGAATATTGGACAGATGCTTTGGAGAAAGTTTCTCTGATGGGAAACCAAATAAGTGAAATTCCATTGAACATGTCACCAAATTGTCCTAAACTATCAACTTTACTACTAAATGGAAGCTTGTTAGAGGATGCGGTCCTCCCTGGTTCTTTCTTCAAACAGTTATGTGGGCTAAAGGTCCTAAACCTGAGTGATTGTGAACTAACAGAACTTCCAAATTCCATCTCAGATTTGGTAAACTTGAGGACACTATTGCTTAGAAGGTGTCGGGTATTGTGCCATATTCCTTATTTAGGGAAGCTCACATCTTTAAGAAAGTTGGATGTTGATGGCTGTTCTAAGCTTAAAGAAGTGCCCACGGATTTGGAAATGTTGGTGAACTTGAGATACCTTGGCCTCCGTTTTTCATTGACCGTTGAATTACCTAAAAGAGTACTGGGGGGTTTGCTAAACTTGCAGCATCTTAAAGTTTATTTTCTAGATGGGCAAGACATGACAAAATTGAGGGCACTGGAGACACTCGAATGCTCTTTTAAAGATGCGAATGATTTCAATAAGTGTGTGAGGGTTATTGAACAGAGTAACCATCGCCGCTATTATTATCTTTGTTATTGTCTCTACAAGGATGAAAAATATGATGACGAGGAATACCGTGATATTACTCAAATTGAGAATCTGGAGAGGCAAGTCAACATTTGGGGGTGGGATCATGCTATTGTGAGTGTGGGAAGGGAACGCACCGGCATTTTTATTTTGATTCCCCAAGACGTGCAGAAAATGATGATTTGTTGCAACGGTATAACAAATTTGTCTAGCATAGGTCCGCTTGAATACCTTGAGGATCTATTTATAGTAGACTCAGAAAACTTAGGGGTGCTCTGTGGAGGAGAAGACAAAGAAGTAATCGGCATCTTTGCCCCAGCCCTTGCGCCTCTCCTCTTCTCGAGCCTTAGGGTTTTGAAAATACGGGATTGTCCGAAACTGAAGTATCTCTTTGGGCATGGGTCTAAATTCGACCTTCCACATCTACGAGAGATTGAAATAGATGGATGTGAGGAGACGGTGGGGATAATAGCAGCAGTTACATCCCCACCACCACATCCGCTCCCATTTTTCCCTAGTCTGGAACATATTAGCATTAGAGGCTGTCACAAGATGAAGAGAGCGGTGGAATCCGAGTGGATGCCCCACTTCCCTAATCTAAGAAGAATCACAGCATTTTATTGTGAGAAGATGGAGGAGATAATCGGAGGTCCTCCCCCATACTCGCCGGATGAACAGATTTCTCTCGAATCTCTTAAGGTAAGCTATTGCGATAACATGAGAAAGCTGATTACGTATGAGTGGCTGCTCCATCTTCGAAATCTTCAAAGTATCGAGGTCGCTCAGTGCGAAGGAATGGTGGAGTTGATAAGCGGAGCGGGACAAGGCCAAGAAGGAAGCATAACGACTTCTGTAAACAACACTCCTTCATCCTTCCAGCCTTCTTCAATTTCTCTCCCAAAGCTAGAGTGTTTGAAGCTACACTTTCTACACCAGCTGAAGAGCATATACGAAGCCCCAATAAGCTGCGATTCCATGAAAAGATTGGAGGTGTGCGAATGCCCAGAACTGAAGAGGATTCCTTTGCAACTGCGATTGTGTGAAATTGAGGAGCTTCCGTATATCGAGGTGGAAGAAGAGGAAAAGTGGAAGATGTTGGTGTGGGATCATCCCAATGCTCAGGCTATTCTTCGACCTTATCTCCGAAAAGAGCATCTCCGAAAAGGGCCATACTGGTCTTCAAATGCTATAGGTTAATGAGTTTAATTGATATACGATTGCTTCACTTCTTAAAAGTCCTTTCAAAGATATAGCTTTTCTGTCTATATAGTCATGCAGCTCTAATAGTGGCCTTCTGTAGTACTGAACACCAAGTGAAAGCATCTCCTGCGACTCCACTCTTGAAGAAAGAACCCTGCTGCTCAACCATGCTTTCCTGCAAACTTGACTCAGGTTGCCATATGAATTGACTTTTTTTGTGTGGCCCTGCTTTGTCTATTTTGAATGCAATCGCATGTTTCATTGACTACTGGAAATGAGTCTATCTGGTCGATATTTCAGGTTAGTCAAAAAGCAATGGATCTGAAGATTTGGGAAGCCAAGGGAATAGCAAAGTCTGTTTCCTATCTTGTCTTATAACTGAAAGGACAATTTATTATTATGGATTGATTTTCTTGGGATATTAGCCTTCTAAGAAAAGAGAGAATTTTGTGCAGCACTACCTTTAATCTGTTTTTGTTTAAAAAGGATTTCAAATATGATATTGCTTTAACTTGTCGATCGAAAATATTGTGTCAAATACGCTGCTTTGCTCTGTTGGATCAGAGCAACATGACCCCAATTAAACTTGTTTGGACGTTAAACTATCGGGTATAGAATACTTGATCTGCTTAGTAGTTGTATCATATCTGGAAACGTAGGCCGGGAAGTTTTCTTTTCACCCTTTGTCATACTTTGAATTAGAAATGTAAAAAGACGAAGAAGAAAGAATTGCACAGCTATCACCCCTCTTTAAATGCCTCGAAGTTGTGGATAGATGGAGAACCCTACAGCTTCAGCTCAAGTAACCAAAAATCAGAGCAGTAACCACTAGCAAGTCAATGGAAAAAAGGCCAGCTTATAGGATGTGGCACTCTTGAAAGTGTTTACATTGCAAGCAACCAGTAAGTTAGCTCTGGGAATCTTAGACATGTTCCATTTTTTTAGATATCCAGTCAGCTAAACTTTGACATATTAAGTGACAGAAAAACCAGATCTCTATGTGCAGAGAAGGAGTTTGAGCTATTGCGTAATGATCCAAATTTAGCTGAGTGCATCGAGCAGTTAAAGCAGGTAATGTTTTTGTTATGCTCTGGGATCCAATCTATCCTCTCATCCGATCTAAATATGCTGGGAGGAAACTTTCTTTCATCATTTCCAAGTAATTGATTGCTTTGTTACTACAGGAAATTCAGGTACTTAGCCAGCATAGACATCCGAACATTCTGCAGTATTATGTAAGGGAAATTGTGAGTCACATTTCCACAGCATCTATGCGTCCCAACTCAATGGGCGTTCATTATTTGACTCACCAAAATTTCAACATATTCATACATACTCAGGTTGAGGATTGGCGTTACATATATCTAGAATATGCACATCACGATTCAATAGACAAGTATATCCAGGAGCGTCTTGGGACCCTAACAGAATCGGTTGTCAGCACTTTACCCGCTATATTGTGGCTGGATTGGCTTCCCTGCATGTTAACAACTCCATACATGGGTAATTCTAAACCATTGATCAAGCATCATGAGATGACTTGCATATTGGATTAGGATGATTGGACCTTCTTCTTTGTGCCCCCAGACCTGTTAAAACTATTTGGCTTGTGCAGGGATTTAAAGGGAGCTAATTTATTTGTGGATGCATCTGGGATATTCAAACTTGCTGACTTTGAGATTGCTAAACATGTGAGTTTTTACCTCTTCACCGCAAGACTACTCAGTGCATGTAGAAATTCCTTGCTGATCTGTGGTACATTCGAATGTGAAGTCAGGGACCCAGGGTGACTGCATACTTCTCGTTATTGGTTTGTGGCATTTCATATGTGCATAAATCTATCATAGATGGATGAAATGTTATTAAGTAATTTTCTTCACTTTTTTTCCCATTGTTTCGGGTAAAGTTACCATGTTGCATGAACGGGAAAAGATTTCTTGCTGTAAATAGATGCCGAAACCTAATGAGAGTTCCCTTTCTATTGGTTTCTAAAAAGTTCCTAAGAGCGGTAGTGAATAGAACGCAATACCTTTGGCAAAAGGTTGTGGTGTTGTTTTTGCTGCTCCTCTGCATTCCAAAATAAGGATAGAACTTAGTCAGAGTAAGTAAGGGCCTCCTTCCTAACATGGGGTAAATAAAAGTTTATTAATCCATAGAATGGAATTCTGGACAGTAGCCAAGGTGTTGTTGCTCTCTTTTTGAGTTCTCAAGCATTTGCTGAGGCCATGTTGTTGATTGCTTCATGGTCCTTTTTCTCAGTAATGAGCTAACATGAGTTGAAAGTGGTTGATTCAGTTATCAATATGATGTATCTATGTCTATAAAGATGTTGCTATTTTATCCGGTGTTCCATGAACACACCAAGTAGTATTCAGCTTTACTAATGCCGTACCATTTCTTAGCTAACCGGACAAGCAGCTTGCCGCTCTTTGAAGGGAAGTCTAAACTAGATGGCTCTAGAGGTACTCTGCTTTTGTTAACGTTAATGCGGCATACTCAGAGGTCCTCCCCCATACTCGCCGGATGAACAGATTTCTCTCGAATCTCTTGAGGTAAGCCTTTGCGATTACATGAGAAAGCTGCTTACGTATGAGTGGCTGCTCCATCTTCGAAATCTTCAAAGTATCGAGGTCGCTGAGTGCAAAGGAATGGTGGAGTTGATAAGCAGAGCGGGACAAGGCCAAGAAGGAAGCATAACGACTTCTGTAAACGACACTCCTTCATCCTTCCAGCCTTCTTCAATTTCTCTCCCAAAGCTAGAGTGTTTGAAGCTACGCTATCTACACCAGCTGAAGAGCATATACAAAGCCCCAATAAGCTGCGATTTCATGAAAAGATTGGACGTGTACGGATGCCCAGAACTGAAGAGGATTCCTTTGCAACTGCCACTGCGTGAAATTGAGGAGCTTCCGTATATTTGGGTGGAAGATGAGGAAAAGTGAAAGACGCTGATGTGGGATCATGCTCAGGCTATTCTTCAACCTTATCTCTGAAAAGTGCATCCTTTTTTTTCAAATGCTATAGGTTAATGAGTTTAATTAATATACGATTGCTTCACTTCTCAAAAGTCCTTATAAAGATGTAGCTTATCTGTCTATATAGTCATGCAGCTCTAACGGCAGCCTTTGCAGAACTGTCCGCCAGGAGAAAGGATCATCCTTGGCTCTACTCTTGAAGAAAGCCCTGCTACTCAAGCATGCTTTCCTGCAAACTCGACTCAAGTTGCCATATGAATTGACTTTCTTTCATGTGGCCATGCTTTGTGTATTTTGAACGCAATCGCATTTTTTTTGGCTACTGGAAATGAGTCAATCTGGTCGATATTTCGGGTTAGTCAAAAAAATGAAAGGACAATTTATTATTATGGATTGATCTTCCAGGAATATTAGCCTTCTGAGAAAAGAGAGAATTTTGGGCAGCAGTACCATTAATCTGTTCGTGTTTAGAAATGATTTCAAATATAATATTGCTCTAACTTGTCGATCGAAAATGTTGTGACGTACGCCACTTTGCTCTTTTGGATCAGAGCAGCGTGACCCTGATTGAACTTGTTTCGACATTAAACTATCTAGTATAGAATACTCGACTTGCTTAGTAGTTGTATCATATCTGGAAACACAGGCGGCCAGGAAGTTTTCTTTCCTCCCTTTGCTGTAAAAGGTCACCTTAGCCCCACTTTAGGTTAAAATGTAAAAAGACCAAGAAGAAAGAATTGCACAATTATCACCCCTCTTTGAATGCCTCGAAGTCATGGATAGATGGATAACCCTACATCTTCAGCTCAAGTTGCTGAAACCACTAGCAAGTCAATGGGGAAAAGGCCAGCTTATTGGACGTGGCACTTTCAGAAGTGTTTACATTGCAAGCAACTGGTAAGTTAGCTCTGGGAAACTTTGACATGCTCAATTTTTTAAGCATCTAGTCGGTTGAACTTTGACATGTTTCGTGACAGAGAAACCAGAGTTCTGGGTGAATGGAAGGAGTTTGAGCTATTGCCTAATGATCCAAATTTGGCTGAGTGCATGAGGCAGTTTAAGCAGGTAATGTTTTTGTTATGCTTTGGCATCTAATCCATCCTCTCGTCTGATCTAAATATGCTGCGAGGAAACTTTCTTTCATCATTTCCAGTTAATTGATTGCTTTGCTACTATAGGAAATTCAGGTACTTAGCCAGCTTAGACATCCGAACATTCTGCAGTATTATGGCAGTGAAATTGTGAGTCAACTTTCCACGACATCTGCATGTCCCAGCTCAACAGGCATTCATAATTTGACTCACCAAAATTTCAACGTGTCCATACATACTCAGGTTGAGGATCAGCTCAACGTATATCTAGAATATGCACATCACGGTTCGATAGACAAGTATATAAAGGAACGTCTTGGGACCCTGACGGAATCGGTTGTCCGCACTTTTACCTATGATATTGTGACTGGATTGGCTTCACTGCATGTTAACAACTCCATACATGGATAATTCTAAACCATTGATCAAGCATCGTGAAATGACTTGCATATTGGATTAGGACGATTGCGCTACAGACCTGTCAAAACTATTTGGTTAGCGCAGGGATTTAAAGGGTGCTAATTTATTTGTGGATGCATACGGGATAGTCAGACTTGCTGACTTTGGGATTGCTAAACATGTGAGTTTCGACCTCTTCACTGCAAGACTACTGACTGCATGTGGAAATTCCTAGCAGATCTGTGGTGCATTTGAATGTGAAGTCAGGGACCCAGGGTGACTGTGTACTTCTCACCACTGGTTTGTGGCATTTCATCTGTGCAAAAATCTATTATAGATGGATGTTATTGAGTAATTTTCTTCACTTTTTTTTCCCATTGTCTTGAGTAAAGTTACTATGTTGCATAAACGGGAAAAGATTTCTCGCTGCAAACAGATGCCAAAACCTAATGAGAGTTCTTTCCTCTTCTAGTGGTTTCCAAAAAGTTCCTAAGACCGATAGTGAATAGAACCCAATACCTTTGGCAAAAGGTTGTGGTGTTGTTTTTGCTGCTCCTCTGCATTCCAAAAGAAGGATTGAATTTAGTCAGAGTAAAGAAGGGCCTCCTTCCTAACATGGGGCAAATAAAAGTGTATTGGTCCATAGAACGGAATTTGGGACAGTAGCCATAGTATCGTTGCTCTCTTTTTGAATTCTCAAGCATTTGCTGAAATCATGTTGTTGATTGCTTCATGGTCCTTCTTCTCAGTAATGAGCTAACATAAGTTGAAAGTGGTTGATTCAGTTGTCAATCTAATGTATCTATGTCTACAAAGATGTTGCTATTTTATCCATGTTCCATGAACACATTAAATGGTCTTCGGCTTTACTAATGCCATACCATTTGTTAGCTAACCAGACAAGTAGCTTACTACTCTTTGAAGGGAAGTCTAAACTGGTGGCTCACGAGATACTCTGCTTTTGTGAACGTTAATGCTACATTCCTTTTTTGTTGTGGCGGAATGATGGAATAATATATCGTGCAGCTCATACAATCATTGATGGTGAATAATTACAGCATGGATCTCGATCGTGATGCCAACATGTGGAGTTTGGGACATACTATTACTGAAATGATAACTGTGAAGCTTCCTAGGAGTGAGTATGAGCGGGTACGTTTGCTGCATTGCTTTTTCATTTTCTCTGTCCTTCCAAGGAATATGCTTCCGACTAAATCCATCACCATTTTCTGTAGGAAGTTTGGGACTATACATATTACCATTTGGTATGTGATCTGTGTCATGAGTTTCTGTTTAAGGTTGAATCATTAATGCAGGCTCAAGTCATATTTAAGGTGATGTGAAGTTCTCCAGCAATACCTGAGACATTATCTCCCGAGGGAAAGGATTTCCTGCAGTGCTGCTTTCGAACACAGCCTGCCAAGAAGCCTTCAGCAGCTATGCCACTTGAGCATGCTTTCCTGCGAATTTGAAGTTGCTTATGATTGACTTATTTCAAGTGCCATACGTTGTTGCAAATGGATGTGGTACTGTAAAGTTCCATATTTACTAAACTAGAATAATCACAGGGTCCATAGATGTGATGAAGTACTTGTATATCGACAAAATAAGATGCATGTTCCTCTCGCATGGTTTGACCAGTGTCATACTACGATCTAGGCAAATTTGACAGTGTTGCTTAATCTAAACATTTTACTACAGAGTGCATTCTTATCATAAACATTTTGTATGAAGTACATTTATTCATCAAAATTGAATGGTATTGATATGGCTCCAAATAAGAAACGGATCAGCAAAACAAAAGTAATAGAACCCAAGGAAAAAGGAAAAGAAAAAGAAAATCGAAGTGATAGTGCATCAGAATTCCTGAAATAATTTGGAAAGGAAATACTCTGTCGATTTGGTGGGAGGAACATTGGCAGGTTTGGCAAACCTGCAACGTCTTAGGATTTGGGAAGTGAAGGGAGAAATATCAAAGTTACGGGCATTGGAGGCTCTTAATTCTTCCGGACAGACCACAATGGCTTTTCTCGATTCACCGGAAATTGGTGATGGTGATGAGGGCCACTCTGATTGGAGAAATTTCATGTATTTGTTGAGATCAACGATGATGATGATCCAAGATTTGCAATTTTCGAGAGGAGAATCAACGTTGATTGTTGCGATAATGCTCGTCAGGGCAGCAGGGAAAAGTTTCTTCCCTGGTGGTTTTGCCCCCAAGTGATGCTGCAAGTTTGCTGGATTTCCCCCTAACGGTTTTTTGTCATTTCCTGGAACGTTTTTGGAATAATTTTGCATGTTGTGTCTATAAGATGCAAATAGCTGATGAAATCTGTTAAAAATATCTCACGCAGTTCATTTATGAGATTTTAATAGGTCTTATATTTATATAATTTACCTTCACTTACTCATTCAAATATTTAGGTTGGATTTTCTCCTATGTGCAAATAGCAATTTCTACGTGAAATGCAAACTAAACATGCTTCCTTTTTTTTATTATTTTTTCTGCAATTAAAGTGATTCCTCTACCCTAATGCATACCAGAAATATATTTAAAAGTGTGACAAGAAAAAGAACACCTTGAAATTTTGCAAAGTCGGAGGCGCTTTTTAGACCAAGCGATGTCTCTCGGCTGCATTGAATTATGTCTTCGTTTTCGCTTTCTTTTGTTCTTTTCCTCAATCTTCAACCAACATTCTAACCATAAGGCGCCTTCTCTTTTGTCCCTGTTCTCTCCCCATTTCTTTCGTACAACTCGCTCTTCTTTTCCTGCTGTTTTTTTTGGTGTTCTCTGCCCAAACCCTTAATGAAGACTACTAATTGGTGTTTGGTCTTTCAAAGTGTAGCATTATTGAGCATCATCATCAACTCATCAAGTTCGCTAAACTCAGTCATCAATTAACTAACAATTCTTGTCTAACAGGAACTGCACCAACGTAGCAAGAAAAAGATAAACAAAAACTCAGGCAAGAACTCATTCGTTTTCAAGACTCGGTCATAAAAATCGAGGAAAAGAAACTATGAATATGTGCCGGATTTTTCTCTGCTGCCGTGTCCTTTTTTACCTACTTTTGACCCAGAATTCGACCATTTACAGCTCTCGGTTCCTTTTGTGTGTTTTCACACTGCTAATTTCCTTCATTCACACACGAAGGAAAGTCGTGTTGAAAGTGGCCTCCTTTCGGCCAACCAGGAGGAGGGAACGGAAAGGACTTCACTTCGAAGAGCGGGCACGTCCAAAATTCTCATAAGAATTCCCATTTAAATTCGCCTGGAAATTCAGAGTCGGGTTGTGTAACAGATTGGTTCACAATAATTGCACTCTTATTAGAAAGGGCAGTACAATCACAAGAATGTGAGATTACAAATGGATTTTATTATGGGTCAAATTATCGGTGTTTTTCTTCGTTAATTTTTATGAAGATGCGATTGAAACCTTTGAGCTCGTAACAGTAATTTAACTTAAAAACTATTGAGTTATTATAGTCTTTAAATCATTCTTGGGACATTTTTTTTTCTTTTTGATCTAAAGATCCAAACTACATATGAAACGAGTCCCGTGATTGTCTAATTTCAACTAGAACGTGTTGTTAGGATCTAACACACGGCTTAATAATATTTCAAGGTCTATCAAAGTAAGAGTAAATTGCTGTTTAGCAGTCATGTTGAGAAGCAGAAACTATTTCGTATCCAGCATCTAAGAATCTCAAGGCATCTACAGATATACCTTGGAAGTAACACAAGGCCTTAGTGCTAGAAAATCGTCTAAGGCAACTGAATGCACCCACAAAATATATATAAACATATATGCATGTGTACAATCTCTGTACCACATGAGCATCTAATGGCGGTGGATAATTTGCGCCGATGGTGTCTATCCAGCTAAAAAGCATGTTGTGATAACCATATGGTTTCCCATTCATAATCTGTGCAAACTCCCATGCAGCAGCTCATTAAATTTGGCTCACATATCAGGATGCAGTGGAAGCAACGCAATGTGGGGATTTGAGTAATCTTTGTTAAGCTCGAACTCCCACCATTTTCCCATGGTAACACAGCAATGACATCTTCTCCCTGCAATGATAAGAACAAAACAAAACTTGCATAATCTCTATTACTATGTTAGACTTCTGTAGCACCTGACCCCTTTACCAACACAAAGGAACAAAGCATGTAGCAAAAACCCAAATGTGACCTTAAATTTATTAATCAAGGTCTGCCTCAAGTAAAGGACGTCATTTCATCAAATTCTAACCATAATCATCATCAGTAAGTTATCGTCTCGTGTGTAAGGATGGTCCTGAAGTTCAGCAGAAAAAGTTCAGACACTGCATTCCCTATGTTACAAATATGATGATGCTACAATAGAGCTTCTAGTAGGAGCCTAAATAGGATCAGCTGCAGTTCAACATGAACCTGAAGCAGCATGTCATCGTTTACTTACTTATCCTCCCTTACAATCAAAAGTTTCTATGGGAGCACAAAAAGGAAAGACCTATCTTATTAGAGAACATAAGATGAGCAAGGAGATTTAAGGACATAGGGGCGTGACTAAAGCACGCTTAATATGCAAAATGGAACGATCTCAATGGGAACCATATTTGTGAGAGAAGAAGTCCATGATTCGACAAAAGTCACATTTATAAAGTAATCACACAGAAATACAATGCCCCAAAAACCTAAGGGTTCATGAAATGTTAGAGAAACACAGCAAAAACCCTATTTGTCCTTTTCAATATGTATGAGACCACACTTTGATAATCAGAGGACATTAAAGCAGTATTGTATGAGTGTCTTTAATAATGAATGACAGATAAGCATAGGGAATTTTTTTTTGGTCGGTAAGCACAGGGAATTAAAGAGATGGAGAAATAATGACTCAAACAATTCTGAGGGTGTTTGAAACATTTGAACGTTTGTCTGTTGGATATCCCCATATAGGAACAATGTGGACAGTTATTGTGGAAGACTGGCATACTTACAGCCATGTTAATATTGTGTCTATGCAATTGGTTTAAAACTTTACTTCACAATTACAATTGCAGAGACAGCAGCAGGCAAAAAGATTGGATGAAATGTCGAACATCAAAAGCAATCCGTCAATGTATGGAAAAAAAAGAACGAGGAATAGAAAAAAATGCTTAAAAACAATCGCAAGGTAATCCTTTTCCTCAAAAGGCTTTTTCTCCACTAGTCTATATAAAAATTAGGCCTTCAAACTGAAAAAGAAATACACTTACATGCATAACCACCCTATATCTGTTTCCGAATTACCTGTTCATTATCATGTCCAGATTCACCAACCCAAAGCTTTCCTTCAGCATCCCTTAAGCACACAGCTGTGTGACCAGCGTATGCGCCACTGACCCATTTCTCTGGAGTCCCAAAACCACCCCCACCTTCCACGAATTTTTGAAATTGCAATGAAGTCTCCAGAGTGGATATCATCAATGCTGATGTTTGTAACCCAGGGCTGGGGACGTTGCTCAAATGAAGCTCCCATATGCTTCTTGAGAAAACCAATGTTAGATTTCTCCCCTCACCCGGTATTTGAAAACAAGGAAACACATCCCACAGTGCTTGAAGGGTCCCTAGCATCCCAGCTTGCATCAGAAAGATTGACACTCCTCTACTTTTCACCTGCAATCAAAATAATGGAAAATCAAAGTTTGACAACTCACCAATATGTACAAGCAAGAGCAGAAGAGAAAAAAGATAATTGCAGCTTACATATTCAAACTCAGCTTTTCCTTCCCACTCTTTGAACTCAAATGTGTGCTCACGAGATAAAAGATACTAGTCCCATGTCACGCAGTATGGGGTTGCAAAGACATAAATATCCATACCTGTCCAGCTATGGGCTTTGCTGACCTGGATGAGCAATACAAACTCATGGTTACAAGCCGGATACCTACAACTAGTTGTTAGTTTCCATATTCAGCAGAACTAGATGCAAAAACAAGGACTATGAAGCATCAACACGAGGCAGTACCCACCCAAACTAGAATAGCCTCCATAAGATAATTTGATTTTACATCAAACGAAACAATTGTACTTGTATGAGCAACCAAATCACTTAATCCTTCTTCAACCACTTAAAACCTAGACACAAAAGACTCAAGTGACCAACCATGGTACCAATTCGTGGAGCTTAATCAAAGTACAAACAAGCAGATGAAAGGAGAAGGAAAGAAAAAAACTTAGCTAGTGACGAAATCCACTAGAAACATATTGAAGTAAGAACTGAAAAATTCCATCACTCAGATTCCAACATAAATAAGCAGAATGAGAAAAGAGGAACAGTTGGGATCAAGTGCATGGCCCAAACATCGAAGGATATTCTCTAACGTCCTTTAAATAAGTGATTTTCTTTCACAACTCTATAGAGAAGTATGACCGCACACTTCAGTTGGTAAGAAAAATACCGTAAGTAGATAGAAACTCTATCCAGTTCAGAGCTTTGAATCCATTAGAAAAAATCGACCTCAAATTAACTAAAATAGAAAGCTCAAACTAAGTTAATCGAAAACTGGGAAAAGCTGCCAAACGATGGCCATTAGACCCCATCAAACAAACTCCTACAACCTCACATCTCCTAGAATTATCACACAATCGAACTGCAGTGAATTGAATGAAGCACTAACATTCGACCAGAGAACCTTAAAAGCTCGTGAACAGTGACTGTCTCTGCACATTACCAAGCCGCCACAAGCTCAAACATCCCAAAATCTTCCAGAATCGCACTCAACCACAAGTATTTCCATTCCATTCCGTTCCCCACTATTCACCAAACAAAAAACAAGACTTGGAATCATCCCAGTCCATTCCTTTCCCCATCATTTCCCGATTTCATTCCATTCCACCGTACCAAACCCGACGTAATAGTCAACCAGAAAACCTCATCTTCCAGAATGGCACTCAAAACCAAACGGAGACCAAGCAAAAGCGACGCGATAAAACTAAAGAACGGACCTTGATGTGAGGCGTGCCTCTGCCGAACTTGCTCCCGGTGTTATTGTGGAACTCCAACCAAGCGGTCGGAGGAAAAAACGGCGCCGACGAAGGCGAGCAACAAGTCCAGGGGACGGCGAAGGGCGTTGAGGATGGGCCAGGACAGCTGCTTCAGCAATAGATGGAGTATGTTCTCCATGGTGGAACGGTGGTTTCGCGGCTCGAGAGCGCGGGGCAGAGAGAAGAATGTGAAGAGGAAGAGAAGCAGCAGAAATTGGCTGACGAGAAGCCATGGAAATTGCGAGAGAGAGAGAGAGTCACCTCTCCAGCGATGGCCCACTCCTTTCAGTGTCTCACACTAGTAAAGGTGTAGAGGCCAGAGAAGCCACTCGTTTTGATTATATCCTCGGACGCTTGGTAATTTAGGGTGCTTAACCAGTTAAATGAAACATTAAAGCATAATTGGGGCTGAAAATATTCTGTATTCTTATATTATGTATTAATATTGGCAAAAAATTTAAATTATATCCATCGTGACATTAGTCTCAAATTAGTATTGATTTCGCGGCAAACAAAAATTAAGATTTTTAGAGACAAACGAAAGGTATTTCCACTTCAAATATAAGTTTTAGTGTAGAGATGGGCGACTAGAAGTCTCCATGGAGGATCTAACCCTATGGGAAGATATATTGCCTACCCACCCCCTTGTAGCTTACCGTCAAACTACAGCCATTGATAGCTTCAAATTGGCTTATATTGCCTATCCCTCACCCTCTTATATTGCCTCAACAACTTTCACTACACCGCCCTCTCAGGACTTAGTTAACATCAAGAGTATCCTTTTATTTATATGTTGTCAGTACGAACTCGATATTTAGCTTGATTTCGCAGTAATCATGCAATCTTCCTTGTTGCTAAATTGTGTCTTGAGTTTGAGCGGAATCCACACCTTATTGCTCAAAGTCGCGCACGAAATGCAGTGTTCTTTTATTAATTAATGCGCACGCAAGTCTTGGACCTTTTTTCTCTACTTCATTTATGCAATGCTTGCATGAATCTCCTCCTGTGTCCCTTTATCATTTTTCTTCTTTTTTTGGTTCGAATCCCCTTTTGTCAGTGAAGGAGCTGAACGTCCATTTTTCGCCTTCACTCCACAGCGCTCCCTATTTCGGATTCTCGCTCGATCAGCGAAATGGGAAAACTTGGCGCCGAAGTGGACGTCAGAAATGGCGGTCATGGCGACGTTCTTGAGGCCTAGCCTCAATATTCGAGTGGAATTGAGAGGGTGCTTCCATTCCAGTCAGTGGTGGAGAACTGTGACGCTCACGGGGTGATCGAGACCCCGGAGATTGGATCCGAGCACAGAGGCACGTGAGTCGTTTTCGCGTTTTCATGGAACAGGGGTGGACGTTGGTGATCTGGTTGGGAAAGGATGGAGCGTGAGGAGGATGGTCAGGGACGCGTATAAAAACGGACTCGACTTAGGGTTCAGGAACGGGTTTACAAATCGGATTCAGGTTGCGAAATGGACCTGCATCTTTCTAGGATGGAGAAGTTTTTTCGGAAATTGTGAGACGATTTTGGGAATTTGAAAGAAACGAGAAGGGGCCAGAGCACGGGGCAATTTTAATTTATTTTGGCCAAACGTTCGAGCAATAGTTTCGAATTACTAAGGAGTATATATAAATTTCAGCACGGTCACCTCTTTGGTTCAGATCGGAAAAATAGTGTGGGGGAGGCCAATCGATAATGGTATTGCCGCCCTCTACCGACGCGCAAGGGCTTGGCAGTGCAACGTTGTGGGCTTAGTAGGGCTTCTAGGGCTTATTTGCCGGATATCCATCGATTTTTGGCCGAATACATGGCAACAACCAAGCGGCAGAGGTTGTTCTCATGGGACTGCCACAGCCATGGTCGCCGTCCCCTGGGATGATTAAGTTAAACAATTTGTCGAATTGCTTAATTCGACAATTTCGCACTTAACAGTGTCGACTCCGTAACTCACTTTCTTTGATGACAAATGACCAATATCTTGCGTTTAGACCACAGCAAGCATCGGCTAAGATCAAAACGTTCAGAGTCAGCCGCAACAAGTCAACGATGAGGCCCTTGAAAGACTTCTATCCTTCCAAAGTCTTTTTTGACTTAGGCAATTCCATTTGTTTCTTCACATACTTGTTCAAATTTTTGGGTCAGACTTTCTCATGTGTTGATGACTTAATTATCGCATGATTATATTATTAAACTAAATAATTTGATAGATTATGATTGATCTTATTAAGCCAACCACATTTGATATTTTCACGCTATTTGGCATACAAAATGTCGATATAAATACTATAATTCTAGGGGCTGAAATTGTCTCAAAGGCGAACGCATCTTCGTGAGTAATATCGTCAAACTCCTTTTGAGATTCTCCTTCCAAGGCATGGTCTCCTACTTAGATAACTTGATCAGTTTCCTCTTTTTTTCCCAATAATTTAATTTAATTTCCCTTTATTAATTTTCTCTATTTAGATCTAGTGTATTTCTCTACTAGTGCTTCCACTCCTGGTGAAATAAGGGGATTAAATTTATCTGGTCAGTTAACTATCAACATCAATTAAGATTTAATTTCTTTCTATCTCTTTTCGGAAATATTTATACACAAAATTCTTATTGTGTATTTTTATCAATAAATTATTTTCATGATTTAATAATTCATATATTTTACCAAAAAAATGATTTAAATTAATATTTTAAATACCAATTGTTCCCACACACATAATGCATAGCGGGTGATAAATAAAAAGCGGAAGACCCTCATTGGAGAAAAGGAGCCCGGGTATAGCACGATTTCATTCTCTAGAATCAATTATTTTCTTAAAAAAGTATCTCGCAATTTCCAAGTTATCTTTGAATTAATCGAGTCTTTCTTAAATATCAATCTATAGATTGGCTTTCTCATTGTTGAATGGATTTAGTACCAATGGATGTTATTATTTGCATGGGAGTAATGCTATAAAGCCCTTAGAAGACAAAAAAGTATTTTTACCCTATATGATGTCGTGCGCTCTCATTGCCTTAAGAACATATGTTAGCTTGTCATACTATCTAATGGGCTAGAATGCAAAAGTCACCATATAGCCATATGCAGTATGGCCATTAAAAATGCAGAATAAACATGGTTTCTTTTTATTATTATTTTTTCTATGAATAAAGTGATTCATCTATCCGAATGCATATTGGAAATATATGACATGAATGATATAAAATGTAATAGAAAAAGAAATTTCTTGAAATTTTGCAAAGTCGGAGGTGCTGCTCAAATCGAGCAGTGCGGGTGGTCCCAGCAAACAGACGCTAATGTACACGAAACAAAAGGTAGGAAAAGTAATAAGAGCAGCGTGCAGAAACGACGACGGCTTGGCGTGGAACGAGCATGGCTTTAAGCAAACATAGAAACAGCACATCTCGCGATATTTTGATGTCGCGTATTCTTCCTCTTCTTCTTCCTTTTTTAAACTGATAAGGCTGCTCCGGAGCCTCTCTTCATTTTCGTTTTTTTGTTTGTTTTTTCCTCCTCATTTTTCCAACCACATCCTCACCATAACGCGCCTTCTCTCTTTTGTCCCGTAGCTCTCCCCCCTTTCTTTCGCCCGACTCTCTCTTCTTGTCTTGCTTTATTTTTTGGGTTCCCCGCCCAAACCCTTAATGAAGATTATTGCTGTTTAGTATTCCAAAGTCTAGCATTATCGGGCCCCATCATCGACCCATCAAGTTCGCTAAACTCAGTCATCAATGGACTGACTATTTTTGTTTGAACACGAGCTGCACCAACATGGCAAGAAAAAGAAAAATAAAAACTCAGGCAATGGCTCATTGATTTCTAACACTTGATCATACAAATTTTTGAACAGAAATTTTAATATCACTGCTTTGAGGATGGACGCACTCTCAACAAGTGAACCCAAGTGATCGAATTCAATAATACGACAGAATCATCTCAAAGATTTAAGTTTAATAGTTATTTTATATGGCAATTATGATAGGAACATGACAATTTCGAACGCCTGCAATGCGATGTCTTGATGTATCATAGGAATGTTATTTAGATATGCAAACAGTAAAGAGGCAATGGCATACCGGCAATGACTTGGATAGTAACAATGCATCTATGAGGCCTATCCCTTATTCGATTTTTTTTATTTCTATTTGTTTTTGTTCATGTTTTTTTTCTCGAACCGCTCTAATATGAATTAAATAGTAGATATCTTAATATAAATTCAACAATAGAATTCTCCATTTCATTTTTGAATTCGAATGAGACTTTTTCTCTAATTTTTTTACTAATTCATTTAGATTACATTTTATATTATCACTAAAATTTTATTATGTAATTTAACTTATTGTTATATCATCCATATGAAAATCAAAATATAATCTAACTAAATAGAATAAATAAAATCAAACAAAATCGAAATGGTCATTAGACCATGGGATAATCATATTATCGACATTGTAGAAAACAGAAATTCTAATAATTTTTAACTGCTAACTAAAATATGTAATGTGTTTGTAGGTAGTATCTCATTCTGTTTTTTTTTTGGTGAAGGTAATAATAGTATTAAGGGAATGGACAACCATACAAAAGATCGGGTCCAAAACCTACACTCTCGCGAAGAAGCAAAAGTGGAGGGGATCCGATGTAAAACCACAAAGCAAATAAGCCCACAAGGAAGAACCCACACAACAAACCGAAGAACCCACCCTCAGGCAGGACCACCGACCCTCATACCCTCTAACAAGGAAAGCGAAGAGCGGAAATGCGAACAACTGCAGACACAACCTAAGGAGGATCCGGAGAGCTCGAAAAAATCACGAGGTCAAAGCCCCACCCACTTTGAAGCCTTTTGTTCCTCGGAGAAGGGGCAACATCCTTGAAGGTAAGGGCTTTGTCCTTAACCACCATCAGCAAATGGTTTTTGAGAGCGGCCACCACGCACGATTCACCCTTGAAGATGATTGCATTCCTTTTCTTCCATATGAGGTGGCACAAAGCACCAAAGGAGAACCGTGCAATCCTGTGATAGAAGTCATTTCCGGAGAGAAATTTCATGGCCCAGGGAAGCACTTCATTCCAGCACCTGTTCCTCCAGGGGAGGTTGCACCTGGTGGCCCAAAAGAAGGCCAGTGAAGCCGAGGTGCGACACCCAAAGAAAAGGTGGTCTATAGAATATGGGACCTCGCTACAAAAAGCACACACATTAAAGTAAATACATCCATGGGATAGAAGCATGACTTGTGTGGGAAGCCGATTCCTAACTATGAGCCATAAGATGAACTGGAAACGAGGTGCTACAGCATTGTCCCAAATGAGAGGAGCCCAGTTGACCCGAGGTTTCTTCGATCTGATAGAATTCCATGCAGATGCAACTGAAAAAGAACCTGACAGATGACCGCACCAAATAAACCTGTCGCTACCAGCAGTCAACGACGGAATAGCAAGGCCCCATCTCGACAACAACTCCCTAAATATGAGACCCATCGGGGTAAAAAGATTAGCTACCACCGCATGATCGGGAATAAAGAGCCTTTCCCTAAAGGAAGGAGGCACGAACCCATCCAGAGGGCCACAAGACAACCAGTAGTCATGCCATAAAGAAATAGCCAATCCGTTTCCAATGTTCCACCGAAAAGAAGTTCGGAAATACCTTCTAAGCTGGAGAATTTTCTTCCACGACCAAGAACAAGTCCTCGGTTGGGAAGCGATCCAGAAATTTCTCTTAGCTAAAAAGATAGAGTGGATCCACCGACACCACAGCGATTCCCTATCAGAAAAGAGAATCCATATAAAATTTACCATCGAAGCCTTGTTGCAGTCTCTCAGGTTCCGAATGCCAAGACTGCCTTCCGCTTTTAGGGTGGCACACATCCTCCCACGCGACCTTGGCTCCCCCTTGGCCTAGGGCCGTGCCTTTCCATAGAAATTGTCTCATAATTCGTTCAATGTTTGAGAGAACCGAAGCAGGGAGAGTAAAGACACTCGCCCAGAAAGATTGGATCGAATGAAGAACAGAACGAATAAGCTGCAACCTCCCTGCAAATGAAAAAAAACGATGCGCCCAAGATTGGATCCTAGCCGTAATGCGATCCGTCAATGCAATGCAGTCCGCTTTACTCAGTCTGGAAGAGATAATTGGAACCCCCAAATACCGAACAGGAAGCTTCCCCTCCCGAAATCCAAACACCCAAAGGATTCTGTTCCGAATGCAGGCGTCGCCTCCTGAGATGAAAATCTCACTCTTATTTTTGTTGGGGACAAGACCGCTCCAGGAAGAGAAGATGTCGAGTCCTCTCTTAAGCATAGACACCGAAAGCCAGTCCGCCTGACAGAAGAGGAATACGTCGTCGGCGAAGAACAAGTGAGAGAGTTGGACGGACTTACATCTCCAATAATACTTGAACTGTCGATTAGCTGTGCAAGATGCCAAAATGCCCGAAAACACTTCCATTATTAATGTGAACAGGTAAGGGGACATAGGATCCCCTTGCCTGAGGCCTCGCCCTCCCGGAAAGAAACCGTGAAGATCACCGTTAATGGATATGAAGAATCTTGGTGTCCGAACACATGCCATGACTAGCTCAACAAAACCAGCAGGGAATTGAAAGGCCACAAGAACAGATTCTAAAAAATCCCAATCAATAGAGTCATAGGCCTTATGAAAATCAACTTTCACCGCACACTTGGGTAAATATGGCTGAAGGTGGAACCCTGCAAACAATTCTTGGGCAAGGAGGATATTATCTCTAATCCTCCTACCTTTGACGAAAGCATTTTGAGATTGACTAATGAGATCATTTAGAACCAACGCTATCCGGTTAGCCAAGATTTTCGTAATCACTTTGTAGATAGTGTTACAACATGCAATCGGTCTGTAGTCAGAGACATCACTAGCGTTTGAGACTTTTGGGACTAGAGCAATATCCGGTTAGCCAAGATTTTCGTTTGGGACTTTTGGGACTAGTGTTTGAGATTGACTAATGAGATCATTCAAAACCAACGCTATCCGGTTAGCCAAGATTTTCGTAATCACTTTGTAAATAATGTTACAACATGTAATCGGTCTGTAGTCAGTATCTCATTCTGTTTTCTTCTCAGTTCTCACCCACTAGCTCTATGCGCAATTATTGAGCCGTGACCATGTGAATGCTAGACTAAAGCCTCCCCTCAGCCGGGTTTTTTCCTGCTTTTTATGTCCTTACCTTTTTCACTAAATCTTTGCTGAAGATATGGTCCATTATGAGGAGGTGCTAGTTTTTTCTATGTTGTGTCCACTTCTGAACTACCTTTTTGACCCAAAATTCCACGATTTCTGCGCGCGCCCCCGCGCCCCGCCCCCCCCCCCCCCCCCCCCCCCCCCCCTCTGTTTCTGTTCCTTTGTGTGTTTTCACACTGCTAATTTCCTTCATTCACACCCGCGGGAATGCCGTGTGGAAACTGGAAAGTGGCCTCCAGTCGACCATTTCGGTCAGCCAGAAGGAGGGAGCGGAGAGGACTTCTATTCGGAGAGCGGGCTGCGTCCAAAACTTTCACAAGAATTACCATTTAACTTCACAGCGGAAAATTTAAGGTCAGGTCGTGTAGGGTTAGTTCATAAAAATTCACAATCAGGGCCGCAATGTTAAATGTGAAATAATGCAATGGAGAGAGAGATTGTGGGATTATGAATGTACTTTTATTAGGGGTCAAATTATCGGTGAATCTGATCGTTAAATTTCATGAAAATGGGAATTGGACCTTTAAATGAAAATTTATGTATCGACAATAATTAATCTTACATATTAGTAATTGTTTCTCTTTAAATCATCCCTTAGTTGATTTTTTTTTTCTTTTTGGTCTAAAGATCTAGACTGCATACAAAATTGGTCTTGTGAATTCATTAGTACAGGTAATATTCTAAATTTGAGTCAAGATTTATGCAAAGTAAATAAGCAACACTACTCACGAAGATTTTCCTATTGATTTCTAGAGGCAAAAAAGAGCAATGATATGCATAAGAGAACTGGATATATATATATATATTAAGATGGATAGAAAATGATAAGGAAAATAGTGCGGTAGCTCTCTTAAGAAAATTTTGTTTTTAATTTTTCATTTTCCTTGGAAAGTCTAGAGAATTTGGCAATTAAGTAAACCATAGTTTAACATTCCATAATAATTTTCCACCTCATTCGGTGCACTAATTTTTTGATATATTTACATATTTAGCACCATTTCGGGCAAGACAAAGAAAGATAAGCAGGCTCAAAAGTTTCTCGGGTGCACGTTCGCATAAGTTTCCTCGTGGTTGAAGCTGAAATTGGCTCAAAGGCGAACGCGTTTTCTTGAGTAACACTGTCCACTCCTTTTGAATCTTTGATGACAACGACATCAGAGACAATTACCTGACACTATTGGAAAAAGAAAGGGGGAGGGGGAAGAGGTCTTATTGTGGCTTCCAAAAGAGGCCACTTGAAATCTCCCAAAAAAAGTGAAAGTTATGCGAGGTGGAGTGACATCCATATAAATAGGCAAATTGCTCATTATTTAGAAATGAAAAGGAAAAAAAGATATAAATAGTGAAGCAATGAGGCAGCAATATAATAGGTCACTTGTCAACCCCCATGCATTATATTAAATTAAAATATTGTTACGTCCATTATCGATCTAGGAAATAGTTTGCACATTCCTGATTAAGAGTTGACAAGTGAAATAATTCATTCGCAAAAATAACTCCAAACACACATCACTCATTCACGGTATATGTGTATTAAGGTTTTAACATCAATTATGCTTCCAGCAATAATCCATTCAATTACCAGGTTTTTTGGCTAACAATGTTTCTATATTTAGTTTAATATATTCAAATAATAAGACCAAACAGATAATATATTCGGATGTTCAAAATTTTTACCCATGGGGTTAATTAGGAATGCCAACTATTTAATAAAATATTGAAAATATTATTATTTCATAGTATCTAGAGAATGAAAATAAATAAATAAATAAAAAGTCAAAGTCATGCGAGGGTGAAATAAAAGCAATCAAATCATTAAAGAGAGAAAAAATCATTTTTATTTATTATAGTAATAGGTTATAGTGTAGAATGAAAACGAAAAAAATATAAATAAAAGAAAGGGTAAAAGCATGCGACGACACCTATCTAATGTGCCATTGCTCCAGGAGGCCTCCACGTAGCACCCGAGTTGTCTATTCCACCGTCCATCTCGCCGACACGACGGACGGGAAAAAAACCCACGCCGGACCCCCCCACCCCCGAAACGGCACATGTTGGTGTCAGCGGGAGCGTCGGGCCGGGCCCCGCCCCGGTTCACGAGGATCGCCACCGATGACGTGGACATGTCGAGAAGGGGGGCAGGATCAAAGCAACGGACGGCTTGGATTCAGCGGGGGCGTGGTCGTTCGGCTTGTCGTACGCCTGGCCATGTGATCACATGAATTGGGCGTACTACGGTCAGGGGGAACAAGGGGAGAGGGTGGGGCCCGTTGGGCCGGGGAATGTAGTTAGGCCATGATGATGGACGGCTGGATGGACGGATGAGTATTTGGTTGATGAAAAGGAGGAAGCGCCATAAGTCGGGGATTTCTCGGGGTCCTGATTCAACGCAATTGACAGTGTGAATGTGAAAATCGATCCCCAATGAACACAATCAACGCCTCCTGACCCAGCATCTAGGGGGGAGAAGGTTGTCATTGGTGATTAGGCCTTGTAAATTGGTATTTTCATGGTTTGATTTTAATTTGATAAATTTACCTATACAAAAGTGCTAAAATAATCTAAGCGGGGAGATCAACCGTAGTCCAACAGAGACCAATATTAGTTTGACGTGATATTGCTATGGTTGTTACGTTTGTTGTCCAACAATGATATAACGTGCAATTATGTCTGTGACTACGGACTTCTGTATTGAGTTGTGATTTACGTGTTTTTTCTAGCGGTAAAATATAACATATTTGTAACTTTCAACAGGGTCGCTGATTGTGTTAAAAAAAAAAAAAAACAGGGTCGCTGATTAGAATTCGATACTTTGACCAAGTCCAAGTCTCTCCCTTTCTCTCACACATAGAAACATGATGAAATGATAAACGACGGAGACGTTTCCTGCGCGTGTTCTAAGCAAGTGTGCTGTTTTCTCTTGTGGCAGAGTCCCTCTCGATTCTTCACCAAAACCTGTTCATTCCCATTTCCAGCAGCAAGTGAATGCCCTTGTTCCTCTAGGAATTGGGTTTCCGCCTTTGAAAGAAGATGAGAAAGAAGTAGTCGAGAGAAGAGGAGAAGAGAATTTTCTTTGTATTATGTATATCATTCAATGTACAATGTCCACTATGTTTATAATACAAAATGTGTATAAGAAAAGCAAGTAAATATTTTACAATTTGGATCCGATTAGATCCGATACTAAATGATCGTGATTGATCTTGAATGATGTTGTGAATCTTCATGTGTATCTTCTAACACTCCCCCTCAAGCTAATGGCTTGTAAATATCCAAGATGCCTAGCTTGCTTAGAAGATACGCGTGCTGGCTTTGACACAAGGGTTTGGCGAAGACGTCCGCTGGTTGCTCTTCTGTTCGGATCCCCAGTGTCTCGATTATCCCTTGTTGGATCTTTTCTCGTGCAAAATGGCAGTCCAACTCTATGTGTTTCGTTCTTTCATGAACTATTAGGTTTGAGGCAAGTTTGAGGGCCGCATCATTGTCACAAAACAATTTGGTTGGCCCTTCAACTTGTATCCCAAGATCTCGAAGTAATCCACTTAGCCACACTACCTCACATGTGGTCTTTGCCATGGCTCGATATTCCGCTTTTGCTGAGGATAATGAAACAGTCGGTTGCTTCTTTATCTTCCATGAAAGTAAAGAATCCCCTAACTTGATACAGAAATCTGTTATGGACCTTCTGCTCATCGGACATGTCGCATAATCTGCATCACAATATGCAATCATCCTCATATCACATTTCTTGGAGAGGAGAATCCCAAGACCTGGACATTTCTTCAAATATTTTACCACTTTGAGTATTGCATTCATGTGGGATTGCTTTTGATTTTGCATGAACTGACTAGGAGTTTGCACAGCATAACTGATGTCCGGCCTGGTTATAGTTAAATATATAAGTTTCCCAACAAGTTTCTGATGACTCATTGGATCCTCAATGTAGGATCGGGTTCTTGAGAGATTCCAGTATCATACTCTGCTGTGGTCAATTTGATATTTTGCTTGATTGGAATTACAGCCGGCTTACATCCTGACAGTCCGACTTTTGATATGATTTTCAAGGCGAATTTTCTCTGGTTGAGAGATATTCCTTGGTCTTAGCTAACTGGACAAGCAGCTTACTGCTCTTTGAAGGGAGGTCTAAACTGGATGGCTGCAGAGGTACTTTGATTTTGTGAACATTAATGCTACATTCCTTTTTTTAACATGGTGGAATGATGTAGTCTATCTTGCGGCTCATACAATCCTTGATGGCATATGATTACAGCACAGATCTCAATCGTACTGCTGACATATGAAGTTTGGGAAGTACTATTTACAGGGAAACCTCCTTGGAGTGAGTACGAGCGGGTAACAATGCTGCATTGCTTTTCATTTTCTCTGTTTGTCCTTCCAAGTAATATGCTTCCAACCAAATCTATGTCACCGTTTTCTATTGGAAGTTCGGGACGGTGCATATTACCATTTGTTATGTGATATGTGTCTTTATTTTCTATTTAAGGTTTAATCATTAATGTAGGCTCAAGCTATGTTTAAGGTGATGCAAAGTTCTCCACCAATACCTAAGATGTTATCTGCCGAGGGAAAGGATTTCCTGCAGTGCTGCTTTTGAAGAGAGCCTGCCGAGAGGCCTTCAATTGTTATGCTACTTGAGCATGCTTTCTTGCAAATTTGAAGTGATGACTAACTTATTTCAAATGCCATACCTTGTTGCAAAAGTGATGTCGTACTATAAAGTTCCAGATTTGCTAAACCAAAAGTATCATGAGGTCCATAGGTGTGATGAAGTACTTGTCTATCGACAAAATTAAATGCATGTCTGAGCGGTGGCGTACTTTGATATAGGCAATTAGACAGTGTTGCCTAATCTAAACGGAGATCTAGGCAATTTGAAAGTCTTGCCTAATCTAAACATTTTACTATGGAGTGCATTCTTATCACAGACATTTTGTCTATTACTTTAATTTCATCAAAATTGAATGATATTGATATGGCTCCAAGTAAGCAACAAATCGGCAAAACACAAGCAAGAAACCTAGAAAAGAAAAAGGAAAAAGAAAATCCAAGTGATGATGCATCAGAATCCCTGAAATAATTTTGGAAGCAAGTACCCCGTCGATTTGGTTGGGGGAACATTGGCAGGTTTGGCAACCCTGCAGTATCTTAGGATTGGGGAAGTGAAGAGAAGAGTAGCAAAGTTATGGGCATTGGAGGCTCTTGATTCTTCCTTTAAGAATGTCGATCTCAACAAATACATGAGATTTCTCCAACTAGAGTGGCTCTCATCTCCATCACCAAATTCCGGAGAATTAAGAAAAGCCATTGGGTGTCTGTGGATGTAAATGATGATGATTCGAGATTTGTGACTTCCGAAAGGAGAATTGACATTGATTGTTGCAAATAGCTCGTGACTTGTGTCTATATTTCATCTTGTGTCTATGAAATGCAAATAGCCCATAAATTTGGTTTAAAATATCTCACGTCATTCATTTACGAGATTTTAATGGGCCTAATATTTATTTAATTTCCCTTCAAATATTTGTTCAAATTTTTGGGTTGGACTTCCTCATGCGTGCGTGATGTCGTTATTGGATGAGTATATTGCGTTATATACTCATCACCAATACATCGCAAGATTCATCGTGACAAGAGCTTTTGCTCATGGGGCTATGAAAAAGTTAAGTGCTAAAAAAATATCAACTCTATATTTTTGATGATATACTAAACAATTTGAAAGACTATGATTGGCCTTAGTAAGTAAGTCACAATTTACATTTTCACGTTATTTGGCACACAAAATGTCGATATAATTAATATTAATTCAGAGGCCGCAATTGTAATTGGCTCAAAGGTGAGTGCATCTTCATGAGTAATACCGGCAAACTCCTTTTGAGATTATCCTTCCTAGGGCATGTTCTCCTACTTAGATAACCTGATAATTTTCCTCTTTTTTCTGATAGTATAATTTAATTTCCCTTTATTAATTTCCTCTGTCAAGATCTAATGCATCTCTCTACTCGTGCGTTCGTTCCTGGTGAAATAAGGGGATTAAATTAATCTTGATGGCTAACTGTCAACATCAATTAAGCTTTCTCTCTCTCTCTCTTCATAAATATTTATACACACAGTTCTTACTGTGTATTTTTATCAATAATTTATTTTCATTATTTAATAATTCAAATATTTTATAAACAAAGACTTGAATTAAAATTTGTAAATACCAAATGTTCCCACACGCATAACGTGTATCGGGTGATAATAAAAAGAGGAAGATCCCCATTGGAGAAAAGAGGTCCAGATATATTCATACGGTTTCATTCTCTAGAATCAATTATTTTCTTGGGAAGGTAGTTCGCGATTTTCGAATTGTCTTTGAGTTGACCGGATCTTAAGCGACTTTTTTTTCTTATGACTCTCGCCTGCATTTGGACTCTTATCTCCATTTTCGTTTTCCACATTTTTCAACCACACCCTAACCATAATGCGCCTTTTCTTTTTTGTCCCTTTGTTCTCGCCCTTTTCTTTCGTACAACTCGCTCTTCTTTTCCAGCTGTTCTTTTTTTCTTTTTTCTTCGGTTCTCTGCCCAAACCCTTAATGAAGACTAATTGGTGTACGATGACATTGAGCGCCATCGTCGACCGATCAAGTTCGCTAAACTCAAGTCATCAACGGACTGACTATCCTTGTTTGAACAGGAGCTTCCACCAGCGTGGCAGGAAAATGAAAACAAAAACTCAAGCAAGAACTCATTGATTTTCTAAGATTTGGTCATAAGTATCGATGAAAAGAAACTTTAATACTGCTGCTCCGAGAATGGAAGCACTCCCAACAAGAAAACCCAGGTGATCAAATTCAATTCACGGCAGATGATGCGGGTTTAACAATCATTCTCTACAACAATCACAATAGCGATGCAGCAATTTTAACCGCAGCAGTGAGACGTCTCTTGATGCGGTAGAGGAATCCGATCTATTACTTTTTTATATCATCACTAAAATTTTGTTACATAATTGAATTTACAATTGTATCATTTACATGACAATTCGAAATACGATCTAACTAAATGGAATAAATAAAATCTCACTAAATCGAAATGCTAAACAGAAAATGGAATAATCAGATTAGAATCTGACTTGACATTCTAGGAAAATGGGAATTCTTTCTGATAAATCTTTAACTTCTAACTAAAACATGTAATGTGTTTCTAGCTGATGTCTCCTTCTGTTTTCCTTTCTTGCCGACTAGCTCTATACGTTACGACCGGGTCGTGATGGCGTGAATGCTTCGCCGGGGAGTCTCGACTAAAAGCAGCCTCCCTTCGGCCGGGATTCTCCTGCTTTTGACCTTTTGCTTTTCACACTAAATCTTTGCTGAAGATATGGTCATTCATCATGAGGGCGTGCTGCAATTTCTCCGCTGCCGTGTCCTTCCTGACCACGTTCTTCTCCTCATCAGAGCAATCCACCGAAGCCCACCGCCAATGTCCCCTCGTCCTTATCTTCGAGTTTTCAGTTGGTCAACGCGTTTCCACCGTATCGTGTCCCACCAGATTTTGCTCTCCATTTTTGCAGAATTTCAGCTCTTCCCTTTCTGTTCCTTTGTGTGTTTTCACACTTCTATTTCCCTTCCTTCGCACTCGCATGAATGCCGTGTCGAAAGTGGCCTCAAACCTACCATTCCGGTTCACAACAATTCGCAATTTTATTAGAAAGGATCTGCAATTTTAAAAGCGAAAGAATACAATAGAGATGGAGAATGCAAGATTTCAAATATATATATATTAACAAGGGATTAAATTATCAGTGAATTTGATTGCTGAATTTCATGAGAATGCGGATAGGACCTTAGGCAAAAATCTATGTCAACAATAATTTTCCTCAAAAGTTAGCAAGTTGTTATTTCTCTTTAAATGATCCCTTCGTTGAAATATTTTTCTTTTTGTCTAGAGACCCAAACTATATACGAAATTGATTTGGTAAATTAATTAGTGTACGTAAAATTCCAAGTTTGATTCGAGATTTATGCCATGTAAACAAGCAGCACTACTTCCGAAGTTTTCCTAATTAATGTAATGCAAATCATTTCTAGAGGGATAACAGAGCAAATGCTAGACATAAGAAAATTGGAAATTATATATGTATATGTGTGTGTATGTGTGTATGTGTGTACGTACATATGTATGTATATATAAAAAGATGGATGGAGTATGAAGAGGAAAATAGTGTGGTGGCCTTCTTAGGTAAGTTTTGATTTTAATTTTTGAGAGATCGGCAAAAAAGTGGATCACATTTTAATGCTCAACAATACTTTTCCACCTCATTTGGTACACTGATTTTTTAAAATCTTTATATAATTAGTACTATTTTGCCCCCCACCCAAAAAAAAAAAAAAAACCCAATAGTATCTTGGGAGCACTTTCGTGTGAGTTTCCTCACTGCCGAACGCGTTTTCTTGAGCAGGGCCGTCCACTCCTTTTGATGACAAGACAACAACATGGGAAACAATTACCCTACACTACTCTTGACGCTCCTCTGGATCGATGCTTAACGTGTAAGGGCTGCTTGTGATTCTCCTTGCAAGGTATGTTCTCCTTCTTAGGTAACTCAAAAAATTTCCTCTTTTTTTTCGACAAGTATGATTTAATTTTCCTCTATTAATTTACTCTCTGTAGATCTAGTGTATCTCTCTATTTGTGCTTTTGTTCCCAGCAAAACAAGGAGAGAGATCTCTGTACTTTGGGCGAGCATAACTCAGGCGGTTTGGTTCTGTTAGGAGGATTTTAGGATTTTGCAACGACTTCAAATATACCTGGTCAGCTAACTTTTAACATAATTTAAGAATCCTTTATTTTTCTATATATATATATCCTGTCTGTTTTTAACTGTTCTATGCTTTTGCTTGGCATTGTCTCTGTTTTGTAAGAATCAAATATAGAATCTCCAACTGAGCATCCTTATTTACTTGGATTACTTCTTGTAGGATATTGATAGCGGCGATGCCTAGAGAAAAGGATCCATTTCGGAAGTATGCGACGTTCCTGAATGAAAATAATAGCAAGTGGAGGTGTAACTTCTGTGGACAGGAGCATGGTGGAAGTGCTACAAGGATCAAGGCTCACTTAGCTGGAATTGGACGCTTTGGTATTAAGGGGTGTGAGAGAGTCGACGTTGATGTAAAAGCAGAAGCCACGAAGGTACTGATGGCTAAAACAGTGAGGGACTCTAGCGACCAAGGTGTAGCTGAGGAGAGGATACCAGTAAATGCTGGAGCAGCACCGACCAGCACAACTAATCCGCCAAATGTGGAGGGAGGAAGCAATTTACAATTTCCCCAAGGTATGCATTTCCAAATTACCGCAGAAAAAGGGCAGTTTAGTAAAGTAAATTTTTTTGATCTAATCTTAAATATGCTTTTAGGTTTGCTTTAGTCTTTTCATGTCTAAACATCCATTTCAAGGCATGTCAAAGCAATCAGCTTCCCTGCGCCCTAAATTTCGAAATGTTACTGAAGACAGCTATATGAATCCGACTAATGCTGTTGTGTATCTCAATCCATCACCAGACAATGGGCAGGAGATGAGGGCGGCCGACATCGCAAGCCCCCCATTCGATGGTGCAACGAGTTACCATAGAGCAACTCCTACGCCAAATTCATCCTTCACTGTTGGAGATTTGACTTCTTTTATGGAGTCTCTTGACGCTGAGACATCAAATGCACAAGAGAATTCAGGTGCGTCAGTGCTATCATTAAACCGTCATCTCCTTGATAATATTTTTCAAAATGAGTTACAGGGGCCCCTTTTGCCTGGTCCCATTGCATCGGATACTCAACTCAGTAACATGGCCACAGCCAACACTTCCCAGCATTCTAGTCAACCACTTCAAAGCGACAGGGAGTGTGGATACGGCACTGGTCTAGAGCCACCTATTACATCACTACCTTCCACTGGACCTCTTATTATCGAGTCAGTTGACACCCTGCAGATTCCGGAGGACATCACAAATACAATAGGCCCATGGACATCAGAAGGTATGAAATCATCTATGTTAAATGAGTCTCGTTAGCTAAGTGCCCATTCCACTTGTTAAGTATATTTGATAAGAAACTTTTTTTATTTTTAATGCATTGATTATACATAATACAAGAGAGACGGTGCATTGGGAATTACAACATTTCCTTAATTGGGCGTTTAACATAATAACAGTGCATCGAATGTGTTGCAAGTGTCCACCAGACCCACTGGATCCGGTAAACTAACTATAATCAGCATTCTTCCATGTTCCAATTAACCTACCCTAATTTTGATGAATAACACGCAGGTGAAGGCACATCATATTCAATGGTGGCTTTACCGGAAGAAATACGGTCTCTTATTAATTCGCTATGTCAACCACAACGCTCCATTCAATCTCAAATGCCAATGAATTACCAGCAGATTCCAGCAGGGGAATCGTCATTCCAGTATGATCAATTACCTGCTACAGGCAATTCACATTGCTTGCGGGATTGCAATCAGCACCCTCAATTGCAAACTCCAATGGACATAGATCCCTCAATTGCATCACGGCATACAAGTGACCCTCACATTATTGAGGCGACGATTGATGATTTGCAAGTTCCAAAGGCGGCAACAAATACAACAGGCCCATCATCATCACAAGGTGTGTATGGATTAACCTACATTGTTACTATGGTTCCATTAGATCCTTAAATATCCCCAGATTATTGCACTGAAATCTAAGATATCTTTCCTATAAAATAGATATGAACAAGTGTTCTCCAACCATGAACTTATGGAGTATCTATGCCAACGATGAAGAGATAAGAAACCTCAAAAGAAAAGTGGAAGAACTCGACGACAAAGAAGCTGTCATAAAAGAGGAGATGGAGGTAGAGTCTGCTGCTTCCTCAGTTCGGAAGAAGCCGAGGATATTGGTTGAGAGATGGCTGAAAGAGACAGAAAGAGCAAGAAACAATTTCCAAATAATTGGCCAAGCCAATGCAGAAACTTTGCCACCAAAGCAACAGGTGGAGACATTGACGAGGAAAGTGGAAGAACTCATAGGAAAAACGCTTCCACAACCACTACTTATAGAAGAGAGAGATGCCAAAGGAGTCAAACTTTTGGAACGAAAGTTAACAGGTGAAGCGATTCATAGGAACATTGAGTTGATTTGGGACCATCTGACGAAGAATCATGGATACAAATTGGGTATTTATGGAATGGGTGGTGTTGGGAAGACAACTATTATGATGCACATACATAATAGACTTCTCGAAGATGCAACCTTCGATGGTGTGGTTTTTATCACTGTGTCCAAAGATTTCAGCATTTATAAGTTGCAGAGTGATATTGGGAAGGCATTAAAATGTGGCCTTATGGAGGATGGGGATGAGAAGAAACGAGCAACGATGTTGTCGGAGCATTTAGAAAGAAAGAAGAATTGTGTATTGATTCTTGATGATGTGTGGGAACATCTTGATCTTGAAGAGGTGGGAGTCCATGTTAGAGCACATGGATTTAAGTTCGTCTTAACCACTCGATCCTTTGATGTGTGCCGCCAAATGCAATGTCAAGAAAAGATAAAAATTGAACCTCTATCTCAAGAAGAGGCCGAGAGTTTGTTTTTGGAGGAGCTTAAACCTGAAATGCCACTTAATTTGGAAATTGCAGCAATTGTGAAGTCCATTGTTAAAGAATGTGCAGGCTTGCCGATTGGAGTAATCACGATGGCAAGAAGCATGCGAGGAGTGACCGAAGTGTTTCAATGGAGAGATTCCTTGACGAAATTGAAAGAATCAAGTATGGGGCAAACAGATATGGAGAAGAAGTTGTTAATGAATCTAAAAGTCAGTTATGATCGCCTTGTTAATCCCAATGTGCAACAGTGTTTCTTATCTTGTGCACTTTATCCAGAAGATAAATCGATTGATGAGTTCGAGCTGGTAGAATTATTTATTGACCAAGGATTGATTGGTGGATTGAGTACTAGGAAGGAACAATATGATAGAGGCCTCACCATACTGAACCAACTGAAAAATGCTTGCCTATTGGAAAATCATCATGGCAGGATAAAGATGCACGATTTGCTTAGAGACATGGCATTGCACATCATGAGTGCGACTTCAATTGTAAAAGCGGAAAAGTGGTTGAAGAGGATTCCACCTGAGGAATATTGGACGGATGCTTTGGAGAAAGTGTCTCTAATGTATAATAACATTAGCGAATTTCCGTTGAACTTTTCACCAAATTGCCCTAAGCTATCAACTCTTCTATTACAAGAATGCTTCTTGCGTGGTGTGGTCATCCCCGATTCTTTCTTCAAAAATTTATGCGGGCTAAAGGTTCTAAATCTGAATGGAAATGAAGTAATGACAGAACTTCCAAATTCCATCTCAGACTTGGTAAATTTGAGAGCATTATTGCTTAGAGACTGTTGGGAATTGCGCCGTCTTCCTTATCTAGGGAAGCTCACATCTTTAAGAAAGTTGGACGCTAGTGATTGTTATAGTCTTGAAACGCTCGAGGGTCTGGAAAACTTGGTGAACTTGAGATACCTTGACCTTTCTGAAACAGGTATTGAGAGATTGCCCAAAGGAACATTGGACCATTTATTAAACTTGCAATATCTTAAATTTTCGGGGGTAAATGAAGAAGACATTACAAAATGGGGGGCATTGGAGACATTTAGATGCTCCCTTAAAAATGTGGATGATTTCAACAAGTGTGTGAGGGCTATTGAGCAGAGTAATAATGCTTGCTATTACTACCTAGATGTGTATCTAGAAAAATCAGAGTTTAAAGCGCAAGGAAAACCAGAGTTTAGTGCGAAAGTAAGTGATGATACTCGATTTGGAAATTTGGGGAATTTGGGGAATTTGGGGAGGAGAGTTGACATTTGCGACTGGGGTCATGCCATTGCGAGCGTGGGAGGCGAATGCACCGGCATTTTTATTTCGATTCCCCGAGATGTGCAGAAAATGACAATGAGAAAATGCAACTATATAAAAAATTTGTCTAGCATCGGTCTGCTTGAATGCCTAGAGGAGCTAACAATAAAAGAATGGGAAAACTTAGAGGTTCTTTGTGGAGGAAGAGATGAAGAAGTAATCGACAGCCGTGACTCCCCAGCCCCAACCCCTACTCCTACCCCTACCCCTACCCTTAACCTTACCCCTCTCCTCTTCTCGAGCCTTAGGGTTTTGAAAATATCGAATTGTCCGAAACTGAAGTATCTCTTTGGCCATGGGTCTAAATTCGACCTTCCACATCTACGAGAGATTGAAATAGAGGGATGTGAGGAGACGGTGGGGATAATAGCAGCAGTTACATCCCCACCACCACATCCGCTCCCATTTTTCCCTAGTCTGGAACAGATTTCTGTTCAATCCTGTGATAACATGAAGAGAGCGGTGGAATCCGAGTGGATGCCCCACTTCCCTAATCTAAGAAGAATCACAGCAGATTATTGTGTGAAGATGGAGGAGATAATCGGAGGTCCTCCCCCATACTCGCCGGATGAACAGATTTCTCTCGAATCTCTTGAGGTAAGTCGTTGCCATAACATGAGAAAGCTGCTTACGTATGAGTGGCTGCTCCATCTTCGAAATCTTCAAAGTATCGTGGTCCAATACTGCAAAGGAATGGTGGAGTTGATAAGTGGAGCGGGACAAGGCCAAGAAGGAAGCATAACGACTTCTGTAAACAACACTCCTTCATCCTTCCAGCCTTCTTCAATTTCTCTCCCAAAGCTAGAGTGTTTGACGCTACGCAATCTACTCCAGCTGAAGAGCATATACAAAGCCCCAATAAGCTGCGATTTCATGAAAAGATTGGACGTGTACGGATGCCCAGAACTGAAGAGGATTCCTTTGCAACTGCGATTGTGTGAAATTGAGGAGCTTCCGTATATCTGGGTGGAAGAAGAGGAAAAGTGGAAGACGTTGGTGTGGGATCATCCCGATGCTCAGGCTATTCTTCGACCTTATCTCCGAAAAGGGCCACACTGGTCTCCAAATGCTATAGGTTAATGAGTTTTATTGATATACGATTGCTTCACTTCTTAAAAGTCCTTTCAAAGATATAGCTTTTCTGTCTATATAGTCATGCAGCTCTAATAGTGGAGTGGCCTTTTGTAGTACTGGACACCGAGTGAAAGCATCTCCTGCGACTCCGCTCTTGAAGAAAGAACCCTGCTGCTTGACCATGCTTTCCTGCAAACTCGACTCAGGTTGCCATATGAACTGACTTTTTTTGTGTGGCCCTGCTTTGTCTATTTTGAATGCGATCGCATGTTTCATTGACTACTGGAAATGAGTCTATCTGGTCGATATTTCAGGTTAGTCAAAAAGCAATGGATCTGAAGATTTGGGAAGCCAAGGGAATAGCAAAGTCTGTTTCCTATCTTGTCTTATAACTGAAAGGACAATTTATTATTATGGATTGATTTTCTTGGGATATTAGCCTTCTAAGAAAAGAGAGAATTTTGTGCAGCACTACCTTTAATCTGTTTTTGTTTAAAAAGGATTTCAAATATGATATTGCTTTAACTTGTCGATCGAAAATATTGTGTCAAATACGCTGCTTTGCTCTGTTGGATCAGAGCAACATGACCCCAATTAAACTTGTTTCGACGTTAAACTATCGGGTATAGAATACTTGATCTGCTTAGTAGTTGTATCATATCTGGAAACGTAGGCCGGGAAGTTTTCTTTTCACCCTTTGTCATACTTTGAATTAGAAATGTAAAAAGACGAAGAAGAAAGAATTGCACAGCTATCACCCCTCTTTAAATGCCTCGAAGTTGTGGATAGATGGAGAACCCTACAGCTTCAGCTCAAGTAACCAAAAATCAGAGCAGTAACCACTAGCAAGTCAATGGAAAAAAGGCCAGCTTATAGGATGTGGCACTCTTGAAAGTGTTTACATTGCAAGCAACCAGTAAGTTAGCTCTGGGAATCTTAGACATGTTCCATTTTTTTAGATATCCAGTCAGCTAAACTTTGACATATTAAGTGACAGAAAAACCAAATCTCTATGTGCATGGAAGGAATTTGAGCTATTGCCTTATGATCCAACTTTAGCTGAGTGCATCAAGCAGTTAAAGCAGGTAATGTTTTTGTTATGCTCTGGGATCCAATCTATCCTCTCATCTGATCTAATTATGCTGGGAGGAAACTTTCTTTCATCATTTCCAGGTAATTGATTGCCTTGTTACTACAGGAAATTCAGGTACTTAGCCAGCATAGACATCTGAACATTCTATAGTATTATGTAAGGGAAATTGTGAGTCACATTTCCACAGCATCTATGCGTCCCAGCTCAATGGGCGTTCATTATTTGACTCACCAAAATTTCAACATATTCGTACATACTCAGGTTGAGGATTGGCTTTACATATATCTAGAATATGCACATCACGATTCAATAGACAAGTATATCCAGGAGCATCTTGGGACCCTAACAGAATCGGTTGTCAGCACTTTACCCGCTATATTGTGGCTGGATTGGCTTCCCTGCATGTTAACAACTCCATATATGGGTAATTCTAAACCATTGATCAAGCATCATGAGATTACTTGCATATTGGATTATGATGATTGGACCTTCTTTGTGCCCCTAGACCTGTTAAAACTATTTGGCTTGTGCAGGGATTTAAAGGGAGCTAATTTATTTGTGGATGCATCTATGATATTCAAACTTGCTGACTTTGGGATTGCTAAACATGTGAATTTTTACCTCCACTGCAAGACTACTCAGTGCATGTAGAAATTCCTTGCTGATCTGTGGTGCATTCGAATGTGAAGTCAGGGACCTAGGGTGACTGCATACTTCTCGTTATTGATTTGTGGCATTTCATATGTGCATAAATCTATCATAGATGGATGAAATGTTATTAAGTAATTTTCTTCACTTTTTTTCCCATTGTTTCGGGTAAAGTTACCACGTTGCATAAACGGGAAAAGATTTCTTGCTGTAAATAGATGCCGAAACCTAATGAGAGTTCTTTCCCTTTCTACTGGTTTCTAAAAAGTTCCTAAGAGCAGTAGTGAATAGAACGCAATACCTTTGGCAAAAGGTTGTGGTGTTGTTTTTGCTGCTCCTCTGCATTCCAAAATAAGGAGAGAATTTAGTCAGAGTAAGTAAGGGCCTCCTTCCTAACATGGGGTAAATAAAAGTGTATTGATCCATAGAATGGAATTCTGGACAGTAGCCAAGGTGTTGTTGCTCTCTTTGAGTTCTCAAGCATTTGCTGAGGTCATGTTGTTGATTGCTTCATGGTCCTTTTTCTCAGTAATGAGCTAACATAAGTTGAAAGTGGTTGATTCAATTATCGATCTGATGTATCTATGTCTATGAAGATGTTGCTATTTTATCCAGTGTTCTATGAACACACCAAGTAGTCTTCAACTTTACTAATGCCGTACCATTTCTTAGCTAACCAGACAAGCAGCTTGCCGCTCTTTGAAGGGAAGTCTAAACTGGATGGCTCTAGAGGTACTCTGCTTTTGTTGACGTTAATGCGGCATTCATTTTTAGTCGTGGCGGAATGATGGAATAATATATCTTGCAGCTCATACAATCCTTGATGGTGAATAATTACTGCACGGATATACTGCCGACATGTGGAGTTTGGGATGTACTATTACCGAAATGATTACTAGGAAACCTCCTTTTTTTTCATTTTCTCTCTGTCCTTCCAGGTAATACGCTTCCAAGCAAATCTGTGTCGTTTTCTGTTGGAAGTTCGGGCCATGCGCATTACCTTTTGGTGTGTGATCTGTGTCATGAGTTTCTGTTTAAGGTTGAATCATTAATGCAGGCTCAAGCTATATTTAAGGTGATGCGAAGTTCTCCAGCAATACCTGAGACGTTATCTGCAGAGGGAAAGGATTTCCTACGGTGTTGCTTTCGAAGACAGCCTGCGGAGAGGCCTTCTGCTGCTATGCTACTTGAGCATGCTTTCCTGCAAATTTGAAGTTGCAAATGACTGACTTATTTCAAGTGTTGTACGTTGTCGCAAAAGGGATCTTGTCCTGTAAAGTTCCATATTTACTAAACCAAAAGGATCACACGGTCCATAGATGTGATGAAATACTTGTATATTGACAAAATAAGGCGCATGCTTCTCTTGCATGGTCTGACTGGCGGCATACCGATCTAGGCAATTTGACAGTGTTGCTTAATCTAAACCTTTTACTGCAGAGTGCATTCTTACCAGAAACATTTTGTACGAAGTACATTTATTCATCAAAATTGAATGGCCAAATAAGCAACAGATCATGAAACACAAGCAAGAAAACCCAGAAAAGAAAAAAGAAAAAGAAAACCGAAGCTATATTGCATCAGAATTCCTAAACTCATTTTGAAAGCAAATACTTTGTCGGTTTGGTGGGAGGAACATTGGCAAGTTTGGCAAACCTGCAATGTCTTAGGATTGCGGTAGTGAAGGGAGAAGTATCTAATATGGGCATTGGAGGCTCTTGGTTCTTCCCTTCAACAATGCCGTTGATCTCAAAATACATGAGATTTCTCCAACCAAAATGGCCCTCATCATTGTCACCAAATTCCAGTGAATCAAGAAAAGCCATTGTGGTCTGCTTGCAAATGTAAATGATCATGATGATCCAAGATTTGCAGCTTCCGAGAGGAGAATTCACGTCGATTGTTGCGATTATGCTCTTGTCAAGGCAGCAGGGGAAAGTCTTTCCCCTGATGATTTTGCTCCCAAGTGATGCTGCAAGTTTGCCGTATTTTCCCCTTAGGGTTGTTTGTCATTTTATGGAACATTTTTAGAATAATTTTGCATCCTGTGTCTATAAAATGCAAATAGCCGATGAAATCTATTGAAAACATCTCAAGCTATTCGTTTATGAGATTTTAATGGACCTTAAATTTGTATAATTTACCTTCCCTTGTTCAAATTTTCAGGTCGGACTTTCACTTATGTGAATTTAGCAATTTCAGAGTAAACATACTTCCTTTTTATTATTATTTTTTCTATAATTAATGTGATTCCTCTATCCTGATGCATACCAGAAATATATGATATGAATGACATAAAGTGTAACAGAAAAAGAAACTCCTCGAAATTTTGCAAAGTCAAAGGCGCCGCTCAGGCCAAGCGATATCTCTCGGTTGCATTAGATTCTCTCTTCGATTTCATTTTCTTTTGTTCTTTTCCTCATTTTTCAACCAACATCCTAACCATAAGGCGCCTTTTCTCTTTTGTCCCTTATCTGTCCTCCTTTTCTTTCGTACAACTCGTTCTTCTTTCACCGCTTTTTGGTTTTTCTTTTTCTTGGTGTTCTCTGCCCAAACCCTTAATGAAGACAACTAATTGGTGTTTAGTTTTCCAAAGTGTAGCATTATTGAGCACCATCATCGACCATCAAGTTCGCTAAACTCAGTCATCAATTAACTGACTGTTCTTGTTTAAACAGGAGCTGCACCAACGTGTCAAGAAAAAGATAAACAAAAACTCAGGCAAGAACTCATTAGTTTTCAAGATTCGGTCATAAAATGTCGTGTTGAAAGTGGCCTCCTTTCGGCCAACCAGAAGAAGGGAACGGAAAGGACTTCAGACTGCGGGCCGCATCCAAAACTCTCATAAGAATTCCCATTTAAATTCATCTAGGGAAATTCAGAGTTGTGTTGCGTAATAGATTGGATCACAAAAATTGCACTCTTATTAAAAAGGGTAGTGCAATCACGAGAATGTGAGGTTACAAACGGAATTTATAATGGGTTAAATTATCAGTGGATTTGATTGTTAATTTTTATGAAGATGCGACTGAAACCTTTGAACCTGTAACAGTAATTTAGCTTAAAAGTTACTGAGTAATTACAGTCTTTAAATCATTATTGTGATAATTTTTTTTTTCTTTTTGATCTAAAGATCCAAACTACATATGAAATCGGACTTGTAATTGGGAAAACACGAATTGGGCATATTATACATTGCTCCTAAATAATTTTACGCAAATAACAAGTACATGTATAAGTTCAAGCTAATAGTTCTTTAGCGAATTGACAATGCTGAAATTGAGAGAGCATATGAAGTGATCTTTGCATTTTTGAAACTCTGTTAGTGTACATTCTAGTAGTTTTCTCTTGTCAAAATATACTGATTTTCAACTTTTGCTAAAATGTTGCACATTCAATTGGGGGAGAATATGATCAATAGTCCTAATTAGCCAAAGTCACAAAACCAATCATATATTTAAATTGTTCAGAAATCTTGCTGTTCATTCTAACTAATAATCGCATCAAAGAATTTTTCCCTAAACTTTTATATTCAGTCATAGTTACTAGTTACTACTTTTCAGTTCACTCTTTGAAAGATTCCCATGATCTCTTTAAATAAATTAAAATACAATTCAGGGTTAGTGGTCGTAACTTTACCTATTAGGTATATAGTTTAATGCTCATTTTGAATGAGGGCAAAAGGTCACCCCGTTTACATTCACGTGTTCGTCACGTTGTGATGGGAAAATGGGAACGAAATGCAAGTTCAGAGGGACAGGATGCAACTTTCTAAATTTCCATTTTCAAATGCATTGGGTTCTCTTTTCCCCAGTCATCTCTTCTTAATCATCCCGGTGCAAGGACAGGACTTTCCCTGGACAGTGATGCACAACAAGCCATTATCATTGTACTGAAATGAATCTGTTTCCTTTGATCGTGGACGATTCTATGCTCCCGAAATCGATGGAATTTGAAGGGGAATCTCTTCTGCTTTATGTATCTATCATCTTCAAGTACTCCGAGTTGCAGAGGGAGATGCCCCCCTACTTCCACTTGTTTCCATCTTTCAGCTGTACGTTCTCATTCCTATGTAACATTATTTGCCAAAGCATAGTAGAAAACAAAACGATACACGATTAAGATTTGTTTGGAAAGTCCACACCTATATCAAATTCGCTTCTAATTGATCAAATTCGTTCAATTAGAAGGGGATCCATAGTCAAAACGTCCTCATTCGGGATCTCTTCCTCAGGTTATGTGTTTTTTTTTTTTTTGGATATCTTTGATCACGTTTTTCGATTATCATCATATTCATGCAAAAATTGACAGCCAAATCAAATATATACGCACTATAGACAAGTATATTTGAAGGAATTATATGCGAAACAAGTTATATCGGGTTGAATGACCTGAATGTATATGGGTGGACATAGCTATAAGACGCAATAACCTTCTATGAATTCTCTTATGGTAAACATATGCATGTGCTTTAATTTTCTTTTTACTGAGAATATACATGAATAGTTGATACGGTGGTTGAGGATCGAAACGTAGCATATTGTAGAAATTTGGTTGGTTTCTAGAAGTCCTCCGCTTGAAACCGGGAGAAGAACAAATTGAAAGAAGACGAGGATGAGTAGGCAGAAAATTGACTTGCCTGAATAAAGTACAGTGCGTAAAATAAGCATATATGGACCATTCAACAGTAATGTTTGATCAGGATTCAAGACTTTGACCAATTCCAAGTCTCTCTCTCACACACGCATTTAAAGACATAAAGAAATGATAAAGAAGAGATGGAGACTTTTCTTTCATGCGTACTCATAGCGTGTTTGATAACGATTCTGTAACCGAAAATAATTTTTAATCAAAAATGATTTTTTCGTAACTAGAAATAATTTTTAATCAGAAATGATTTTTTTCTAATTTCATTTTCGAGAACAATTTCTAAGAAAAAAAAGCGCTTAGTAACTGTCCAAAATTTATATTTTCAGGATAGAAATGCATTTGGTAAGATTCTTAAATTTTTTTGTTTCTTTTAATTTTTTAATGATTTTATTATATTTTTTCTTTTTCTTTTTCTCTTCTTCTTCCTCCTTCTTGATAGCTGGTTGCCAACCACCGCCCCTATAACTAAATCCACCCAATTTTTACCAGAAAGATAAAGTTACCCTCTATCATTCAATTATTGGTGATCCCAAGTTATCTACTTTCCTCTTTTTTAAATTTTTCTATATATCTACTTACCATAATTAATAATCTTATACATTTAGCTTTTGTTTGTTGTAGATTTTCCATGTATATTAAAGGAACTATGTTTTTATTTATTTATTTATTTATTGATAGATATTATTACCATATAAATTTGTTTTGTCGAAAAGAGAAATTTCACAAACTTCTAGTTCTTTTTCACGTTGTACATCATATTTACGTCATGACTTATGCTGAGGAGAATACAAATTCGATTACTTGTTTATGCATACAAAAATTGTGAAGAGCTTTTTTTTTTTTTAAATCTTATAAATGAGAACATCATTTTATTAAATTTAACTTGTGTAGACATTATTGTTTTTTTCATGAGTCATAATTAGTCATTCCATCTTTACTTAGTGGCTTTTTTTTTTTTTTTATATAGTTTATTTTACACATAATTTGTGGTAAAATCTCTTTAAAAGAGTATCGCTTCACTGATACTTATGAACGTGACTCTCCATTTATTTACCAAATTATTCATAAGAAATTAATCATATGATGACTAAATAATTTGATGCAGGGTTGACACTTGATCCGTTGTATGGGGACCACTTAATATAGCTTTGACTCTCTCTCTCTTTCTCTCTTATTTTTTTCACATTTGTGAAATTTATCCTTATTAAAATATAATTCACTTAAAACTTTTGTTACAATGAGTGCAGTGCTTCTGACAAATGCTTCAACATCAAATATAAAATAATTGTTCGTATTCTGTTTTATATTGAAATATGGATATCCTAACTCATAAGATGCGGATTGGCTTCCTTATTAATGAACGGGTTTAGCAATGGTGGATGCTGTTATTTGCTTGAGAGTAACGCTATACATTATCCCCGAAGAAGATTTACAAAAAACTTATATAATATATGATGGAGCACGCAATCTTTACTTGTAAACCGATAACCAGATGACGTGAGATAAAAATAATATCTAGGCATACGTGAAGAGACTAGAGGACGATAATTTACATTATGGTCACTGCAAGAAAGAATCCAATAAAACATTAGCAGAGATCTACCGCGGGTGTTACTCAACAAGGAGGCTGAAGAATGGAGCAAGAGGACGACTATTAGGTGAAATGTCCCTCAAGTTGCTCCTTTGTCACCGACTAGTCTCGAATTGGTGGTATGGTTATTGCCATGACAAGAGCGGTTAACATTGCAAACTTCACCAACTTCACCATCTAGGGATTAAGTTAAAATGTTGTGTTTGACACTTATGGTGCTCTTGTACTTAATAATATATATGTTACTTAATTTATCAACTAATCTTCCTGAACAATATGCTAATATTAGTTTATATAATCTGTTTTTTTGGCAATAACTTGGAATAAGAGACAATAACAGTATAAATTCATCACTGAAATCTTTTGTTTAATTTTTTTCATTCATTGGTTATTCTTTTGGCAATTGCCGAATAACATCATTTAAACCATGTAGTGCCATATCTATTTTTTTTTCCGATCATTTTAAGCCAATGTGCATATTAACATACATGATTTCACTGCAAAACAAGTAAACATGTATTTGAATAAATTGAAAAGAAAAATGATAGAAAAATGGCTCTTATATTAACAACATTTACCAGGTAAAACAAATTAAAAATAAGTACTAATTTTTTTAATGGGTATTAAACATTTTCAATACCATATCATTTCATTTTACACATAAAATGCATAAACATTTAGAGAAAAAGGAAGATAAGAAAATCTTTAAACAAAAGAGCATCTCGATCTGTCATAAGATAGAAAGTAAACATCAAATTTTAGATATTCCTATTGTAAATACTTATATTGCAAGATCATTCATAAAAATAGACCATAATGAAAGACTAAACGATAATACAACAATTAATTTATATGGAGTGTTAGTATAACATTATGCAAAAATTTTATACATGTTGTGTGGGTTCATATCAAATAAATGGAATTTGAAGATGTAAATTTTTGAATCTGTGCAACCTACGGGTCTTTATTTACTACACATTCTACAAAAATATGCAATCATAAGCTACAATTTGATGGAATCACCTACCAATATACAAAGTTCTATTCACAAGTAAACAAAGGGTATGGAAATGAGTACATCTTTTTACGAAATATGGAGCGTTTGGGAATTGCCCCTGCGGGGTTAGCAGAAGAAACCCTTACTAATATCCCAAGTGATCCGTGTGTTGGAGGGCTGAATCAGCCAGATGGGAATGATGATGATAAGATGTATAGTCAGTTTCAACCGAGAATGGGTGTTGCGGCAAAAATTCGGGGAAAAAGGACAAACTTGTTTCGATCGGAGGAACAAAAGCTTTTATACTCTAAGTTGTTGAAACGTGGGGTGATAAACCCTAGAAGTGTGGATTTTGATTTCCTTGATGCTGTGAATGTCAATTTGAGGGAAAAATTCAGTCTTCTTCAACTTGAGCAGTTTTGTTCTGATTCTACAGAAGCCTATGCTGAACTCACTGCATATTTCTATTCGAATCTCAGTTTCTTGGATGCGAATAGATTCTCTTTTAGTGTCCGAGATCAGGACTATGTGGTGGATGTAGATATGTTGGCTGATGTCATTGGGGTTGAGAGAAGGAGATATCAACCTATCAATATCTCTATTGCTCATGCTACGTTGGAACTTGTTAAGGATAAAAGAACAGAGAAAAGGATTTCCTACTTGAGGATGAGTGCAGTTACATTCTGCTTCACAAGATTGTGATTAATTGCCTAAAACCAAAATCTACTTCAAAGACTGATGTTTCAAACTCATAAGCAAAGCTGATGTATGCCATCAATGCTAGGAAAAAGTTTTCTCTTCCTTACAGTATTATGTTCCACATGTATAGAGCAGTGGTGAAGGACAAGGGTTAACTTCCTTATTCAGCTCTTGTAACAAAGTTATTCAGACATCTGAATATTCAGCCTCCACAAATTCTCTATACTCGATCTTGTGATCAAATGGTGGTGGGACTGAAAATGGTGACTAAAATGCATCTTAAGGAACTCAACAAGGCGTTGGAGAAATTCAAGGAGAAAACCCCTGTCAAAACTCATCAAACCTCTTCGGCTGCAAAGAGAAAAGGGAAGGAGCCCATGGTTGCTCCATCCAAGAAAAGAAGAGCTCTCATCGTTGAGGATGAAGATGATGATGAAGACATCATCATTTCTGCAATGACATTGAAGAACCTGAGTCGTTCTATTCTAGAATCAACGGAACGGCAAGAGAAAGACTCAGAACAGAGGACTAGAGAAAGAGAAGATGAAGAGAAAGAAGCAGAGAAGAAAGAAACAGAGGAGAGAGAAGCTAAAGAAAGAGATGCAGAGGAGGAAAGAGGAAATCGAGAGGAAGGAGAGAGGAACACTCTTCTCCACCTGGAGGCATGGAAACAGGGGGAGACCGTGAGAAAAGAGGAATGTCCTCATATCCTGCTACCAGTGAGGGAGTCAGTCGCTCTCCAGCAGATCCAGAGGACATCTATGCCTCTCACTTTCCTGAGGAGGGACATGATGTTTCATCGCCCAATCTGCGTGACTATGCTGATTTGCCATCGTCTGCCTTTACTTCATTTGATCGTGCAGAAGCCAGTACGCAGACTAATAATTCAGTAGATTTTCGCAGAATTGTTGGTGTTTTCTTGGAAATGCGGGGTCAGATATATGCTCTGGGATGCGAAGTTTAGAATTTGCAGAATACAAGTCAAGCTTCTTCAGTTTCTTTGAATGATCAGATCCAAGCCCTTACTCTTCAGATTCAAGCAAATGCTAAGGGTGAAGATGTAGCTCAACTAAAGGAAGAGTTGAAAAAGCTGGAATGCATTGTCCAGTCAATGGGAGATTTCCAACTTGTTCGTGTTCCCAAGCATTCCTAAATCAATTCTCTTTCCATCTCAACCTTTTTTTTATGATGACAAAAAGGGGGAGAGATGCAAGATTTGAAAAATTTGAACTGGAACTTTTGATTTATTTTGATATTTGTTTTGTTTGACTTGACTTTTGTGTCTGGATGTGAACTGAATTTGGATTTGGGTTTGACTGCTTATATTAAGTGTTATTAATATCTTATGAATGACTTTACTCACATGAAAGACTAACTTATTTTCTGTGGTTGTAGATTTTAGTGTCATCATTAAGCCATTTATCTTTATGAGATATCCATATTTGCTTAAGTAATGTTTTGCAGGTCAAAGTTATCCAAATCTGCAGGAAAGTTTTGTCACCATCAAAAAGGGGGAGATTGTTGGAGAAATCTTCCTGGAGTATTTTGAAGCTGACAAAACGTTTCCATCAGTCTAGTCTGAAGATTTGCAGACTCTGCTATTTAAAGTCTGAAGACCTCCGGACTGCCAGACTCAAGACTCAAAGTCTATTCTCATTGACAGTTTCTAATCCGTTGAAGAAGGGCTATCCAGAACTGGGTGTTTCATTAAGGATTTGACCTTATCGACTGGAGAAGATCTCTTGGCTGGATATGACATAACGGATTCCTTTATTCGAATCAAGATTGATTAAGGATCCGATGATTGGCGAAGTATACTTGGAAGGTTCTACTTATGGAAACCGAGATCCTGATTGTATGGGCGAGCAGGATTGATGGGCTATCGACATGTTCCTTTAATAGCTCGAATGATCTTCCTAATTGATTCCGTCCAACGGGTAGATTGGAGGAATTCCTTTGGTAAGTGCCAACGGGTATGATGGCATAAAGGAGTATATAAGGAAGACGTTCCAGTTGTTCGAGTGTGTGCGCGATAGAAGAATTCCAAAGTCTGAAGCTCCTTGTTCTTAGTCAATTCATTTGCTGAGCGAAATCTTGTACGCAAAAGAGAGTCTATATTCGTGAGAAACCTTGAGGAAGTGTGGTAGAATATCTACACTGTGGAATCAAGGGAGAGCTTTGCTGTAACATCTCTTTTGTTCATAGTGAAATCCAGCCGGTGGGCTGTCAGTGCGGAAGAGTGGACGTAGGCTTGGAATAAGCCGAACCACTATAAACCTTGTGTTCAATTTTCTCTTCCCTACTCTTTGTTTTACTTTGATCATAATTCGTTTTGTTAACCAAAGGAGAACTTCCTTTCTATTGTCTGCTTAATATTGCTCTTTAATCTCGATAAATTATTTTTACACCTATTCACCCCCCTCTAGGTGCTTATACTAGCTATCTCAATACTATGTGCATGTGGTCAGTATAAATTTGACAGTTCACATGACTCTCTTGTGTCCATGCGATCTTCCATATCTTAGCCCCTCTAGAAACTATTGATGCTTTCGATATTGCTTAAAAATAAATGGGGATTGAACAGAAAAGGGAATATGTGGCCTCTCTCCTAAATTCTTCTTTTGCTTTTCCAACTTCTTTGGGTTGGTTTTCATCTAATTCTTTTTTTTTCCTTTTCTTCTTTCTTGCTTTTTACCTGACACAGCAAAATATTCCAAAAAAAAAAAAAAAAAGATTAACAAAGCATCCACATATGAAAAGGAGATCAATTTTATAGATAATTCGTCTTATAGTGAAGTTGAGAAGTTGAGAGCACAATTTATGCAATTTGTCTTTTATCTTATGAAAATGTGAGATTTTTGGGACCAATACCAATCATTTTAGAAGTTTAAATTATTGTATGACTGTTTAGTTTAATATTAAAATGTTCTTACACTTCCTCAAGCGTAGACTAGACCTTAGCCTGATTAGGAAGTGCTCCAACTTTCATACATTAATTATTTATAATATGAAAAAAGTGATGAATTGAAAACCGCGAACTTTCCTTAAAATGATATTAACTGGTTCTCAAGGGCATTCATTAATATAATTCTTTCGTTTTTACAGGCCCGAATGGCCTTGACCCCTGAGGAAGCTCGAAAAAGATCGTGTTGGTCTGATCCGGGATTACAGGACACTCGGCTATTTTGCTCGGCCCTAATATTAAGATCTTCAGTTGCGGCAATTTTTATTAAACAACTCTTTTTACATATTCTAGGATGATTTTAATGTGGTTAGATTCCATGCTTCAAAATATTGGAATTAGTTCCTATAGATTACATCACCCAACCACCGCAGCATATACCCTGATCTCCTTGCGATAATTATTATCTTTCATGGCATTATAAATAACGGTATGACTGAACATTCCCGTTGGCGAGGAAAATAAAATATATTAGGTAGATAGAAACTCGATCTAGTCCATTACTTTCAAGTCATTGGAAAAATCAATTAATATCATGAAAAATCTTATACTGATTTACTAGTGAGAAGTTTACCCCAAATAAACTTTTTATCACAAAAAAACCTTAAATTGGTACACTTGTAACACCCTTAAATTTTACCATTGAATGTGATGATGTGGATGGCATATGGTGACATGGTATAACATAGAAATCCATAGGGTTAATACCACAAAAAATCCAAATTAGTACATATATGATAAATTCATCTCAAATTAATTTTTTTAATCATTAAAAATTTCAAACTGATATGCATGTGGCACAACACATTTACACAAGAAATTTGTCAAGTTGGTGCAAATCATAAAGTGAATCTTTCAAGCCTAACACTAGTATTTAATTAAACACACCAAAGCATTCATGAACCAACGACGATAATACAAATTTGCCAACGATATGACATAAACATGCAAGACCGACTTAGTGATAACGACAATAATGTTATAAGACCACCTTGGGGCCGCCCGGAACTCTTGAAATGGCCAAATAAGATCTCATGGCTTGTTGTCCAGCCCTTGAAGCTTGCTAGATATCGAGGATTTACTATTTAGTGCCCATTTGCCGATTAAACGATCCCAAACGGATTCAGAAACGCCTCGGAACGACATAAGTTTTACTAATCAAAATTATTTAGGTTAGTATAGCTGAAAGAGTATCTATATCTAGAGAGTATCTAGATCTTGTAGGGGGTAAACTATTTTGTGGTTATATTGTTTGTTTCCATGGATTTGTGTTTTTCTCCATCACTTTATTCGTTTGTTCTCTTCCTTAACAAACCGAACATCAATATAGTGTTTGCATTAGCATGACACGAAATGTTCGACAAAAAAATAAAAGAAAAGGATGAGTATTTTTTTTTTTTTGGGGGAGCACGGTGGAATAAATTTTCAAGTAACGCTAGAAAAAAAAACTGATGTCATAAATTACTATACAAAATTATACAGTATATTCTAAATGTTTTTTTAGTCATGAAACTCAATAAAACTCTGTCAAGTTATTTTATAAATAATTTAAATATATCAAAGCTCTAATATTTTACCAAATGGGAGAATTACCAAAAAAGTTATAAATTTATTGTAATTGTGTTAATTCAGTCATAAACCTTTTTACATTTGTGTCAATTTAGTCATCTAGCCAATTTTTGGTGGAAATAGCTAATGTGCATGTTAGCTGTTTTATGTGGCACTGACAGTGACAATTTTAAATAATTTTTATTCTTTTATTCTTTTAATCTTTTTTTATTTTTTATTTTTTCCTTTCATTTCTTTTATTTTCTTTTCCCTAGACTTATGGCCATCCACAGGCGGGGGCTAAGACACCCTAACTAGCAAACATTGTCTACGTCAATGTTTGCCATACCACATAAGATGGCCGGTATCCACATCGGCAATTTCCTACCAAAATTGATTAGATGGACTAAATTGATACAAATAGAAAAGGTTTTTGGCTCAATTGTCAAAAAAAAGTTTAGAATTGAATTGGTACAATTATAATAGGTTTAGGACTTTTTTAAGTAATTTTGCCTATATCAAATAAATCACCCTAAAACCCAACTGGAGCAACTATAAGTGAGCACCTCATTGAATAAATGAGAACTTAAGTTCACTCATGATTATCAAGGCCTATTAGTAAAAATGAAAAGAGCATCTCAATCGTGATTTTTATTTTTTATTTTTATGAAGTGCATTTATTCATCAAAATTGAATGGCATCGACGTGGCTCCAAAAAGCACGACATCAGCAAAACACAAAGCAAGAAAACCTCCCAAAGAAAGGAAAAAGAAAAGAAGTAAAAGTGTAATAGAACTCCTGCACTTATTATGAAAATATATTCAAATCCTAAAATTTATACAATTAATACAAACAAATGATCCATCGGTTTTGGTGGAGGTAACATTGGCTGGTTTGGCACACCTGCATTGTCTTAGGATTGGGGAAGTGAAGGGAGAAGTATCAAAGTTATGGGCATCGGAGGCTCTTGATTCTTCCTTCAACAATGTCATTGATCTCAACAAATACACGAGATTTGTCTAACCAGAGTGGCCCTCATCGCTATCACCAACTTCCGGTGAGTCAAGAAAAATAATCGTGGTCTGCGAACGTAAACGATAATGATCCAAGATTTGTGACTTCCAAGAGGAGAATCTACATTGATTGTTGCGATTATGCTCTTGTCAAGGTAGGAGCAAGAATGAGTCTTTCCCCCGATGATTTTGCTCCCAAGTGATGATGCTATTTTGCCGGATTTTGCCATAATGGTTCTTTGTCTTTTCCTGAAATAATTTCACATCTTGTGTCTATGAAATGCAAATAGTTGATGAATCTTGTAAAAAATATCTCATCGTTCAAACCAAAAAAAAAATAAATAAATATCTCACGCTGTTCATTTTACAAAATTTCAATGGGCCATATATCTATATAATTTCCCTTCCCTTATTTGTTCGATTAGGTAGGAGTCTCTCATGTGCGCGAGACTTAATTACTGCATGGGTATATTGATATACTAAATAATGCAAAAGACTCCAATTGACTTTAGTAAGTGAACCAGATTTGACATTTTTGTGTTATTTAGCACACAAAATGTCGATATAATTAGTATCATCGTGAGGGTGGAAACTATAATTGGCTCAAAGGCGAATGCTTTTTTGTGAGTAACAATGTCAACTACTTTTCATGACAAAAACATGGGCAACAATTAACCTATACTCTTGATGCAACTCTGAATCTACGCTTAACGTTTAAGGGCTGCTTGAAATTCCCCTTCCAAGGCTTGTTCTCCTACTTAGATAACAGATCATTTCCTCTTTGTTCTCTATAGTATAATTTAATTTCCCTTTATTAATTTCCTCTATCTTGATCTAGTGTATCTCTCTACATGTGCTTTTGTTCCTGGTGGAATAATGGGATTAAACTATCTGGTTGGTTAACTGTTAACATAAATAAAGCTTTGTTTTCCTTTCTCTTTTCGTAAATATTTATAGACAGAGTTCTTATTGTTTATTTTTATCAATAGTCTCTTTTCATAATTAATAATTCAATTTTTTTGTGACAAAATGATTTAAATTAATTTTTTAAATACCATTTGTTCGCGCATACATTACACGTACTTGGGTGATAAATAAAAAGTAATAGATCCTCCTTGGAGAATAGAAGCCCTTGTATAGCATGGTATCATTCTCTAGAATTAATTATTTTCTCAGGAAGGTACTTCGCAATTTTTGAGCCATCTTTGATTTATATTGGATTTCTCGTCTTCAAAAACATCAAACTCTCTATGGCTGCGTTTGGGAACTACTTTCTCAAGGATCTGTAGACACCTAAAGGCCTTTTGGCCAAATATTAGGTGTTTGGGAAAAACTTTGGAAACCCCATTAAGGGAAAGCTAGCCTTCTGAAGGCTAGGTACCTTGGGCTTTCAGCTTTGGCTTTGCCCTTGTTTTTACTATTCATCTTCTTCATTGAGGCAGACGTTCGAATTGCAGAGGGCTACTGAGGGCGGGCGACAAACTAGAGAGAGGCCAGTGACGGTCACGGTGATCGTCGCTGGTGGGTCAGGCGACCTCTGACGGCTATCTAGGCTGCGCAATCTGATCATGCAACCTAGATCTAGGTCACCAAAGGTCGCGCGACCTCGCGGTGACCAGATTTGGGTCATGCCGGCGTCGGAGGTCGTGCGACCTTAGGCACGACCCAAATCTAGTTGCCGCAAGGTCGTGCGACCTTCGGCAGACCCAAATTTGGGTCAAGCGACCTCCGTGAAGGGTCGCCGGGGTGGCCCTCGCCGAAGGTCACCTGACCCCAGGCGGCCCTTGTCGATCGTCTCCGGGGTTGCCTAAGGCCGATAGCGACTACTTGCCTCGTCGGCCAACTTTTTATTTTTTATTTTTTATTAATCACCAAAGTCCTTTGTAAATTTAATCTCTCCAAACACTATTTTACACAAAAGGTATTTCACAATGGACTTTCAAACTACAATTTAACAAACACAATTTGCATTTTAAAAAACCCCTTTAACATTTTTCCAAAGGCTTTCCCCAAAAGTCCAACCAAACGCACCCTATATCGTTTCATTAACTTCATGTGTTCCTCAATATCAATCTTTAGGTTGACTTTCTCATCGTTGAATGCGTTTAATACCTATGGATGTTATTATTTGTTTGGAAGTAATCCTCTACCACCCTAAGAATACATATACTATATGATGGCGTGCACTCTCATCGCCCTAAGAACATGTGTTAGATTGTTATACTATCTAATAGTCTAGAATGCAAAAGTCACGATGTAGCCATATGCAGTATGGTCATTAGCGATTTCTACATGAAATGCAAAATAAACATGCTTTCTTTTTATTATTATTTTGTTTTTTTACTAATAATGTGATTCCTCTAGCCTAATGTATACTGAAAATTTAAGATATGAATGATATAAAGTGTAACCGAGAAAGAAACTCGATGAAATTTTGTAAAGTCGGAGATCCTACTTAGACCGAACGGTGCAGGTGAAGTGCCTGCACTAGCTCCATGCAGACATATCACTAAATCTTTGCTTAAAAGTTACCTAATTTGTTTTCTTTTCTCACCCACTGGCTCTATACGTAACGACCGGGGTGTGACCGTGTGAATGCTTGACTAAAGCCTGCTCCCTTCGGCCCGGAGTTTCCTGCTTTTTATGAGCGGGTGCTGGATTTTCTCTGCTGTGTCCACTTTTGACCTGCTTTTTTTACCCCGAATTGCCCGATTTCCGTCTTTTCCCTTCGGTTCCTCTGTGTTCATTCACGCGCAGGAATGCCGTGTGGAAAGCGGCCTCAGGTCGACCATTTCGGTCACCTAGAAGGAGGAAGTGATAAGGACTTAGAATTCCCATTTAAATTTGTCGCGGAAATTTCAGAGTGGGGTCGTTGTCACAGGCTGCTTCACGAGAATTCGCAGGGTCATTTAAATGCGAAAGAATACCCTAGAGATCGAGAATGGAGGATTACAAATGTACTTTTATTAGAGGTCAAATTATCAGTGAATTTGATAGCTGAATTTCATGAAAATGCGGATACAACTTTAGACGAAAATTTAGGCATCAATGTAATTTTCCTTAAAAGTTGACAAGTTTCTATTTTTCTTCAAATCATCCCTTCGTTGAATTTTTGTTCTTTTTGGTCTAATAATGCATACTGCATATGAAATTGATCTCATGAATTAATTAGTGTAGGTAAAATTCTAAATTTGAGTCACAATTTATGCAAAGTAAATACACAGCAGTACTTCTGAGAGGTTTTCCTAATCAATAGAATGCAAGTCATTTCTAGAAGAAAAAAAAGAGAGTAATGCTATATATAAGAAAACTGGACATTTGTATATGCGGAGATGATGGAGTAATTTAGGTGTCGACAGTATTTTTTCTGAATTTTTTTTCACTCTCGTCTAATTTGGATTCTCCCTTCGTTTACGTTTCCTTTCGTTTTTTTTCTCCTCATTTTTCCAACCACATCCTATCCATAATGCGCCTTTTCTCCTTTGTTCCCCAGCTCTCCCCTTTTCTTTCGCACAAGTCTCTCTTCTTTCTTGCTTTTTTTTTTTTTTTTTAGGGGGTTCTCTGCCCAAACCCTTAATGAAGTCTACTAATTGGTGTTTAGTATTCCAAAGTGCAGCATTATTGAGCACCATCATCAACCCATTAAGTTCGCTAAACTCAGTCACCAATGGACTGACCATTCTCGTTTGAACAGGAGCTGCATCAACATGGTAGGAAAATGAAAAACAAGAACTCATGCAGGAACTCATTGATTTTCTAAGACTTGGTCATAATAAGTAAGTATTGCTAATATTAAATTTCAATACCACTGTTCTGAGAATGGAAGCACTCTCAATAAGTAAATCCGAGTGATCAAATTCGATAACACGATGAAATTATCTCAATGATGTTAGCTCAATAGTCACTCTCTAAGGCGATCACAATAGCAACGTAGCAACTTCGAGCACTACAATGAGATGTCTTGATGTGGTATAGGAATTTGATCTAGATGTGCAAACTGCAAACGGGCAGCAGCGCGACCACAACACCAACGATGACTTCAGTAGTAACCATGCATGTATGAGGCCCCCTTATTTGATTTTTTTTTCTATTTGTTTCTGTTCATGTTTTCTTTCTTACACTGCTCTAATATGAATTAATATTAGACGATAGATATCTTAATATAAATTCAACAATACAATTCTCCATTTCGTTTTTGAATTCATCAAATGAGACTTTTTCTCTCATTTCTTTTACTAATTCATTTAAATTACTTTTTATATCAACACTAAAATTTTATTACATAATTTAACTTATTGTTATATCATCCGTATTAAAATCAAAATATAATATAATTAAATAGAATCAAATAAAATCAAACTAAATTGAAATGCTCATTAGAATATAGAATAATCATATTAGAGTCTCACTCGACATTGTAGAAAACAGAAATTATAATAATTTTTAACTGCTAACTAAAATATGTAATGTGTTTCTAGCTAGTATCTTGTTCTGTTTTCTTTTCTCATCCACTAGCTCTCTACGTAATGATCGAGCCGTGACTTTGTGAATGCTTGACTAAAGCCTCCCTTCAGCCGTGTTTTTTCCCGCTCCTTACCTTTTACACTAAATCTTTGCGGAAGATACAGTTCATTATGAACGGGTGCTGGTTTTTTCTCTGGCTGTGTCCACTTCTGAACCACTTTTTTGGCCCAGAATTCCACGATTTCTGCCCACCCTTTCCCTGTTTTTGTTCCTTTGTGTGTTTTCATGCTGCTAATTTCCTTCATTCACACACGCAGGAATGCGTGTGGAAAGTGGCCTCAGGTCGACCTTTTCGGTCAGCCAGAAGGAGCGAGCGAAAAGGACTTTTATTCGGGCAGCGGGCGCGTCCAATACTTTCATAAGAATTCTCATTTAAATTCACTACGAAAAATTTAGGATCGATCGTGGAACGGTTGGTTCACAAGAATTTCCAATCAAGTCCACAATTTTAAATGTGAAAGAATGCAATAGAGATAGAGAATGTGAGATTCCGAATGTATTTTTATTAGTGGTCAAACTATCGGTGAATCTAATCGTTAAATTTCATGAAAATGCGAATGAGACATTTGGATGAAAATTTATGTGCTGACAGTAATTAATCTTATAGGTTAGTAAGTAATTTTTTCGCTTTAAATCATCCATTGGTCCCGTGAATTATTTAGTATAGGTAAAATTCTAAATCTAAGTCAAGATGTATGCAAAGCAAATAAGCTGCATTACTCACCAAGATTTTCCTAATTAACACAATGCAACTCATTTCTAGAGGCGAAAAAGAGCAATGCTATACATAAGAGAACCGGGCATTTATCTATGTTAAGATGGATAAGATGGATAGAGTATGACAAAAGGAAAATAGTGTGGTAGCCTTCTTAGGTAAATTTTGTTTTTAATTTTTCATCTTCCTTGGAAGTAGAGAATTTGGCAATTAGATGAAACATAGGTTAACGTTCAATAATAAATTTCCACCTCATTCGGTGCACTGATTTTTAAAAATATTTATGTACTTAGTACTATTTTAGGTAGCACAAAGAAAGGTGAGTGGGCTCAAAAGTTTCTTGGGTGCAGGTTCGTGTAAGTTTCCTCGATGTTGAAGCTGAAATTGCCTCAAAGGTGAACGCGTTTTCTTGAGTAACACCGTCCACTCCTTTTGATGACGACGGCTTTGGAGACAATTACCCGACACCGTCGAAAAAATAAAAAAGAGAGAGGAAAGGGGTTCGTGGCTTCCAAAAGAGGCCACTTGAAATCTCAAGAAAAAGTAAAATTTATGCGAGGTGGAGGGACATTCATATAAATAGACAATTTGTTCTTTAGTTTGGTAATAGATTATTGCTTAGAAATGAAAAAGAAAAAAAGATATAAATAGTGAAAGCATGAGGCAGCAATAGAATAGGCCACCTGTCAACTCCCCATCATTATATTAAATTAAAATTTCACTAGATCGATTATCGAAATAGAGAATAGTTTGCAAAATCATGATTAAGAGTTGACAAATGGAAAAATTCACTTACAAAAATAACTCCAATTACACATGTCACTCATTCACAGTATATATATATATTGAGGTTTTAACATCGACTATGCATCCAACAATAATTCATTAAATTACTAGGTTATTTGGCTAATGATTTTTCTATATTTAGCTTAATATATTGAAATAATAAGACCAAGCAAATAAATTCGGATGTTCCTAATGTTCACCCTTGGGGGTTAATTAGGATTGCCAACTATTTAATAAGATATTAAAAATATATTATTTCGTAATATCTAGGGAGGAAAAATAGATAGAAAAGTCAAAGTCATGTGAGGATGGAGTAAAAGCAATTGAATCATTAAAGAGAGAAAAAAATCATTTTTATTTATTCTAGTAATAGGTTATATTGTAGAATGAAAACGAAAAAAATATAGATAAAAAAAAGAGTGATAGCATGCGACGATAATTATCTAATATGCCATTGCTTCAGGAGGCCTCCCCGTAGCAGCCGAGTTTTCTATTCATGTTCCTAGATATGCCACCCGAGTTTAATTGAAATAGCTTTTTGGGCAACAAGGAGAAGGCCTCACATCTCCCCACCGTGCTGCATACGGTTGCCGCATGCCTTGCCACGTGTGATCATATTGATTGGGCGTACGACACTACGATGGCCCGGGGGAGGGGGTGAGGCCCATTGGGCTGGGGAATGCAAGACGGATGATTTTTAGTTGGTGAAACGGAGGAGGCGAGATAAATTGGGGATTTCTCGAGGCATCGGCTCTATACATTTGACAGTGCTAAAGTGAAAATTGATCCACAATGATCACGATTAACGCCCTAGTGATTAGGCCTTGTGAATTGGTATGTTCATGATTTGAATATATTTGATAAATTTACTTACGTATAAGTGCTATGATAGCTAAAGTGGAGATCAATTGTAGTCCAATGGAGACCAATAATAATTCGATGTGATATTGTTGTAGTTTCTACGTTTGTTGTTGGATGCTTATATAAGGTGCAATTATGTCTCCTGTATTGAGCCATGATCTACGTGCTTTTTCTAGCGGTAAAATAAAGCGTGTCTGTAACTTTCAACAGTGTCGTTGATCAGAATTCAAGACTTTGACCAAGTCCAAGTCTGTCGCTTCCTCTCACACATAGAAAAACACGATGAAATGATAAACGACTGGGACGTTCCCTGCACGCGTTCTTAGCAACTGTGCTGTTTTCTCTTGTGGCAGAGTTCCTCTCGATTCTTCACCAAAACCTGTTCATTCCCATTTCCAACAGCAGGCGAGTGCCCTTGTTTCTCTAGGAATTGGGTTTCTGCCTTCAACGAGAGGAAGAGTCTTTGCTCGATCCCTGGATGCTGACTGGTGCTTCAGATTCTCAAGAACAGCTTCTTAGCTCTACTTCTTGTTGTGCATCTTTGCCACTTGCATGCATCTGAATCCTCTTTCTCTGTCCTAACCGGTATGTTGCTTCGTCCTTATCTTTGCCATTTTCCATTTTGTAAGAATCAAATAAAGACTCTCCAACTGAACATCCTTATTTACCTGGATCAAATATGTGCGCACTTGACAAGTAGATCTGATGGATTCTATGCGAAATGAAGGGTTAAATGACCTGAATGTAGGTGGGTGGACTTAACTGTGAGATGCAATAAACTTCTCGAAGAGAGACCAAGAAATAGAGAGAGAAGGGGCGAGAAGAGAGAGGGGGGGAGATCAACAACAGTGGGTTGCAGCCCGTCGAAAGGGCCGAGCTACGCCAGAAATCTCCATTCCGAAAACTAGACAAGATTTTTTTAGCTCTATTTCTCACGAATTTGGGATTTTTGTTTTAAAAGTTAATATCCGGATCTATTTTGGATTTTGCTTTGCGGCAACGATTTGGTCAAAATCCAACGATATTTTGATTCCCCACATTACCTTCTTGAGAAGGTAATCCGCAATTGTCCAGTCGTCTTTGAGTTGATCGGGTATTTCTTGTCTCAAAAAAAGCAAATTATTCTTGGGTCTGTTGAATATTAATATGCAGTTTGGCTTTCCTGCTTTAGTACTTGTGGATGCTATTATTTGCTTGAGAATAATGCTATGTGCATTAGGAAAATATACACAAGATTGGTAGGTTATATAATCGGGTGTGCTCTCTTTGCCTGCAGGTTGATAATCAAAACGACAAGATGCCGCGAGTTAAAGACATAGCCTGGAAATTCGTGACTAGACTGGAGGGCGAGAAATGGTGTTGTCCTTAGTGCGAGACTGAATACTCTGGAAAAGTTACAAGAGTGAAAAGTCACTTTCTTAAACATCCAAACAAAGGCATTTCTCCTTGCAAAAAAGTGCCGGAGCACATAAGCATGCTAATGGATTGGTTACACAATCAGGTGTCTTTAGTGCTTGTGGTAGCTACATTATTTGCCTGAGAATAATGCTATGCGTGCTAAGAAGATTTATAAAAGATGGGGATAATATATGATGGGGAGCGCCCTATTTGCTTGCAGGATCGTAACAAAGAGGATATAGCCTGGAAATTCGTCGAGAGACTGGAGGATAACAAGTGGCGTTGTCATCACTGCACGGAAGAATTCTCTGGAGACCTTACAGGAGTGAAAGGTCACTTGCTTGAAGTCCCAAATGAAGGGATTTCCATTTGCACACAAGTGCCGGAACACGTAAGAACGCTAATGCGGTCGTTACTCGATGAGGTGGCTGAAGAACAGAGCAGAGAAGCCCACGGTCAATCCTCCGTGGAGCCAAAGTCACGTGACATGCCGACTCATTCTCAGCAAGCTGGGGTGGGTGAAGAAGAGATCAGAGGAGCCAACTGTCAACTTTCCACGGAACCAGAGTCACGTGACATGCCGCCTCCAGCTGGTCTTTTCTCCCCACAAAGCTTGGAATTCGTGGAACACCTACTCCAAACGCCAGAGGGGGAGACTTTAGCAACATCGTCACTGGCACAAAATAGCCATGGTATGTTCACGTGAAGTTTCTATACATTGGTCTAGGCGGGGAGAAAAAAAATATCTATTATATTTTTCAACGCAAACGCGTCGGGTTTTTTTAACCAAAGTGATGACTTTAAAATATCTCCGATGAACATGCTTTTCCCACGCAACTTTTCAAATGTGAAGAGAGTTAATGATCTATTCCTTAATAACAATACATCCAATGTGTTGCACGTGTCCTCTGGATCCACTGATCCAGTAAACTAACTACAGTAAGCATTCTTCTGTGTTCCAATCAACCATATCCTAACTTTGATGAACAACACACAGGTGAAAGTACGGAAGAAGGACCGAATCCTCTCAGTTTGCTCTGTCAACGACAATGTTCCATTCAATCTCAAATACAAATGAATGACCAGCAGACTCCAACAGGGGCATCATCATTCCAGTATGATCAACTACCTGCTGGAGATAATTCAAATTGCTTGCAGGATTGCAATCGGCACTCTCAATTGCAAACTCCAATGGACATAGATCCCTCAATTGCATCACAGCACACAATCGACTCTCGAGTTTTTGAGGCAATAATGGTTGATTCACAAGTTCCAGAGGCGGCAACAAATACAACAGGCCCATTGTCATCACAAGGTGTGTTTGGATTAATCTTCATTGTTACTATGGATCCGCTAGATTCTTAAATATCCCCAAATTATTTTATAGAAATCTAACATATGATTTTTATAAATTAGACATGAATAGGGGTTCTCCAGTCATGGACGTACGGAGCATCTATGCCAACGATAACGAGATAAGAAACCTGAAAAGAAAAGTGCGAGAACTCGACGACAAAGAAGCTGTCATAAAGGAGCAGATGGAGATAGAGTCTGCTGCTTCCTCAGTTAGGAAGAAGCCGAGGATATTGGTTGAGAGATGGCTGAAAGAGACAGAAAGAGCAAGAAATGATTTCCAAATGATTGGCCCAGCCCATGCGGAAACTTTGCCACCAAAGGAACAGGTGGAGACATTGACGAGAGAAGTGGAAGAACTCTTAGGAAAAACGCTTCCAGAAACCCTGCTTATAGAAGATAGAGATGCCAAAGGAGTCAAACTTTTAAAACAAAAGTTAACAGGTGAAGCGATTCATAGGAACATTGAGTTGATTTGGTACTATCTTACGAAGAATCATATATGCAAATTGGGTATTTATGGAATGGGTGGTGTTGGAAAGACAACTATTATGAAGTGCATAAATAATAGACTTCTCGAATATGCAACCTTCAATGTTGTGCTTTTTATCACTGTGTCCAAAGATTTAAGCATTTATAAGTTGCAGAGTGATATTGCAGAGTCATTAAATTTGGACATTATGAAAAATGATGATGAGAATAAACGAGCAGCGATGCTGTCGGAGCATTTAGAAAGAAAGAAGAATTGTTTATTGATTCTTGATGATCTGTGGGAATATCTTGATCTTGAAGAGGTGGGAATCCCTATTAGCACACATGGATTTAAGTTCGTCTTAACCACTCGATCATTTGATGTGTGCTGCCAGATGCAATGTCAAAAAAAGATAAAAATCGAGCCTCTATCTCAAGAAGAAGCCAAGAGTTTGTTTTTGGATAAACTTGCACCCGAAATGCCACTTAATTTGGAAATTGAAGCAATTGTAGAGTTCATTGTTAAAGAATGTGCAGGCTTGCCGATGGGAGTAATCGTGATGGTAACAAGCATGCGAGGAGTGACCGATGCATTTCAATGGAGGGATTTCTTGACAAAATTGAAAGAATCAAGTATGGGGCAAACAAGTTTGGAGAAGAAGTTGTTAATGAATCTAAAAGTCAGTTATGATCGCCTTGATAATCCCAATATCCAACAATGTTTCTTATCTTGTGCACTTTATCCAGAAGATGAATTGATTGATGAGTCCGAGTTGATAGAATTCTTTATTGACCAAGGATTGATTGATGAATTGAATACCAAGAAGGAACAATGTGATAGAGGCCTCAGCATACTAAACCAATTGAAAAATGCTTGCCTATTGGAAAATCATTGTGGCATGACAAAGATGCACGATTTGCTTAGAGACATGGGATTGCACATCATGAGTGCGACTTCGATTGTAAAAGCGGAAAAGGGGTTGAAGAGGATTCCACTTGAGGAATATTGGACGGATGCTTTGGAGAAGGTGTCTCTAATGAGAAATAACATTAGTGAATTTCCGTTGAACTTGTCACCAAATTGCCCTAAGCTATCAACTCTTCTATTGGATTATAGCTTGTCGCGTGATGCGGTCATCCCTGATTCTTTCTTCAAAAATTTATTGGGGCTAAAGGTTCTAAACTTGAGTGGATCCCATCTAACCAAACTCCCAAATTCCATCTCAGACTTGGTAAACTTGAGAGCACTATTGCTTAAAAGGTGTCAAAAATTGCGCCGTATTCCTTATTTAGAGAAGCTGACATCGTTAAGAAAGTTGGACGCTTATAACTGTGAGAGTCTTGAAGCGCTCGAGGGTCTGGAAAAGTTGGTGAATGTGAGATACCTTGACCTTGTTGGAACACGTATTGAGAGATTGCCCAAAGGAACGTTGGACCATTTATTAAACTTGCAACATCTTCTATGTTCGGCGGTAAATGAAGAAGACATTACAAAATTAGGGGCATTGGAGATATTTGAATGCTGCTTTAAAAATGTGGATGATTTCAACAAGATTGTGAGGGCTATTGAGCAGAGTAATAACCCTCGCTCTTACAGCCTCATGGATCTAGGAAAATCGAAGTTTTTTGCAAAAGTAAGCGATGATACTCGAATTGGGAATTTGGGGAATTTGGGGAGGATAGTCGACATTAGGTACTGGGGTCATGCCACTGTGAGCGTGGGAGGCGAATGCACCGGCATTTTTATTTTGATTCCCCGAGATGTGCAAGCATTGATGATGAGGATGGAAAAATGCAACGGTACAACAAATTTGTCTAGCATAGGTCCGCTTAAAGACCTCGAAGAGCTAGACATAGGAAGATGGGAAAACATAGGGGTGCTCTGTGGAGAACAAGATGAAGAAGTAATCAACATCCATGACTCCCTCGCCCGAACCCCTATTTCTCTCCTCTTCCCGAGCCTTAGGGTTTTGAAAATAGAGGGATGTTCGAAACTGAAGTATCTCTTTGGGCATGGATCTAAATCTAACCTTCCGCATCTACAAAATATTAAAATATCTAATTGTGAGGAAATGGTGGGGATAATAGCAGCAGTTACATCCCCACCACCACATCCGCTCCCATTTTTCCCTAGTCTCGAAGAGATTTTGGTTTATTCCTGTGGTAAAATGAAGAGAGCAGTGGAATCTGAGTGGATGCACCACTTCCCTACTCTGAAAAGAATCGAAGTAAGCAATTGCAAGAAGATGGAGGAGATAATCGGAGGTCCTCCACCATACTTGCCACTTGAAGGGATTTCTCTCCAATCTCTTCGGGTAGAATTTTGTGTTAACATGAGAAAGCTGTTTCCGCATGAGTGGCTGCTCCATCTTCGAAATCTTCAAGGTATCCAGGTCCTATTCTGCAGAGGAATGGTGGAGATGATAAGCGGAGCGGGACAAGGCCAAGAAGGGAGCATAACGACTCCTGTAAACAACACCCCTTCATCCTTCCAGCCTTCTTCAATTTCTCTCCCAAAGCTGGAGCAGTTGGAGCTACTCAATCTACCCCAGTTGAAGAGCATATGCGAAGTCCCAATAAGCTGCGATTCCATGAAAGGATTGAGAGTGAACGGATGCCCAGAACTGAAGAGGATTCCTTTGCAACTGCGATTGTGTGAAATTGAGGAGCTTCCGCATATTCGGATGGAAGATGAGGAAAAGTGGAAGACGCTGATGTGGGATCATCCCGATGCTCAGGCTATTCTTCAACCTTATCTCCGAAATGGGGAACACATTAATAGAGGAAGTCCTTTATTCCAGGAGGCACGTCGTTCTTCAAATGCTATAGGTTAATGAGTTTAATTGATATTCAATTGCTTCACTTCTTAAAAGTCTTTACAAAGATGTAGCTTTTCTGTCTATATAGTCATGCAGCTCTAATAGTGGCCTTTTGCAGAACTGTGCACCAAGGGAAAGGGTCTCCTGCGACTCTTCTCTTGAAGAAAGCCCTGCTGTTCGACCTTGCTTTACTCAGGTTGCCATATGAATTTGACTTTTTTTGTGTGGCCATGCTTTGTCAATTTTGAATGCGATCGCATGTTTCATTGACTACTGGAAATGAGTCAATCTGATCGATATTTCAGGTTAGTCAAAAAGCAACGGATCTGAAGATTTGGGAAGCCAAGGGAATAGCAAAGTCTGTTTCCTATCTTGTCTTATAACTGAAAGGACAATTTATTATTATGGATTGATCTTCTTGGGATATTAGCCTTCTAAGAAAAGAGAGAATTTTGTGCAGAACTACCTTTAATCTGTTTTTGTTTAGAAAGGATTTCAAATATGATATTGCTTTAACTTGTCGATCGAAAATATTGTGTCAAATATGCTGCTTTGCTCTGTTGGATCAGAGCAACATGACCCCGATTAAACTTCTTTCGACATTAAACTATCGGGTATAGAGTACTTGATCTACTTAGTAGTTGTATCATATCTGGAAACATAGGCCGGGATTTTTTTCTTTTCACCCTTTGTCATACTTTGAGTTAGAAATGTAAAAAGACGAAGAAGAAAGAATTGCACAGCTATCACCCCTCTTTAAATGCCTCGAAGTTGTGGATAGATGGAGAACCCTACAGCTTCAGCTCAAGTTACTAAAAATCAGAGCAGCAACCACTAGCAGGTCAATGGAAAAAAGGCCGGCTTATAGGACATGGCACTCTTGAAAGTGTTTACATTGCAAGCAACCAGTAAGTTAGCTCTGGGAATCTTAGACATGTTCCATTTTTTTAGATATCCAGTCAGCCAAACTTTGACATATTAAGTGACAGAAAAACCAGATCTCTATGTGCATGGAAGGAGTTTGAGCTATCGCCTAATGATCCAAATTTAGCTGAGTGCATCAAGCAGTTAAAGCAGGTAATGTTTTTGTTATGCTCTGGGATCCAATCTATCCTCTCATCTGATCTAAATATGCTGGGAGGAAACTTTCTTTCATCATTTCCAGGTAATTGATTGCTTTGTTACTACAGGAAATTCAGGTACTTAGCCAGCATAGACATCCGAACATTCTGCAGTATTATGTCAGGGAATTTGTGAGTCAAATTTCCACAGCATCTATGTGTCCCAGCTCAATGGGTTTTCATTATTTGACTCACCAAAATCTCAACATATTCATACATACTCAGGTTGAGGATTGGCTTTACACATATCTAGAATATGCACATCACGATTCGATAGCCAAGTATATCCAGGAGCATCTTGGGACCCTAACAGAATCGGTTGTCCACACTTTACCCGCTATATTGTGGCTGGATTGGCTTCCCTGCATGTTAACAACTCCATACATGGGTAATTCTAAACCATTGATCAAGCATCATGAGATGACTTGCATATTGGATTAGGATGATTGGACCTTCTTCTTTGTGCCTACAGACCTGTTAAAACTATTTGGCTTGTGCAGGGATTTAAAGGGAGCTAATTTATTTGTGGATGCATTTGGGATATTCAAACTTGCTGACTTTGGGATTGCCAAACATGTGAGTTTTTTCCTCTTCATTGCAAGACTAGTCAATGCATGTAGAAATTCCTTGCTGATCTGTGGTGCATTCGAATGTGAAGTCAGGGACCCAGGGTGACTGCGTACTTCTCGTTATTGGTTGGTGGCATTTCATATGTGCATAAATCTATCATAGATGGATGAAATGTTTTTAAGTAATTTTCTTCACTTTTTTTCCCATTGTTTCGGGTAAAGTTACCATGTTGCATAAATGGGAAAAGATTTCTTGCTGTAATAGATGCCGAAACCTAATGAGAGTTCTTTCCCTTTCTATTGGTTTCTAAAAAGTTCCTAAGAGCGGTAGTGAATAGAACGCAATACCTTTGGCAAAAGGTTGTGGTGTTGTTTTTGCTGCTCCTCTGCATTCCAAAATAAGGATAGAAATTAGTCAGAGTAAGTAAGGGCCTCCTTCCTAACATGGGGTAAATAAAAGTGTATTGATCCATAGAATGGAATTCTGGACAGTAGCCAAGGTGTTGTTGCTCTCTTCTTGAGTTCTCAAGCATTTGCTGAGGCCATGTTGTTGATTGCTTCATGGTCCTTTTTCTCAGTAATGAGCTAACATAAGTTGAAAGTGGTTGATTCAGTTATCGATCTGATGTATCTATGTCTATAAAGATGTTGCTATTTTATCCAGTGTTCCATGAACACACCAAGTAGTCTTCAGCTTTACTAATGCCGTACCATTTCTTAGCTAACCGGACAAGCAGCTTACCGCTCTTTGAAGGGAAGTCTAAACTGGATGGCTCTAGAGGTACTCTGCTTTTGTTAATGTTAATGCGGCATTCTTTTTTAGTCGTGGTGGAATGATGGAATAATATATATTGCAACTCATACAATCCTTGATGGTGAATAATTACAGCACGGATCTCGATGATACTGCCGACATGTGGAGTTTGGGATGTACTATTACCAAAATGATTACTGGGAAACCTTCTTGGACTATGAGTGGGTAAGTACGCTGCACTGTTTTTTTTCATTTTCTCTCTGTCCTTCCAGGTAATACGCTTCTAAGCAAATCTGTGTCGTCATTTTCTGTTGGAAGTTCGGGCCATGCGCATTACCATTTGGTGTGTGATCTGTGTCATGAGTTTCTGTTTAAGGTTGAATCATTAATGCAGGCTCAAGCTATATTTAAGGTGATGCAAAGTTCTCCAGCAATACCTGAGACGTTATCTGCCGAGGGAAAGGATTTCCTACAGTGCTGCTTTCGAAGATAACCTGCGGAGAGGCCTTCTGCTGCTATGCTACTTGAGCATGCTTTCCTGCAAATTTGAAGTTGCAAATGACTGACTTATTTCAAGTGTTGTACGTTGTCGCAAAAGGGATGTTGTCCTGTAAAGTTCCATATTTACTAAACCAAAAGGATCACACGGTCCATAGATGTGATGGAAGTACTTGTATATTGACAAAATAAGGCACATGCTTCTCTTGCATGGTCTGACTGGCGGCATACTGATCTAGGCAATTTGATAGTGTTGCTTAATCTAAACCTTTTACTGCAGAGTGCATTCTTACCAGAAACATTTTGTATGAAGTATATTTATTCATCAAAATTGAATGGTATTGATTTGGCTCCAAATAAGCAACAGATCAGCGAAACACAAGCAAGAAAAACCAGAAAAGAAACAAGAAAAAGAAAACCGAAGCGATAGTGCATCAGAACTCCTAAACTCATTTTGAAAGCAAAAACTTTGTCGTTTTGGTGGGAGGAACATTGGCAAGTTTGGCAAACCTGCAATGTCTTAGGATTGCGGTAGTGAAGGGAGAAGTATCTAATATGGGCATTGGAGGCTCTTGGTTCTTCCCTTCAACAATGTCGTTGATCTCAATAAATACATGAAATTTCTCCAACAATGGCCCTCATCATTGTCACCAAATTCCAGTGAATCAAGAAAAGCCATTGTGGTCTGCTTGCAAATGTAAATGATCATGATGATCCAAGATTTGCAGCTTCCGAGAGGAGAATTCACGTCGATTGTTGCGATTATGCTCTTGTCAGGGCAGCAGGGGAAAGTCTTTCCCCTGATGATTTTGCTCCCAAGTGATGCTGCAAGTTTGCCGTATTTTCCCCTTAGGGTTGTTTGTCATTTTGTGGGACATTTTTAGAATAATTTTGCATCCTGTGTCTATAAAATGCAAATAGCCGATGAAATCTATTGAAAACATCTCAAGCTATTCGTTTACGAGATTTTAATGGACCTCATATTTATATAATTTACCTTCCCTTGTTTGTTCAAATTTTTAGGTTTACTTGTTCAAATTTTTAGGTTGAACTTTCACTTATGTGAAAATGGCAATTTCTGCATGAAATGCAAAGTAAACATACTTCCTTTTTACTATTATTTTTTCTATAATCAAAGTGATTCATCTATCCTAATGCATATCGGAAATATATGATATGAATGATATAAAGTGTAACAGAAAAAGAAACTCCTCGAAATTTTGCAAAGTCGGAGGCGCCGCTTAGGCCGAGCGATATCTCTCGGTTGCATTGGATTCTCTCTTTGATTTCATTTTCTTTTGTTCTTTTCCTCATTTTTCAACCAACATCCTAACCATAAGGCGCCTTTTGTCTTTTGCCCTTATCTGTCCTCCTTTTCTTTCGTACAACTCGTTCTTCTTTTGCTGCTTTTTGGTTTATTTTTTTCTTGGTGTCCTTTGCCCAAACCCTTAATGAAGACAACTAATTGGTGTTTAGTTTTCCAAAGTGTAGCATTATTGAGCACCATCATCGACCATCAAGTTCGCTAAACTCAGTCATCAATTAACTACCTGTTCTTGTTTAAACAGGAGCTGCACCAACGTGTCAAGAAAAAGATAAACAAAAACTCAGGCAAGAACTCATTAGTTTTCAAGATTCGGTCATAAAATGTCGTGCTGAAAGTGGCCTCCTTTCGGCCAACCAGAAGAAGGGAACGGAAAGGACTTCAGACTGCGGGCCGCATCCAAAACTCTCATAAGAATTCCCATTTAAATTCTTCTAGGGAAATTCAGAGTTGTGTTGCGTAATAGATTGGATCTTATTAAAAAGGAATCACGAGAATGTGAGGTTACAAATGGATTTTATAATGGGTTAAATTATCAGTGGATTTGATTGTTAATTTTTATGAAGATGCGACTAAAACCTTTGAACTCGTAACAATAATTTAACTTAAAAGTTATTGAGTTATTGCAGTCTTTAAATCATTATCGTGATAATTTTTTTTATTCTTTTTGATTTAAAGATCCAAAATACATATGAAACCGGTCTCATGATTGGGAAAACACGAATTTAGCATATTATACATTGCTCCTAATTAATTTTATGCGCATGCCAAATAACAAGTACATGTACAAGTTCAGGTAAATAGGTCTTTAGCAAACTGACAATGCATAAATTGAGAGAGAATATGAAGTGATCTTTGCACTTTTGAACTCTGTTAGTGTACATTCTAGTAGTTTTCCCTTAATGATTTTCAACTTTCGCTGAAATGTTGCACATTCAATTGGGGGAGAATATGATCGATAGTCCTAATTAGCCAAGTCACAAAACCAATCATATATTTAAATAGTTCAGAAATCTTGCTGTTCATTCTAATTAATAATCGCATCAAAGAATTTTTCCCTAAACCTTTATATTCAGTCATAGTTACTACTTTTCAGTTCACTCTTTGAAAGATTCCGATGATCTCTTTAAATAAATTAAAATAAAATTCAGGGTTAGTGGTCGTAACTTTATCTATTAGGTATATAGCTTAGTGCTCATTTTGAATGAGGGCAAAAGGTCACCCCGTTTACATTCACGTGTTTGTCACATTGTGATGGGAAAATGGGAACAAAATGCAAGTTCAGAGGCACAAGATGCAACTTTCTAAATTTCCATTTTCAAATGCATTGGGTTCTCTTTTCCCCAGTCATCTCTTCTTAATCATCCCGGTGCAAGGACAGGACTTTCCCTGGACAGTGATGAACAACAAGCCATTATCATTGTACTAAAATGAATCTGTTTCCTTTGATCGTGGACGATTCTATGCTCCCGAAATCGATGGAATTTGAAGGGGAATCTCTTCCGCTTCATGTATCTATCATCTTCAAGTACTCCGAGTTGCAGAGGGAGATATCCCTCTACTTCCACTTGTTTCCATCTTTCAGCTGTACGTTCTCATTCCTATGTAACATTATTTGCCAAAGCATAGTATAAAAAACAAAACGATGCACAATTAAAATTTGTTTGGAAAGTTCACACCTAGATCAAATTCGCTTCTAATTGATCAAATTCGTTCAATTAGAAGGGGATCCATAGTTAAAATGTCCTCATTCGGGATCTCTTTCTCAGGTTGTGTTTTTTTTTTTATTGATATAGATTATCACGTTTTTCGATTATCATCATATTCATGCAAAAATTGACAGCCAAATCAAATATATGCACACTCTAGACAAGTATATTTGAAGGAATTATATGCGAAACAAGTTATATCGGGTCGAATGACCTGATTGTATATGGGTGGACATAGTTATAAGACGCAATAACCTTCTATGAATTCTCTTATGGTAAACATATGCATGTGCTTTAATTTTCATTTTACTGAGAATATACATGAATAGTTGATACGGTGGTTGAGGATCGAAACGTAGCATATTGTAGAAATTTGGTTGGTTTCTAGAAGTCCTCCGCTTGAAACCGGGGGAAGAACAAATTGAAAGAAGACGAGGATGAGTAGGCAGAAAATTGACTTGCCTGAATAAAGTACAGTGGCGTAAAATAAGCATACATGGACCGTTCAACAGTATTGTTTGATCAGGATTCAAGACTTTGACCAATTCCAAGTCTCTCTCTCACACACGCATTTAAAAACATAAAGAAATTGTAACAACCCCATCTCTTGTCCCACATCGCCTAGGGAGGGATGTCTTGGTTAGCTTATAAGGCTTGGGTCCCTCTCACATGTGTAACGCGTTTTAAAACCATAAGGGAAGAGACCGTGGCTGGGATGGTGGTTCGTCCGCGCTAGGGCGGGTGACCCAAAGCGGACAATATTACACAGTGGGGCCCGGGATGTTACAGAAAAGATGGAGACTTTTCTTTCCTGCGTACTTAGGGCGTATTTGATAACGATTCTGTTCCCGAAAATAATTTTTTATCAGAAATGATTTTTTCTAATTCTATTTCGAGAACAATTTCTAAATAAAAAAAAAAAGGCACTTAGTAATTGTTCAAAATTTATATTTCCAGGATAGAAATGCATTTGATAAGATTCTTAAATTTTTTTGTTTCTTTTAATTTTTTTAATGATTTTATTATATTATTTTTCTTTTTCTTTTCTTCTTCCTCCTTGATAGCCGGTTGCCGACCGCCACCCCTATAACTAAATCCACCCAATTTTTACCAAAAAGATAAAGTTACCCTCTATCATTCAATTATTGGTGATCCCAACTTATCTACTTTCCTCTTTTTTAAAATTTTCTATATATCTACTTACCATAATTAATAATCTTATATATTTAGCTTTTGTCTATTGTAGATTTTCCAGGTATATTAAAGGCACTATGTTTTATTTATTTATTTATTTATTTATTTATTTATTGAGATATTATTACCATATAAATTTGTTTTGTTGAAAAGAGAAATTTTACAAAATTCTAGTTCTTTTTCACGTTGTTCATCATATTTATGTCATGAGTTATGCTGAGGAGGATACAAATTCGATTACTTGTTTATGCATACAAAAATTGTGAAGAGCTTTTTTTTTTAAATCTTATAAATGATAACATCATTTTATTAAATTTAACCTGCGTAGACATTATTGTTTCTTTCATGAGTCATAATTAGTCATTCCATCTTTACTTAGTGGCTTTTCGTATATATAGTTTATTTACACATAATTTGTGGTAAAATCTCTTTAAAAGAATATTACTTCACTGATACTTATGAACGTGACTCTCCATTTATTTACCAAATTATTCATAAGAAATTAATCATATGATGACTAAATAATTTGATGCAGGGTTGACACTTGATCCGTTGTATGGGGACCACTTAATATAGCTTTGACTCTCTCTCTCTCTCTCTCTCTCTCTTATTTTTCGTTTGTGAAATTTATCCTTATTAAAATATAATTCACTTAAAACTTTTGTTGCAATGAGGGCAGTGCTTCTGACAAATGCTTCAACATCAAATATGAAATAATTGTTCTCATTCTGTTTTATATTGAAATACGGATATCCTAACTCATAAGATGCGGATTGGCTTCCTTATTGATGAACGGGTTTAGCAATGGTGGATGCTGCTATTTGCTTGAGAGTAATGCTATACATTAACCCCAAAGAAGATATACAAAAAAATTATATAATATAGGATGGAGCACGCAATCTTTACTTGTAAATTGATAACCAGAAGACGTGATATAAAGATAATATCTGGACATACGTAAAGAGACTAGAGGACGATATTACATTGTGGTCACTGCAAGAAAGAATCCAATAAAACATTAGCAGAATCTACCACCGGTGTTACTCAACAAGGAGGCTGAAGAAGGGAGCAAGAGGACGACCATTAGGTAAAATGTCCCTCAAGCTGCTCCTTTGTCACCGACTAGTCTCGAATTGGTGGTATGGTTATTACCACGACAAGAGCGGTTAACATCGCAAACTTCACTATCTAGGGATTAAGTTAAAATATTGTGTTTGGCACTTATGGTGTTCTTATACTTAATAATAAATACATTACTTATTTTATCAACTAATCTACCCGAACAATATGCTAATATTAGTTTATATAATCTGTTTTTTTGGCTATAACTTGGAATAAGAGACAATAACAGTATAAATTCATCACATAAATCTTTTTGTTTAATTTTTTTTTCATTTATTGGTTATTCTTTTAGCAATTACTGAATAACATCATTCAAACCATGTAGTGCCATATCTTTTTTTTTTTTTTTTCCGATTAGTTTAAGCCAATGTGCATATTAACAAACATGATTTCACCGCAAAACAAGTAAACATGTATTTGAATAAATTGAAAAAAAAATGATAGAAAAATTGCTCTTCTATTAACAACATTTACCAGGTAATACAAATTAAAAATAAGTACTAATTTTTTTAATGTGTATTAAACATTTTAAATACCATATCATTTCATTTAACACATAAAATGCATAAACATTTAGAGAAGAAGGAATATAAGAAAACCCCTAAACAAAAGAGCATCTCTATCCTTCATATGATAGAAAGTAAACATCAAATTTTAGATAGTCCTACTGTAAATACTTATATTGCAAGAACATTCATAAAAATAGACCATAATGAAAGACTAAACAATAATACAACGATTGATTTATATGAAGTGTCAGTATAACATTATGCAAAAATTTTATACATGTTATGTGGGCTCATATCAAATAAATGGAATTTGAAGAAGTAAATTTCTGAATCTGTGCAACCTACGGGTCTTTATTTACTACACATTCTACAAAAATATGCAGTCATAAGCTACAATCTAATGGAATCACCTACCAATATACAAAGTTCTATTCACATCATAGGAAATGTTTTCTAGCAATCCGATGGCCTGGAATATTTTGGGGGCAGAGATGGACACCTCTCATTCATATGAGGGTATAGGTCCATTGTATTGTATCCTGGCAGCTCCATTCGATACCTACCTTGTATTTGACAAAATGGAAGCTCGACGTCGTCCCCATCATTGCACCACTTCGGCAAGCGGCTTGAATTATTCTCGAAGAACTTTAGTGAGTAAGCATCTTTTATCTGCATAGAAGGGCAAACTAGATTATAGTTCTCTCAATCTTTGAAGAAAGCAACATCCATCTCTAGATAGTAAGTTCAAGCAATTAGTGTCAGAAAGATAACCCAACTAGGGTCAATCAGATTGCACTTACAGTGAACTCTGTAACTTGAATGGAGCTAGAAATTGGATCAAAGAGTCCTGCTGCTTTGTACATTTCAAGAACAAATGCTACACACAAGGCAGACTTCCCATCGCTGTATACCCAATCGTCTTGCTCTGGAATTGTCAGCAGTTCAGCAAAAGATGAGCCCCTCATTTCAGTTTCCACTAATAGATCAGGAAGATCCAAGCCCCGTATGCAACCCAATCGTAAGGTGGCCATTAAGTAAAGTAAGCATAATTACAACCATATAATATGGTTTAACTAAATGTCATTCCAGAGACATTAGATTCTAGTTACACCTCAGTGTGCAAAACAAAATGCATAAAATCACACAGACAATTGCCAATTGAATGGGATGGTACCTCTGTTCCTAGTCGCTTGTTGAGTGCTTCATTCCACATGTTCGCAGCATAGGCTGGTTGCATTTGGTTCCATACCGTCATAACAGAAGCAACCTCCAATAATACAATGCTTTCTATAAAACAAGTGAACCATACTCCCATCATGCAAATAAAGCACCCCACATGGCAAGCATATTACATGCATCGTCAGTCGGGCTGATAGCAACTCTTAAGAAAAGACGAATGAAGTCTACTATTTTGCTGCCTTAGTATCATATAGAAGGCCATAAAAAAATGAATATTTGTCAAACCAAGTGTCAGATTCTATTCCATAATGTTAGCATTTAATAGAGTCACATGCTAATCTGCTATTTGGCAAGATCACTGTTCAGGTTTTAGCCTTTTGTTTTGCTCAGTTGAATTCATTCAAAATCATGGTGTGATTGTCTGATTCCAACTAGACCTTGTTGTTAGCATCTAACACATGGCATCATTATATTTCAGGCCTATCAAAGTACGGGTAAATTGCTGTTCAGCAGTCAGCTTAAGAAGCAGAAACTATTTTGTATCCAGCATCTAAGAATCTCAAGGCATCTACAGATATACCTTGGAAGTAACACAAGGCCTTAGTGTTAGAAAAATTGTCTTAAGACAAACTCAATGCACCCACAAAAAAAATTATAAACACATATGCACATGTACAATCTCTGTACCACATGAGCATCCAATGGCGGTGGATAATTTGCATTGATAGTGTCTATCCAGCTAAAAAGCATGTTGTGATAACCATATGGTTTCCCATTCATACTCTCTGCATACTCCCATGCAGCAGTCTCATTAAATTTGGCTCGCATATCAGGATGCAGTGGAAGCAATGCAATGTGGGGATTTGAGTCATCTTTGTTAAGCTCAAACTCCCACCATTCATCCCATGGTAGCACAGCAATGACATCTTCTCCCTGGAATGATAAGAACAAAACAATAATTGCATTATGTCCTACACTATGTTGGACTTCTGCAGCACCTGAATCCTTTACCAACACAAAGGAACAGAGCATGTAGCAACAACCCAAATGTGACCTTAAATTTGTTAATCAAGGTCTGCCTCAAGTAAAGGACATCATTTCATCAAATTCTAACCATAATCATCACCAGTAAGTTGTCGTGTCATGTGTAAAGATGGTCTTGAAGTTCAGTAGAAAAAGTTCAGACACACTGTATTTGCTATGTTATAAATATGATGATGCTACAATAGAGTTTCTAGTAGGAGACTAAATAGGATCTGCTCCAGCTCAACATGAACCTGAAGCAGCATGTCATCATTTACTTACTCATCCTCTCTTACAATCAAAAGTTTCAATGGGAGCACAAAAAAGGAAAGACCTGTCTTATTAGAGAACATAAGATGAGCGAGGAGATTTAAGGACATAGGGGTGTGACTAAAGCACACTTAATATGCAAAATGGAACAGTCTCAATGGGAACCATATTTGTGAGAGAAGAAGTCCATGATTCGACAAAAGTTACATTTATAAAGTAATTGCACAGGAATACAATGCCCCAAAAACCTAAGAGTTCACAAAATGTTACAGAAACACCGCAGGGAGCCTACTTGTCCTTCTCAATATGTACAAGACTACCCTTTGAAAATCAGAAGACATTAAAGCAGTGTTGTATGAGTCTTTAATAATGAATGACAGATAAGCACGGGGAATTAAGGAGGAGGTGGAGAAATAATAACTCAAACAACTGGTGGGGGTGTTTGAGATGTTTGAATGTTTGTCCGTTGGATATCCCCACATAGGAACAATGGCGACAGTTATTGTGAAAAACTGGCATACTTACAGCCATATTAATACCGTGTCTATGCAATTGGTTTAAAATTTTACTTCAAAATTACAATTGCAGAGACAGCAGCAGGCAGAAAGATTGGGTGAAATTTCGAACATCGAAAGCAATCCGTCAATGTATGAAAAGAAAAGAACAAAGAGGAATAGATAAAATGCTTAAAAACAATCGCAAAGTAATCCTTTTCCTCAAAAGGCTTTTTCTCCACTAGTCAATATAAAAATTAGCCCTTCAAATTGAAAAAGAAATACACTTATATGCATAACCAACCCATATCTGTTTCCAAATTACCTGATCATTATCATGTCCAGATTCACCAACCCAAAGCTTTCCTTCAGAATCCCTTAAGCACACAGCTGTGTGACCAGCATATGCGCCACTGACCCATTTCTCTAGAGTCTCAAAACCACCCCACCTCCCACGAATTTTGGATATTGCAAGAAAGTCTCCAGAGTGGATATCATCAATGCTGATGTTTGTAACCCAAGGCTGGGGACGTTGCTCAAATGAAGCTCCCATATGCTTATTGAGAAAACCAATGTTAGATTTCTCCCCCCACCCTGTATTTGAAAACAAGGGAAACACATCCCACAGTGCTTGAAGGGTCCCTAGCATCCCAGCTTGCATCAGAAAGATTGACACTCCTCTGCTTTTCACCTGTAATTGAAATAATGGAAAATCCAAGTGTAACAACTCACCAATATGCACATGCAAGAGCAGAAGAGAAAAAAAGATAATTGCAGCTTACATATTCAAACTCAGCTTTTCCTTCCCACTCTTTGAACTCGAATGTGTGCTCACGAGATAAAAAATAGTAGTCCCATGTCACGCGGTATGGGGTTGCAAAGACATAAATATCCATACATGTCCAGCTATGGGCTTTGTTGACCTGGATGAGCAATCCAAACTCATGGTTACAAGCCGGATACCTAGAGCTAGTCGTTAGTTTCCATTTTTAGCAGAAACATATGCAAAAACAAGAACTATCAACATGAGGCAGTACCCACCTAGACTGGAATTGCCTCCATAAGATAAATTGATTTTACATCAAACGAAACAACCTAACTTGTATGAGCAACCAAATCACTAAGTCCTTCTTCCACCACTTAAAACCTAGACATAAAAAACTGAAAGGACCAACCATGGCACCACCAATTCGTGGAGCTTAATCAAGTACAAACAAGCAGATGAAAGGAGAAGAAAAGAAACCGCAGCAAGTGGCGAAATCCACTAGAAACATATTGAAGCAAGGCACTTCAGTTGATAAGAAATCGACCATAAGTAGATAGAAACTTAATCCAGTTCGGTACTTTGAATCCATTAGAAAAAATAAACCTCAAGCTCAAACTAAGTACCGAAGTTACCAAGAATTAATCAGAAACTGCCAAAAGTTGGCAAACGATGGCCATTAGACCCCATCAACAAAACGCTACAACCTCACGTCTCCCCTAATTATCACAAAACCGAACAGCAGCGAATTGAATTAAGCAGCGACAGTAGACCAGAAAATCTCAAAAGCTCGTGAACAGTGACCATCTCTCCACATTACCAAACCGCCACAGGCTCAAACCTCCCAAAATCTTCCAGAATCGCACTCAAACACAACGATTTCCATTCCGTCCTCCACACTCACTGAACAAAAACCAAGACTTAGAATCATCATTCCATTCCATTGCTTTCCCCATCATTTCCCGATTCCATTCCATTCCACCGTACAAAACCCAACATAATAGTCCAACAGAAAACCTCTCGGCATCAGTGACCACAAGCTCAAAACACCCAAAAAAAAAAAAAAAAAAATCCAGAATGGCACTCGAGACCAAACAGAGACCAAGCCAAAGCGACGCAATGAAGCTAAAGGACGGACCTTGATGTGAAGCGTGCCTCCCCCGAACTCGCTGCCGGTCTCGTTGGGGAACTCCAACCAAGCGGTGTTCTCATAGAAGCAAGCTCCTTTCCACGCCAGAGAGCCGTTGGAGGGAGAGGCCGCGCCGACGAAGGTGGGCAACAGGTCCAGGGGACGGCGAAGGGCGTTGAGGATGGGCCAGGACAGCTGCCTCGGCAGCAGGGGGAGTACGTCCTCCGGGTGGAACGGGAGCTTCACGGCTCGAGAGCGGGGATCGAGCAGAGAGAAGAGCGCGAAGAGGAAGAGGAGAAGCAGCAGAAATGGCGGACGAGAAGCCATTGAAATGGGAGGGAGGGAGAGTCGGCCTCGCAGTGAAGTCCCCCTGGGCCGCGTATCGTGCTATCAAAAGGTGATATGTAGGCAGAGGCAAGAGGAGTAAATAAATTTTAGTAATTACCAAGTAATGTGATCGGCCAAGTGAATGAATCGATGTCATCGGATTAAAGCATCATTGAAGCTGAAGAGATTCTGTACTTTTATATTATAAAATTAATACCATGAAAAATAATAAACTATGCAAACAGTGACCCTAATATCTAGAATTTTTTTTGAATCGCAAGAACTATACCGGCTATACAAAAAATAGGAAATATATAAAGTTGGGAATTTTCTAGTGGTGGATGGAAGGTACAAGTTAAGGTATTGGTTTTCATGTTGAGCAAAGTGTAGGATTTTTAGTGGTGACTTTTGTGGGCGGAGAGTATTTGTATTTTATATATAGGATTGAGTGTTTTGACGGTATAAAAAAGAGTTTGAAGGATTGAAATATTAGAGCGAGGATAAATTACTGTTTTTTTGGTTGTGTTTTCCCGTTTTATGCTATAAATATTGAGGAGTGAAATGAGCGGCTGTAGGGACTGGTGATTAGAGTCTCCACTGGAGGATATAATATAATCCTGTGGGAGATGCTTCGGGAACCGGATATTCCCTGGTCTGCCCTCAAATTCCTTGGGAATGTCCCATCTTCCCCTCTTCCCAACTTTCTATCAGTCATTACTGCGCGTAAATCTTTATCTCCTCTTCCGGTTACCTCCCAGAAGCTCCATCTAGCACGAAACTCCTTTTAGAGAGAGAGAGAGAGAGAGAGAGAGAGATTGATTTTTCTTTGTCACTTCCATTATTCTTCCGACTATGCTTTTGGAGCTCCCCCAATGGATCAACGGTTGAATAGAAATTGATTAACATGGAAAGCGAGATGCTAAATTCATTAAGGGTGCGTTTGGTAACATTTCTGTTCAAAAATTGTTCCGGGAACAGAAATAGAAAAAAAAACAATTTTTGCTCCGGGGAACAATTTTTGAATAGAAGAAATCGTTTGGTAAACTTGTTCTGGGAATAAAAAATGAACAGAAACACGTTTAATAAATTTGTGTTCTTTTTTTGTTTTTTTTAATTTTTTAATTTTTTTTAATTTTTTTCTTTTTCTTTTTTTCTTCTTTTGGTTGATCGCCGGCCTCGGCCATGGCTAGCGACCGGCCGCGAGGGGCGGCAGTCTTGCCCAACCACGGTGAGGCTCGCCGGCCCCGACGAGGCCGAGCCTCACCTTGGCTGGGTGAGCTCGGGCTCTCCCAGATCTGGTGAGCCCGAGCTCGCCCGGCCTTACCCCGCGTCGGTGAGGCTTGGCCTCACCGGGGGCTGGTGATGCTCCGACGAGGTCGCCAGACCTCGATAGCGTCGCCAACTCTCGACGGCCGGTCACCGGCTATGGCCGAGGCCGGCGACCGGCTAAAGAAAAAAGAAAAAGAAAAGAAGAAAAAAATAGAAGAAAAAGAGATGAGAGAGAAAATTTGTTCTTAAAAATTGTTTCAGAAACAAAAAACATGTTTTTCTTATTTTTCGTTTCTATTTCAAATGTGTTCCTAGGAACAAAAAAAAATATTTGGAACAAAAACGCAAATAAACGCGTTTATGTTTTTTTTTCCCTGGAACAAAAAAATATGATTTTTGTTCATAAATAGTAAAAAAAAAAAAAGGTTAACAAACAGGGCCTAAGTAACGGGTGGTGGCCAAAAACTATGCTTTTCCCAAGTTATTTTCCTTTTCCCTGATCGAAAGCTGCATGGTCCATGGACCACCTCAAAAGCGTCGAACAATGAGTGGCTTACATACGAGCGCCCCATGCAAAAAGCTAGAAGTCGCTGGACGGCGGACGTCATTTAGACAGCAAAATCGAACTCTCGTTTCTTCCTTTATTTTCTAGTATTCGCCGTTTTGCATGCCCGCGGGGGGCTGACGTAGAAAGAATGTGCGACACAAATTTGGACGAGAGAGTCAGTTGAGGAGTCCCTGAAAAGACCACGCAAGCACCGTCCGAGCCACACCATTCATCCTCCCCATTCCTCTCCACAAGTCTTTTCACTCCCCTGAATCGTTCCATGGCCGCTGTTTCGACTTATATACGTCGTCTCTCTCACCCCTCGGTTCTGATGGTTTCTTTGCTGCACGGCAGCCTCCATGTCTATCGCATTTCATCACAAGTTATTCCACTCCTCGGTGCTCCATGAACGAGCTCACGTCCCCAGGGGCCGCGTGTACTGCTTGGCAGCCACCACGGTCAAACCCCGGCCTGACCCGACTGGCCTTGCCGTCGAACCGCGGCTATTGACAGCTCTGGCTCCGCTGATATTGCCGACCCGCCCGATACTCGATGACCCGTCATTGAAATCCACGTAAGGCCACCGCACGTGGCTTGCCTGCGGGTGCACCGCTGTGCTCGTTGCCCTGGCCAAGTCTGTGGTTGCGTCGTGTGAGTCTCACGTGTGGGCTGAGCCCATATTGGCGGGAGCGGTCGGGTACGTTCTGGCGGACCTCGGATCGGGAGTCTACCACTGGGGCATTGACAACTACGGTGACGCCTCGACCCCGGTCTTCGGCACCCAGATAGAAACCTTCCAGGGGCACCACAAGTGGCCCTGGACGATCACCAGGCGCCAGGGGGGCAACAACCTCCATGCGCTGGCTTGCGCCGTGGTGTTCGTGGTGGGCCCGATCGACTTCATTTGCAAGGACCCAACGATGCTCGGTTTCGTGGCTGTCTGCTCAGGCTGCATCATGTTCAGCCAGCAGTTCCACTCATGGGCCCACAGCACGAAGAGCAAGCTCCCGCCGCTGGTGGTGGCACTGCGGGATCTGGGGCTGCTCGTGTCGCACTCGCAGCACGCGGCCCATCACCGGGCACCGTAGTACAACAACTACTTCATCGTGAGCGGGGTCTGGAATGAGTTCCTGGACGACCGGAAGGTGTTCGAGGCGCTGGAGATGGTGCTGTTCTTCAAGTTCGGGCTGAGGCCGCGGTCCTGGAGCGAGCCGAGTTCCAAGCGGACGGAGGATGTTGAGGGGGAGGACTTGTATCAACTTGAAGCTTGATGTGCTTCTTTCTTCATGTTGGTTTTTGGCACTTGGACATTTTGACTCTCAGTCACTGTAGTAGTCGATTGTGCAGATAGCAATTCTATCTCGTAGGGAGAAAGGTTTGGTGACAATCTGCCAAATGTGCCAAGCAATATACATTTGATTATATTTTTCATAATTATTGTACATTGAATTTGATTTATGACCCGAATTTGAATGATCATATCACCAGAAATTTCTAATGTTTGAACTTTAAGTTCGCGCGAAATGCAAAAACTGAATAATTATGTTTTTGGTTATAATCACAGACTCAGGATAAGAATTTTAAGGTAGTAAATAAGCAACAAAATTCTAGGAGTGTGCTATAGCGAAAAAGATCATCTCATGACTTTGTAATGCACCTCATTGTTCTGCACATTTCAAATTAGGAATTAGCAAAAGAAAAAAAGTGATTGGTTCTATTGGACCGGACTTGAACCGAGGTCCAGTCCTTTCCAGTCCTCGAATCTCAAAATTAAGAATCAGTCCTCACAGTTCAGTTTCCGATTCCACTTTGAAATCAGACCGGATCAGGAGCCGATCATCCCAACCTGACGCCTGCAGCTGCGGAGCCACTTGCCCTAATCGCTTGACTGAAAAGCCCCTCTCAAAGACCCCCGCCCGCCCACGCCATCCTATCGACAGCCTCTTGTAAATTTAATCAAGACGGCTCCCGGCAGAGTCGCGGAGGCGATGGCCATGGGAATCTCCACCGCACAGAACGCTCCCTTGGGGCCGTACTGTCCCTCCTCTCTCTCCTTTGTTGCGGTCCCGCTCCCGGTTCCTGCTCAGGGGGTCGCCCGGTACTCGTTTGCTCTGGGTCAGAGCAGAGACGGTTCCAAGGCCTCTGCTTTTCTTTCGATACAGTCTCTGTTATGAGAAGTTCCGTTTGGCTGTTTGTTTTCGCTGTACCTGTAGCTGATTGGATCTCTAAAAGGCCAGTGTTTGGTGTTTCTGTGCATAAAGTCCGTGTCTTTGTGTGAATGTGTGTGTTGGGCACTGGCACTTGGGTGTTTGCTGGGTTATCATCTCATAGTTGCCGTTGTTGTGCTTTCGCGGTTGCAACTTTGGCGGAAATTGTTGCTAGTTCACTCGTGCGCGCGCGCGTATTGTAGTTTTGTGGCGATTTTTGGCCTGGAAATTTTAGGATGACAGGACAGTGTGGTTCTTGCTGTGCTGTTGGATTTGAGGTTCTCGGGGCGAAGTAGATGTATGTGGGAGGAAATTGCGGATCTGCGTTCTCTTTCTCGTATCCACACTGCAAGTTGGCTTGTGCAATCTTGAGTGAAATGCTAGAGTATTCAAAGTATTTTAGGCAGGCAGGAGAACTTTTGAGGACATGCTTGGAGCAGTCATCCCAGTGGATTGGTAATTAAGTTGTTTCTTTTTTGTAACTATAACCCAGCTGCTTTGCTAGTCAAGCAAAAGAAGAAAATAAGAAAATTTTGAAGGGACCTAATAAGAGAAGGAAAATCTGGATGGCCGGTGGTAGGGATTTTTCTGCTCAAGAAAACAACACATGCATATCAGCAACACAGATCATAAATACGGAAAATATTGCTGGCTTTTGTACAGATTGGCAGTATTGGCAGTTATGTATTAATATATTTGCATTGGTGACTAGAGGCTCCGCAATCTAACTTGCCTGCGAAGTCAATGTGCTCAAACCACCCAATTGAGGACAAACTCAGGAGAAGAATGGCTCTGAGAAAGAGTGAGGAAGTATGGACCAATCTCAAAGCTCACTCTCTTTGGCAAACCAACGGTGTTCATTCATGGACCATCAGCAAACAAGTTTATATGCTATGGAGACAGCAGCATGCTTGCCAACAAGTAGCCATCATCCATCCGCGTGATCTTGGGAGACTTTGTTTGAACTCAGTGGCCAAGATCACAGACATGTGAGAGAGTCGATCATGTCGTTCTTGAGACCAGAATTGCTGAAGCAATACATGGGAAAAATAGTTGAAGAGTCCGGAAGCACATCCAGTTGCACTGGCAGGGAACGGAAAAAGTTGCGGTATGTCAATATTCTGTGGACTCTCACTGTTGCTTTGATCTGTTTGAGATGAATCAAGACATATTAGATTTTAAAATATACATGGTGTATGCACACAGTAGTCTCGTATGACTGGGGTCCACACTTGTATTGCCTCCACATGTTTCGACTGTGAGAATGAATGCATATACTGGGAGTATGCACAATCTCTTCAATAAATGAAAGAAGAGTGAATAACAAGAATATTTTGATATTCTATAGGCATTGCCCCTTATAAAAATCCTTACATTCAACATCATATGCTCTCTTCTCTTTGGTATGGAGGAAGGAGCTGAAAGAGAGAAATTCTTGGAAAACTTTCAAGAAATGGTAGAGGAAATGTGGTTCATACTAGTGAACTTGCCATTCACGTGCTACAATTGGAGCCTCTATGCAAGCTCCAGGGTCCAAGATATGTTGAAGGAACTTGTACAAGAGAAGAAGGTGAAACTAGCACAGCACGCTGCAACCCCTCATCAGGACTTAATCATGTGCTTCTTAAGTAAGCACAATGAAGAAAATGAACAAGTTGTGACTGATAAGGAAATTCTGCACATCACGCTTGTCATGATTGCTAGACATGATACCTCGTCCGTACTTATAACTTTTGTGCTGCGTCTTCTATATAAAAATCCTACTATTTATAAAGCAGTTCCTCAAGGTAAACATCCTTTAATCCCGGCATCTTTTCAGATTTGTCGAATTTGCATAAGCATTCCTGTAGCCCAAAGAGGTAGGAAAATTGAAACAAAACGAACTTGTTCAAACCTAGTTCACTCTTGAACTATGACCCAAGCTACGTAAGGATAATGAATGATCTTTATCTTGCTGATGGATGACGGATGGCTTGACAAATGAAAGAAAAGCCAATACATAAATTTGTCTGAGTTTCCAAAGCCATATGTCAACTTTAATAACAAAGCTCAGAAGCATGTTCCTTCCCCCTTATTGCAACTATTAATAAGCTTGTTTTGCTATTGTTAAACAAGAAGAGATAGCAAAAAGCAAGACTCCGGGAGAATCTTTAACTTGGGCAGACCTTGCCAGGATGAAGTAAACATGGAGAGTAGCGATGGAAACTCTTAAGGATGGTCCTGCCTGTTTTTGGTGGCTTCAGGTTAGCTTTAAGGGATATTGACTATAGTGGGTACCTCAATCCTAAAGGCTGGCAAGCAAGGATGCAAATAACTTTTCCGATCTCTTCAAATGCTTGCTTGCACTATCTACTATTTATTATTTATTCTCTTTATTTGGGAAACCAGTCCGTGAACATACATTTGGTATTTGATGCGTGATTTAGGTCTTTTGGGCATCGAACATGACACATATGGATGAGAGCATATTCCCGGAGCCGTCAAAGTTTGATCCTGCTAGATTTAAAAACCCAAAGTCAGTACAACCCTATAGCTTTATTCTTTTTGGAGGAGGGCCTCACGTATGCCCAGGAAGTGAATTTGCGAGGATCGAAACCCTTGTTCCAATCCATTATCTGGTCACTAAGTACTAGTGAGAGTTATGTTCAAATGATCATTACAGTAGGGACCCCTTGTCAGTACCAACTCAAGGACTACTGCTCTGGATCGTGCCAAAGATACAAGAATGAAGGACATTCATTTCTTGACTATCCAGAACTTTCAGGGTGCCACCTTCACAGGACTTAGCTAAGTCAAACATCCCCATGGTGACAATAAAGTTAAGACACCATAAACGCACGAAAGAAGCCAATGGTTTGAGAAGCTTTTCTGGATAGCATAACCAAGATCATTCTACCAATGATGTATGTTTTCAACTTGCATGATGCTCTATGCATGTTGTCGGTACAAATTTGACAGTTCGCTCGACTCCCCTCTATCCATGTAATCTTCCTTATCTTAGCCCTTCCGGAAACTATCAACACTTTCTATATTACTTAAAATAAATGGGGATTGAACAGAAAAGGGAATACGTGGCTTCTATCATAAATTCTTCCATTGGTGTTTCCAATTTCGTTGGGTTAGTCTGAATCTATTCTAATTTTCTTTTCTTCTTTCTTGCTTTTTACCTAACATAGCAAAATATTCCAAAAAAAGCAAAAAAAAAAAAATGAATAGAGCATCCACATATGAAAAGAAGATTCAATTTTATAGATAATTCATCTTAAAGTGAGGTTGAGAGTACAATTTATACAATTTCTCTTTTACCCTATGAAATTATGAGATTTTTGGGATCAATACCAACTATTTCAAAAGCTTAGATTATTAGATAAATATATGGTTTAATAAAGTAATATAATTTTTATTTGACTCAATTTCCTTATACTTAAAATAAATGAATTCATTATATGTGTTATAACTTAGCTATAAACTCTTAAAATTTCTCTATATTTCTCAAACTAAGTAAATTCGTTTGTTTGATGAAACTTTTTGAATGCACTCAATGGAATTACTTGGATAAAATGAGTATGCTTTAGTAAGCAATACTCAATTTATTAAGAACATATATCTTTAGAGTGGAACTAATTTAGATAGCGGCGTAAGCTGTATTTTAAAATCTTGAATATACGTCAGGTCAATAAGTAGAGGAGACGTCAACCAGATAGCAATGTACGTGACCAGAGAATTGAGCAATGAACCGCAAGTCAAAACCGGCTTTTGTCAACTCGATGCATTATGCGAGTGATGCTTGTGATTTATTTTTTCAACTTTACCCTTTTCTTCGATTATCATTTTTACCACTCAGAGAGAGAAGCAACGCCGTGGCCTTGGCGAGCACCGACGACCCTCGAGCTGCCATTTCAACGCTCCCCTGATTGACGAGAACCAAAGAAGAAAAATCTCTCTGAAAAGCACAGCACGGAGAGAGACTCGGGATAGAGAGAGAAGGGGGCGAGAAGAGAGAGAGAGAGAGAGGAAGAGCGACGACGGTGGATTGCGGCCCGTCGAAAGGTCCAGCCCAGCCACGCGAGAAATCTCTATTTCTCACGAATTTGGGATTTTTGTTTTAAAAGTCAAATTCATTGATCTATTGAGGGTTTTGCTTCACCGGCGACAATTTGGCCAAAATCCAACGATATTTTGATTCCCCCCACATCTCCTTGAGTTTACAGGATTTCGAGTTGGAGTCACGGTTCAAGAGAAACGAACTATCCACATCCGCTCTGCACCGCACGTGATCAGTGCGCGCCACCTGACTTCTTGGTGAAGCCACTTTTCGAGGCAGCAACCTATCGAATCTAGTAATTCTAGAATTATTTATTTTCTCGAGAAGGTAGTCGGCAATTTCCAAGTTGTGCTTGAGTTGATTGGGACTTTCTCGTGGCAAACTATCTTTTGGATCGTTGAATGGCTTATGGCTTTAGTACCTGTGGATGCTATCATTTGCTCAATAATAGTGCTATGCGCACTAGGAAAATATACAATATGCCAAATGATCGGGTGCGCTCTTTTTGTTTGTAGGTTGATGATCAAGTATGCTGCCAGTTGAAGATATGGCGTGGAAATTCGTGATTAGGCTGCCGCCCAAGAAATGGCGTTGTCCTCACTGCCTGAAGGAGTCCTCGGGAAGAGTTGCAAGAGTGAAAAATCACTTTCTCAAAATTCCAGACAAAGGGATTCCCTTTTCCACAAAAGTGCCAGAGCACATAAGCAAGCTAAGGCAGTGGTTACATGATGAGGTGGCTTTCGTACTTGCGGTACCTTTTATTCGCTTGAGAATGATGCTATGCACACTAGAAAGATACACAAAGATTGGGATATTATATGATGGGGTGCCTTCTATCTGCTTGTAGGTTCTAAACAAAGATGATATTGCCTGGGAATTCGTCAATAAACTGGGGAACAACCAATGGCGTTGTCACTAGTGCAGTGAAAAATTCTTTGGAGACGTTACAGGAGTGAAAGGTCACTTGCTTGGAGTGTCAAATGAACGGACTTCCATTTGTGAAGAAGCGCCGGACCACGTAAGAAAGCTAATGCAGTCATTACTCGATGAGGTGGCTGAAGAAGAGAGTAGAGAAGCAATTGGTCAATCGTCCACTGAACTGACATGCCGATTCTAGCTGAGTTGGCTGAAGAAGGGTGCAGAGAGGTGGCTGAAGGAGAGAGCAGAGAAGCCAACAATCAATTTTCCATGGAACCGCAATCACGTGGCATGCTGACACATGCTGAAGGGGCTGAAAGAGAGCAGAGAGGTGGCTGAAGGAGAGAACAGAGAATACAACAATCAATTATCCACAGAGCCACCGTCGCCTTTACTCTTACCAGAATTCCTCGTGCATATGGAATCACTAGAGCGTCAGTTTCATCAGATTTCAACGTGGTAGATGGAATCACTTCAGATTGGCCACTATATTCACGAGACTGCTCTATTCTTTCTGGCTCTTTGGCAGAGAATCTTGTTGAATATCGTCATGTAAATGTACTGGATAATCAAACAAGGGGATCATCATTACAGAATGATTCATCCCTTGATGTGGACCGTACAAATCGTTTGTAGGATTGTAGTCAAGCGGGTGTAGCGGAAGTGGTTCCTGTACTCAGCAATATAAGCCTGACCAACACTGTCCGGAATCCTGATCAGCTTCGCCCAAGATGTGAGAAGGAATATGGGAATGATGCACGTTCATTTGCTTTACAAACTCCAGTGGACAGGGATCCTTCTGTTGCATCACAGCTTATAACTGGCTCTCCCGTTATTGAGGCAATTGATTTGCAAGTTGCAGAGTTGGCGACAAATACAGCAGGCCCATTATCATCACAAGGTGTGTCTGGATTAATCTAAATTGTTACTATCTTTCCGTTAGATCTTTAAATGTTCCCAGACAAAATCTAACATATGATTCCTTTTTAAACAAAATACGAACAGGGGTTGTCCAATTGGGAACATGCCAAGCATCATTGCATATTCCCTATTTCTGATATCACTTCCTTTTTGTTGCACCCTTTCTTTTTTCAAAATATTTAACTTTTGCAGCTAGTTATTTTTATTGTAGATATTTTGTGTGATCAAGTTCTAGATGTTGTTTTACCTATGGCTTGTTTTGAAACTCCAATTGTTGATTGATCTCACTCGAATATTTTATTACAAGCAGCTTTGGCGCCCACTCAACGTCAAAGTGTTCTGCATCAATCCATTGATCTCGGGACCGCGCATGAGAATCCAACCGTGTCATCATCATCATCATGGAAAAATCATTTAGTCACAAGTCACCCACAAGATCCAATGGTGTGGATCCATGTATCCCATCATCTTCACAAGCTCTGAATAATGCTCTTCCACCGCCTCAGATTCCACCTTGTGGAATAGGCCTTGTAGGCCCATCATCATTATCGGGTATATGGTTATTTGCTTAAATTAATCCTTATGTATCACCATGTTATGTTATCGACCAGCAAAAATGTTATTATGAGACTCCTAACAGATGGAATTTTTAAATTGCAGCATTAGATATGAACGAGGGTGCACCAATGACGAGTCATCCAAACACAGGAAACAACTTTGAAGAGAATGGAGCTTTGAGAAGAAAACTAGAACTACACTATAGCAGAGTAGCTGGCATAAGGGATGAGTTAGAATTTGCTGCGTCTCTGTCCGTAAAGAAGCTGTCCGTAAAGAAGCAGAGAAGGAAGTTGAGAATTGGTTGCCTGATGTGGAGAAGTTTATTAAATGATTATTCCGAAGCAACAAGTAAGCGTTGTTTGTCAATACATCATAATAATAACTGAAGCAAAAAGCAGAAGACCTTCTGAGACGAGGCAAGTTCCCAAAAAGGAGTATTTGAGGTGAGAGAGACCAAATTCAATAAATTTTCAGAAGTAAAGATGGGGGGAGAGGCATTTCAGAGAAATGCTACAAAGATTTTGGAGTACCTAGTAGGGAATCGAGTATCCCATCAGATTAGATCCTTCTAAGCAGTTAGTTTGTCTTCATTTTTGCATTTTTTATGCGTGCAATCTCTTTGAAAATCTGTATGTATCTCTGTCTACACAATTATGCTCGATCAGTTCAGAATACAAGCAGCAGGGTCATGGTATCATGCAATAGAAAATCACAAAGCAAGTGGTCGAAGTTGACTATTAAACGAATTAGCCTAAAGTTACCGTGAAGCCTTTTTTTTTTTTATTTACGATAATATGTGTTCATTTGACCTGAAAAATGGCATTGGCTATGAGTGTCTCAGCAAAAGTGTATCTAGTGCATTATGGACGGCTAAAAGGAAAAATGGACGTCAAAGACTCAATTTCGTTTAGGAGGACTTAAGAATGAAAATAGGACTGTTTTATTTTCAATGAACTATCATTTAAATCAAGAAGTCGATGTTATTTTTCGGTCCATGTCAACGGTTCAGCAGCTAGATCGGGCGCCTGAGGATGGAGGAAAAAATGAAAGAAAAGAATAAGTAGAAAAAGGGTAAATAATTTTTTTATTCGGGGAAAAAAAAAACTTGGCTACCCACGTCCTCACTTTCACCTAGTTAAACAATCCGCATCAGCAAAAATGAAGCCTCATATTAAGTTTTTCGAAATGTTGAGGCAATTATTGCAAACAAAAAATTAATTCAGAATGCTTGATGCATAAAGTTTACTCTTGTGATGGCAGTACTCCTTGGAAAATTCATAAATGTACTGCCGCAAGCTGTTTCTTTTACCTCCTTTTTGTTTAAATTTATATTAGTTGAGTGTCCGAACCCGATGGTTCTCCATCGGTGCGGCAATACCTTATTTACTTGAGCAAGCCCTTTCGCTTTAACTCCATTCTGTTTGAAGGTGCTTCAGAGTGTGTTTATTACTTTTGTACAAGCAGCTCCGTTTGCTCCTTTTACTTCAAGTCATTGGACTTCACTCCGACAAGTGTTCAACGAATGTCAAGTGACACTCTGTTGATTCTTCTTTTCTTCATGAAAAATCGTGAGGGAATTGACGATATCCGAATAGAGTGTGAGAAGGGTCCACATCCTTAAAACCTGATGAGTCCGTGATGTACACGCAAGCTATATAGAATTCTAACTCGCAACATATGAGTGGGATTGAAGCAGCACCACCATCTGTGCTGCAGACGCCAACGAGATGGCAACGCCATGTCCCGAGAATTGAGTAATGAATCACACAAGTCAAAACCGGTCTTTGTCCACTTCATGCATTATGCTAGTGGTATTTCTGAATCTCATCCGAGAAGAAGATCAGGAAGCAATAAACAATGGCAGGACAGACATACAAGAACGATCGCTCTAATCTAACACTGTATAAGCAAGGGAGTTTTTCCTTAAAGAGTTCACCACAAGTTCACATGCAGTGGGGAAAATTAACAAGAAAAGTTTTAAATTTTTTGTGATTGTTCCAATTCAATCTTAAATCTTTTTCTTTTGTTGGGTCATTAAGTCTTTAACATTTTGTATTTATGTCAATTCTATCCGGCTAAGTTTGGTTGAAAATTGTTAACATAGACGTTAGCTATTTTATATGGTATGAGCAATGTTTACATAGACAATTTTTAATTATATTTAAATATTTTTCTAATTTTCTAAATATGTTTTATTTAATTTACTTCTTTTTTTCTTTTCTTTGTGTTTTTTGCCCCTTCCCTTCCTGGTTAGAGCTTTGCGCAGTTTCCGCATGGATTTATTATGATTTATTGAATAAGATTTTTGTACGCTAGTGATGTAAAAATTTCTTTATAGGAGCAGGTTTTGGAAAATGATTCATATAACTTTTCAAGTTTAAAATATAGATATGGATGATATTTCCACATTATAAAACTGCTCGTATGAAAGTAATTTTGCATTGACAATGTATACCAAATAAATGCGAAAAAAAAAATCCAAGAGCTATGAATTTACTAGATTTAAGAGCTCAAAATCACAGGCAAGCGAAAAGCAAAATGCCCTCCAAAGTGTCGTAAAATAGAATTAGTTTCATGCATGTGCTGTGTGCGTGTGCAAACACGCATTATTTTTCATTTCTTGTGCAATTTCATGGTGAGTTAACAATAAGATTTCATTGGATGAAGAAATAAAACATTCGATATGATTTTCTTTTTTGCCATTATACAGAGTTTTGTACTAAGCAATCATAGAATGAACATTTTACTATTCTTTCAATAATTAAGGACTAATATTTATTCGAAACTTAGATGAAAGATATGAGAGAAGGATGAGATTGATTGTCACAATGTAGGACAGTACAGGTTGCATTTAACATGGCCATCATGCGGAATAGAGACCAACTATCCCAGAAAATATATTTTCTATTGAATCCCACGGGGTTCACTCAATTCTGCACCGTATCAATGTACATAATTGACAACCGACCGGGGAAAAAAAAAAGAAAAAACCATATTGATAAGGCATCACCCTATCCTAGCTACATCACCATAAGACTAATCCTGTATAGGCCAAGGCATCAGGATTCCTTACCGCCAATACCAAGGAGCCATGAGAATATTCCTCAAGGAATGTTTCTTTTCAGCGAGGCAACCCAAACTCTCCAAAGTAATCCGCAGCTGGTCGGACCTCACTGGCTCATCATCATCATTCCCATGCCAGCTCCAGAATGCATGTGTTGAATTCACAACCTTGAGCTCACCGTGACCAAAGCCGGCTTCGCGGAAGACAGACCACTCTGGCCGGGGGTTCTTATCTATGTAATGATACACAGGAGCCAAATCAGCCTTTCCCAATGCATCCATTGAAAATTCATCAACAGGATGCCCTATTGAATCCCTAATCAATAGCTTTCTTTAGAGTGAGGACATGCCTATGAGCTAAACCTTTTGTTCCCTCCCATGACCAATAGAAATGTGAACAGCACCGCAAGGATCCGGTTGTCCAGAATTGACACGTTTCTGTTCAGTGATGACCACTTAAAATCATGCCTCGTGCACATCAAATGACAATGAGAGCTGAAAAAGTATAGGTATAGGGTCATACAGATCGCTCATAAGCATGCACAGAACCTGCAAATACTATGTCCACCCCAGCTGCATAAAGCAATGGTTCCATAGCTTGCTTCATCCCATCGCCTTCACCTTGGCGAAGGATAGTTACTGTTAGTACCAAGGTACATGGAACGATACGATCAGCCATGGAGTTTTACTGCAATCAACCTTTGAAAGATCAGCCTGTAGATTAGCAGAAAATTCAAATCCATCAGACACAATAAGCGCTAAATATCAGCATAAGTCCTTTGCATCAATATAAGAGAACAAAGAGCGACATATGATAGCTGACAATGAACACCTTTGCCTTTGAAAACTAATATGGAGATTAATTCCCCATAGCAAGGTCAAGATTGAAAATTGCCTCATTCGCAAAATAGCAGCTAAATTTGATTTTAAACCTATTTACTCTTAACAAAATATAATCAAGGATATATAAATTATAAATTTAATCTTTCCTATCTGTGAGATTTGTTACCTCAATCTCAGAATCCTAACTTTACAGATGGCTAACAGCACAAACTTCCTCCTTTGTAATCAGTGCATTTAATTGATTCACTACCGCCTCTGTAGTATTGCAACAACTTTTGCATGGCAAAGAAAAGGGAAATGCAGAATAACCTTCAACCAGTTATATTACTCTGAGTAGTCATCATAGTCGTGTATGAGCCAAGCATGATGACATGGAAGCCTGCCACCTCAAAAGTATAGATTCAAACTCAATCCACACTCGTCATATTGCATCTTCTACCTAGCATTATAGGACTGAAATCCATCTTTAATCAGTGGAATGCTCTCCTCCTCATGGTTTCCTTGTGTTCCCATCCAAGGCCTTGCACTTACAAGTGGCTGCACCAGCTCACCAAATGTGTCCCAGCAGTGCTGTATGCAATCAGCATAGGACAGGTCTCCAGCAAGGAGATGCACATTGTACTTGCATTGATCAACGTGGTCTAGTGTTGATTTAGTCCAGCCAGTTTGGCCCAAATCTTTTGCAACAGCGAAAGCAACCTGAAGTTCTGCAGGAGGAGTCTTGAGCTGGAACTCAGGACCTACTCCTCCACATCTGTAGAAGTAAACAGTGTTCTCTCCAATGGCCCAATCACCGTGTGGTGTATCTTTCCAGAGCTATAAAATAGATAACTATAAGAAGTGGTCTCTCCTTGAGCTGTAGAGGCATATTGACCAGGCAATGTTCCATATTCCCTGTATGAAGGGGAAGATTTAGCATCAGTGACCCATGAGATGCGCCTATGTCCACCTCCAGCTAAAGAAATGTGAACCTGCAGGAGGATTTTGATAATGTCACACGATGTCTCAATTTGAGATCTTGGTGAGGCAGCTGGAACTCATCTCAGAACAATAATGAAAACACCAACTATTGACGCGAACTAAGTCAACACAACAAGAGAAAAAAGATAACCAAGCTTCTCTCACTAAACAAACTCAATGGACACATGAACTGAGAAAAAAATGAGACCCACTGTCCTATGGCAGATCACTAACAGATCATTCAACACCTTGGCCTCCATAAATTGGTGATACTGCTAAATAACAACAAAGTTCACGAGGACAGCATAGAGCGAGGAGACTGACGGTAGTCATCACACTGATAAAGATAAAGATAAAGATAGTAACTTTGGTAATCTTGGTTTGGTGCCATATGAAGTACCTAAGTTAACGTGAGATTTCCTTTTTCCCCTTTGTACTATCCATTAGTTCAGGTCCCTCCTCACGTGATTCTCTGGAGACAGCAGCAAGATAGCCAACAAACAAACAGCATCCATCTGCGCTATTCTAGGAGACCGCCATCTGATGGAACTCAGTGGCCAAGATCACAAGTGCATGAGAGACTCTCTGGTGTCGTTCTTGCGACCAGAATCTCTGAAGCAGTACGTGGGGAAAATGGATGAAGAAGTCAGAAAGCACATCGAGTTGCATTGGCGGGGCAAGGAAAAAGTTGTGGTATGTCGATATGCTATAAAACTCCCACTGTTGCTTTGATCGGTTTGAGATAAATTCAATATATATCAATTCTAAGAAACATATGGAGTATGCACTCACTCTCTCATATAACCGGTGTTCACAATCGTATGGACTCTACATGTATTGACTATAAGAATGAATACATAGACTAGGAGGGGGCATAATCTGTTTGATAAACAAAAGCAGAGTAAATAACACCAATGTTTTGATTTTCCTATAGGCATTGCCCCTGATGAAAAACCTTACATTCAACATCATATGCTCTCTTCTCTTTGGTATGGAGGAAAGAGCTGAAAGAGATTCTTGCAAAATTTTCAAGAAATGATAGAGGGAATGTGGTCAATACCAATAAAGCTGCCGTTCACTCGCTACAGTAGGAGCCTCCATGCAAGCTCCAGGGTCCAAGATCTGTTGAAGGAACTTGTACAAGAGAAGAAAGTGAAAGCAACGCACTGCCACTCCTCAACAAGACTTGATCACATGCCTGCTAAGTAAGCGTGATGAAAAAAAATAAACGAGTTGTGACTGACAAGGAAATTTTGCACAATATCATGCTAGTCATGGTTGCAGGACATGATACCTCATCCGTTCTTATGACTTTTATGCTGCGTCTTCTATCTAAGAACCCTACTGTTTACAAAGCAGTTCTTCAAGGTACACATCCTCTATTGCATCTTTTTAGATTTGCTGAATCTGCATAGAGATTCCTGCAAGCCAAAAAGGAAGGAAAATAAAAGTAAATGAAGAAGAATTTGTTAATAATAATGAATCGATTTTGCTAATGGAAAATGGACGACTCGCCACATGTAAGATAAATCAATACACAAATAATTCAGAGTTCCGAAAGTCAGATATCAACTTTAATAACAAAGCTCAGAAGCATGATCCTTCCTCCTTATTGCAAGTCATAAGCCCCCTTTGCTTTTTGCAGAACAAGAGGAGATAGCAGAAAGCAAGACTTCAGGAGAACCTTTAACTTGGGAAGACCTTGCCATGATGAAGTACACATGGAGAGTAGCAATGGAAACTCTGAGGATGGTTCCACCTGTTTTTGCTGGCTTCAGGGTAGCCTTAAAGGATATTGACTATGGTGGATACCTCATTCCAAAAGGCTGGCAAGTAAGGAAGCTGATAACGTTTCCTATCTCTTCAAATGTTTGCATTATCGGCTATTTATTCTCTCTATCTGTGAAACCAGTCGATTCATATACTTTTGGAACTTAATGTGTGATTAGATCTTCTGGGCATCAAGCATGACACACATGGATGAGAACATATTTCTGGAGCCATCAAAGCTTGATCCTGCTAGATTTGAAAACCAGACATCAGTACCACCCTACAGCTTTGTTGCTTTTGGAGGAGGGCCTCGCACATGCCCAGGACATGAATTTGCAAGGATCGAAACCCTTGTTGCCATCCATTATCTGGTCACTCAGTACTCTTGGAAATTATGTTCAGATGATCATTACATTAGGGACCCTGTGCCAGTAGCTACTCAAGGACTACTGCTCCGGATTGTGCCAAATAAAGAGAAATGATCTTTCCTTGACTATCCAGGACTTCCACTATGCCAGCTTTTCAGGACTTAGCTACATCAAACATCCTGATTGGTGGATAAAAGTTGAAGCACCATTAACCCAATAAAGAAGCCAGTGCGAGAAACTCTTCTGGACAACATAACCAAGCGCTTTTTGCCAATGGTGTATGTTTTCATTTCGACATTTAGCTCGACTCCCCAGTCTCCATGCAGTCTCTCTTATCTTAGCCCCTCCAGAAACTATCGATGCTTTCTATATTAATTAAACCAAATGCTGTTTGAACAGAAAGGGCCTGAATTTTTCTTCTGCTCTTCCAATTTCTTTGGGTTGGTTTGAATCTGATTCAATTTTCGTTTTTTTTTTCCTTCTTGCTTGCTTTTTTTACCTAACAAAATATTTAAAAAAAAAAAAAATGATGACAGAGCATCAACTTATGAAAATGAGATTCATTTTATTAATTGAATCATGTAATGGTGAAGTTACAATTATTTGAAATTATTTAAATCTTTTTCAGCACAATATATGTAATTTCCCTATCATATTATAAAATAGATAAAGACAGCAACAAAAGTACTAAGGGAATTTCAGTATGATCAGGTAATAAACAAGAGAACTGATTTTGTTCTTTAACTTAATCGAGTAGATATTCTAGAGGGCAGTATATAATATTCTCAAGACATAAATTATAAGGAAATAAGATGTTAAGTAATCAGTTGCCTTATAGATTGATGAATTATAATGAAGAAAACCATTTTATCTCCCCATCTAACAATCGATTAGAGCGGACAACAGGTGATTCCCTAAATGCAGTTAATCTTGTTGTTGGGTTAGATCAGTAGGTAGGCTAGAATCTCTGAAACCTTATTTTTCTCAAGTGCCTCTTTTCCTGTGTTAAAATTCAAAACACCCCTAATTATCACCATCAGGAGAGTGAAAGGTGATCATTCTTGACATGGAGTGATAATTTATCATTAGTAAGACTACCCACTTTGGCAAAATATATTTGTACTTTCTCTTTGTAAAGTGAATAATGATTTACTTTTTTATTTGAAATCTAACATGTAGAAAATAATTAACTGAGCTAAATAAGACAGAGTATTTTGAGAAATGGCAATTTCTATCTGAATTCTGACATGTCAACACATTGAACTTTGACGTAGTTACATATATCTGTGCATCACATGGGTCATACTGTAGTATTAGATTGAATTATAGCATAAAAGCTTAAGCAGATACTTTGATACTCAACACAACGTGCCTGCTGGTAGTCAATATTCATAAAGAAATAAGAGAATCACAGTACAGAAAATCAGCGCATCTTTGGCAAATTCAACTTAAGAGACATAATTAAGAGGGGAAGGACCTAGTTTGAAAACTTGAGAAGTGCAAAAGACGGGACAGCAGAGACCTTAGTGAATGCAAATTCAACGGGCACAAATGATCAATGCAATCGTGTGATATTAACTTGAACAGAAAATTGCCCAAGAGCTCATTATGGCAGGGCAAGCTGGAAGAGGCTTACCCTGAAGTGGATTTACCCAATCTTTCATCTTTACATCATCTCTGATCATCGACCATCAACTCGAAAACATCTAACAGCTGATCCAGCCCCTCCGAACTGCCCCCAATCGCCTTCATTGTGTAAATGACACTCTCAAGAGTGGACAAACATCCAGCCTAAAACTGACTTCTAACTTCTCCGTACAAACTCATCACCTCCAAATCCAACTTCAGATGAGGCAACAGCTTCAACCAAGGATTCTCACTATACATTCTCTTTGCCTTCATCCACGTGCCATCTAGCACAATCAAGTTCCTGACTTCAAATTCAGCTGCCTTGAGTTCGTCAATGCTGAGTGCATTCTCGGTCGGGAACAGAAGCACTGACCCTCGCGGCACCTCGAGCACAAATTCCTCATATTCTTCGAGCTCCAAGCTCAGATTTGATACAAGGTTTTGCGATTTCCTAACCACAAATCCATTCGACAGAACATCACGAGCTGACTGGCAATCTAATATGGCATCGAAATCAGCTCCTTGGTGACCGATTCTAGACATCCAAACATGGTCTGTCAATTCGATAATCCCCTTCTTGCCCATTCGAAAACTGACAAAAGGTTTGGCAGTACCTCTAGACACGACTCCTCAAGCGCGCGAGTTCTGCAGCGCCTGGGAATCCTCCGAAACTTCCACACCGTTCGAGGCAATCGAACCGCAGTTCCTATCATCCCAAGGACAATAAGCTTCATTCGATTCGACGACCGAATTAGGGTTTCCCACCGCCACTCCAGATTGCTCCCCATTTTGGACACCCAAATCCGCGCCGACCAATCCGTGGGCTCCGATTTCGGCGTGCGGCTCCAGCGGCGAGATCGAGAACTCGGCGCCGAAGTTGACGTCGGAAACGGCGGCGACGGCGACGTTCTTGAGCCCGAGCCTCAAGATACGGGTGGAATTGAGGGCGTGCTTCCGCTCCAGGCTGTGCTGGAGGACGGTGATGCGGACAGGGTGGTCGAGACGCGGAGATCGGATCCGAGTGCAGAGGCACGTGCGCGAG